>JAQMRL010000002.1:22666081-23866081 GCA_035578175.1 Catonia carolina | reverse complement strand
ATTTTCACTCCCTTCTCACAGCCCATCCATATGCAAAAGGTAATCTAGTCACTTCAGTATCTATAAAGAGACTTTTTTTTAAAATATAAAGCATAATATTTTATTTTTGTCTTTAATTTCTTTTATTAGTTTTATGAACAGTATTCTCATTGAAATCACAGAGCGTATCGATAATTCTTTATTTTATAAAATGGAAAATTCATTTCATTTCTTACCAGTAGGCTATTTTTGTAAGTCTTCAATCTAATTTGAAAGATTTGATTCCGTGAGCGATGTCAGTGGACAGGTAATCGATCAGAATAATGCCGGAATCAGACTCGAATGCTTAAGAAAATTACACCACAAAACCATTTCATTTCACTTGAACAAGGTTCGGTTAAAGTGAATGAGCTTCTTGTAATTGCAGGAAAGAAGTGATGCACCTGTCGTCGTTTGTTCTTCAATAAGTCCTATTATATTTTATTCTGAATTTAAAATCGGTTAACTTGTTGACTTTAAAATCAATAATAAAACGTAAAATTAGGTTTTATTTTAAAAAATAATAACAAATTTTAGTTTACAGTAATAATTTTATGTTAAATAGACTGTAATAATTTGAATAATTTGTAGTATTTGGTAATATTCTTTTTCATTTTATAGCCTAGTTTATTTTGAAATTTTGTAAACTGATTGCAATTTTTAAAGAAGATTAAATTACTAACAATTCAAAGAATTATTAAATAAAAGATTTCGTAATATTCTACCTTTCACTTATTTATTTCTTACTATTAAAATAAATTCAGTTAATAAAAAGATAAATTATCTTAGTTAGTTATTTGATTAACAAACTTCTATTTTACAGTGCTGAAATATTACTGAACTAAAACTTTTATGTTTTGTGTTTTGTATTTTTGTACAGTTTATAATATTGAATAAAAAAAGTATTAGTTATCAATGACTATTGTTTATGGATGCCTTAAACATACAGATCCGGTTATCCGAAATAATGGAGAAACAATTTTATACAACCAAACTTTTCGGATGACCCAAATTATAATTAATAGCCCAGTATTATAAATTTTTACTTTCTCTTGCCTATATGAATATATAGGAAGGAAAGCATTGTTTTCATGTCGATTTTTCGAAATCGAGTTTTCACCGGATCTATACGTTTTCAGACCCCCTGAACCCAAAAAACATGTTTTTAGCGATTGGTTTGTGCGTGTGTGTCTGTGTGTGTGTGTGTGTGTGTGTGTGTGTGTGTGTGTGTGTGTGTGTGTGTGTGTGTGTGTGTGTGTGTGTGTGTGTGTGTGTGTGTGTGTGTGTGTGTGTGTGTGTGTGTGTGTGTGTGTGTGTGTGTTTGTGTATACGAAATATCTCAAGAACAGAACATCGTACGAACTTGAAACTTGAAACTTAAGTTACATACCCTTACCGGACCCGACACGAACATTTTCATCAAAATCGGTCAACCGGAAGTAGTAGTTTATTCGTGTAATTTTTCACTTTTTTTGCGATTTTCTCAAAAACTGGTTCTACGATTTTTTTAAAAATCGCCTGGTTTACTAAATTTTTTATTCTCTACAAGATAGTGTAGGCGTCTGTGTGCTGAAATTCTTGGTGAGGGTGTTTTCTCGTAAAAACGTTGTTTTTTTTAAGATTACGGCTTTAATATGCATTTTAGCGCAAAAATTTGTATAATAAAAGTTGTAGAGAATTTAAAACCCTACAACTTGTATGTCAAACATTTTTTTGTATAACGCTTAGTTTAGCAGTAATTAGCGATTTTCTGTTTTTTTCTCACGAAAACGTGAGAAAAATCGATTTTTTTAAGATTTCGGCCTTAGTATGCATTTTACGACAAAAGTGTATAGGCCTATAATCAATTTTATAGAAAATTAAAAGATCTACAGCTTTTATTTATAAAATTTTTCTCTACAGAGCCTTGTTTAGAGAGAAAGAGTGATTTTCCGTATTTCTAAGCCAAACAGGTTGATTTTCATTTTGCGTCTTTCACTCATGATTAAAATTAGGTTATGTTTATTGAGGTTAGTTTTTTGTTTATTTTTTATGTTTTATTATTAATGTTAGGTTTATTGTTAATTTTTTGCACTGGCAAGAGAAAGTTGTGTGAGTGTTTCACACCAGATTTTTTATATTAATATATTTTAAATCAGTAATACCAGTAACTTCGAGTAAATTATTTGAACATTATAGGAGGTTACTCAGTTGACTGCTATATAAATACGTTAACCTAGCAACCCCCACTCGCTTCTCTCAGAATAAACTTGAAACATTTAAATTCTCACACAACCTTACCCGTTAAAAAAACAAAAATCCTGACTATACGGTATAATAAAAACCAATTAGTACTGGAAACAATAATTTAGTTAACATCATTATGATCACCAGTGGAAGGGGAAAAATACGACCAAATAAACGAATATGTATAATCAAATTAGGTAGGTAAAATCTACTTTTTAGTAGTGGTAGGCTATATCTTTAATTTTTTGAAGTTTAAGATAATAAAGTTCTATGCGAAAATCGGATTTGACGTTATTTTATTATTATCTGTCTCGTAATTTTCAAAAATTTTGAAAATAATTTAAAAAAAGAGAGTATAGGCTATATAATACGTATAAAAAAATAGTAGGCCTATAGTCGTATTGCCGGCCGGATTGGCATTGTTGGTAACGTGTTCGCCTCTCATCATGCGGTCTTGGGTTCGAATCCCATTCAGGCATGGCATATTTTATAAGTTACAAAAAATCATTTTATCCTTCACCATCTACATTAGCAGTAATTGCAGAAGAGTCGGACGTTAAACCAAAAAAATAACAATATATGTAGTCCTATTGTAAAGCGGTAGTGCACAGAACCTGATACCAGCGTAATACAATACCCTATATAATCTACAACAGAATAGATAGATGAAAGAACTAACTTTGACTTATATACAAATAGATGACTTCGTTTTAACAAACACAAATTATTTTTATCCAAAATTAAAAAATTACTTCCCTACATAATAGTCTACCGAATAACCTATTATATGTTATGCACAAAGATTTTCAACGTGGAAGAATTTTATCAGTTGAGTAATTTTTAAGATTGCCTCGTACAACCAAACAAATTACTTCTTTGTAATATTACTAGGATCTATAGATAAAAAACATTAGACTGTTTAGCATAGCAGGTCGTTTACATAAATACAATATTTATTATATTGAAGAAATATTAAGAATTCCCACTAGCTGGTAAAACAAATTATCTGATTTATGAATTATTTGTTTTGATTTTGTTACAATATTAGGCCTAAATAGAAAGCTTGAGAAAATAGTATTAGGCCTATAATAACAAGTTAAATTTTTGGAATTTATATATTTTTTAAATGTTGAACTAAAAATAGAACTTAATTATAAGGTCAGTATAGGCCTAATACCACCTAAATTTTCCTTTTAAATTAGTAATAAAATTTTAAATCTTACAATTAAAAATTCTTAAACCTGTTTTTTAACGGGTAGTTCCGCAATAAATTAATGATATTTAATAATTTTTTTAAGACAATGATATCAATTACACAAAATATTTTAAAAAATAACTAAAAACGATTTAATTCTTTATTAACAAAAAGAAAAATCGAATAATAAAGAATTGAAAAGAAAGAAATACGAAGGTAATTGTTGGAGTGGTTTAATTATATTTAATTTAATTGTAATACGAAGTTAGCCAGTTATACATAAACCTGATATTTTGATTGAACGTTGCTTAAATGTTTTTAAAACGTTTAAAATATTACAGAAACATTAAAAATAAAAAGAACCAAATGAAGAAGTTTTAAATGAACGGTAAGAAGTAGGATGTAAAAGTAACAAGGTGTGGAATTATCAAGCAAACGCCTTTATTTTGCAATTAAGTGTTCCTGCATTAATGCACCGAGTTGTAATATAAAAAAGACTAATAATATACAAGGAGTAGAATAATTTCAATAATTTCTTTAACGTTTCGAGACAAAAGTTCTTCGATACAATTTTTAGTAATATTATAGTTTGAGATTTATTTCAATTCTTCTAAATAACAATTTTAGATCATGAGAAGGTGGATGTAGGCCCGGTTATTGGATCCCCCGACCGGTAATTTGATACAATTGCGGTCGGTGCGAACCAATCACCGTTCCTTTAATGTATATCATCATCGCACATCTATATGCACCTGGCTAATTTTCTGTTTACACGACCGTTTTGTCTACGTGATGTTGTTTGGTTAAACAATAATTTATCTATTTGATGTAAGGAAATGAAGAAAAAACAGATCGACTAAATCTTTGTGATCTAATATTGTGTATCTTATATTCACATAAAGTATGAATCCAAACAAATACTTTAACTGGCCAACATTTACGCGGGCAAAACAATATAATAAACTATAATTTTAAATAAAAAGAAATACATCAGTAAAATTACTAAAGTGTTGGCCTGTTACATCTACATCGATATAACAAAAGAATACGCTGATATATTTAGTAGAATAGAAATAAAGAGGAATATTTTAGGATGGGAAGGGAAGAATTTTGGAGGAGGGGTAAGAAAATTACCTTTAAAAGGAAATAAAACTTAACTTAGACAAGGTAAGAGCAAGAACTCTTAAGGGGAAGTGAGAAATAATAATTTTTCATATATTTAATCTACTTCAGCTGTTTTTGCTGAAATTATCAAAGAATGTAAGCAGCCACAGTAGGATACATTAACTTTACACATAGATTTGCAAATACCTTTTGTCCAAAATTCCAACGCACACCTATACAAACGCTTTAAAAAGTTATAAGTACATCACAACTCACTTTTTACGTGGAATACTTTTTTTACCTTATAATTTAGTCTAATGAAACAAAGTTCATTCAAAATTCGGAAGTTTTATTTATTAAAATTCTTGGGGAGGCACCAACGAGGGCCCTATCCCTCTCCTCCAAATCATGTCTTTTTAACACAATTACCATCAGATTTACTAGTTGTATATTTTTTATAGTTGTAAATAAAGCATTAAGGAGATAAAAGAAATAAAAGATAGATCACTTGAAATAAAAGAAATAGCTTATCCAGCTTACACAACAATTGCTTCGGAGCCTTATTTATTTGTCGTTCAGGGCTTTTACAGGCAATTAAGTAACTTTCGGCAAGCCTAAATTTTAGAAGCCACACATATCAGTAATTGGTGCGATGTAGTATTTTTTTCTCGGTTTAGGCCATTCGAATCTTTCAAGGTCCTTCGTATCTTTAAACTATATTTATTCGACATCTTATTCCCAATGTTATGTGTTCTAAAAATTCGGTTGGTCAAATGATTGTCATCCATTCTGTATCCAATAGGTGTCCGCTTCGCTCAGAAACTATATTATTAAAGAAAGAGCTTAGTGAAATCTTAATTTTATTACTTTGACATGTAGGCTACGTCTTGAGTCGATGTTAGAAGATTTTTTATGACCCATTTCTGTTCCAACTCCCTAGGTATTTTACTTAATCTAACAGAAAAAAAAAAATTCTTGCCCGTAGTTTAGGGTAATTAATTGGCGGGTAGAAGTAAGTTTAGGATTGTTAAGTTACATCGGTCAAGCAAACAACTTAGAGGGCAACAAATTGATAGCCAGATATATTTCACTTAAGGCAAGACGGAATCCCTATGTAACTATATGTTAAGAAAAGGAACATTTTCTCATAAACTACTGAACCAAATTACTTCAAATTTTTACAGCAGTTTCATTATGGTTGGTTACATATGCTGAGTTTTTTTCAGTAATTTGTGAAGAACAGAAAATGAAAAAAACGTTGTTCATTGGACTACTTCAATTTGGATAATTTTTGTAAATTTGTCACAAAAAAAGTGTTAAAATAGAATTTATCATTCCAAAAAATTCAGCATAGGCTATGTAGTTGACTAAGATACATAGTGTGTGAAAATTCAGAAAGATTGATCAAACGGTTGCTGAGAAAATGTTTCTTATGTATTAAAAAGCATTTTGTTGGTAAATGGCAAACAAACAAAAAAATGTCGGTAAATGAGTTGAACTGGGAGTTAAAGGATTTGTAAATTTGTTTTCATCTTTATTCGTACGTCCACCAATCCCTTTGCGGTTTCGCACTAATTTATTACTAAAACGTGGGATTTTAACTAAAATATTATAGAAAATACTACAATTAAAATAACTTCATAACACATTACTACTCGATCGCAGTACAACAGAGATTAGTAAGTTATAATCTCAAAACGTAAACAATGTGCCCGAACGGCTGTATTCAGTCATCAGTACGAATATAAGTAGCCTATGACCAACATGCTCAACGTGAAATATAGTGCATTTTAAACAAGTTCATGAAAATCAATGAATAAATAACAAAGATATGCCAACTTTTGTGAAGCGGTGATAATGTAAATGAAAGAATACGAAAATTTGGCGTGCAATCCTTTTTACAAAATTAATTATTTTATTAATCCACCGTCAAAAAAACATGTATGGCACACCAACACATGCAGAAAAACTTGAACTATCGATTGGCGCTAAAAACAAAAAAATCGAAAAACATTTTTTCGATTTCGTCTTCCTTAACTTTAAGCCCACCAATGTGACATCAGAAATGTATCAAATACCTGTGTTAAAATTTGAAATAAAGAATTTCTGATAAAGTGAAAATATATAAACATTTCATTAGACAGGCATTAGCAACAATATCAGAAAAGTTAACGAAAGAAAGTACTTAACTAAGAAATTGGAATTTAATTTAAAAAAAAATTTGTTTCATTTTTATATTGAAGAAGTTACGTGAGGTATATATTAACTTAAACATAAACTTATAGTAGAGTAAAAGAAATCCCCGTAACAAATAGTAACATAAAATAGTTCATATTGAAAAAAATTACTATCCTCAGAAGTAGAGAAGTTAGTTGATATTTTGTTACTTTAATAAAAAAAGGAAACTTTCAAACTAAAAATAAGAAAAAAAAACAATAATGAAAGAAAAAGTTCTTTCGACACGCAACCTGGGTGAATTAAATTTATAAGAAAAATAATAATCAACCGAAATTACAATGCGTAAAAATAATTTAGCCCACACTGATACAGAGAAAAGTGCCTGGTAATGCCGGGGCTTAATCTATTGTTATTTTGGTTTTGTTTGTGTGTGTAAATGTTCGTAAAACTTTTGAGGGTGGAATTGACTCTACATTAGTCACAGCGAGGGGTAAAGTGAAGGTGGAGGAAGATTCTCACAAATGAGCCTACCTGGTTTAGTACGATCTCACGCAACAGGTTTTCACTTGTGTTTGATCTTTTTTCATGTTTGGTTAATCGAGGGAATGATTTGCTACTATCGACTTTTTTAAAATACAGATTATAATTATTCAATTAACTTTTGTTTAAAAGTCATTAATTTTGTGCTGTATGGCTCTTATATTTTTCGTTATCTATTAATAAGCTATCATAAATTATTATTATCGATCGTCTCGGTGGCTCAGGCGGTAAAAAACTAGACTGTAAAGCTAAACGTTCTATGTTCAATTACCAAGTAGTGTGTTATGAGTTATAGAAACTTGGACTAAACAGCGAATTAAATTGTTTTTAACACTACATTTCACTTTCATATGTTCATTGTTCTTGAAAAAATATAAGTACTTTTCATGTAAACCGTACACATTTTACATGAGCGATAAGCAAAAATAATTCATTTTAGCAAAAGAATATTACCACAACCACCTAGTAATTATATTTAAAAATCTGAATATTTCAGGTAAAGTACAATGATTAATTTTCATATATCATAACTTAAAATCAGGAGATCCGCAAGGATCTATTCTTGGGCCTTCGTTTTATTCTATTTACAACTCTGATTTACCTAAAACTGAAATGTAACCATTCCCACTTTTGATGAGGTCAGTGTATCTCAATATTTACAAGAAGCAATGAATAATATTCAAAATTGGCTACGACAGTGGAGAATTAAGGTGAATCCAACTAAATAACATCATGTTACATTTAGTACGCTCAAGGAGATCTGTCCGAAACATCAATCTTCCACAAGTTAATGAAAACTAATACCTCGGATTGCAACTGGATAGATGACTTAACTGGAAGATTCACATAAGAAAGAAGAGGTTTCATCAGAAAGGTAACATCAGGTTTAAAAGGATTTACTAAATAGAAAGAAATTCATCTTTATCAATTGAAAATAAATTGCGGTGTACAAAATAATTTTAAAGTCCTTCTGGACTTAGCTAGATGAGATCTAGCTAAGGAGTATGACATAGAGCAGAAATATTGAAATATTACAACAATTCCATGATAAGGCTCTCCGAAGTATTGTCAACGCCCGTTGGTTTTCAAGAAACTGCGAAATCAAAGAATACCTGACCGTTCCATCAGTAAAAATTAAATTCAAAATTTTTGTGAAAAAATATCAAGAAAAGTAAAACAATGTAATTTGTTTGGCAGTAAATAATTTTAAATTTATACCAGTAGTAAAAAAGTATTGTAAACAATTTAGAAGGAGTGTCCACTGGATGCCCTTTTCCTCAATTGTCATTTTGTATCAAGTTCATTTAATAGTAAAAATGTAAGAGAATGTACACAGCATACTTTATTACTGAAGGTCAATTATATTTATCCTTTACCTTTGTCATTAACCTCATAGATTCCATTCACACCGACTTGAAAACAGTTTCCCTGCAGATGTAATTGTTAGTTATAAATCTTTTTCCTTGTAAAATTAATTAATTATAAAAGTATTATTGTAATAAATATTCTACTAATGTATTGTTTTAATTTGTAACAAAAGTTTTGATTTCTTGTTACAGGTGAGTCTTGTTCGTTTCTAAAGGCAGGATGGTTGCTACATGTTTATGTACAGGTATTTATATTTAACTCATTATTATGTTGTGAAAATTTATTAAGCCCAATAATATAAAAAATTGTGTTAAGTACATCGCTATTTAACAGTCCATGAGCTTCATTCAGTTATTGATTATCTTACATCAGCCCTTGAAAGAAAGCATTACACAGGAGGTGTTTTCCAGAACGTTCGACAAGAATTTGACAGAGTTTGGCTTGATGGCTTTCTACATAAACTTAGGTACCTTCAACCCACCAATTACCTTGTTCTACAGTTATACCTTCTAGGAGGATTTTTTGCCTCATTGGTGTGTTCAATTAGAGACGTATTCAATTTTTGTCGGTGTTCTATAGGGATCAGTACTAGCACCTTTGTTGTATAATATATACACCACGGACATTCCCATTGACACAGGTACGTAACTGGCTTCTTTGCCTGACGATACCGTCTTACTCAGCTCACATGAAAATTCACAACACGGAATCGTGCGATATCTTGGCTTGTGGCTTGACAGACGACTAACTTAGAAGCATCATCTGCGTACAAAACGTTTACAACTAAACCGCCGCCAGAAGCTACTGTTCTGCTTAACTAAGATCTAAATTGAATAACCTTGATCTAAATTGAATATTCGTTCCAATATAATTTAATTTATAAAACTCTTTTGAGGTCAATTTTGAATTTTAGCTCTTCGGAGCAGCGGCTATGAGTAATTTAAAGTTAATCCAGGCGTTTCAGTAAAAAATCTTAAGGTTGTTTCTGGTTTAAGGTTTTAAGGTTTGGTTTAAGGTTTATTTCCATACTATGTGATAAAACAATAAATCGGATCACGATGATTTCAAAATTCCGACAGTAAACGAACTAACCGGGTCCTTCTAAAGCAAATTTCGTGATCGACTAGTTATATATCGCGACTAGACAAAAACAAAAATGGAACAGAGATCTCTCAGGCTGAATAGCGGAAAGTCATAACCGGAGAATTGACCACTGGGTACCTGATCTTCTGACTGTAAAATTCCTAACCATCCGTTAAATAACTGTTAATATCACAAACCTACAGAAATTGGATCGCTCACTGTAGACATAGAGTATCAAATCCCAAAATCAAAGACAAAAGTTCATAAATTGTAAAAATATCCATTAAAATTACATAGCTTATAGTAGTACACTTATAAGGATTTTCATTTTTTTCAACGGGTACAGCAGAGAAATAAATACATGTTTTGCTGGTTAAAATACAATACATAGAAAAATTAAATATAGTAAGTTACTACTTTATTTCTGGTTTTAATGTCCCTCCCTAAAGTTCTACTATAAATTTAAATTTCTTAATATTTTAAACGATTCCTTAAATATTTCAAGATTTTAAAGTAATACTAAAATGATTAAAAGTTATAATAGATTTAACAATATGGTTAATATTTTTATTTTATGTTTGTATTTTAATTATTAAATGTATTGTTCATTACAAAGATGTTTCTTTGCAGTGGCTGAACTGCATCAATCAGAAAATGCTCCTATCACGATAACGCGTGCGAATTGTGAGTGGATATATATTTTAATGTATCATATTTTTGTAAATAATTTAATTAAATGTATGTGTCAAAAGTCCAAGTAAAAACTAACTGATTTTCCCATCTAGCCTCAACTTCTAGTTTTTCTTTCTATTTTTTACAACTGTGACTACAACTCTAATGAAAACAATAGTCTTCTTCTTCTTCTTCTTACACTCAAGGATTAGGCTTTTGCCTGTTCCGACTCACATCAGCTTATTAACATTTATATCATTTAAATTACTATATTGTATCATTCAACTTGCATTGAGTCTTATTTTATTTCCCTTTATTACTGCCATCTTTTCCGCGGTCTACCAACATCCCTTTTACCTACGGGGTGGTAATTTAAGATATTTAGAGGGAATCTTTCTGCTGGCATCCGTTTAACTGCTCCTTCCAAATATATATCATAAATATATCAAATATATATCGTTTTTATAGTAAGACTATAAAAACAACAACTTTAAATTGCTTACAGTATAATATATCAGTGTTTCAAATAAAAATAAATTTTATTAGGATAATTTATTTATTTCACATTTATTTAATTTAAATTTTTATGTAGATAAAATTTGAAATCGTTGATTTAAGGGCTATAACTTATTCCAACTCATGCGTCTTTTCAATCTTCGTTGTGGATTCTCTAGCAAGTAATTAAAATTTAGCTCCCGAATCAGCGCATTTTCGTCTTCTCCCTCCCGCAGTGATTGGTCTTCCAATCTGTTCCGACTTCACTAGGTACTCAACAAATTTTTAAAGACTACCAACATCTCTTCGCCCATCAAGAATTTAGTTCAATGCTTGTTTTCCCATCATTTGTGACAAATGCTCCTCCCATTTCTCTCTGTATTTACCATTTTTTTTTCCAAGAGAGAGGAGGCATTTAAATGTGCACGGGTTTTCTCATTCTTAATGTAAACCACCAAACTCCACTCCCTAACTCGTCTTAAGAACCACATTTACGCTACATGGATCTGGCTTTCATCTTTTTCCCCAAAAACCCAAGACTCACTGCCGTACCGCAGTACTGAGCTGAAGAGCCTAGGAGGCGGATCTCTAAAAACCTGGGGCAGCTCCAAAAGCTCAAAGGTAGCAACCCTACTATTCAAACTACTCTCAAAAATGCCTCGGATTTTCGTTTGTGTCTAATTTATCTAAATGGCCTTCGGACCAGCCCAGTCAGTCAGCTGATAGTAAGTCGCTATTATTTGTTAAGTAACACCGGTTGAGCAAGCGACTTTGTATGGTGACCAGTTGACAGCCATCCATGAACAAACTCTACTGGGGGTCCCTGTTTAAAACTCATGTCTAATCTACGTCAAAAAAAATACAGCAAAAAGCAGCGATCAAATTGGGTAGTTGTCAACAATGTACAGTTCCCGATAACAAATAAAAGCTAAAAAAAATTTTATCTAAATCACCGATAGAATTTTAAAAAGGATTCGTTGATATAAGAGACATGGAGGTCACCGTGTAAAATCTTTTCGATATGTAATGTGGAGCGTTAGTAGATTAATTACTTACTTACTCACTTAAGATTCCGATCTACATTGGAATCTTTCAGTTCATATTGTAACTAAATGTTTGCTGAACTGTAGAACAGCCATCCATCCAAGCTTCTAGTTTAAAGAACTTCCATCCGTGATTGGATAAGAAGAGTATATTAAAGGTCACACTCTGATTTTGTTTTGTTAAATTAAGATGAAATTTTATGTTATAGTTACTAATTTAACTATTACAGTATTATATCTGTACATTAAATTGCATTAAATTTATTTCTACCATCTTGTTACCGACGCACGCTTGTGATTTTACACAATATAATTCATAATAATATGTCCTTGAATTTATGATGGATAATCTAATAATAATATCTCTTATAGTAACATAAAGTACAGAACAACATCTTTCTATTACCTAAATTATCCAAATGATAGAAAATTACCCGTAGTGATACGAAATTAAAAGTTCTTTTCCATCTACGGATATAAAAAATACAAAAATAAAACAAAAAGAATTAGGGTTGGTTTATACTGTTAGGGTTTTTGATTAAGGAAGGAGGAATTGATTAAAAACAACCGTGGATTTTGATCAGGTAAGGAGGGGTGGAAGACGGGGAATAAATAGTTTTGATCGGACTACGTCGCATCGTGTCATTTCATACAGTGCTATAATATATTATTATTATTATTATTATAATACACAGTATAGCCGATGAAATTACTTTTGTATATAATACGAAGACGGTTTAGGATATTTAACGCTATTATAGGATCGACTAAATGACAGTTATTAGAGGGGTCGTGCAGGAATTGTCTCCCCATGACATGAGCTTGTACCTATAAGCTTATATACCTATCCACATAAGTTTTATATCCACGTTGCAACACGCTCTCTCCTATTGTTATTTTTTTATTCCTGTGCCTGGACCGATAAACTACACGTAACTTATATACTATAACCCTTTGTGCTGTTTGATTTTTCCCTATAACACTTCATATATTTCTATCAAAAGATCTGCGACCTTCAATATTGAACATACTACAACAAAATTGGACACATGAATAACCGTGAAATCGATTTTTAAATGTATTAAAAAAATTACGTTATCTCAATACTTACAATTATTAACGGATTACTATTTTATTTAATAAAAAAATAAACGGTGAAATTAACCAATATTTTAATGGCATTGAAACGTATTTTACGAATTTTATTCTTTGGTTATACTTCTAAATGTTAGTTTAGATTTATTATCGTGTGGAAATTCACGTGCATATTCACCATAACCTTATTCGTTTGATTTAACACACGTGAAATTATATTAGCACGGGTTTGTTTAGTAAAGAGTAGGCCTATATTATTGATTTAAAAAAAATTAGTATGTATTTTTAACTGTTTGTCAGGTAGGACTTTCTGAGTAACGGACTAGACCACATTGATTATCAGTCATTATTATCCACCACGTTGGTCTAGTGGTAAAGTCGTCGAGAATCGGTTGTTTAACAGAAAATTTTCGGAGACGAAGGTTCCTGGTTTAAATCCTAGTAAAGGTAGTTACTTTTATACGGATTTGAATAGGCTACTAGAGAGTGGTTGCCAGTGCACTTTGATGGTTGGGGTTCAATTAACCATACTCCAAGAATACTCCAATTAACCATACTCCATACTCCAAGAATACTCCAATTAACCATACTTCCAAGAATGGTCAGCCTGAGTCTGTACAAGACTATACCTCCATTTACCCGTCATACACATCATCCTCATCTGATCGGGTCATGACGTTGCTTATTGTTCTTCTAATGAACAAATTGCAACGTACACATATTAGGGATTACAAAAAAGTAATTTTTAAATAATATAGGAGGTATTTGTATTAACTTTTAGACTGCTCCTTACGAATGTAGGCTAATGAAAACCCAAGATTGTACAATAATTTTACCGATGAATGACCACGGATGTATCTGCATCGTAGTGTTGACCCAGTCGAGAATTCAGAAATGTCGTGGTTTATTCTTAATTCCCTACAGAATTTGGAAATTTAATACACAGGCTAAAAGTACTTATTCAAAACAGAAGAATTTGAAAATATTTCAAAACCAATTTCAGGAGCGTAACAGCAAACATATCTACAGTATTTTTAATTTATGAAAATTATATAATCTAGAAAGAAAAATTGAGGAAAAGATTTATACAATCTGTAAAGAACCGAACGAAATTTTGCTTACAATATCTCATTGTTAGACCACTTTAAATGAGATTAGATGAAGATAAAATATCATCAAAATCGATTATTTTACAATTCGATATTTCCTCTAATAGAATATTATAAATAAATAAGCAATATGAAAATTGATTTACGTTATTTTATTTCTTATAATAGAAACAGGTTAGATTTAAAAACAACGCATCTTCACCTACTCACGTAACATCTCTCTCACAATGGATTTATAATACAATAAATAACTTATCGAATAATCTAACTATCGATTGATGTAGATCGAGTGGTTTTGAATCGATTATTGCAAGAAATGATATCAGGTTATATAGGTTATATTGTTATATTACCACTTACACGATAATAAGAACGATCCAATAATCTAGGCTAGTAAGATAATAATGGGATAATGTGATTTATGAAGATAGAAGATAATTCTCAAAACCAGAGCACGAAAAAGTAAATCACATACTTGGCTGTCAAATTGAATTTGGTTGAGAAATTGAAAACAAAGCAAACAGGCGTGATGTGATGTATCCGTACAATCAATAGTGGTTTCCGGTTATTAAAACCCCTTCCGTCCTTCCCCGTCTTATAAGACAACAACAAAATATTCTCAACTACTTTTTTCAAAGACAATTCTTCCACTTTTCTTATCGTATTTTCTTTATTATGTTAACTTATACGTAATTGAGAACGTGCCCCAAGGTTTAAATATGTCGGTCGATTGAACTGGACATGTAAGACTACGTTTCGTTTACGCTTCACTTCTTTTTCAATGTTCAACCAACAAAGAACATCTTCGACGTGGTTTTCAACACGAAAGTCATTGTCGAATACTCAATATAATTAGATATTTATCTCATTATTAGAGTAAACTGTCTTACTCATTTATTCCTGTTATAATTATTATCGTTCAGGTTTTTTTGTTTCTCATAGAAAAAACCTAAGAAATATTGCTACCGGTTTATTAGTAATCTTATAAATGAATCACTGGTGATTTCTTCAAGTAACCTCAAGTATATGTTTCCTCCCGTAACAAATCAAAGTTCTTCATTTAATAATTTATCCCATCTAACTTATAAACAACAATTTTATATACTTATTTTTGTGAAAAATAATTACAAAATAGTTTGCAGAAATTATATTTAAATTAAATACCAGTACTAGACTAAATATTTTTTGTTCATTTTATTTAATCAAATCTACTAAATGTGTAGCTCTTCACTACCAGTAAAAATAGGCTATAGGCCTACTATGTTGTTTATTTTACATCACTTTTCAGGAAAACACCTATCATTAGCAGGACCCCCGTTTAAATGCCATGAAATTATTAAAAACTAGGTTTAAGACTGACAGATTAAATTAGTTTAATAATTTGTTTTCTAAGACAAAAGAAAAATCAAATATCTTGTAAAATATGTCCTAATTCTTTGCTCCATATTCTGCGGAACCGTTAGTTGTTATTGTTTTCTAATTTTGATTTAAATCGCTGATTGTTTGGTGGATTTTTTCAAAGGATGTTAAGATCTGTGTGAAGTGTACGCTTGGAAACGTTTAAGGGGACCGTTAACAACGTCTTCAGCATTTTTGATTGAAAAAGTTGTAGTTTAGCCAAAACGAGGGTTTAACTGAGCTATATATCTGAGATCCGTATATCCTCTTTGGTTAGATAAGGATTTATAAAAAAAGTACTTTCAGATGAGGGGGTAATTTTGATCGTTGGCGCAGAAGACTGTTTAGTTCTTTGCGTTTACTATCTAAAGCTTTGGGCTTCATACAGATATGTTTGTTTCACATAAACCTTCTGTATATATTCAGTCCAAGATAGTTTGTGTCAGGAGCGTTAAGTATATAAAAATTCTGTTGGGCAGGTTTGTCTTCTCAGGGCAAAATAAATTAAATCTTTTATGAAAAGAAATGATGATGAAACTTACATATTCAAACCAACACACATTTACTTGTAATGAAAGAGTCCAACCAATTTGTAGATTATAACATTATTAAATATTTGAAAATCAGTGATAATTTTTTTATTTAAAGGCGTTTGTTTTCAACATAGTTTTTATGTACAGCGTAAAAATAGACTGGAACGGATATACTATACTGTGAAAAAAGAAAACGTTTTCACAAATCAGGAACCGTCCTGTGGAATTTTACAAGAGAAACCTCAGAAAATAAAGAAAATATTCTTTTTATGCTTTTTGTGCACCAAACATAATGTTATTAATTATTAAAGGAAAAATATACATGAGGTAACTAATGAAGACTTCTTAAGAACTAAAAGAATATTAGCGACAGAAGGTTTGTTTAGATTCTTTTCTTTGAGTAGATCATTTATTATTGTTATTTTAATGATTTTTCTAATAAAACATCACCTTAGAATGAATTGCAAAACTTTCGACATTTGTTCAAAAGAGGGAGACCTTTCTGCTGATTGGTGATTTCTGTTATTTACACCTTCTTCTTGGGGGAACTGAGGTGTTCTAAAAATTTATGCAACGTAATTTTAATAAAGACAAATTGCATTTCCAAACTAGATTACACTTATAACTACGACATATTAGTTCATTTAATGTGTAAAGAGACCCAACTTTTTATTATAGGGTACTCATTATGTGTGGCTAATATTTTTCTTTCCAATTGTTCGATTAAAGATCAAGTAAAAATTTATTTTATTTTGCGTTCCTTTTTTTGATGAGTAAATACATTAATGGCTCATTCTGTCACTTGTGCGATTTTTTAAGTTCCTACAAAGGTTAACGAATTTAACTAAAATTTAAGATTTGGTGTTACGTATTATGATTTTGTCTAGGATTTTACGTCCGACTGTTTTGTATAGGGGATTTATCTATTCAATATTTTAGGCTCTAAAACAAAATACGATAGGCTATATAATACGAACAGTTTAGAAATCGGAATAATGATATACTACATTTGCTTTTTTTTAATTATACAAGATATTGCAGTCAAATCTCAATTATCCAAGCGATCATTTTGATTTCTTCTTTCCTTTTTGGACAAAATCATGAAATCGTTTTTTAATAGATTCGAAACAAAGCTGCTAATGGGGCTTTAATTAATAATCAATTACATAAATTTGTATCTCTTTTTTAATGCCTAATGGTGTACGTTGCAATCTGTTAATTTTAAAAACAATAAGCAACCCCATGATCAAATTAGATGAGGATGGTATGTTGTCTAAATGAGATGCTGTCTTGCACAGTCCCAGGCCGACCATTCTTGAAAGAGTATGGTTAATTGAACTCATACCATCAAAGTACAAAGGTATCCACTGACCAGTTTATTTTTTTGCAAGATTTATATTATTTTTTGCCCATAACAGGAAGGTGGAGTGTTAAATTATTTGCAATTAATCTGCTAGTTCCAGGGCTACAAAAAATAATTATGTTTCTTATCACATGGTCAGCCAGTTATATGAATGAAGAATTTAAGAACATAAGAGGTCGAGGTGTAAAAGACACTAGTCAGAGTATTCTCTTCTGAGAATAATGAGTTTCATTACACAGCTAAGCCCTGTGATGAATGAAGTGAAGGTGTAATTTGCAGGGTGGAAAGAAGACGCTTTTCAGAGGGCCTGGAATGCTGATAAGCATACTTTTCCTGAGCAAGGCATCGTAAACCACCTGACATTTCGTTTCACTTAGTAAAACCTCTAGAGATTCCAACTAACCTTTCGGCTGATGATATAAACAACATATTGTTTTATTAGTAATTATGCTGCATAATTTAAAAACTTTACAATTTACTGCTACATTGAATTTTGCATAAGAATATATATCTGCGGTACTCATTACCGAGGTTAATCGACAGTTTACTGTACTTATAAAAACTTAAGTTTATTTAAAATTATCTACAACATTACGGAACAGCTCTTTACAGGGAACGTAGGGTAATTCTACCTGTATATTTAGGTATTTAATTAAACATAAGAAACTGACAAAGATGAACGTTATTAGTAAATAAACATTATTTTAATGCATGTAGTCGCAGCATAATTATTACAAGGTTGATCAATTATAATTAATTATGTTTTAGTCACATAAGTTAAGTCCAGCTGCATGCGGGCTAGCGACATTGCAGTGTTTTTTTCTCCGTCTTCGTCTTCCCCTTCTAAACTATTCTTCCTCTTCACTTTATATTATAACTACCTTTATTCCGTTCTTTCTTTACTGATAATAATCTTTTAATTAAAAACCCTTGCTTTTATTTCTTTTAGTTGGTATAAGAAAACTATAGATGCACCTTTATAAAAATAAGCAATGCTTTATGGCAAACTAGCCGCATAATCTATTCTTAATTACATTTTATGCAATTATTATATTAATAATTTAAAAAAAAATATTTTTGAATTTTTAATCATTTACTAAGTTTTTTAAAAAAAATTAATAATTGGATATTTTTAAAAGCGTAACTAGACAGCTATCAAATTAAATTTATGGGAAACCTATAATTATATGATTATGATTTTTATTAGTATTGTTAATAAAAATAATTAGTCATCTCATTTAAAATGGTAATTTATATTTCAAATTATTATTTATGGATGTGAAAATATTTTATCTTGATTATTTTACAACAAAAAAAAAATCACGAAACTTATGCAAAAATTCAGTTTTTAACAAATAGTTAGTAAAATACAGTAGTCTAAGCGTTGAAGTTTTATTCTAATTTATTAATTTATTTTAATTAATATGAGTTAAACCTAGATTAAACTGCACGCAATCCATTTATCAGAAATTAAATCCTAGTTGTGTAAATATGTAGGTGGTAGGTATGTTATTATTAAGGCCAAACGTTCTGGAGGTTTGAACAAAATTAGTTTTAATAGATTACCCTATTCGTATGCATACAAAACAAACTGATATACCCGCTCGTTAGTTGATATGAATGGACAACATATTATAAAAAACTATTTGATTTTTTAAGGATTATTTTATGGTTTTCCAATTAAATTATGCTAAAAAGTTTAATTTCAGTTCACTTGACCATAGATGGGATTTACCGGAAGTATTTTAAGGGAGATATATCATCAGAAACCGAGAACAAAAATATATTTATTAGATGACCTCTAGTGTGTTATTAATTTTATAGAGTAGATTCAAAATAAAATTCTACGAGCGATAACGCAATGCCTTTTCACGTCACAAACCTAATTTTTTACAGAGAGTTACAAATCTCATACGTAACTGACATTGCGGAACAATAATACAAGACGATGTACGACAAATTTGAATTACATGTCAACCCTCTCACACAAAACATGTACTCTACTATAGGGTGATAGCTACTGGGTACTCAGCACAGACGTTTAAAACGCCTCTGGCCAACGGATCTTCTTGGCCAGTAGTGACGACTGCAAGCTCTAGCAACTAGTTTAAACCTTTCAGTACCAAAGTCCGGAAAACAGAACGTCAATATATTTTACGTAGTGATAACATCCGGTTTGCCGGACATCCGTGAGTTTAAAAAGCAACGTCCGGATAACCGAACATTTCCAAAAAACCTTTTATACAAAAATTAATGGAATAATATATTTTGAAACTGCCTCCGTGGCGTAGGGTCTAGCGCGCTAGCCTACAAAGCGAAAGGTACCGGGTTCAATTCTCGGCTAGGGTCTGAAAATTTAACATGTTAAAACCACTGTTAAGGTACCAAAACTCACAGTAGTTACTAAAGACTAAGTTGTCGATGCGACTTTAATTAAACTAAACAAAATTTCTAGTGTTAGAACAATTTCTTT
Source organism: Catonia carolina (assembly GCA_035578175.1). Taxonomy (NCBI): domain Eukaryota; kingdom Metazoa; phylum Arthropoda; class Insecta; order Hemiptera; family Achilidae; genus Catonia; species Catonia carolina. Next base: position 23,846,188 of record JAQMRL010000002.1, on the reverse strand, counting down.
ATTTTATGAACTCAATAAAAATTAATTTTTAACAGAAAATTTTATTTTTCTGTAACGTTGAAATTTTGGTCGGCAATGGCAGGCTTACGCCTGAAAGTTTTCGAAATAGCTTAAGGGCTGGCACTTTTCGTACACCCTTATTCAAATTAAATGTCACTTAAGATCCAAGTTTTAAATATTGTTTCGCCACTGAAAGGGTTGCCGGCCGCATTGGCGAAGTTGGTAACGTGCTCGCCTCTCATCATGCGGTCTTGGGTTCGAATCCCATTCAGGCAAGGCATTTTTTCATACGTTACAAAAAATCATTTCATCATTCACCGTCTGCATTAGCAGTAATTGCAGAACAGTCGGACGTTAAACAAAAAAAAAAAAAAAAAAAAACTGAAAGGGTTAATTTTTGGAACCTTTAGTGGCATATTTAGAAATAATAATAACAAATAGGCTTACTAAATTTTCAATAAAAAAATGTGTCAAAAAGTAGGCAATTTTCTTTTCTAGAGTAAACTCTTTTTAATATCTTAATTTAAAACTGTAAAATTACACCAACAAAATTTGTTAAAAAAAGAAAAGACATGCAATAGATCGGTGACACCAATGGTGTATGTTCTGTTATGGAAAATTAAATAATTTTTGTCACTAAATTTGAAAAAAAGCAAGAAAAAAGTTAAGCTAATTAACTTCTTTTAAGCTAAAGGGTTTTAGTCTAAGTTGAGAAATGTTTGAGTGAGTAACTTAATCATTAGGCTACTGAAATAACGCCTACGATCTTAATAAATATGGAATTTGATTAATAGGCAACACAGGCCTACCGCTAATAAATCTAATTTGGAATTTGACCAAACCAATTTCACTAGAAGAAGTTAAGCAATAAGAAATAGATTACTAAATCATAATGCATGTGGTCTACATGATTAATTGTTCCAATACTAAATTAGACTACACCATGAAGTAAGACAAGGAGTCTAGTTATAATTAGTAGAACATGACATGGATGTTTTCATTCACAATTGAACAATCGTCTAAAGAAAACCTATTATACGGAGTCCGAAGTAGTTTTCGATTCGATAGACAGATGCCCGGTTGCGGCTTCAAGTTTTATGCTTGTAGTTAGTTATTGGTATATAGCCTGACCCAAAAGTTACGAAACTCATAAAGAAAAAATTCTTGGGTCTTTTCTCTCAGTCCCCCGCCACAGTAGAACTACTGAATTTTAAAGTCTTATCTTATCTTAACTGTTCTACTCAATTGTAGTATCCTATCTTAATGTATTGTACTCTGTAATATAAAATATTAAATTACATAAATTAAACCAGAATGGTAAATACTCGTAGGATAGTATTCAGTTATTGTTGTTTCTCACCGTAAGGTAAGAAGCTGCTGTTGTTACAACGGCAATAAATTTGCCTGATTTATTTCGTAGTCTTAATCTTCAAGAAAAGGCTGTGGAATATTATAAGGCAAGACCGAAATATTCTGCACAAGCAGCGTGTCTTTAGAAATGGTCATTATATGAATCGCTTGCAGATTAAAACGTTTGATGGCGTTGTCACAGCCGCGCGTGTCGAGATGAAGAGGAATTAGAAGGAGGGATATGTCTCGAAGGTAGTAGATTACCCCCAGGAAAAGTTTTTTTAGTTAATTTACTGTTAGTGTAAAGAATATACCATAACGAAATTCAGATGTTGGGGCGTTTTACCCACTGGAAGCACTAATATGCAGTAGAAACAGTAAGTGGTGAGTTACCTATTAATTAAGTCATATTTGTTGTGAGTAGATTTATCAACATAATTAATTTGTAAAATATTAATGTAGAATTTTTTAAACTATTTTCCCCGTTTTTATCGTTCAAAATACTATAAGATTACATACGAAATATCCACAAAATGTAAAAAAACATACTAGTGGAGGACTAAGAGAAAAGACTTAAATTCTTTAAAAGAGACAGAGGACTCTTGACTGTATAATCATTAATTTCTGTATTTAGGTCTACTCGCAATGTACGCTCTCTTTTAAAACATTTTATTTAAAATGTCGTTAGTGCGTAATTTACGTGGGGAATTTTGAAAAGGCTGAAGTTAAGCAGAATGTATAACCTGTAGTGAAAAATCGAATGAAACGAAATTGGTTTTCCAATAGATTATGTAGAATACCTACTCTTTAATAAAAAATTAATTATCAACTAACAAAGCTATTTTTTTTTATTAAATATTAGGCCTAAGAAGAACTAGATTAGGCCGAAGAAATATGAGGACGAGAACTGTACAAGAAAAATGAACGAGTAGAAAAAGAAGATAAAAATTTTACGGACACATATATATAATAGAATTTTCGACAAACAAAATTTTAAGTCACTAAACAATAGACCTAAGTTCTCGGATAAATGGTCCGAATTGAGGAAACCGGTATAAACCGAGAAAACTTAATGCATCGATCCAAATTCAGACCACTAATTACGGACTTAAAGGGCTTTCATGACAAGAAAAAATCAAAACACCGAGTGGTCAGATGAAAAGTCTATAGTGAACGGAATGCTGAGAATGTGGGCTGCAAAAAGAGCTTCTAGTAACGTCTACAATCCAAACTTCTCACGAAGTCTACTTTAAAATTGGCCCTATACGAAAAAAACAAGGCCTAAGGAGGAAATAATCTAAACCTTTGTATCATCTAATTATACATAATTTTTAACTTTTAATCGCTAATGAACCCAAGTTAAATTATTTTCCCATCCAAATGATTTAAAATTAAAGCAGGTAAATTACTCAAAATACATACATCGTACCCTAAGAAATTAGTGATTTTCCTCCTTGGATTACTACCAATTAGATCCACCAAAACTGTGTGTCTTTAAACGTTTTTTTATTTATTCGTAATCAGTTAATATTTAGTGTTACTTTGATAAACAGAAAATAGCTTACCTAATTCTGCCAAAAATTTGAAATATGTATATTTTTAAACAGTCTAAATTTTCATATTTATAGGTGAATATAGAAATGTTTATTCCAAGAAAGCTATTTTGATACCGGTTATGTTTCTATAACCATCATTTTAAACTAATTATAATTTTCATTTCGGATGAATTGTGGTACGTATAGAATTCTGCAGCAATAGTTATACTTCTTTCATTGAGTGTTGTCAGTAAGCGGTTCACGTGAACTTCTTTAACCAATGACTACTATTCAGGTGATAAACTGACTGCCAGCATACCTGTTCACATGCAGATTATTATAGTGGTATTATTCAACCCATTTTAGATGTACGGTACAATAGATTATTATTATTAAATTCAGCCGGCTGTGAATCGGTACTGTAACGAAACCTGCATTATTATCATCTCTGGTTGAATTAACTAAATAGTAAATTCATTCAAATTTGATACAATTTTTGATACGTGAAGTTATTTCTGCAGTCAAATCCCAATATTATATTGGCAATCCCTATGGTAGGAGTAGCATATTTGATAAGTTAAAGATACTAGATTCAAGCGTGGATTCTAATTCTGAAAACAAACAGTTTCATTATAAATTCTGCTAACCACAATTGTATTAATCTAACGTACCGTTGATTCGATACAAATTTTTTTCTCCCGATGTACTTAAGATTAAAGTAGAAATAAGAAGTTCCTATAACCCAGTTTATTGAAACATTAAGGGAAGACTGTACTTTGTCTACCGCCAATGTTAAATTTGCTATTTTTGGGTACATTTTTCACGATTGGCAAGCGATAGGGAAATGAAACTTTACTTACTCGTATTTGTCGGGTTGCTCGAGCTACTGACATTTTCGCAACTTAATTCGTTAAACCATAAAGTTAGAAACAGAATAAGGAATAACATGAAATTTTTACCATTTTTTTACGGTATTTTACTTATTAATAATTTTTGTAGCTTTTGAGGTCACAAAAGTGCCGGAATATGTGAATGTACAAGATAAATAACTGGTAAAAATTTCAGCCTGGTATGTTCAATGGTTTCCGAGAAAAATGTACCTAAATGTTGAAAATCTAAATTTACGGGAATGGGCGAAAACACAAAAAGGCACAAATCAAATACAAAATGTACACAAACAAGCAAATTTCCTATCAAAATTTGGTTAAAAAGCTGAACCAACAGCTGCGAGTATTAAAAACAGTAATGCAGATATTTTTAAAAACTAAAATTCCCTTTGCTCTAAAACGATCGGTATAAAATTATGAAAAATATTTATTCTTGATGACACGATAATTCTTCTGGTTAAACCTCCTAAAAACTTAATTTTTTCATTGATCTCGGTCTGAACTATTGAAAAAAATAAAGAACCGAAATTCGAAATTTTCAGTTAAAATCATCATACAGTCTCGCCTTAAATTAAATAAAATTTTGTTATCAGAAAATATTTAATTTCTTTAAGAATATCTTGTTAACTTATCTTTTTATGTGTCTATGTGAATAGATTGTAAATTTTATATAGTAAACAAAAAAAGAATGTCTAAATATACGAATTAATTATAGTTTTAATTTGGCAGTGCAATAACTTTTTATTCACCCTGTAAAGAGGCCCAATAGGTCTATAGGCTAAATGCCTGTAGTGTTACTGTTACGTAGGTACAACCAATCACCACCTTCGAACTATTTACTAAACTGCTTCGTCATTAAGTTAATAAATTATACAAAAGATGTTGAAATTGTGGCCCTATTCAAAGTTAATTGTTAATTAAAACTAGGGTTTGTTGTAAGAATTCTTCCAGTAGCAGGAACTACACAAATTTCATTATAACACAATACAATTTCTTTGTTCATTTTTTATTCTGTACTTTGATTTTTTTATTATTAAATAGGTTCATAATAAAGTAAATGTAATAACAATGTGTTCTTATTTTTTATAAGGTAAATTTCTTTACAGTAGGCCTACATCCTTAACTCGGTGTATAATGCAAAATTACATAATGAGATTATGTTTATTAAGATATTGATTTTAGGTTTTATAACGTGTAGGTACATAACTTTGTAGCAGTATTTAAAACTCACCTATTTGATATCAGAGCTAATAACTGAACTTTAAAATCAATAAATTTAATCTAAATACTCCTTGTTACAGTAAGAAGTTTTTACTAATAGGTACCTCAATTTTTTTTTATTTGTTTATTTAACGTCGCATCAACTGCAACGGTCATTACCGACGACGTTGGGGTGTAACTGTGGAGGATGAAATGATTTTTTTGTAACGTATGAAACTATATTTTCAACTACACTGTTTATGATTTTTTTAAATTTAATTTCTGTTAAGTGATGCCTATTAAGATTATTTTTACATAATTATAGTTTTTATTTTAAAACAGTTTTGTACGTAAAAAAGATGTTAAAGCTCATAATTAAATCATATTTTCATTTTGTTAATTTTGTAAATTATTTTAAAATAATTTGTTAACACTTAATTTTGTTAAAGTTTCTCTTCTATGATACTTTTCAGTTTATTTAATCATAAATTTCATTCTATTTATATATATTATAAATTTGTTATTTTTTAATAATTTTTATAGATAATGTAATTATTTATGTATATTTGTATTGTGGTCGCTAATAATATCGTTGTTTAAGTGACCTTAAATAAATGCATTAAAAAAATATTAAAAATCAGTTCAGCTTATCCGAAAATTTGGATTAGCTGGGTTCCGATTTCCGGGGTTGTTGTGTATTAGAGATATATAAAACTACCGTGAGGAATCATGAATTACACTTAAAGAGGACACTTGTTCAAACAATTACCTATATCGTTAAGTATAGCCTATTAACTACTTGTAAAATTAATTTTAGTAATATTCATCGAAGTATGAGAAGAAATAACAGATTAAAGTCTTAATAAAAATTAAACACGTAATACAAATTATTTGCAAACTAATTTAATTTATAAATGTTTATTTGAGTAAACATTATTAAAAATAAAGAGTGTGAAGCTATCTGTTTATAATACTCGTGTCATACACAGGAAACGGTTCAACTTTTAAATTGAACCAAAGCAGGTGTAGTGTAACTAACTTTAAAACTAGTATCATGTTAAAAGGTACCAGGTGTAGAGAGCATTTCAGTGTTCAACCATCCTGTAACTCGTGTTTGCTTATTACAGTTTATTGTTCATGTTATATTTACTATACTAATTTAACTTATAATGAATAAACTAATAGAAAAAACAAACATAAAAGTTGGAATTTTTGTCTATTTAAAAAAGGATATTGTCAAAAATACACCGGGATATAAGCAATTACATATTAGTTACTTCTACGCTATAATATTGTTATATTAAAATTACTTTACAGCACTTAAACGTTAAATTAGAAAAAAACTTAAAATTATTTAATTACTTTTCGTAGGTAAACAAGCACCGAACTTCACTGAATTAATACCGCACTTACCTTTCAGACAAGAATTTTAGTGGTTAGAATACCTTCTTCCCAGAAGGTCACCAGTTCGAAGTACTTCTTCAACGTTCGTATAATTTTATGCGGGCAGTTACTAATTGTATTAAATAAATATAATTATAAAAAAGATGTAACTACTTAAGTTTTCTGAATTGGAATTAAATATTTATATTTCATTAGAAAATATATTGTACTATTTTTTTGTCGATTGAAATGTGCTAGGAATTATCATGTCTATGGATAGGCCATAATTTATAAAAATTAATTAACGTGAAAACTTAGTAGGCCTACCTAATATACTCGTTTACTTTGAACAGATACTCTAAAATAAAAAAAATTGCATTTTTGTTCATTTATCTCAATTTTTTAGTAAACAATCCGTTCAGACGTACGCCTCGAATCATGGCTACATGTTTAGTACAATGTCTTCAAGGAAGATTAGTATACTTTTCAAGAAGTAGTTTTATTTTAAACATATTTGGGAATATTTTATTTTATATTAAGGTTTTTTGACTACATTCTCAGATATTTTAGCTCTTTCAGTGCCGAAACAATATTTAATAGTTTGATCTAAAATGCCATTTAATTTAAATAAGGGTGTACAAAAAGCCAGTCTTTATTTCGAAAACTTGCAGGCGTAAGCCTGCCATTGCCGAGAAAATTTCAACGTCACAGAAAATGAAATGTCCTGTAAAAATTCATTTTTATTCTATTCATAAAAAAAAGAAATCTTTTTAACACTAAAAAGATTCAAAATAGTTAGTAAAAGTTTAAATAAACTTTTAGTTTATTTAAAGTCAGATCGACAGCTCATTAGCAACTACAGTGGGTTTTGGTATATTAACAGTGGTTTTAACGTTTTAAAATTTCCAGACCCTAGCCGGGAATCGAACCCGGGACCTTTCGCTTTGTAGGCTAGCGCGCTAGTCACTACGCCACGAAATGCATTATTCCATTAGTTTTTGTTAAATTTTTTTTGGAAATGTTCGGTTATCCGGACGTTGGCACTTTATGCATAAGTTATGGGCGTACGGTAAAACGGATGTTATCACTAAGTAAAATATATCGAAATCCTGTTTTCCAGACGTTGGTACTGAAAGGGTTAAATTGTAATAACGATGGATCGCCAAATTATATGTAAAGATCAATTATTCCTATTCCAGCACTGTACAGAGGGAATCAGCTGTGGAGATATTTCATTTACTTACAGTTGACACTACTCTCAGTATCATCTGTGTGCAGTAAATAGCTACATCATGCCCAAGATAGTTCTGTTTATTCTTACCACGTATGTAGACACGAACGTCAATAAATAAGGAAACCATAAGCTAAGTTGTTATAGATTTTTATGCCGAGGGCATGTACATGATGACATACATTTAACATAACTTTTGAAAGCTAGAAACCTCCCACGGTAATCACATTACCGGGGCTTGGTGGGCTGTAGTTAGAGGAACTCTTTTTCCCCAGTTCATGGTTGGAATTGAACGAGACAAGGAACCTAATACTGTATGTAGAAAATCCTCTAACTAAAATGAATCTGGACTAGCCTCTTCAGCGACATTGTTTAGTAACTAATTAACCCAGAAAATAGTAACCGATGAATGTCAGTCGTTACCTGTTCTTGGATAATTAACGTTCATCTTTAAAAATAAGCAAAAATGGAATAAATTAGACGTTGAATCTCATTAAAGATCTTGTTAGATCTTAAAGATGAGAGGAAGATTTCCATTTCCGCCCTTCAATCCACAATAGCCTGTTGTCAGTGAGAGATACTGTAGAATAGCGAAAATCTCTGAATTGTGTGAAAAATTCGGTATGGATTACTCAAATCTGATGAAAAACTTAAACCATTATTTTTTATTTATTGATTTAGCACTGATCTATAAACGGTAGATACAATCTAAATTTATTTTGCCGTGTAACTTAAACAGATTATAGACGGTGAACAAGTGTGGAGTTATGATTTAAGCGACATACATTCCAATAATGAATAGTAGGCTACAGTAGTATATCTTATTACAGAAAAAATTGAACTATTGTAAATTAAAAATGCAATTACAGTAAGAAATGTATACATATTATGTGGCTAATAAGTTGTGTATCATATAATACATACTGATAAATCTTTTTAAATAGCCTAGACCAGGCGATATGGTGAAACCGTGAGAAAGTATAATAGCCTAGTTAACTGAGATGAGAATGACTAGACAATTTTATTACTCTCAATAGATATAAACTTATGCTAACAGACTACCAATCAAGTAACAGAAGTAGATGAACAAAGCATAGCTAGTGTGATACGGGTGTCGGTAATTTCCTTCTTTCGTAAGTCACTATCTTCCAAATACCTGCAGTTTTGATTAAAAAGTAGGCATCTATACTAAAGTAAAATAGATTAATCAAGGTACATTGTAGAGAAAATTAAATTTAGTTTTAATTATGTGTTATAGAAAATTAATTAATAAATTAGTTTCGAGATGAATGTTTGGTTATTACATGATGACACAGCAGAAATTTATAAATGATAAAACTAATTTTGATAAAATCGATTTTTTTACTAATAGGCCTATAATTTATATAAAATATAGACAGAAATGAATTTTGTTAAAAGATTAATTTATTGATAAATATTGGACACGGTAATACATTTAGCCTATAAGATCTTTGAACTACATATAAAACAATTTATTTCAAATAACCTAACAATTATTTATTAATTAATTAATTTATTTCAAATAATTTAACAATATTTCAAATTTCAGTTCATTAAATTTTTCGTCCTTTACAAGAATTTTTTTAAGGAACATTTCATCGTTAAAAATTTTAAGCTTTCATAATTTATTTATCATTAGTTTAATGTTCATTTTAGGAGTTTCTTATTTTTCCATTAGGGCTTGATATTAATCAACATAAAGTAAATTTCGCCTCCTGTAATTTAGTACATTCCCATAACAGGCAGGTGAAGGGTTAAATTATATGCAGTCGATCCGCTAGTACCAGGGCTACATTAAAATAGTTCTGTTTCTTACCACACGGTCAGCTAATTATATGACTGTAGCATTTAAGAAGAGAAAAGTTAGAGGTGTAAAAGGCACTAGTCAGAGTTATTTCCTCTGAGAGTAATGAATTTCATTATACAGCCAGACTCTGTGGTGAATGAATTGAAAGTGTAATTTGCAGGGTGTAGAGTAGATACTTTTTGGAGGGCCTGGCATGCTGATAAGCATACTTTTTAACTCAGTGAGGAAGGCAATGGTAAACTACTTCATTTCTTGTTTTACTTAGTAAAGCCTCTAGAGGTTCAAACCAGCCTTTTGGTTGATGATTACATACCAACAACTTAATACATGAGTCTTTGTAATAGTGTAACTACCTACTTGTAAAATTAAAAGAAGCACTTATGCCAGCGCTAATAAGGTGTCCACAAAATCTGACTGAATGTATTGTTTATGTATTTTCCTTCAGTTTGATATACCAAACATTGTTTCTGGTTTAAGTATTGCATTATGATTCTGTTCTCATAATCATTAGTGGTCATGAGTTTTGTTACCGAATTTTCGGAATTTTTCAATTTTGTAAGATTTTCAATTGTGTATTTATGTAGATTTTTTCAATTATGTATGTAAAATTTTGTTCGGGTTATTGAAAATGGTATTCTTACGACAAAAAGGTAACATGAATATCTAATTTTGAATAAATTTTGTCATACTTCCAATTAAGTAGTTCTTAGTAGCATATTCTCATTTAGAATTGACACCAAAAAAACATACGGTGTTAGATATAGTTGTTACAACTTTTCATTTTAGATTAGAAGTTCCGTACGTAAAATCATCCCGGTACTTTACATTCTCCACCGTTTTGGAACAACATACGGTTCAGTTTACACGGGAAAAGCTTGTGCCAAAAACGTTAACCAAAATATAAATGAATTTTTGCATGGTAATGCACTTTAAAATAAAAAAAAACAAATTTAATAAAAATATTTAAGTATTACTTAAGTATTGCATTGAATTTGTATTGTATTTTGTTTTAACATCATAGGGAAAATTGTAAGAATATTTATTTTTTGTTTGTTTATGTTAAAAGCACGATAAACTTTTGGGGAGTACAATCTACATAAAAAAATGATAGACTAATAAAATAATTTATCATCATAATCAATAAATCTGCCCATAACAGACAGGTGGAGTGTCAAATTATTTACACTCAATCTGTTCGTTGCAGGGCTAAAATAAATAGTTCTGTTTCTTATCACATTGTCAGCCAATTAAATGACTGGACCATTTAAGAACAGAAGAGGTAGAGGTGTAAAAGACACTAATCAGAGTTATCTCCTCTGAAAGTAATGAATTTCATTATACAGCCAGACCCTGTGGTGAATGAAGTGAAGGTGTCATTTGCAGAGTGGAAAATATGTGCTTTTCAGAGGGCCCGGCATGCTGATAAGCATACTTTTCCACTCAGTGAGGAAGGCATTTATAAACCACCTCACTCCTCGTTTTACTTAGTAAAACATCTACAGGTTCAAAACAGCTTTTTGGCTGATGACCTAAACAACAACAACAATCAATAAATATTAAAATAATAATTATTGATTCAAATAGTTTTTATAATTTTTTGATCTAGCCCTATAAAAAATGTTTTATCTTTTAGTTCAAGCAGAATATCCTGTTACATTTTATGAGCATTAGCAGTTGTGAAGATAAGTGATGAGTCATCGAGGTAATCTAGTAAACCAGCTTGTGAGGAACTTCGCCAAATCTACAAGCCCAGATTATATCTAAATATCTCTAAATCAATTACTCACAAAAATATGTATAAGCTATGTATTTATACAGCCTACATGAATAAAAAATATTTTTATAATTAGGTTTGTATAAAATACTTTTGGTATTGAGATGTTTATTACATAGACTAGACCTTACTAAATTACCATGGAGATGGACTACAGTATTTGAGATGTGGTAGTTGTCATGGTGCGTAATAAACAATAGGGAAGCAGCCTCATCCCTTCATAATAAGAAACTAATCTTCCAAACAAGTAAGGCCTAATAGATTCCATTATTAACCATGTCACATCCCTGTCAATGACGAAAGAATCTACCATCATTTAAGGCAGCCATCTTGTTAATTGTTGTTATCTGATTGGATAATAGTGAGGGAAATTCGACACAGATTTCTGACAAAGCGCCCTTACAATAGGTTCCTTATTGTAGTTAAATCTTTTGTTAGACGTAATGTATTTAAGAACTCTTTTGTGTCGTTTTAGAAGGTTATACGTGGGCTACTGTGTAATAGTGATGGAGTCATGTCTCATATTTTGTGTAATAAATTATTCATATTTTTAATAAAAAGTGAAAATCGGAATTCCTCTTCAAAAAGACTACGCTTTATTTGTCTTGTTTAGACTACGTAATATCTGTACAAAGTAATACTAATATTGTATTAACTTTAAATAGAAGTAGGCTATATAGACCGTCTTGCAAAAAAATATTATGCTAAAACCGTCACGGTTATAAAACCTTTAATAAAAAATATTATACTATACAAATAAATTAGTTAAACCAATGTAAAAAATTATTGAATATTTGATCACGAATAGTATTTGTACACTTACTGTCAAGTAGACCTAAATACCTAGGAATGTATTTTGACAGGCGCCTGAATTGGAAAACACATAGGCCTACTGAACAAAAGGAAACAACTTTTTTTAACTTTTCTTCTTTATTCAGAAACTACAAACATTCAAAAGTTTAACTAATTTTTTGAATAAACAAAAGACGTGAAAAAACATAACAATTTCTTGAAAGAATCTATCCCAGTTCAATTTAAGAATTGAACAATAAAAAGAAAATTAATAAAATTAGAGAACAAACAAAGGAAAAATTGGATAATAAATACACGTAACAAGAATAACATAAAACACTAAGTGCAGAATGCAACATGTTGAACACACAGAACAAGAAGTAGCGTAGAAATAAAAAACAAAAACAAATAACACTAAAATGATTAACAAAATGAAATCTTTAAAAATATATAAGTGTATATATCACCTTTTTTCTAATCAGTCTTGTAGAATATCCAGATGATATTGTAAATCAGCACTTGTGATTTGTGGATTATCGGAGGATGAAAGACGAAGAGTGTCGTCAGATTATGTAGCAATGGTAGTCACGTCAGTCTCCGGGAGGTCAGATGTGAAGATATTCGAGATTAATAAAAAAGAAAATCCGTCTGTTTATTATTCTATACAATTATCGGATGTAAATTTTATTGCAGTAGGTAAAAAAGTATCTACCAATCGGAAACAGACACTATAATTCCAACAAAATAATTGTTATGCTCGTAAATACTTCTTTTGGTAATTAATATCTGCTATTTTTTTTGTTTCTACTTCGAATAATTAAAATAGAATCGTTACAAATTTCACCAAAGCAGGCCATTTATTAAAGTGCACAAATTTTGTTGATCCTTTCTTTTGTATCTAACACACATTTTTTTATTTTGCCTATTGTTGAGAGAAAATGCTAATTCTTGACCACTTATTTTATCAGTTGGTTTTATAAATTCAATTACTAATTCTGGAAAATTGGTACAGTTCCTAGTATGTTCATTTCATAGAAGCAATTTAACAAAAATATTTTTCTAGCTTGTTAAATCTTTTGTCTTCTTTTCTCTTTAACCATTCGGTGAATCAGTCAGCAAGGCGCTTGACTGCAAAGCTAATTGTCCTGGGTTCAACTTCCGGGCTGGAAAATGGAGATTTAAAGCTTTTTGCACTGTTTTACGCGCGCACGCCGATTTCAGAGAACACAGTAGCAGTTAATGATTAAGCAATTGATGTGTCTTTAATTAAATACTACTAAAAAAGTTTTATTGTCAAAACCTATGTGTAACTAATACAAAATTATAATTGAAATATTTATTATACTACGAGGAATTTTTGACATCTGTAGTCGACTTTATTGTCGTAACAAGTCATAAATTACCCAGTTTTTAAATTAAAGTGATACAATTCTTTGAAATAGAAGGAAAATTTAGTACTACTGTTGGATGATTAGCTATAGAATCTAAGGAATTTTAAGTGCCTTAGTTTTATGATTGGGTTAATGTATTTTAAATTTGAGGAACATTTATAGACATATAAAAACACAAAAATGAAATAATATTAATTATCGTAAACAAGTTTAAAAAGATTGTTAAAATTTTTAAATATCAAATAAAATTGTGGTAACACTTTATCAGAGTTAAATAATGACAATAATATTATCAACGTTTATAAAAAAAAATATTCCTCTGCATTTCTTAAAAGCAAATATTTGTATAAATTCTCGATTCTGTGCGTTTGCTTTCTCCATTTTCTATTAATGCATTTCGTGAGCTGTTGACAATTTAGGGACTGATAATAACCCACTGTGTGTTCTAAACCGTTCACTTACTACATAACCAAAAGGAGTTTTATTCGAGTTGCCTGTAATTAACAGAAATGTTTTAAATGTTAAAAATTCCTTCTGCAGGTCAGAGAAAACAAGAAAGTTGTCGAGACATTTGTCCAGCAAACCTTTTTTGTAATCTTTCTTAGGAAACAAAAATATTGCTTTTTATCACTCGGCGTTTGTAAATGCATTCCTATTTATTTATTTATTATAAGTTCGGTTAACCAACCGTGACTAGATTTTATTAAAATACAATTTTAATCTTTTTTTAAGCAACCTAATTACTTTTCGTTTCATATTTACTACAATCGTACTAAATTTACTACATTATTGTAACTGATGTTGAAAGTTACCTTAACAAATCAAACTTATGTAAATTAAAGAACTGAATTTACTTATAAATTACTCGCATAATAAATTTAATTAATTCGCTCTATTTAATTAAATTTTTTCATAAATTAATTTATATGTGAATTTTACGTTTTAATTTAACGTCACAGAAATTCGATTTGTTACTATAAAATAACACGATATCAAACTCTAAACGACAACAACACTTTATTCAACTCATCAAAAACATTAGCGTTTTATCAAAAAAATATTGGCGTAGTTGGTTGGTAACGTGCTCGCCTCTCATCATGCGGTCTTGGGTTTGAATCTCACTCAGGAACGGCATATTTTCATACGCTACAAAGAAATAATTTCATTCTTTACAGTTACAACCCAACGTCGTCGCTAATGACCACTGTAGTTGATGTGACGTTAAATAAACAAAGAAACAAAACAAAATCTGAAACAAGACAAATCATTAATTCACTAGTGCACTTCTATTTCTGTAGGTAGCTAAGCTAGCCTCATGGAAAGTACCAAACAGAGTTTTCTAGAACCTTACAAACATATCTATTAACACAATAGTCTACTTTTTTTCTCTTTAATTCTTTATTTACAACTGTAAAATGTTACAACAAGCAAATGTGATGATTATCATAATAATGTAAATGACATGATAGGCATGAGAGGGGTAGGACCCCCATTGGTGCCTCCCCACGAATGAAATTTGTATATCAAATTAGCAGGTCTCTACTCCAGCGTCTTTTAAGGCGTCTAGGGGGATTATCAGGTAAATGGGCGGAGGAAAGTGAACGCACCAGGGGGTTCTCGTGTTCGTGTGACTTGTCGTGAAAGCGTTTGTATAGGTATTCAATGGAATTTTGTGCAAGTGGTGTTTTCAAATCTGTATGTAAGGTCTACTTAAATAGCCTATAATAATAGTCTACTTTAATAATAATGTAATAGTCTACTTAAATCATGAACATTATGAGTGTGAGTCCGGTTATACTTAAATAACATATAACTTACGTCAAATACGTCAAATATACGTCAAATACGTCCAAAGTTGTCTTATAGCAACCTTAGAAATACGGTTTTCAAAGTTTATCGTTATTGCATTCAAGTACTTCGATGGTAAATTAAGGAGAAAGCTTGGGTAAAATTTGTTAAAGTTGAAAAATCTCTCCTAGATACTGTATTTTAAATTCCAAATTCTGTTATCAGCATATGTAGTACTTTGTGCTCATTGTATGAAATGGATCTTTGGCAGCCTTTTCCATGTATTCCGTTTTTTCAAAAAAACTATATTTGTAGATCTGTTCTATTTGCTTTTTTTTCAGTCTTGTTGCTAACTTTGAACTCTCGGAAAAAATACTATATCGTTGACAAAGATAAGACAGTTCAACCCAGTTCTTGGACGGTCTAATTTGAATCCATTTGGAATGCGGTTTTCCTGTATTTTAATTTTTTACTTTTTTAATTCTTTAAAAAATAAATAGTAGCCTAAAGTTTTTTAACTATAATGTCAGCAACATTAAAATCGGTTCACTGAACAGTTAGAAATCATATTAAATGTTTATTTAAGAGCTTGTTATTTCATCCGTCGGTGAAAATATTACTGTTATCCTGTAGGAAAAAGATACATTTTAAAACAATAGGCCTAACAATATTTGTTAAAATTTTATTTATCTAACGTACTGTGACTTTTCAACCTTGTGAAACTGATAAACTTATTTTCAAGCAGAATTAGAGCCAGGAAATTTGGATGATAAAGGTCTACTCTCTTCATATTTAGAATTAAATTTTGATATTATCTGTTTGATAATATCGATGCAAAGATCAGTATAGATATAGGCAATTTAAAAATACCATGAACTTTGTAACAGGTTTTGTGAATTATCTTGTCATGAAAAGAAAAACGTTTTTAGCCTAATTTAAAATCGCGTTAACTGCTTGGTTAGTATCAGCGATTACGGTGGATAATAGTATATCGAGAACAGTCAGTTTTGACTTGTGAAAATTTCGAGACTCTGGCCGGTATTAGAACTCGGGATCTCCAACAAAAAATTTGAAAAACAATACAGATAAAAGGTAACAGAAAAGTTCCTTTTAGTAACGATTATTTTCATTTCTACATTCTTATTGAATCATAAACCCTTTTAAGTTCTGATTTTTCGGCCTTCCTTTCTCATCTCACCAAACATCTTACCGACAAAAATATTCACAATAAAATCATTGCATCTCATAATGTGTCATACATACATTTCTTTTATGCATAATATTATTATTATTATTACGTGCGTATGGACCCTGATGGCTCGCGCAAAGCATTCCGACTCATTTTTGGGAATTCTTTCTCATTTTCCATACTTCTCTCATTCTCTCCCCATGTGTTTGCTTCCTCTCCTCTGTCCACTTCGTCCCTGTCCTCCTAAGGATCTCATTCTCTGGCATCACATTCCACTCGTTTATCCTGTTTCTGAATGTGTTTCTGTCTCCAATACCTGTTGGGTCTATTTGTGCCTTATGTAAGTCTATTTTCACTTGTGTAATCCATGGTGTTGTTGATTTAACTTTTTTTATCTAAGTAAGAATCTTGTTAGTGAGTCGTGTTGGGGGGAGTATGCATAATATTGTAAATAATTTTTCATTATTTTGTTATTTTTCCAGTCCAGCTGACTTTCAGGATTCGCCCTCATAGCCACCGTTTAATCGCTTCTAATCTTGCTTTATCCTGCTTTCCAACACCCATGTGTCACTTTTATATAGTGAAACATTTTCACTAATTGTGCTCTTACCTTGACATTTATATGAATTATTGCTTTCAATAGTTTTTACTGTTAAAATATTTTAAGTGTAATTTGTATAAAACATTATTTGATTCGCTTGACAAAAATGAATATTTTCCAACTAACCACTATAACTTACTTACAAAAAGTAAGAAAAATTTACAAATAAAATGTAATATTAATTTACAAATTTATTGGCTTTTTTATTTGATAAAATACAACTTCCGGAACTTTTGAATGATTATATGAACCAAACTATTACTTTATCGAATATCTATCCTGACTACTCATTTCAAATTAAAGATGAATAAACACAATAGACCTAATGATGTTTAACATCGTGTTTCTAATTAATCTCGTAAAACATGTACCGTTTAATTTATACCGCCTTTCAAATTGGATTTTGTAACTCATTTAGATTCTCCTAGCTGAACGTCAATAATTACCTACATTATTGATTGATGGAGTTTTGATTCAATCTTTTTTATATTATTTTACGTTCATCGTTATATTGAAGTAATGAGATTTTGGGAAATATAACTGACTACTTCTATTTAGCAGTTATTTATAAAATCGTTAAATTTGTTTTTTTATTATTTTTTAATAGATAGAGTGTTGATTAGTTAAAATTAAAAACTTGATATTTTACCCAATAATTAAATGTTTAATTATTGATCCTATAACACTGTTAGACAATAAAGAAAACTTGTTTTTTGAATTGTTTTAAGCCAATCATGTAAAATTATACTAGGCTACGTGTTATATTTTTGTAAACAAAAAAGTAAATAAAAAGTTAATTGTAAGACAAATATATTTACTATTTTATAATTAAAATTTTAATCAAAAATTTTGATTTTAGATATACGATAGATAAAGTAATAATTTTAATTTGTACCTAAGTTTACTTAATTATGTATTCAATTAAATTATAATTGTTAGAATACCTAAACATCGGATCGGTTAGATTTACTGGTTTAAGGTTACATCAGTGTTAGAGAAACTACAAAATATTTTACAATCAAAATTCGTCGTCGTCGTCGTCGTCGTCGTCATGGATTAGGCTATTTTAGCTGTGAGCTAAGCCTTTTCCGGCGTCCATCTCCTCCTCGGTCTTCCAATACCTCTTCTACCCCTTGGTATATGATGCCATGCGTTCAAAGGAAGGCGGTCTTGCGGCATTCTGAAAAGATGTTCTGACCATTTTCCTTTGTATTGCTTGATTATGTCAGCTAGCGGTTGTGTTCCACATTCCTCCCTTATTACTTCGTTCCTGAAGCGATCTTCTCTGGTGCATACCTTTATATGTCTAAGAAATTTCATCTCTGCTGCTTGAATCTTGGATTCTTGTTTCTTAGACAGCACCCATGCTTCACTTCCATAAGCTAAGGTAGGTATCGCCATAACTCTATAAAATTTCATTAGCGTATCCTTCCTAGCTTTGTTCTTCAGGGACCTACTTATTGCCCCACATACCGAGCTGAACTTTGTTATTTTTTGCTGGACATCTTTATCCTGGTTTTATCAAAATTATTAGTTATAAATCAGGATTCCCAGAATTATTCCCGGTTTTTTAATACACTGTTCCCAAAACGAATTGATTTTTTTGTTTTATGATTGATTCCGGAAATGCAGTCAATTAGAATTCTAAGCATCGAATTACATATTCCAAGATATTACTCGAAAAAATGCCTAGTTTACATTGCAAATTCCTCGTGTCAAAACTAATTAAAGTAAATCAATTTTAAAGCCCATTTAAGAGTTATTAATTAAACAATTAAAAATCTATAAATGCCAATTACTTAAGAATAGATTTTATAAAATATTATAAATTTATGACAACAATATGAGATTCAGCGGCTAATAAAAAATTCACAATGGTTTTACAATTCGGTAAAACTTTTTGTAAAGTCAATTGAATTCAACACGTAGATAGAACTATTGTTTTATTCTTATTTATTCAATTACGGAACACTATAATATTGTAACCTCTCAGTTGCATAGTAATAGACTCACTCCGGCTAATATGAAACAGAAAAATAAGAGACAGTTTAGAGATGGTTGGCCACACATCAAGAGATACACTATTATTATAAGACGATGTGTAGCCTATAGTTCAAAAGGATAAGCTAATCTTTAACTCTCTCTCTTTTTCCATCTCTCTCAGTCCTACCCTCTCCGTAATAATCTCTCTGATTCAACCAGTTCTTTAGATCAATTTAAAACTGGAATATCACGTACCAATATTAGGTATGTATCAGGAATCTTTCAATACAGTAATTTTTATTAATAAAATAAAAAAGTAGGCTAAACAATTTCGTTCGACTGTACTTCAGAAACCTAATACGTTTACCAAAACATAAAAAATTTGTAAAATCTTTTCGATAGAGTTTCAGATCATCGTGGTTAAACCTCTAGCAAGACATTTGTTGTTTACTATCTGGAATTCTGGCACTCTAGGT
Organism: Catonia carolina; assembly: GCA_035578175.1. Classification (NCBI taxonomy): domain Eukaryota; kingdom Metazoa; phylum Arthropoda; class Insecta; order Hemiptera; family Achilidae; genus Catonia; species Catonia carolina. Next base: position 23,826,780 of record JAQMRL010000002.1, on the reverse strand, counting down.
ATTTTCTGGTTTGTTTAATATTGTTTTTTTAAATTTGTTGTTCGGCTGGTAGGAATCTCTAAAATTTACTTGAAAACATAAAGGGGATGTGAAATTCTTCAACTCTGCCTTCGTTAATGGTTATAACCATAATCAGTAAGCTGAACTCTCTGCATTATACTTTAATTTTGGATTTTGCATCTTTTACATAACCAGTGGAACTCGGAGTAAGAAATCCGGAAAATATTTAAAGAAGATCTCTTCTATTATAAAATTGAAACTAGCAAATAACTTCAAGTAGGCTGTCCTTTTCATTAAGGTAGTACCAGGAGGTTTTTGGAAGGAACCAAAGGTAGATCCTCCTCCGGAAATTGTTATAAGACTGAAGATTAAAATGACACTTTAAACCACATTTTGAACCTGTTTTATAAAAGAAGGCATTAATAAAAAGTAAAAATCATTCTACATAGTAAGAAAAAACGGTTTATGTAATTTTTTCACAAACAAAACACCAAACAAATATCGTGTGATAATTTTTACTTACTACTTGTCTTAAATTGTATTCGATAGGATCCATACTAATAGTTACATTTTTATGTTTTACATAAAAATTAATACAACAACACCATGGATTACACAAGTGAAAATAGACTTACATAAGGCACAAATAGACCCAACAGGTATTGGAGACAGAAACACATTCAGAAACAGGATAAACGAGTGGAATGTGATGCCAGAGAATGAGATCCTTAGGAGGACAGGGACGAAGTGGACAGAGGAGAGGAAGCAAACACATGGGGAGAGAATGAGAGAAGTATGGAAAATGAGAAAGAATTCCCAAAAATGAGTCGGAATGCTTTGCGCGAGCCATCAGGGTCCATACGCACGTAATAATTTACGTCCTTAAACTGGAATAGAAATTCCTGGAATTTCTATTCCAGGAATAGAAATTTTAAGTTTTTTTTTAATAAATGGTAAATTTTTGGAGTCATTAGGTATGGACAGTTCACCACCCGTTCATGCAAATACAAATGCACTGCCTGCATAATATGATGGGCACGTTTATAATAGTTTAAACATTTTAAAGTAGAAAGTAAATACTTTTTCGCCATCTCTCCTACAATTCAAAATTGTTTTTGATTTCAGTATTTCTATGATTAATTGTCACAAATAAAAGTTTAGTTTTATTTTGAACAATTAATAATTCAGTTTATTTTGAAGGCTCTTAGATATTTAGAACAAAGAGATATTTACTGAAATTGGTCGACGTTATTCTAGTAATATTAACAATGTGGGCCTACATTCCATTATACTCTTTGTAAAAATTAAGCTTACTGTAAAGTAATAAATTAATTACTTTCAAATTACTTACACAGGAAGTCAATTACCGGTGCACTAATTGTCCTGGTGAATTAACCAAGTGTAAAACGTGACTCAAGGCAAAGACATAGTTAAAGTTAAACTATGGGCCTAAGTGAGCCTAGTATACAACACACCTAAACCACTAACTATAATTTAAATGTTGGTAGGAATACAATGGAAGCGTTAAATTACATTTACATTAAAATTAACCTTATATTCTTGTTTATTTAAACTTAACCAACAGTTCTTGTAAATTAACTTATAATTAAAATTAAATAGTAAACGAAATATAACTTAAGTCATTAGCTCGTGGTAAAATAATCGATAATAACTAGGATTATTACTATAGGTAGGGCCTATTCACTACAAACGAAATTTTGTAATTTTTAAAATTTATTAAAAATTAATATTTCTGATGTAACTTATTAGCTACATTTATTAAAAACATTTTTGTTCTACTTCTTTAAATAGCGGACAAAAATACCAAAGCACAAAATAGTCTTAAATTCAGTTTGACTAAACCCTCCAAACTAATCCAAAGAGGTTAGGCCTAAAAAAATATTTCCAAAAATTATTTTTATTCGTTGATGTTGTCTATATAAGCCTCAACTTATTAGTATTGTACGGAACCAGGCTTATTAGTAGGTAATTAACTTTAATTATTAGATAATTAGTAGGTAATCAACTTATTAGTAGGTAATCATATATGGCACATCATATAATAGTAGGTAATCATATAAGGGCACCCTATTGTCCTAGGGCTGAAAAAATCGATCCTAAAGGCGGAGGAGTTACAATAAGTAACCAACGGCATATGGATATGGAAAGCCACGGAATGACTACCATATTAAAGATTCGCAAGGATATCCCTAGTGAAATCATAATGGCATTGACATACGATGGGAAAAGGATTACTGATCATGGAACTCGGATACCAAGATCCGGCAGGGGAGGGCGACTAAACAGAGCCTCCCAGGTCGTTATCGAGCGAAACCCCTGTGACACGAAAAAAGAAATGAATGCGAAAGTGGGATTTAGAATGGGTACATGGAATGTACGGAGCCTATATGAACCTGGGAAAACACACAATGTGATAAGAGAGATGAAAAGGTTAAATAGCGATTTTGGGCATCAGCGAGATGCGATGGTCGGGGTCCGGCAGGTGCAGTATAGACAATCACGAGGTGTACTACTCAGGAGAAGATGGCACCTTCCACCGAAATGGGGTAGGATTTATCATCCGCAAAGAGTTAAGTGGATGTGTCAAATCGGTGTGTCACATATCCGATAGAGTAATCGCGATGCAATAAATGCGAAACCAGTGGATATCAACCTCATACAGGTTTATGCTCCAACAGCGGACAGCGACGAGGAGGAGTTAGAGAAATTTTATGCTGACATCAAGAGTGTAATAGATCGAATGAAAAATAAAGATATCACTATGATAATGGGGGATTTCAATGCCAAAGTGGGCAAAGGAAGAGAAGACAACATTGTTGGAGACTTTGGCCTCGGCCAACATAACGAACGAGGGGATCGCTTGATAGAATTCTGTAAGGAGAATAATTTGTGCGTAACAAACACCTTCTTTAAGCTGCCACCGAGGAGACTGTATGCCTGGAAAGCACCTGCAGACACTCAAAGGAACATTGTAAGAAACCAAATTGACTTCGTAATTATAAAGCAACGATATCGAAACGCCGTTAAGTCAACGAAAACGTTACCTGGAGCGGATGTTCCCTCAGACCACACCCTGTTGATAAGCGAGGTGAAACTCAAACTTAAGAAAACCATAAGACAGCAACAGACTTACAAATTGGATACCGACCTGATCCGAGACAGCCGACAAACAATCACAAAAGACCTAGAAAACAGATTTCAAGCCATAGATCCAAATATACAGAACCATGAAGAACATTGGAAACAGATCAAAGATATAATACAGGAGGCTACAAAAAGTATCAAAACGGTCAAAAAAACGAGACAACAATAGATTACAGAAGAAATTTTAGGGTTAATGGACGATAGAAGAAAATACAAAAACAGTGATGCCGAGAGTTATAAAAGAATCAACACGGAAATTAGGAGGAAATTACGGGCGGCAAAAGAATCATGGTATAGTAACAAATGCTCAGAAGTGGAGGAATTACAGAAAAAGAACGATACGTTCAACATGTTCAAAAAGGTCAAAGAAATAATCGGAACATACAGATCGTCGGCAAATAACTTAGTGGATAAAGAGGGCAACATCATCATCAATGAAGGCGATAAACTGGAAAGATGGAAAGAATATATTAGCGAGTTGTTTGGTGATGAAAGGACAGAAATATTATTAGAAAATACGACGTCTGGACCAAAAATAACATTAGAGGAACTTGAACGAGCTATAAAGCTATCGAAAAACAGGAAGGCAACGGGACCAGACGGTATACCTAATGAAATAATCAAAATGTTGGAAAACAATGGCAAGCATCATCTTCTGAACCTCTTTAACAAAATATACGACTCAGGAAACATACCCACAGATTGGCTGTTATCAACATTTGTGATGATACCGAAAGGGACGAGTGCAAAACAGTGTAGCGATCACCGCACTATCAGCCTGATGAGCCACGTGTTGAAACTTTTCCTGCGAATATTACATAGTAGAATGTATAACAAAATATAAGATCAGCTAAGTGAAACACAATTTGGATTTCGCAACAGCCTCGGAACCAGAGAAGCATTATTTAGTCTTCAGGTCTTGGTACAGAGATGCAAAGATGTGCAACAGCCAGTCTTTTTGTGTTTTATAGATTTCGAGAAGGCCTTCGATAGGGTAAGACACGAAGAAATGATCAAAATACTACAGCAGGTGGGAATTGACGACAAGGACCTGAGAATTATCGCGAATCTTTACTGGCACCAGCGTGCGAACATCAGAGTTGGCCAGAATATATCAGACGAAGTGGAGATACAACGGGGAGTGCGACAAGGATGCATCCTGTCTCCTTTAATTTTTAATATCTACTCCGAATACATATTCAAGGAGGCCTTGGATGAAGTGGACTGCGGCATTCAAGTAAATGGAAGGTACATCAATAATTTAAGATACGCGGATGACACGGTCTTAATTGCGGCAAGCCAAGAGGACTTACAAACACTTGTAAACAGGGTAACCTCAGCTTGTGACAATATGGTCTAAAGCTCAACGCTTCAAAAACCAAACTTATGGTAGTTAGCAAGGCAACAATACAACCTGTACAAATCAACGCATACGATATAAGGCTAAAAAGAGTTGAAAACATCACTTATCTGGGCGCCAGTGTCAACGACAAATGGGACATGAGTAAGGAAATAAAGATCCTTATTGAAAAAGCCAGGACCGCCTTCTTTAAATTGAAGAGAATTCTATGTGACAGAGGAATCACCTTAAAACTAAAAATCAGATTAACACGCTGTTACATATTCTCCGCTTTGTTATATGGTGCGGAGAGCTGGACGCTGACGACTACTTTAATGAGGAGGCTGGAGGCTTTTGAAATGTGGGTCTACAGAAGAATTCTCCGAATAAGTTGGGTGGACCGAGTAAGAAATGAAGAGGTCCTACAGAGAATGAAAAAGAGCACAGAAATAATCAGAACAATAAAAACAACTAAGCTCGAATATTTTGGCCACGTGATGAGACACCCAGGAAAATATAACCTTCTGCATCTAGTGATACAGGGTAAAATTGCCGGAGGGAGAGGACCGGGACGAAGAAGGACGTCTTGGCTACGAAACCTCCGTGAGTGGGACCACAAAACATCCACTGAGCTATTCCGAGTTGCAGTGAATAAAGTGATGGTAGCCAATATGATTGCCAACGTCCGATAGTCGGGCATGGTACTTAAAGAAGAAGAATCATATATGACGCTTTATTTTACAAAGAAGAAAAATATCACACCTTACAGGAAATCAAACTCGAGACGCCCTTTAAAACGATAACATAGTTTTCCAAAGAAATATATGTAAATACAGAGGGGGATAAACGATGTAGATTTTTACTCACTTCATTTGAACTTCAATCTAAATTTAAAATGAAGTAGCCTGAACAGTTAAAACCTAAATAAACTTGTAATTTTAACCTTCATATAAATGTTTATGATGTCCATATCCTTTAGTAAATGGTCTCTTTTAAAATATAAACGAAATAGTTAAATTGTTTAATGAAAACTATTCCTGTAGTATAATAAAAATGCTAAAACCAAATTAGAGCAGCTGAAAAGGTTTAAAAGTTCAGATTCAGTGGACGCACTACATTGATTTCCATTTTGATAACGAAAACCAAAGAAAACGTTTAGAAACTTTTCTTGTAGAGCATTTTCTTCCTGGCAATTTTAATTCAGACATACCGTTTTGCCGTTACAAATAAAGAACTTGAATGCTCAATAATTTTTAGGCTATAACAGGCAAAGTCGTTGAATAAGGGACTTTTGATATGTTATTTAAATAGCTGTCAGAAATTTGTGTTTTAAACTTGAAAACCATATCAATTATTTCTCAAAATGTCTAAAATTGAATCCTACGTTAGTGGGCTAAGAAAAGCTTATTTTGTGTCTGTTCGAACCTAATAAATTAAAAATTTATTGAATAATTTCTGAAAAGTGAAAGATTAACGTTAATTTATCCGCTTTTTAATGTCAAAAATGGTCTTTGTTCGTTTTTCAGTAGCACTTGAAAGCGATAAATTCAATTTATCCACGTTTGGGTTTTATTTATCATTTGATTGGTATCGCCAGTGTTTTAAATAGGCATATTAGCTAGCTTTTAACAGATTAACTAGCTTTTAACAAATAATAAACAAAAAAATAATGATTTAATTTAGTTCTGTCTATATGATAATATTGAGTGTTTAAAAAATACTTTAGTTAAAACTCATTAATTATATATTTTTAAAATTTAGTATTGTTTTTGCCTAATTAAATTTGATTTTTTTTAAATTCTACGGAACCAATTAATATTAATTTTCTTTAACTTGATGAATATTGTCAACTCGACAGTGTAGTTCAATATTTATCATGTGTTTTACGTCACAAATTAAATCTGTAAACACAGAAAATTGACTTCTAATTTATTTTTATCTTAAAAAAAATAAAACCCAGTATTTTCCATTAACCTATGTTAAATTAAACTTTCTTTTAGGTGCTTTTAAATGTATAAAATATTTAAAATAAATTATGTAATTAAAGTATTTGTGCACATTTTAAAAGGAGTAGTGAAACTATTGAATTAACTGTGTTTGTTTTTATAAATATATAAATATTATTATAAATTACAAAATACGTGCGGCCTTTACTGTCACGTCGTAAATGCTTTTTATCCGGAGTTAAATAATTTACGGTATCCGTATAAAGCCTGGTTATAAGGTATACCTGTAATTACTAGAGGCTCCAATAAGTTAGCTCATATCTAAACTAAAAATGAAAACTAGAATGATACAATTGAAAACTGTTGAGTGTTCAGATCTCGTTTATTTTTTTATTTTTCTGTTGTTTCTAATGGTAAGGTAAAGGAAAAGAAGACATGAGATGGGTCTAGTCCATTAGAACTAGATTAGCGTTTAAACGTACGTCGACATGGTCGAGTCTCACCGAGTGATTCCCCTTCCAATATCATTCCTTCTTTATTTTTGAACTCTCTTTATCATTGTTTCTTTTTCTTCTTTATCGTTCTGTTCTTTTTCCTAACAACACACGACACAGGAACAAAACTTGAAACTAAATAATAGCCGAGCTATCAAATGATTATACATATCTTAAGGCAACGGTCTTTGTCGTTTTCAGACCTTAACGTGACCCTTACAATCCATAATGACCTCTTACCTCTTCCCCTCATGTTTTTATGTTCTTAGACAAATTATATGAATTCAAAATTATCTGTTAAACTTATTATTATACTTACTCATTTAATAATAGCTACATAAATTAGCATTCGTATGCACACTGTACTTAACCTTGTATTTTGTCCATAAAATATAAATTATAAATAGGCTAGTATTCATAGGAAATAAATATGTAAATATTTGATGGCACTTTCTTCGTATGTTTACGTATCATAAATATAATCAAATCTGTGTTCATTTAGTTTTTTTTGTTTCATATTTTCAACAGTATCATTTATACTACCAGAAAATGTGATGTAGGCTAGTACATAATAAATAACATGAAAAAATATATAACACGAAAGAATAACAAATACAAATATTATTGTATTGATTTGTATGGTAGACCTGTATCATTTGGTACATAATTAAACATTCAATTTAAAAACATAATTAATTTACATGATAGGTAATTGTTTTTTTTTAAATTTATAATTGTAGGCCTATGTTAAATTTTGGTAACTTTGAGAAGATCTGTTTATTTGATCTTCTCTTTAAGCGTCAGGCTCTGAAAGGAAAAGTCAGGATTTTCTGAAGATGCAAGAATTAGTAAATCCGATAAAATGAAGGCTTATTCAAGTGAAAAGAAAATCAAAGAAGGGAACGATCCGGATGAGAAATGTCAAAAGAAGGGGAAAGTCAATGTTGTTACATAGAAGCTTATTGCGAATGAATTCTTGTAAAAATAATAATTTTCAGATGGAAGGCGATTCCTTTATTAAAAATGATTTCTTTGCATTATAGAACAATATAAACAAATTGAGTGCAAGATTCCATGTGAGTTACTCAGAAATTCGTAATTAACTTAAAGATTATTATTGCACAAGGAATAGTTTTTTAAATTTGCAAGAAGTTAGAATAAAAAATTTAAACGGGATCATTTTCGTCGTCAGTTTTGTAGATGAGGAGCTAGGTGCAAAATGGGCCTAAGAATACTAGGGTCCTTTTTGCTGCAATCAGTTTAATGAATTCTTAATGTTTAAATAATCATTTCCATAATATCTTTAAAACTGACAGTTACAAATCATTTTGTAAAATAGTGTTGACACTATTTAAAGCTGTCATCTATGTGTTAATTTTTAAATGAAACATTATATTAAACTTAAATATATAACTTATGTGTAACATTTATAATTCCTTTCGCATAAAATTACTATAAAAACATATTCCAAATTTCAGTGGTCAATAATAAAAATACGCAAATAATAAAAAATTACCAGTATGTAAATAATGCCAATGAAATTTTTTTTTGAAATGCAGATTTCTCAAAACACTGTTTTGGCAGTAAGGTCCTTTTTGCAGCAAGCTCCTCGATTGTAAATTTTTTTAATGCTACCAATTTTGAAAATTTAATGTGAAACGCTCACACAACATTCTCTTGCCAATGTACGCTTAATAATGAACAATTTAACCTATGTTTAACCATGAAACATGATGTATAAACAATGCAAAATGAAAACTCCACCTAATTTTAATCGTGAGTAAATGATGACGGGACGTGAAAATCAATCTGTGTTTGACTTTAAAATACGGAAAATCACTAATTGACGCTAAATTAGGGTCTGTAGAAAAAATACGTAAAATAAAATTTGTAGGGTTTTTAATTTCCTAAAACTTAAATTACGAACGCTTTAGTCCTAAAATGCATATTAAGGCCGCAATCTTAAAAACATTTTTTTTTGCACGAAAGCACAGCCCTCAAGATTTTGAACAGACATGGCGCTTACCTTGTAGAACATAAACAATGTAGTAGGCCCTAAATGACGCGAATTTTAAAAAAATCGTAGGAGCCGCTTTTGAGAAAATAGCAAAATATGAAAAATTGCACGAATAAACTATTACTTCTGGTTGACCAATTTTAATAAAAGTGTTTGTATTGGTTTCCGTAGTGGTGGCTAACTTAAGTTCCGAATTTTCATTTTCGTAGACATTATTCCGTTCTTGAGATATTTTGTTCATAACACACAGACCAATCTCTAAAAACATGTTGTTTGGGTTCAGAGGGCCTGAAAACGTGTGTTTTAGGTGGGAAATCGATTTCGAAAAATTTACATGAAAACGATACTTTGTTTTCCTACAAATTATATAGTATAATATATTATATAGCGTTATATTCATACAGCAGCAAGAGAAGAGAAGCTTACTTTCAAACTTACTTAAAAATTATAGCATGGCTATAATTTTTTTAGTAAAATAGATAGCTAACTTGTTGACTAAGTTATGTTTTTTTGCAAGACATTTTTATTATACATCCAATACTTGAAAAAATGATTTGGTATTACTAAACCATGCGAAAGGGTTGTATAACTTCATTATAAGACGAAAAAGTTAACAAGTGGAAAATCTAAGAAAGAAGGAAATTGTTTAAATAAAAGTGATTTGGATTTTTAATTTCTTGTAGAACATCTTCCGGCTTCCTTGCCCTAACATTATGATTTGTTGTATAAAAATGGTTATATTATAGCTACGTGACAATAAATATTAATTTTTTTAGAAAACGTATATTATTGTGACATGAACTTGGAAAAAAAGAAACCTATCATTAAAACTCTTAACATATTCCATTTTATAAAGCTAAAATGTTTCTAAAGTTGTCTTTCAGATAATTTGACATTTTACATTAACCTAATAGAAATGTAAAGCATATCGTATACTTTATAATAAGACTAAATAAACTATCCTTAAATAGGCTTAAAACTGAGTAATTTTATTTCGGTAAATACATTTAAAATTGTACATGTTTGATAAAAAAAGTATAGGCCAATAATTGCATACTTGGGAAATTCCATATAACTTACTTAATAATAATCTGTAAACCTAAATGTGGTACCAATGTTAAGTTAAGTAAATAGCGGTAAATGGTTGGCCAATAAAGTAGACAGTTAAGTTACATCGCTGACAAATGTCCAAGATGACAAGACAACTGAACTGTAATATAAATTACCTTGAGACAATTATTTCTTTAATCCATTACGGAGACAAGGACATCCACCGTCTCATAATAATAAGTAATCTTACGTCAGTAATCAGATTGTGTTTTATGTTTGTAAAACTTCAATTACAGTAATGAAGAGTGTTGTCCCCAATTGTTATGGCACAATACGGTGTACGATATTAAAACAGCTCATTTGCCATCTCACTCTTTCTTTTATCTTTTGTTACATACCACAGAAATAAATATTTAAATAAATAACCTGGTATAATATAAGTAGATAAAACATTCAGCATTACGAACTGTCAAGATTATAACTTAAATTGTAAAATGTTTTTGACTAACCTAAGTAAAAACGTCTAATGAAAATGTTAATGTGGGTTGTTATAAAAGAAAGAGTAGGCCCTCCCCACTTCGTGATATGACTCAAATAAAAACAGCGTTGTTCTTCGTTTCTGGAGTACTACCTCACTTTTTTATCGGTAAGTGTAAACTAGCCAACCATAGAGAGGTGAAGTAGTAAATTAATTGCACTTAACAATTATCTTTAAAATTAATCATAGTTGGTGTTTCACAAGGGTTCATACTGTGTCCTATTTTTACTCCATGTACACTTATGATCTTCCACAAAATGACAACAATACAGTAGCAACATTTGCTGACGACACAGCCCGATTCAGGCAATACACGAAGATCTAAGAATAGCATCACAACATTTGGATAGCGTACAAAATTGGCGAAAGAACTGGTGTATGAAAAATAATGACCTAAAAGTATGCACATCCCATTTACACTACATTAAAACGGGAAGCATGTCTACTAATGTTTTTATACAACGTACGAATTCCACTATCCGATGTAGCAAAATATCTTGGACTCCAAATAAACAGATTTTTAACGTTGAGGACTTACATAAACAGCAAAATAAAGCAGTTAAATCTCAAATACCAACGAATTGGATGATTAACTGAAAATCTAAATTGTCGGTCCAAAACGAATAATTAATTTTTAAAACACCACTCAAACCTGTGTGGACATATAGGATACAACTCTGGAGTACAACACGTCACAGTAATATTAAAATATTTGAAAATTTGAGTCCAAAATGTTTCACTTTGGTACATATCCAACATTATAATACACAGAGACACAAGCATTCCTAGAGTATAAGAAGAAATTGAAAAGTTTAGCACCAGTTAAAAAACACGACTTGAAAACAATCCGAACCCATCAATCTCCTAGACAACAATGAAATACTTAAATGATTGCACAGACTACACCCTACAGATTTATTTTTACATTTTTACGTCAAGAACACAACAAAATTTAATTTATGCAGTGATTCCAGGGGTCATATCTCACTCATGACTCGCACTTAGAACACATCTACTCATTGTTCTATAAGAGTGGATCGTAGATCACAGTAACACAAAAAAATTTAATATTTATAATTTTAGGATGGCCACGTCTATAGCACTGGGTGCAAACCGGAAAATTCCGGGTTCGATTTCCTGCTAGAGTCTGGAAATTATTAGACTAGGCCTACATGTTTAAACATGTAGTCATGTAAATTGTGGGTTTAAACCCACAATTTCATTACCCACAGCTGTAACTAATAACTAAGCTATTGATACGACTGTAAATAAAATTTAAAACATTTGAACGTAAAATATATTCTATGAATTTTCTCTGACCATTTATATAGCTGCTATCATTTTTATTTTTTTCTATTATTTTATTTTCCTTAACTCATGAGTGTACTACTTGTTTTGTTGAACCCATCATCATCAGAGTAAGTTATTTAAAATACAAAAATTTAAACTAATTTTTTTAGTAGCCTTTCAGAAGATTTTATATCTTTAGTCACTTGAATATTGTTACAAATTCACTTTATTACACGTTTGAAGAGAACGCCTCTCATTAGCAGGACCTTCAAATATTATATCGTCTACATCGGCATTAATATGTAAAACAGTTGGACATAAACCAAAATTAAAATAAAAAAATTCAATGTTGTAATGTTAATTGTCAAGCGAATGTCATGGCTGTGCATTTAAATGTTACAAGATAAGATGTAAAATGAATAAAAATTTAATGACAAAATTTAGGTTACACTAGATTAAATTATTTTATCAATTAGTGTTTATTGAGAAAAATCAGGTGACCAGTATTTTTATTCCAAATCTCTGCTCCACCTTCTGCGAAGTCGATGATTGTCGATAAATGTGAACTTTCCAGATAGCAGATTAACGGATTAAATCTCTGACTTTAGGTTAAATCTCTGGTATTCCTGGTAGATTTCTACATTTACGTTAGCCTAAGGATGTTAAGATCTCTATGGCGTGTAGGGCTATGAATAGGAAACGTATGAAGGAGTACTGACAATAATGTCCTCAGCATTTTTGATTGAGAACGTTGTAGTTTAACCTTAACTCAGTGTTAAGCTGATCCGTGCATCCACATTAATTAAGTGTTGTTGTTTAGGTCATCAGCCGGAAGGCTGGTTTGAACTTCTAGAGGCTTTAAGTAAAATGAGGAGTGAGGTGGTTTACCAATACCTTCCCCACTGAGAGAAAAAGAATGCTTATCGGCATGCCAGGCCCTCTGAAAAGTATCTACTTTCCATCCTGCAAATGCCACCTTTACTTCATTCACCACAGGATCTGACTGTATCATGATGAAATTCTTTACTCTCAGAGGTGATAACTACGACTGATGTCTTTTATATCCCTACCTCTTCTGTTCTTAAACGCTTCAGTCATATAATTGGGTGACCATGTGATAAGAAACATAGCTATTTTTTGTAGCCCTGAAACTAGGAGATCGAGTGCAAATAATTCAACACTCCACCTACCCGTTAGGCTATGGGGAATTGGTTAAAGTAAGAAGTTTTATAGAACTTTTTTACTTACCCATGAAGTGGAAATTTTGACAGTCTAGGCTGTTTAGCCGTTTTCACCTACTATTTAACCCTTCATAAGTTAGTGTTCTAATATCAGACGTAGGCCTACAAAGTACCTGAATGGGAATTTTTTTTATTTTCCTTTTTAACTTTTATGATATTTATGTTACTGAATTATGGACTTTGATAGCCTACATTTAAAAACAATTTTGAATATTATTTATGTTGGAAGCGGGTGTCCTTTTATTTAGCCACCAAGCTTCTCTGCAGTTGAAAGATGCAAAGTGATTTGTATATTACAATAAATTCACTAATGCTAGTGCAATTAGGTATCATATAAATTGAATAATAACTAATAAAATAGGCCTAAATAGAATAGACTTTGTTTTATCATACTAACGTTTAATACTGAAATTTCCAAAAAAAAACCATTTACAATCACCGAAACGGATAGTGTCTTCATAATATAAATACACTTTTCAAGTAGAGTGCAGCAACAGCCACACAAACATTTTAATTCTGATAAGTGTGCATAAAACACAATTATTCCAAGCGTTTACGAATATACCCTGGCATTCCTTGTTGTGTAACGTTCAAATTTGTTCATTTACAATCCGAAAACTTAAGTGTCCTTATTTTCAACCACCATCCATTTACAAGATTTTTATGAAAATTAATTCGCCTTATAAAGGGTTAAAACTGTAAAATTTTGTATAATTTTCTTAATAAAATAATTTTGTTGCATATTTAAACTAAATATAATGAAAACCGTTACTAATTCTCAATATTCAACTATAGTAAAAACTAATTTCATCACAGTAAAATTTATTGCAATATAAACTCCAGCTTCTATCAAGCAAATAGGTTACAATCCGGTATCCTGATTATTAGTTTTTTTTATTCATTATTCCTAAAAATATAACGATATTTTAATTTAGATATCGGTCTATAAAATATTTTATTATCACGTTCACTATTTTTTAATAAGAATCTTTGTGTAAAATAAAATTAATTTTATATAGCCTACCTATAGAAAAATATAATCGATAAAATTTTATTGTTAGATTTATAATGTTACCATTATGGTTTAGCACACTGCAATCCAGTTTCTTGTAGATTAATAATAGGTATTCATATTTTCCATATACTGAGAGGGTTTTTACTTTAAAGAGATACGAATTAAATACCTTTTTAATAGAGTGATAATGTGCTTTCTAATAAAGTATTGTACGGAACTAAATTATAGTGAACTGTATTAAAAATGTAGAGTAGTGCCTATTTAGAGCCTATATTTTAATAAGATTTTCATTTTAGAAAGTTAACACAAATTATCACCTTAAATTATTACTTTATAATAAGTGAATCTAATAATAGTCTAATATGTATCAAAATTATTTTATAGATAGGTTTTTAATGTAGAATGAATTTATTACTAAAGCTTGCATTTAAATTAATAATTTTAGTAGACCTACATTATTTGCCTACCATAAAGTGCTTTAATAATAATTTAATTTTGACCTTAAATTATTAAATTTTAATTGATTACACTTTTATTCAAAATTTTTACTGCAATAATTTCTTCTTCAACTCCTCTGATCTTACGGTTGTCTCAAATTTTCGGTTTGGCAATGCATTCCGTCAGAAAAAAGTTATAATACTTTTAATAAAAAAAAGTCAACAGATTATGCAAACTCGTCGTGGTCCGTTTCTCATGAAACGCTTCATAATTACTTAAACATCCTCTATGTAAACGAAGTTTTCTGTAATATTTATACATCTTAGTCTATAAATTAAATTTTAAGTTTAACTATTTTCTCCATATAATTACCGGTTCACCATACTATGTCTCAAATTATACACTACACACCGGTTTAAAAACACCATTCATTTGCAACATCGTCAAAAATAGTCACCTATATTAAATTCTACTCAAAACTACCAATCCATAATAATCCACTTATCAGTGATATGGCAAATCCGCCAGGCTTCATTAGAAGATTAAAAAGAAGATGGAGCAAAGATCTTCTTTAATTCTTTCTGCATGTTTATGTCGAAAAAAATAAAATAATGTGAAATATTAAATGCAATTTTTGTTTTGTTTTAGATATGTTTTATTACTAGGCTATTGGTAATAACTTTTCTGTGACGATATGAACATTTTTGTTTTTCTTTTCTTACTTTTGTATATTTTACGTTCATTGTTATTCCAAATTTAACATTGCTGAATATTAAATTTTATATCATGTCTGTTCTTGTCATTTGTAATTTAATATCACTGTTTTCTCATCTAACCTATATACGTAGACCCTATAGTACAGTTAAAGATTCACAATAAAGGATAAAAAAAAGTTTAACTATTTAAAACTAATAAAAATTTAAAACTTAAATTAAACTAATTTTATTAGCCTAGGCTATTTCATAGCCTATAAATTATTACAATCTCAGAAACTTCCTTTATTTTTTTGTGGTTTATTAAATAACACACTCTTAATTTTTTTATGATTGCGTTTATATATCTACATGGAACTAACTCTACAAAACGAATTAAAAGCTTTTAATTTTATAATCTAACATGCTACTAAAAAATCTTGTAATCAAACTCTAGTTTTAATTAACTGATTAATTCTAATGGTTATTTAGTTGATTGAAACTTACATGGTATTTCCTTAAATTAAGTTTAATTTAGCTTAAGTTTCTTAAATAAGTTAAGTAAAAATACTTAGAGCACTTAATAATATCTTATATTGAATAAATGAATAAGCCTAGGTATACCTGTTAAACCTTCCATATAGTCCAGATCTAAGTTGTTAAGTTTAGTACTTATATTAACTTGCAATTATAAAATAACAAGGGTATTCCATTAACGAACGTACATACTGTTACAATAAACATTTAAAACATAACGAGTCTTGCCTTTCTTTCTTTCCATCAATGTCTGTCATTTAATCTAACTAATTATATTTATCAACATTAATTAATGATTTAAAGTAACTTACATCATTAAAACAAAGAATAACATTAAACTAACATAATATAAACATTAACGATGCATATATTTTGTCGGAAATAAATTATCATAACATTTAATTCTTCAAGATATCATACAAGTCTATCTGATTTACTATACAAAGGACAATATTATACAATTTACAAATCTTATAACCTGTCTTAAGTAGGATGTAGAATAGGCTGTGATCTTAGGCTAAACCTATTCTGAGTAAAATTTATTATTAAAGTAAGTTAAAATACGATATAACGAATTGTAAGCAATACATAAAAATATAAAATTCTTTATAAAAATTTTGTAAAAGTTACGTTTTCTCATAGTATTAACTAATGTTTTATTATGAAAAATTTTACAATGGGCTACTCTCTAAGGTCGATACAATAGATATCTCTAAAATATTTCTGAGGGTGTCCTTTACATAATTGAGGAATTTTAGATTATTTTGATGGTGAAAAATAAACAAAATAATATATATTAATAGGTGTACGAGTAACAGCCAATGACATTGTCGGATTGATCGACTTCTTTCATGAAGATAGGCCTAGTAAATAGTAAAGGTAATAGTAAATAGTAAATAGGCCTAGTAAAAGAAATTATCAAATACTATAAAAGAAGGCTGGGTATATATGTTCATGTCTTTCTATGTATTTCATATGATTCCTTTTAAAAATGTAATAAATATTTGCTCAGCTGTTGACTTTTTGAGTGAAAAAATGAAAATGAAAAGAAAAAATAAACTGATGCAGCATGCTGGCATACTACCGATAAAGCATACCAAGGCGATTTTTCGCTGTACTTGCTTTCAGTTCAACCAGCGATAGTTGCGGGTGAAGATGGCGGGGTGTAAGGGAGTTGGGAGCCTTCAAAAAATTGCTTCAAAAAAAGCGATAGTGTCCCTTGTGTGATAATGTTCTTTGTTCCGTATACAGATTGAAATGTTTTGTTTTATTTGTGTTAACTAATAAACAAAACAATAACTGTTAATATATCCATAAAAAAGACTGTTGATAAGTAGCCTATTTGTGGTGTATGTTGGTGATTAGTGATTATTTTCACTTTATGGCGATCTGTAGGCCTATATAGTTAAATTTACTTTTTTTGGTGATGTAAAGTCGATAAATATCATACTACGTACGAACAGGTACAAACGTATCGAAAAATAGATAAATTAAGGAGTGGTTACAAGTGAATAGACTTATGGATGTTTGTGGTATTCTGAGTTATTTTTTGTTTGACAAGCCCTGTCGGTAAAGTTTCTTTCCCTATGAATCAAATGCAGTAGCCTTTATTGAGGATTCCATTGAACGCCTAACTCACTTGCTTTAGTATCTAGATTAGATCAATTCTCTGCTTGGAGAAGGTAGGTAATTTCTTCGTGGTGAAAAGAGTTAGCTATAAGGAGAAATGAGGGACTGAGCAAGTAGGCCCTATACGAAAATTTAAACCTACATAAAGGACCTAAGCCTAATCAGGTCGATTCTCGAACCTTTGATTGAATCAGGATTTCTTAAAATTTAGGTCTAAACAATAACTTCCACTGGTTTTTAGTATCCACAATTTAGCGTACACTCGGTGTTTTCCTTATTGAGGATTGCCTGAAAGTTCAGAACATTAAACAGCTTTGCCTAGACTACTTCTAAATTTAGCCTACTATATTTTCTGACTACAATTTAATATCCATGTAGCCAAAAATCAAACGTTGTAGATTACAAAAAATTATCTAGCAGCCCTATATTGAAGATTATAGGCAAAACATTTATATTGTATTTATCCTATAAAACTATAGCTTACTAAAATAGCCTAATTTGCTTACATTCTGAGTCTCTCATACAGTGTTGGAAGCAATTATGGTTAATTTATATTAAAATTGGTCACACAGCTACACAAGTAAATTGTAGCCTAATTAGGCGCTTTTAGCTAGCTATATTTGGATGTGTAACAAAGTGTTGTAGATATTGATTTGTAGATATGAGAAAAGGATATCAGCAGCAAAGAATTAAGGAATGTTGCGGAAACTGTAGTTAGGCGAAAGGCTATTGTGAAAAGCCATTTTGAAGATACTGAAGAAGATTTTCTTTTAATTATACAAAAACGATTGATTAGCTGTTATTGAAAGACGGCTTATTTCAAAGTTCAACCATAGCGTATAGAAGAGATATTCTTCTATACGAAGATATTCTCTTCTATACGCTATGGTTCAACTATTAAACCTTATATAATTATTTTTACTATTTCGAGGATCCTGCCTCATTAACTTCAACATTGACCAAAAAAAGAACAAACCGCTTTTGACAGTCAATCGAAATAAGATACAAATAGGATTGAAGAATAGAATTTTTCAGTTATGATGATATTTAGGCCCTATACTAGATTTTTTTATTTATACCATTAAATGTGTTGTTTAGGTCATCAGCCGAAAGGCTGGTTTGAACCTCTAGGGGCTGTGCCAAAAAAAAAAAACAAGAAGTGAGATGGAAGTGCTTTCCTCACTGAAGGGAACAGTATGCTTATCGGCATGCCAGGCCCTCTGAAAAGCATCTACTTTCACTCTGCAAATGACACCTACATTTCATTCACAACAGGGTCTGGCTGTATAATGAAATTCAAAACTCTCAGAGGAGATAACTCTAACTAGTGTCTTTTACACCTCTACCACTTCTGTTCTTAAATGTTTCAGTCATGTAATTGGCTGATCATGTGATAAGAAACAGAATTATTTTTGTAGCCCTGGAACTAGCAGATCAAGTTCTATAATTTTAAGACTCCACCTGCCTGTTATGAGCAATATTAAATGTAGCCTATAATTTTCATTTAAGTTTTATTTTATTCTGTACGGGGCTTTGTTACTTTTTTTGTGAAATTACCCTAACCTCAGTGATCTCATTCGCTTTACTTGGTTTAACCAATATGAAGCATTAATACTTCATGCAACTCTGTAAAGTAGGCCTGCTTAATAGGCCCTACATAATACAGTATTTGTGAGTAGGTATACATAATATTGGTCAATGTAGCCTAATTTGCTCACTTGGAATAATGAATAGATAAATTAACATAAAAAAAATATTGGACATATTTACTTTTTTATATTCAAGTGCAATTAAATTTTAAATTCAAACTAATACATTATTCATATTCTAATAGTAAGAAAGGCTACAAAGAATTAGAAGTAAAATATTGATTTTGTTTATTAAGATTTATTTATTTTAGAAAAAGTAAATTAATATTTTTTAGCTACTCTTCTTGTAATAGCCTATTTTCTCAAGTTAACTCAAAATCTAGACAACTTAAGGAAACTTTTACGTGAATTAATAATTATAATATTAATTTGATCCCTCATGTTGGGTATAGGATTAAAATCATAATAAATATAAGTTCATATTTTTACGAGATTATCGAATAGCTGTTGCGTGGTAAAAAAAATTTTCTGGATTTTTGAATTTGTATCCGAATTCCATTGCTTGATGAAATGTGTTTAACGAACGATTTGAGTGGTGAAGATGGAGCATTCAAGAAATGAATAATAAACTAATATGTAGAATTATTTTCAATATTTACAATAATTTTATGACGTCATCATTATTTGTTCTGATCAAGTATGGCCGGTCAAGTTATAATAATATTGTGAAGATTATAGCAATAATAAAAGAGAGATAGAAATAGAAAGATAAAATTAGAAGGAGATGAACAACCGGCAAGTTACAGAATGTGCAGTGGCGCAAGTCTGGAGTAAAGAACATGCCACGCCATCTGCCTACTCGGATATCCCCATTAGTCGGAAAGCGATCGTGATGAAGGCTGAAAAAACACTTAAAATGTAGGAAGAGACAGAAATTGCCAGTAATGTAAAGAAACGTACGATTGGCCAATCAGAATGGCGGGCGGGAACTACCATTGGTTGGCAGGGAATGGTGGGAGAACACATCGATCGCTACTCGGCTCAGTTTGCTTTGGCACTTGTTCGAGTCGTGTTCGTTTGTGTACCTTCCGCCGGCGTTCTTACACTATTTAACAGGTAAGAGGAGATATCAAATAGAAAATTTATGAGGTTCCCTCTCTCACTCCTGCCTTCTTCTCCTTTGAACCCGAGTTATTGGGCCGAGGCACGCAGCCGGACATCCAACCCCTGTCTTCTCACTTTGACATCCCAATTAGTTGTAATTAATGTTATGTTTATTTAGTACATTGTGTTGCCTACTTATAGCTTATACTGTACGTACAATGCTCGGACTTTCTCTAAAACAAATCCCATACAAATTTACTTTAAATGTTCAATAATTATACAATTCGTGATTTTCTTAGTTAATTCATGTTCATCAAAATAGGCCTACAACTAGCATATTATTATTATTATGATTTTTATTTAAAAAAATGAAAACGATAAAATTAATTAATTAAAAATGTTCGCGCTTTTGTTCAATCTAAAATGAAATGAAATGCTGTAACAATTTAATCATTAAACTAATTCATTGCGTTTTAATATATGCCCATTCATTTTGCATTAATTAAACTTTATCTTCCTATTACTAAGTTAGTTGTTATTGTGAATTGATACGTATAATACAATTTCGGATAGCATATTTTTGAATACGGATATTTTTTTAGTATAACTTGTTACTATTCCAATTTTGTTTACGCTAAAGTTCCCTAATTCTCAAGCCTAGGTAAGTTTTATTTAATTTGGCTACTGGGCCTACGTACAAAACCATAGGCCTACCCTTTTAAACGTAATAAAAAATTAATACATCAGTGCATTTACATACTATAAAATTATGTTTTAATATTAGGTTTACTGTTCATGAAATGTTTTGAGGGGACCTGTAACCGGCACCAAGGCACGTGTTAAAATATAACCTATTTAGGACCTGTTTTCTCAAAATCTGTTGCAGGTAGCCAACCGAAACCTTAAGTTATAGACCTATCGATAAATATTTATAATTTTTTATCACGTAGTCTAATAATTATTCATATACAAAAAAGTTGAAAATGTTTGCAAAAATATCTCAGCTTTAGTTTACATTTAGATGCCTAATTAATTTGAAACATTTTTCAATAGTTTTACTACAGTAGTTTACAATGGATGTTAATATTACAATACCAAAATTTCATTCTAGTACCTCTAAGCGCTCCTGAAATAAGAGTCATATTTATTTGGAAAAAATTAATTTATGGGAATCTTGATTCATAGAATTAGACTTTTACAAAACCCACTTCAAAACTTTAGGGTAACCTCAATATTTGGTTATAAACAAAAACAAAACGTTTTTAATAGTTTTACTACAGTTGTTTACAATAATTGATGTTAATATTACGCTACCGAAATTTCAGTCTAGTATCTCTAACGGCTCCTGAGATAATGGATCATATTTAGCCTATATGAAAAAAAATAATTTATGTGAGAATCTTCCATCATAGAATTAGACAACAGATATCAATTTAATACTTTGGGGGTGACCTCAATATAGCCTAAATGGTTACAAACAAAAACAAAATGAGAAGTAATTTCTTAAAATAAGTATAAATTCTCTCCAAAAATAACAAGAAAGTTATTGTAAAAAATAAATGTTTCACATATTTTTTCAGAGATAATTACTTAAGGTTAATTATGCAACTTTACTTCTGAAAACCAATAAATTATGAGCAATCGTACAATAGAACAGTACACTGTTTTACGCAGAGATATTGTAGTTTCTTTTTAGGTTACAGACAAAAACAAATTTTATATTATTTCATGTAATTCCCGGTTGCAGCCCCTTAATAAGTTATTGTTAATAAAATATTTCAAGAATTAACTAATCTATAGACTATAGATTATACTTATGAAGTGTAGGCTACGTAGTGTATAAGTTAAGCTTAACAGAGAATAACTTGAAAGATGTTTGCAGATTGATTATTTAATTTTCATAAATTAGCTTGGGCTATGTATTTTATACCTAATTATCATAACCGTGATTATAAATTACAATACAGTTAAAACTTATTACTGTCCGCAATCGTATTGTTAATTTATTCATTAGTTAGGCCTATATAATTTAAATTTTAAATGATTATTTTTTATATCTAAGTTAACCCTAATATCTTTGCGCGTTATAACACGAAAGGACATCTTATCGTTTAAATTACAGCTTATAACTGAACTGTTTGAGCTGTTGTGAATTACCAAGCTATTTTAAATTTTTAACCATGTGTTGTTTTAGTCTAAATTTTTAAATCTTTTATGTAAGTCGATTTCTGGAAGGCGGGAAAACGGAGAATCGAACATGTGTAGTAATTACAATCTACTGAGATTTTATCGTTGTGTCGTCAATGAGTTAGACCTACGATATATGTATAGGCATAATATACTACTATAAAACTGAAATTAATAGGTTGTGTAATAAGGTAATATATAGGCCTATTCTTAGTTAACGACCACGCAATTGGGAATTCAAAATCATGGTTAAAACAGCTAATTCATTCTTCTTCTTTAAATAGCGAAACTATTCAACTTATGACTACCTATAATTTACTGAAATATTTCACTAAAGTTGGCCTATGTAGTTAATAAATAAATAAATTTAATTTCCAATAATTACGTTAAAATGGTTAGTTTTGTTAGTAGGTCTATATTACTTAGCCTATTAGGGTATATATAAGTTACTTAAGAGACTTGTTTCAAAACTTATTTACAAAAGTTAGGCTTAGGATTAGTTTTGGGAAACGTTTAAAATTAGATTTAAATATATTTCATGGCAGTTAAAAAAATTATTGCATTAAAATTTGTAAAAATTTATACGGACGTGGTTTGTTAATATAAAAATAGTAGGTTTAGGCCTACTAGGCCTATTTATGAATCATAGCAGTTACCTTAGAAGTGAGGTTATTTTACGTTTATAGGCCTATGTAGGCATAACTTATGATTATATTCTGTGCCATATAAGCTACGGGATTCAACTCTGAGGAAAACAAAAAATTCTAATATTGACATTACCTATAAAATGTTTTCAAACAAAATCTTTACGAACAGTTTGGGATACCATGGTAGTAGCCTACATACGAAACAATTAGGCCTATATCTATAACGAAAAATTGAACTTAACATAGTAAGACAAGAAATTACATGATTTAGCAGAGCATATGAACAAAAACGGACATCTGAATTGTTTCGCGATTAACTTAGCCTACTGGAGAACAGTGACTATAGGCTACTTTTACGAGATAAACAGATACAATGAATAAGAAACAAACACTAAGTATATAGTTTTAAACACAATTAACTTTACTTGTACAATAGCCTATATGTAGCCTATCCTATGTATTTTTCTCATTTTAATTTTCAATCATTTAAAAATTTATTTATGTTGAGAAGTCTAAAAAAGAGGTTATCTATACGATTTATAATTATCGTAGTAGGACTGTAAGCTAGACTAATAAGGTTGTGTATTTTATATTCTACTGTACATATTACTTATTGTTCCTATTTCTCTATAAAAACATGTAATTTTACTGATTTGATAGTCTAATAATAAAAAGAAAAATTGATTCAAGCACAGGAAATGCAATTCGGGAACATTTTAGCATTAGGTAGTAAATGTGTGAAGAATTGTGTATGTACGATTGAAAGATTCTTGCAAATTGCTAAAAGTATTCTTAAACTAGTCTTAGGTATTTCCTTTTTATTTGTCATATAAAATTAGAACGCAAAACAAAATTAGGAATAAGTAGTCTAAATATTTTTTTAAATGTCTTAAAAATTATTGTTATAGGCCTAATAGTATAATCGGTGGAGATAAAATAGCCTACTAAAAAAATAGTAGTAGACTAATTAAATGGTAGAAAAATACTAATAATTAAAACTATTTTGTTATCTACAATTGTAAGATAAAACTATTTATGATCTATCTGAATTGCGGACTTACACAGAAAGATTTTTATATTTTCTTTAGTGTTTGTGTGAATAATTTTGTTAGATGCACAATGGTGATTGTACAAATATTATAAGAATTTTGGATAGGTGTCTGAATAATTTCTATATATTAGAATTATCGGTGGTTCCCCAAAGCTGGGTTCCATATTATGGAATAATATAAAATTAAGTCCACATGGGCTTCAAAATTACTTTGTAGTATATTAGAATTGTAGGCAGTTAAAACTTCGACTTCGTGCCCATCATCATATCATTATATTTGATACCGGCAATAAAAGACGAAATTTTAATATTCTCCTCAACATATCACAAGACATTAGACAACCACCTCTTTTTTAGCGGTAAACCTTCTAGATAACATAGAAACACTTTGAAGATTAGCTTATAACTAAAACATCACACAGACATTTTTTGAAGATAACAGAAACACATCAATATAATCATCAAGAGGAGTTGCATCGATGGGTGAATCCTCAATTCAAGACAAATGCAAAATTACTAATATTCATTCATTGTATCTGAGTTAATACTCCGGAGTAAAAAAAAAATTGTAGATTTATTTTGTAACAAAAAAATTCTTTATCATTTTTGTAGAAGTTTCTTGAAAAACGTATATACTAGTTACTGGAAAACAAGAGTGGAACGTACTATATTAAATTCAATATATATTTTTTCCTAAAACGGAAATTAATAAAAAGTCAAAATAGGTACATAATAAATAAATAAATCACTACATAATTTATTTATTGTTATTCAGATTCAACACGATAATAAAAGTTAAGTTTTTATGTTTTTACTAATGTCGGCATTAGTAACAATTTGTTTTACGTTAGTATCATTTGTTTGTTTATTTATCTAAATCAGTTAATTCAATGATACAACAATATAACAACATTCAGTGCGAGTATAACAGAGTTGGCTAATGTTCGTTAAGCAGTTATATTTGAATACACTGCCGTAAAGGTCCTTTGATAGCACCTGGTCACGCTATCATCGTAGCCTACCTACATTGAAAATACTGCGGACTAGCCTCGTACTAACTTATAATACCAAACCACCGCACACATCGCCGTCATTTCTGATACACCACAAACATTTGGGGAGGAAAGGGTGGGTGAAACTCAAGGTGACTCTTTCGGATTTTAATTATATTTAAAATAAACCATAGGCTACTCTATGTTTTTTAAAGGTAAATTGTAATTACAGAACTACCCCGTTTATCCGAACCAATGTGAATCGGAAAACTTTTTTTATTTATAGGCCTAAAATTGTAATATCCCATATTACAATGTTTGAACAACACTGTAATCTAGTTACAGTAGGTACATTTACACTGTATAACCATAACATTTGCCCATAACAGACAAGTGGAGTGTCAAATTATTTACACTCAATCTGTTCGTTGCAGGGCTAATATAAATAGTTCTGTTTCTTATCACATAACCAGCCAATTAAATGACTGAATTATTTAAGATTAGAAGAGGTAGAGGTGTAAAAGACACTAATTAGAGTTCTCTCCTCTGAAAGTAATATATTTCATTATACAGCCAGACCCTGTGGTGAATGAAGTGAAGTTGTCATATGCAGAGTGGAAAATATGTGATTTTCAGAGGTCTCGGCATGCTGATAAGTGTACTTTTCCATTCAGTGAGAAAGGCACTGGTAAACCACCTCATATCAAAAAGCTGACTCGCGGCGACGTACTCACCATTAGAGCAACCGGGTAGAAAAATAAATGATTTCTTTGTAATGAAAACTAAACACTTATAAATATTTGAATAGGCTACCTATAGGCTAACATACTGTAGAGTGTTCCTGTCCCAAAGAAATTTAAATAAACGGTAAGTTTTCCCATCATATCTTGTTTTTATATAATTATTATTGTTTCCGGTTTATCCGGATGTTCGATTTTCCGGATATCTTGATTTAGTTCGGATAAACGAGGTAGTACTGTATTATAGCATTATAATTATCGTGTATAGGAAACTTAAAGTAATGAAATAAGTCTTAATTTGAAACAAAATTAATATGAATAACTTTATTTTTCTAAAAGTAAACATTGATAACTATGCTTAACAGATGTATTTAATGATTAAAGGAATTATTGTTAAAAAGTCTAATTAATAATGTATACTAAATTTTGAAAAAGTTATTGTAGTTTATTAAAGTACAGATTCTTAAATTACTTCATTTATAATTTTATTTTCCGATGGGACATTTGGATAGTTTCTTTGTGAGTATAACTCATTGTCATTCAGACTTCAACTCTCATCTAGGTGGATATCTTATTATGTTGCATCTTGACAATAATAAATATTTATGAACAGCCTGCCTTTCTTTTTATTGCGTTCATTATGGCGGCATGAGCTTTATTGTATGAGTATTTTAATCTTTCTTTTCCATAATTTTCAAACGAGAAGCATTATATTATTATGAAGTCATTAAACAGGCTCTCTTTAAACTCAACTAAAACTTTTGTTATGACATATTCTAGAACAACGATGAGCTATGTACACAAGTACACCCTTGGTCATGAGGAAATCATAAGAAAGACCAGCACCACCGGACCTTGGTGTGTTGTTTGACTCCAAGCTATTATTCCGTGAGCAAGTAGCTTCAATAGCTGCAAAAGCTCGAAGGAATTTAGTACTCATAGCTTGGATTAGTCGTGATTTCAAATTTGAGAAGTCAGTACTTAGACTTTATAAGAGCTTTATGCGTCCTGTCCTCAAATATTGTTCGGCGGTATGGAACTATAGAAGAGACGTGACAGAAAAGGAACTGGAGAGGGTTCAGAAAAGACTAATTCATAAGTGGGAATGTAGATCTGGGAGAAAATTTGATGGCTATGAGGATGCCTTCTCATTCTATGGGCTTCAGAGTCTGAGCACGTGACGTAGAGTGATGGAAGTTCTATACATTTACAACATTCTGCATTCACGAGTTGATGTTCCGGATATCTCAAAGATTTTTCTGAGGGTGCCTTGCACAGCTTTAAGAAGTTTCAAGCTGTTTGCTGGAGCCACAAAAAGTAAAATAGCTCCAATCAATAGATGTATAGCTACAGCAAATGCAATAAATGGAGAGGTCGTTCTGTTTCACAGAGATGGTAAAATTAAAGAAAATCTATACACGATACTGTGAAAAAGGCTGTAAATACTACTACGTGATCTTAATGTTGTTTTATGTATTTTTATGTTATTCGTGTCTATGTAGTGTATGTTGGGCTCAGCGGCTGACTGTTTTCTAGTGAAGAAAGAATGACTATGTTAAGTTATAATGGTGCAGTATACTAAGGCGATATTCTATTGC
Organism: Catonia carolina; assembly: GCA_035578175.1. Classification (NCBI taxonomy): domain Eukaryota; kingdom Metazoa; phylum Arthropoda; class Insecta; order Hemiptera; family Achilidae; genus Catonia; species Catonia carolina. The sequence continues at coordinate 23,799,481 of JAQMRL010000002.1, read as the reverse complement.
TGTTCTACTGTACCAACTCGCATCCTTGCGACCAGCCAAAGTAGTGGGTGGAGACGGCGAGGTGTAGGGGAGTTTGGGAGCCCCCAAAAAAACAAAAAAAATTAAGACATGGATAAATATAGGCCTATCAATGATTGTTTTAGTTGAACTATTACTTGTTGATAAAAGCTATGCTTTTGTTGTTGATTATGTGATCGTGATGGTAGTAGCGGTGTAGAGATGATAAAGATTATAGGAACACTGAACGCGGTGTGATACTGGGCCTATTCAAATCATGCGAGATTGTAAATTGCCTAACTCTATTCTTTTAAAGGTTTCTTTGATTGAAGCCCATCGACGAAGAATAAAGAAATTATAAACATTGAAGAACAAACTTATACAAATCCTAATTTTAGACTTTCTCGCAGGAATTTAACGAGAAATCTGAGGTAATGACTCGTAACTTAACCACACAAAAACCACCTGTTTGTGACATATTCAAATTTTTGTGTTTTATTTATTTCAAGTTGCATCATGTGCTTTGGTTATAAGCAAGTAGGCCTACTACTATGAATTGCAGTTCAAAATCGGTGGAATTCAACATGAAATAATTTTAGACCCTAACTGGGAATCATAAACGGGAACTTCCGAATTGCATTGTTCAACGTTGTATAGCGTCTAACCACTGAGTCAAGGAGGCAGCCATTTACTATTTAAAAATTGTTGTGAAAATTTAAAAGATTGTAAATTTAGAAAAGAAGAAGGAATAAAAAGAATATTTTTTAAATCTTATGGAATAATTAAGTTCTCATCATTATTTTCCGCTTCTTCTTAAAGTCTATTACTGGAAATTTGTCAGAGTTCTGAAAAAAAATTTTGTTGTAAAATATCTGGAAAAGAGTATTCATATTTCTTCGGTTTTTAATCCGATAAAACCTAATTTAATTTACTTCGTCCAGGTCTGTGATTTCCCTCAACTTTTCTCTCGAGAGTATATCTCTAAAGCTCATATAGGCTCTATCACCCCTGTGAATGTGACGAATTTAGGAATTCTTTTCCTTTCTATAATAGGTATATGTTTTATATACACCATACATCAGACAAAATATTTCTATCATAGGATTGGCTTTAAGTTTACTTTTTTGACTTATGTTGTAGTGCAGAACTACAGTTTAATGTTAATATCATATTTTCTGAACGTTGAAAATTTTTTGGTTTGATTTATCATTTGTCACGTAGGGCTATTTATGACAATCCCTTTTGCATCATATTATAAGGTCCAAGTTTGATTTGTATAGTTTCAACTTAATGTAAATTTTAACAATAGGCCTATACTGTTTAGTAATTAAATTAGACCTAAAAACGTTAAAATTTGAAGGTAAATTATTTTTTCTTTACAGAACAGTTAGTTGTTAAGTCCTAGTATTAAATTATTCATCATGTAGTATATATATTTTGATAAATTTATTATTTTTGATAAAACGTAGGTTATATATTTTTTTAGTGATGTTGATGCCTATGTAGGATGGGTTAATTTATAATTTAATAGTTGAAATTATGATTATAATGCTTGAGCCAAGCCCTTGAGGTACACCGGCCAAATTGTAGACTACAATCTACCTGCAGACATCGTTGAACGGGGTCATTAGGCTAATTTTGCCTTTACACACCTGTATATCAAGCCGTCCGTACTGAGTTCTGAGTCAGGTCCATCTCCAATTGCCTCACAAGACAGAACCATGTTTTAAAGTGTACAATGTAACGTTATTTCATTATTAAAATATAATCACAAAAACAATCAACTATATTACCAGTATTAGTCCACTATAAATCTACTGTGTTGTAGTAGGCTACACTATATTGAATTACAGTATATATGTACAAACACACACATGCAACTAGATTTATTCCAAATGAATCTTCCATTATGAAATCAATTATGTTTTCTTTACTCCGCTGCAGTTTGTATGTAAAATGAAACAATTTCAAACAGTTACCAATTACAAAATTAAATAAATTTCATACTGCGTAATTAACTTTTGTAAAAATTATGAAAAATAGAATCTTCGAATTTCGTAGTTATTTACTTACTAAATTATTTTGTTGGATTAAAAGGACATTTTGTTTTATTTTTCTTATATTTATACCGTTCCATTAATTTAATTGGTTTTTTTTCTTTAAATACCTAATGTTTGTGCGTTGCAATCTGTTCAATTTAAGAACAATAAGCCAATGCCTCAATGGGATGAGGATGATATGTAAGACGTGTAGACTAAATGAGGTGTAGTCTTGTACAAATTCAAGCCAATCATTTCTGAAAGAGTAAAGTAATTAAACCCTAACCATCAACGCACACCGGTAACCATTGTCTATACCCAAACGAACTAAAGACTGCAGATGAGATTTAGCCAATAACAGCCAAGGTTGGATGTGAGGTTGCCCCATTGTTAAGTCACACTTTGTTTCACCGAACTTCACTTGACTTTTGTAAGGCTACCATCTACAGCAGGTCTACAACGTGACAACACAGGATACGATTAACGAAAGTCAATTGGCTCTGTGCTGTGATGTAGGTCAATATGCTCCGCCTTTATCTGCAGTCTCTAGTTTGTTAAGGTATAATATTCAAATCCGGATAAATAACTACATTTACTATGATTTGAATCACGGAACCTTCGTCTCCAAAAATCAGCTGTTAAACAGCAGAGTCATGGCAACGATTTTACCACTAGACTAACCCGGTGTCTTTTATTTTAATAGATGTATAAAAATTTAATTTAGGCTTATATATGTTTAAATTAATAATGTATAAATTTCAATTATATGTATATTTTTTGTGTTTTTCTTATTAGTTAATCTTTACAATTACATGACACCATTTGGCCGGCCCGTGGTGTAGTGGTCAGCGCAACTGGCTACTATGTCGGGGTCCCGGGTTCGATTCCCGGTCAGGTCTGGCAGTTTTTTCATCTGTAAATCACCACATATCATTACCTACGCACAAGCTCAAGGCTTACGTAGGCATCATCACTCAATAAAAAAAAAAAATTGAAACGCAGAATCTGGTCCAATTTATTTTGAATGGAGCTGCTGTTTATATATTTTTAAATAAGAGTTCTATCGAACGGATTTATAAAATTGTTTCGTGGTTATTAAAAGGACACTTGCGGGATTTTGCAAAAAAAAAATCCGAAAATTAAAATATATTTAAAATATAGTAAAAAATATTTTGCGTAGTAAATAAAATAATAATTAAATTAGCGTTTTGATGATACTACTACTATGGTGAACACGTTGTAAAGTTCAGTTTGTTTTGCAGGGACGTTATGGTAATGGGAATTATTTACGGGTCCATATTTTATGTCATAAATTACACAAGTACAAAATATTACGAAATAAGACCAAAGTGTAAATGTAACGTGAAGTTGATGGTTAAGAATAAAGTATTCTAGTATTATTGTGTGAATCAATCGCACGGGTTAACTAATCTAGATTTAATACATTCTAATTCAATGTTCTGTACCATTACTGTACTTAAAACTCCTTTAAAATCACATTATATTAAACTTGGGAGAGTTCAAAGACTATGGACATAGTTTGAAATTTTGCTAATAAGTTAGATCATTAGGCCTATATTTGTTAACTTTGTTTTTAATACTGTATACTAACTTGTAGCTAATTTTAACTTAACACCAAATATAACATTTGATTGAAGTACATAGATTAAGCTTACCATAACTAAAAATTGTAACCTACAATTACTAAATCAAATAACTAAATAATTAACCACACTATCAAAGAGTTCATTAAACTCAAAAATAGAAAAGGATGAAAAACTATTTTATTGTAGCATTGTTCATTAACGAGGAGAACGAGCATTCGTTATGGGAACCGGAATTTATTTTATGATACGATCTTAATGTTTAAAATAACAATTCCGTTAATCAAATATCATATCATGACACATTAAAATGTAAAAGTGTAAATTAGCTATTTGAAGGTCTATCATAATTATTATTGCTGAGATTGTCTCATAATTTGGGTCACTTAAAATATAATCTAGTTTAGTTTTATGATGTGGAATACAACCTGATAGTTTCCTAATGTTTTATGATCCCTACTAATACTCTTCATTCATCAAAATCCATACAATAGAATTTTCCTCTTGTTTTTTTTTTGCATGTAAATAAACCAATTTAGTTGTAATTTACTGTAGGGTTTTAATCAGTTTTAACTTTATTCATTTCAGTTTTAAATAAACTTGTCCAAAAGTTTTCTAGTTACGAAAAGGATTAGATAAATGTTCTAATACTTGTTTTGTAGCTCTTCCTCGGCTAGAAACTGTAGGCAGATTTGCTAGATTGGAATCATATATAAAATCCAGAAAAATTTCAAAATAGGCACAGATAGGGACATTTTATATGGCTTTTGGCGACTAGGAACTGTACATTATCGTTGCGAGATATAACTAGTACTACAGCATTACATAGAAAACAGACAGATTTAACTAATGTGTTATCCAAGTAACCGTATTACAGTGAATAATCAATAATTTAATAGTTTTACGTGACTATTAATTTGTTTTTATACATATGTTTAACAATACAATTATAGAAATCCGTTCATAAAAATATAAATATAATAACACATACAGGTAATTTGTTTTTATTGAATTAATGAATGCAGGTATAAAAGGCCTATATAAATGAGAAGTAAATGTGAGTAATTTGGTTTTGTTAGTGATACATCTAATTAAAGACAGATGACTCATATGTAAAAGGCCAATAAACAATACATTTAAGGTGAGGCAAATAGTAACAGTATTCCTTCGTAACAGTGAGGGTTGATTCACAAATCATATGAAATGGCACCAGCTATACGTTGGTGTTGATCTCTGAGTTAATCAGTGAGGTGCACTAGAGGTATTTGAATCAGACTTCTGCACTGAGACCAGTAAAAGAATTTTGGTTATCATTTCCCGTACCATCATTTGTGAGTCACTCGGTCTATGCAGGAAGCCACTTAAGATGGCTGTTAGGTCTTCAGAATGCAAAAATATTTACTACGTAAGCTTAGTTACACAATTCTAAATTTAAATAAGTTGATTAAAGTTAAAATCACAATCTTTAAAAATAAAATAGAATTTGTTTGGAGATAATACAATTTCAAATGACATCTTAAGAATTTAATATTAGAATATAAACGCCACCAGAAAATACTCTTGTGCTCCAATTACCCCTCCATAAAAATTGAATCTCCGTACCAAAATTTTAATATACAAAACCCTTTTAAGACTAATCTGGATTTATGGTGTCCAGTTCTTTGGAACAGTGGTAGGGAGTAAATTAAAGTCGATCAAGGCCTTTTAGTCAAAGTTTTTAAGAATTGCTTCTGGCGCCACTTTTTATCTAATCAATAAAACCCTGCATGATCATTTAAAAATTCCTACAGAAAAGAAACTAAATTCCTTCTACAGTAAATTTCGCGATCGACTAGACAACTATCCCAATCAACTAGCCAGTGAGCTAGCTACTAGGAATTTCCGAACTGTACGATATCTGAAGCGAAAATGGAGCAGAGATCTCTTGGTCTTAATAACAAACAACAACCATAATTCTAAACGGAGAATGTACCACTGGGTACCTCTTCTCTTGATAGTAAAATTCTCCACTGACTGTTTAAGTAAATATTATATACGGAAATGGTGCATCTCATTGTATAGTACCATAATAAAAATTAAAGACAAAAAAATTAATGTTTATTATTTTTTAAAGATGAATGATAAAAACAGCATTTATACTGTAATAGTGGGTTTACTTCACTTAGTCTTATTATTATTATTCATAAACGTAAGTGAGAAATAAGTCCGGTTCACACGTTGAAATAGATACCTACAATTTACCCTGTTCGTAATACATGAGAAGTTTCAGAATAAGTTAAGGATGTATGCTTAACAATTAAACTAAACAAAAAAATTTAATGAGAGGGTTCAAATATATTAAATTTTACTAAAACTTTACTAAATTATTATTAATAACAGTTATAATTCTATTAGACTCAAATTAAAAAATTATTAAACTAAAAATTCTTATTGTTTAACATAAAACTGATGCGTAGGCTATATGAGACCCCATACTACGTATGAATATTAAGAAGAATATATTATAATAATATAACCCAACTCAGCAGATTTTTAATTCCTTAATTTACATAACCAGAAATAAAACTTGAGCATACTCAATCTAAATAATAATTATCAGATTTCTCTAAAGTAATGGTTAAATTAGACCAAATTACATAATTACTATACCGATGTAATTTAAAAATTAATAAAAAAAATTATACATAGTAAGAAAATTATCGCAAAATATTAATAATAGGTTTAAATACAATGCAACACAAATTACAATGGATGCTTGACTAAAAATGTAATTATTAATAATTAAATATTTATATAATTACAATATTATTGCAAATAATACAAGAAATTAAATTAGCTTTATATTATTGAATAGTCTACGAGATGATTACCTTGACGTATAAATGAATTTAATTGAAATTTTTGAAATTTATTTAATACGTTAAGATTTCCTGTAACAGCTTATTTATGTGTTTAATTTTTTTAATAAATTATGGCAATAACTCATAATACAGGGTGGTTATTAATGAAATATGCACTTTTGGTACTTCATAAAAAATTTAACTGGTAGGCCTTTGTGAAGACTGGAGTTAATAAAATTAAAAAGAAATAGAAGAATTAAAAGATTCCGACGAATTATATGATAGTATGGTTTTACAGCGAATCTTTTTTGAATGTTGGTATAACCCATAACTGCTGTTGACGCAATAAATTTTTTTAAGATGTTCAGCCTGAGAAGGTGGTTGCTACTCCAGTAGAGAAAGGTTTTTGTGTACACGAATTAACCAAAAAAAAACTCGGTTACTCTCTTGCAGCGATTTATCATAAATAATTTTGGGAAAATTATCACCAGCAAAACAATCAATGTACGACTGGTCAACCAAATTTCAAAACACATGGTGTCGGCGTAAAAAGAAAAGTGCTTCAGAAATACAAATTAATCATGCCCGCGAGGCATATAAACGTAGCCCAGTCAAATCGACTGTAGATCAGCGTGTTTATAATATTGTAAATTCCTCAGTAAACTGTGTGAAAAATTCTACAGAACTGGTCGAAATTTCCGCCTTATAAATATTCACAGTGAGCTTCGCTTACTAACCAGAAATTATCTGGATGAACAACTTTCCAGGCAATGGATTGATCGTCTGGCTGAGGAAACAAGGTATTTATGCGTTGATCATCACGGAGTCCAGACTTAACGCCTTGTGACTACTTTTTTGGTATTCTGTGAAATATAAAGGTTTTTTATCACCCCTTTCTGCTGTTGTCGATGACATAAATACTGTTGCTACCGTTGACCGAGGTATGATAACACTTGTTTAGGAGGAATTCGACTACCGTGTTGATATTTGTCATGTTATATACGGTGTAAACATTCAAAATTTATAAATAAGAACTTAAAGAAATCTTCTATAAATCATGTAATTAATCTAAATTTAAAAAAATAAATTTTCTATAGGCTATCAAAAGTGTAAATCTCATTTATAATCACCCTGTATAATCTAATATAATTACATATATTTTTTTAAAACTTATGTAGAAAAAAATATGTCTTACATTCACGTACATAGTTTCTTACACGTTTAATAAATTATAACTTTATTAATACTGTAAATAAATCCGATTGATAAAAGTTATGATGAATTCCGATGTTGATTAGATTTCTTTGTGGCGATGAGGCTTAAAAAATATAGCTTGGGGAAGGTTACTGACGACGACTTAGTCCGAAGAGCGGCTAGCATGAAGGATGGAAATTAAATTCCTTCAGCAGAAACACGCAAAACTTGTTCTTCGAGTTATTACAAGAAATTAAATTAAACTGTTACATTGGTATAACCGGATCCCCGTCTTCCGTTCTGGATTCAAAGTATTAAAATAATGTTAACTTCTCTTTTAAACTGTTCCGATCGTAGCAATTATTGCTTGCAATGATACAGTTCTTTCAATTATATAGAAGCTATAATTTAAGTTCTTATAATATGCAGTATATTATTTTTTATAAATAATTTCAACTCTTTTAAAAATCAAACTGGCAGAGATTTAAAAAAGTTGTATAATTGTTTGAATCCATTCACCCTAAAATATGTTTGTCAAAGTGTTTATTCATGGATACGTTACAGGATCTTGTTATGCAAGAAGCTAACACTATTGTAATATTACGTAACTCCAAATTTTTAATTGATAAACACTATTTTCGTGTTAATTTTCATTTATCTACTTTTTGTTTTATAATACTTTTTTGTAATATAATAATTTTATGAGGATTGTAGCTGTAACTCCATTTTATTTATCAAACCAACATCATGATCTGAAAATACTAATTATTTATAAAAAATATATAGGACGTATCAGTGACAGAAACAGCAGGAGAAGCTGGGGTGCGTGCCCCTCTCTGAAAAATTTATCTATGCAGAATTATTGTGCCAGCCTAAAATTATATTTGCATAACTAACAGATTCCCATATTCTCAAATGAAGTACTATAACATGTATTTCCAAAAAATCCGTATCTCAATTATTATTATTTAGCGTATGGCTTTTCAAGACATTTAAAAATCAGCATCATAATTGTTATATATTGGGATCAAATATGACCCTCTGTCTATAAGGATGGGAAATAACATTAATAGTATCTCAATAGTTTTAACTATTAGACAGTTGCGTTCCTTCTCAGGCAAATTCTAATCAGCTACTGAAAAATTCATATCAGAATAAAGCTCCTTTGTATCTATTTAATCCTTGTATTCTTTAATTATTGATTCTTTAACAATTGATAATTCTTCAATCATTATATAGGCTACTAATATTTCATAAATTTCACAAATATTCAAACGAACTCGTTCAATATTTTTCAGTTTGGTAGGCTAAACTCCAAGTTTACGTCGATTTCTAAAATCGTCCAGTAGAGATAACTTACTTAACCAGTTTTAATATCATTTTCTTCAATTGTCATGATAAACAAATTTTATCTATGTCTATCTTAATTGAAACATTTGTGGATCTGGAGATTACTTCAATGTACGCCTCTTTACATGCCATATTCAGTTGATAAAAGTTTTCAAATATTGAGCACGCAGCCAGATAAAAAAATCTAAGGCAATAAAAATATGTTCCTCACAATGATATTTATTTTTAAAACTATTTGTTATTTATTTTTTAAAAATCTGAAATTGTTTATAGAATTCTTTAATTTTTTCTTTAATAAAAAATTCATTTTTTATGATAGCAAGTTAAAATTCGTGGCTTGCTAGATTAAAAGCAATAAATTTTGGTCTACATGCAGGTCGATTTTCTTAATATTAACTACTATTATGCTGTCACTTATTTAAATCTCCATAAATGTTTAAGATTGGAAAGAATTAAAGTCATTACCAAGATCAAGGTTGCAGGAGTTAATTAGTTAATTCCTCCAACGGTTCTAGAAACACAACCAAGTTCCTAAGGTAAGTTCTTGGGTTTTTGTCCAATCGATTAATGCAGTAATGTAAAACCAAAATTAAAAAAAAATAATTTACCCAACAGTTTAACCGTTGAATAATAATTTTGTTTGTTAATGCAAACGATGATCAGAAGTGTTTTTTTAAATTGTATAGTCTAAATTTTTTTTTTATATATAAAACTTACGTGGTAAGTTTTGAATCAATAACTGCAACATAAATAACCTGTTAACCTTCATATCGTTAAAAACTAAATGACTTAAACGTAATAAATTTGTTAAGCGATTTTATATATATTGGTTAAATTTTTTCAAATGAAATCAATTAGTGCCATTAATTGTTTGTTTTTTGTAAATTAACATTTTAAATGTGTTAATTAAATCATTAAATTAAATTAATAGCGTGACTATAGTATTAAGTTGAGATTTGATTACGTGTCGTTAGATATATCGTAAATGTGTAGGCCATTAACGAATAAATTATAGCCTACTTGTAGGCCTATCAGATGTCGATTTTGAATAATATAAAAGATTTTAGGGAGAAGAAACTTATTACTATCACAGTCTTTTTAATGACACAAAAATGTTCAGCTGCACGAATATCGCAATTAGTATTGTCTTACATAAACATATTTTTATTATAGTATTGTACCCCTACTACATAACTCAGAAAGGCTTCTTCGATTTCTTAAACGAAAACATCTTCTACATGATTGAAATATTAATAACATTGTAGGCTTCAATAGTTATTTTAAAAGAATCCTATCACAGAAAAGCGTAAGTAAAAATTTTTCTAAATTTAGAATTTAAGTCATACCGTTCATCTTTACGCCACGCTTTTCAAGTGACCCCCAGCCCACTTTGGAATAGATATTAGAAGTCTTAAAACTTTAAAATTTAATGAATGGATTGGTCACCGAGACTCAATCGATTGAACTATTGAACGAGCTTGGCAAACTAAATTTCATGTGTTTTTGCTCTGTTGTTGTTTAGGTCATTAGCCGAAAGGCTGGTTTGTACCTGTTGTTTTTACTAAGTAAAACGAGAAGTTAGGTGGTTTACAATTGCCTTCCTCACTCAGTGGAAAAGTACGCTTATCAGCATGCCGGGTGCTCTGAAAAGTACATATTTTCCACTCTGCAAATGACACTTTCACTTCATTCACCACAGGGTCTGGCTGTATAATGAAATTCATTACTTTCAGAGGAGATACTTTTTAGACCTCTAGGAGATGCCTTTTAGACCTCTACCTCTTCTGTTATTAAATGATTAGCCTTCCAGTTTTTGCTCTATGGGGTAATATTAAGGAATTAATTTTATATTTAAAACAGCAAAACCTAAATAAACAAAGCTCAAGCTTTGTAATTTAAACTTGACTGATAATAGAATACAGTAATTTAGAAATGAGAAAAATAATTGTTACCTGTCCACAACCACTTGTTACCACCTTACACTATTTACGTAGTTCGGAACCGGTCCCGTAACGACCCTATTTTGAACAGCCCAAACTTTTCATTCATGATTCAGGTATTAACTGGCCCACTACAAAGACGCTAACTCTTTTTTTACCTGCGGTCTGATAGTTAACCTAGACTCTTCAAACAATTACGAGATCTTTCTAACAAAAGTACCGCTATTCTCGAACCCCATAAAAGGAATCAAAATAAAAAAAAAACATTTCTACTATTTTCGATTTCTTAGACTTCCTATTTAAAGTATCTCATTCATCGCAATCTACGATCCTTATTCAATACAATCCACCCCATACAATACAAATTTCTGACAAAAAATAACCTGTTACATCAACCAGTTCCAGAATAATGTTAATGTACTTTTTTCTTGTAAGTTTTTTCATTTTATTTACTTTCAAAATTCCCAATTTTTGTAAGGGGAAGTTACATCATTATTTGTCACATAAATTAAATTATTGATGTAAATTTTATTTAGGTAAAATAATTTTTGATAGTAGCTCATCTAATAAATTACATTAACTCCAAATTAATTGTTTAAGCTTACAGAGAAATTTATGAGCGTCATAATTCATATTATTGGATTTGTCCAAACAGGCAGGTGGAGGGTTAAATTATTTGCACTCAATTTGCTAGTTCCAGAGCTACAAAATTAGTTCTGTTTCTTATCACATGGTCAGCCAATTATATGATTGAAACATTTAAGAACAGAAGAGGTAGATATGTAAAAGAGACTAGTTACAGTTATTTCCTCTGAGAGTAATGAATTTCATTATATAGCCAGTCCCTGTAGTGATTGAAATGAAGGTGTTATTTGCAGGGTGAAATGTAGATGCTTTTCGAATCGCCGGGTATGCTGATAAGCATACCTTTCCACTCAGTGAAGAGGGCAATAGTAAACCACCTCACTCCTCGTTTTACTTAGTAAAGCCTTTAGAGGTTCAAACTAGCCGTTCCGCTGATGACCTTAACAACAACAACATTATTGGATCTATGAATGGTTGTAGTAGGGGTGACCGGGGCTAGTAGGCGCAAGGGCAAGTAGGCGCACTCGTGATAAATCTGTTGTTTAGACGTTTTCAATCCTGAAACTTGGATCACTGTTTCCGGCAGTCACTGTGAGTATTTCGTTGTGTTTTGAGCCGTTTATGAAAGCGTAACAACGTTTCACATTAATTATTTGTTTTTTACCATAGGTAAGTAAAATTTCGGTTTCTCTGTTATTAATTTTTCATACAAAAGTGTGGTTAAATAACCCATTAATATTTGTATCGTTAAATTCACCAGTTCTTTGGGGTTTTTACTGTGTCAAGTTTAAGTAAGTTTAAGTGTGACACGACAAGTCACACGAACACGAGAACCCCCTGGTGCGTTCACTTTCCTCCGTCCATTTACCTGATAATCCCCCTAGACGCCTTAAAAGACGCTGGAGTAGAGACATGCTAATTTGATACACAAATTTCATTCTTGGGGAGGCACCAATGGGGGCCCTACCCCTCTCATGCCTATCATGTCATTTACATTATTATGATAATCATCACATTTGCTTGTTGTAACATTTTACAGTTGTAAATAAAAAATTAAAGAGAAAAAAAAAGTTTAAGTAAATTGATTGCTCAGTTTTTTTAACTATGCCATCGTTTTTCCAAAACGGTGAGTCGGTGCTAGTTGGCGCAACAGGTTTAAGGAATTTGTTATTAAAATATAGATTTTTAAAACTGTAAATTACTAGAAAAATTTATCTTTGTTTTCATTACATGTTCTGGTATTCCAGTTTTATACTAATTTATCAATAACATTCATTAAAATAATTAGTTTTAGATGTTGTTTTATTTTATTTCCAACGCCACACACCTATATAACTGTTTAATGAATGAATAATAACTTACGCCAACTTACCCCAGGTACTGCGCCAACTAACCCCTAGGTTGGGGTAAGTTGGCGCACGGGTTTTAATGAGTTAAAATGTTCATAACTTACAAAATATTTAACTTAAAAAATTAAAAAATTGGGACTTTAAGGCTAATATGTTAAGATATTTTATCAGCATAAAACAAAATCTCAAATACTTCATAAATAGCTACAAAAATATATATGTAAAAAGTGCGCCAACTAACCCCGGTCTCCCCTAAACTACAGAATTCAATCAAAATTTTTATACATTCTATTTACTAGAATTATTTAGATTTAGTCATAAAATAATAAAATATGTGTCAGTTACAAATTTATCTCAATTCGTTTATTGTATTCTATTTTGCATGAAAAAATATTTAGACCTACGTACAAAGTTAATTTTATTATTATTTTTTATTCAATAATAAAATACTTAGTATGAATATATGGGTAATGAAAAGTACGTACAAATTCTTGTCTGACCTTATTCGTACACGACTACATTCCTCACTTAGACAGTTGATATATCTTTACGATTAACTGGAATACGCGATACTATTGCAGCAAACAAATAAACACTGTATGTATAGTTATTTAGCCGTTGTTTGTTATAAGTAAATAAAACTTTATATGTATTTTACATTGAGTATCTTTATGTTAGAAATACCTTCTGAGTTTACAATAAATGACACTTTCATGTAATTTATACTTGACATTTATTAGCGAGACTATGTGTCGACTCCCTACATAAATTCGTTTTATAGTGTTGTCTATTGCAAGATGTATATGATTCAAAGAGACCCAGCTTTTTGAAAAATTTTATCCTGGTAAAATGCTTTTATGTTGGTGGTACTTTAACTTATATGCAATCATAATCACTCTTCTTCTTTCTCATTAACATTATTGTATTTGAAAATTGCTACACGGTTTATATTTATGAATTTAATAAAATTAATGCATTGAGCAATAAATTGTGGCTACTTAAATCCTATAATAAAATATTTTATGCAGTACTTGAGGTTAGAAAATATATTAAACATTGTGCATTAGAATTGTAAAACATTTATTTTATTTTAATTGCTTTCTTATAAAGTGATAATTAAATTAAAATATATTTTGTTATCTATACCAATTACAAATAAACTTTAAGTATGTATATATTTTATTCGTAATAAACACACTGGGTGTTTTAATTTTTTTATTTGTGTAAAAAACAAAAAGTAATTAAGATATTATAAAGTTACTCTTCGTTTTGATGTAATGAATTCTTATTTTTTCTTGAAAAGTAATTCAAAGCCTACATTCTTTCTTTAAAGTCCTATTTTATTAATGTATTTATATTTTAATGTTTTTATTAACTCAAACCAAAAAAATTATCACTTAAAATTGAACTTCTGGTACATAAAACTGTGTTTAAACAGTCTAAGTCTACGGTATCCAGTTATGCGGCTTATCCAGTAACTCAAATATCAAAATTATTCAGCGTTTCGGTCGAAAGTCCTCTGAGTTCTAAAAGCTTCACTATGGTATGTGACAAACACACGCACAACCATATATGTACTCCAACAATCAAAAACGAAATTTCAAAAATTTGTCTTGCTTATGAAAAAGGGCTTGAATCACACGATAATTACTTGACTAGGCTATAAATTTACTTGGTAACGGTTATGTGATATGAAAGCTAAATATAACATCCGACAGACTTATTTGCTCAGCAAATTAAATTCCTACTTATGTTTTTCAAAATTTAGCTTCATCATATTCTATACATACAAAAGTAATTGTTTTATGTTTTAAAGGTATCTCGTTGGGAGTAATATTTCCAATTCAGTTTGTTCATTTTTTTAATAACTCTATCTATTGTATTTTAAAGAATAGGTTGTAGATAAAATTCTGTTAATAAAATAAGTTTGTTTACAGTTAAAAAATGTTTCTTGTAGTATTTTAATAAAAACTACCATTTTGTTTTTGTTTTGTAGTTAAAAATTTGTAGCTTCAATAACCCTGTGTTATATTTGGAGTTATAATTTACTCTTGGAAGTCTTTTGTAGGATAACGTATAGGCTATGTTGATTCTATAATAAAAGATTACTTTTAATCTACTGTAATTTTCTTGGGATATTTTCAAGATATTTAGTACCAAGATAGTTTCTTTTCATTATCTTATATAAATATTATAAGAAAGGAAAGTATTATTTTCATGTCAATTTTTTGAAATCGAGTTTTCACCAGAAATACACGTTTTCAGGCCCTAAGAACCCAACAAACATGTTTTAATGATTGATCTGTGGTGTGTTTATGTGTGTAAATAAAATATCTCAAGAACGGAGTAGCGTACGAAGTTTAAACTTGGAGATAGACCTACTACAAGGAGACGCAACACGAACATTTGCATCAAACACAGTCAACCGGCAGTAGTAGTTTGTTCGTGCAATTTTATTAAAAACGGCTTCCACGATTTTTTAAAAATTGCCACATTTACTACATGTATTATGTTCTACAAAATAGGGTGAGCGGCATGTCAGCTGATGAAATTCTTGGAAATATGCTTCTGTAGTAAAACATGTTCTTTTTAAGATTGCAACCACAATATGATGGATTTTACTAAAAAAATTATGATCATAGTTATAGGTAATTAAAAACCTTACAACATTTATTTCAATCATTTTTTCTACAGAGCTTAGTTTAGCGTCAATTAGTGATTTTCCATATTTTTAAATCCTGCAGGGACTGATTTCCATTTAGCTTTATTCATTCAGGAATAAAATTAGATTGTGTTTTTCGTTTTACATTGGTTACTTGTGATTAACATAAGTTATATTATTATTATGAAATTGGTGAAAGAAAGTCGTGTGAGTGTTTCACACTTGATATGTTTTTAAATAACAAGAATCGAGTCATAATAAAAAAACTATCATGCATTATTCATGTCGATTGCCTACGATTATGAGTCAGATTGTTGTAGTTACAATGCGTGGAGAAATACAATAATTATTTTCAACATAATTATTATTAGATTATTATTCTTTTATTACTAATACAATACTAATAATGTTAGTTATAACTGATATTAATCGATTAGTCATTTTCATCTTAGTTTAATTTTTTTTTATAAAAAAAACAGTTATTTATTTATTAGTTATGTATTTACACATTATCCAATTATCCACAAAGATTTTATTTCCTTGTATTTTTCTTTGAAAAGTATTATAGCCTAGCCTATACTTACTTCAGTATAATAAAATTTTATAAATTAACTACAGATTGTTAATTGTTTATAAGTAATTAATACAGTATGCCCATAACAGGTCGAGTGTTAAATTATTTCCACTCGATTTGCTAGTTCCAGGGCTACAAAAAATAGTTCTGTTTCTTAACACATGGTCAGCCAATTAAATGACTGAAACGTTTAAGAACAGCAGAGGTAGAGGTGTAAAAGACACTAGTCACAGTTATCTTCTGTGAGAGTAATGAATTTCATTGTAAAGCCAGACCCTGTGGTGAATGAAGTGAAGGTGTCGTTTGCAGGGTGGAAAGTAGATGCTTTTCAACATACTTTTCCACTGAGTGAGGAAGGCACGCTAAACTACCTTACTCCTCATTTTACTTAGTAAAGCCTCTAGAGGTTCAAACCAGCCTTTTGTCTGATGATCTTTAAAACAAGTAACACAGTTATGTAAGAAATTATTTTCCTAAAATTGCCTGTGTTTCATTACGATCTTGTACTCATCGCGATAAAAAAAACTACCAATCCGTTACCGATTTTTCTACAGTGATGTGTTTTAGTTGTTTTTTTGTTGTACTAAAAATGCGTACCAGATTTTTGTTTGTTTTAATATACTTGCTTTTTAACTATGAACGTATGTATATGACATACAGCAAATTTGAAAGAAAAGAAGAAAATAATATACATGTTGCCAAGAGAGTTACTTGAGGGACGGAGAATTCCCAATGGAACCTTTCCCAATCATTATTAATTTTTGGTCGATATAGTAGGCCTATATTGCACATTCACACTAAGTTAATTCGGAAGATCACTAACTCAGAATTGTTTCATCGCCATTGATGGTTGTGTAGTTCTTCACTTTTGTATGTCTGTGTATTTTGTTGTCAATTTATTTCTAGAATTTAATAATGAAATTTTGAACAGTTAGCAAATGAATATCTTCGAGTAGAGTGCTTTCTTCACGTATAATTATGTTTTGGCTACCAGTCTTAAAGTCTTGAACTTGAAAGTATTATAAACAATTTTGAAACAATTTTGTGAATTATTGATAATCAATAGAATTTCATTTGGAAGAACTATTGTAATTACTTATGTTAAAAGGGAAATCGATAAATATTTACAAGTGATAATATCGTGGTCATCTTTGTCGTCTAACTAAAATTGTTACTAATGCGGTTATATTGTGTGAATGGAGATTTGCGTGTTTGGATAGTTTTGTGTAAAATTTTGAAAAAGATCGGTTTGCAGAGTCGTCAATTGTAGGAAATTTGATGTATTTGTGTAATGAACAGTTTTTTTATGTAGACTGGTGCTTTATTTTTCACTATTATCCTTGATTGGAATACTTAAAATAGTTTTAAAATTTGACTTCTTTACACTTCCGGAACAACGATTTTTCAAAAACTTTCTTTGTGTTTAATAGTCATTTCAAAAGATATTTTGTAGAACTGAATATTTTAAACAATAATTGTTAAATTGAACTTTTTATAAAAGAAAACTTTTGAAATTTCTACGCATAAAACATTAAAAGTTGAAGACTACATATATAATATGTAAATCTTTATTGTGTAACATCTTAAATTTTTGCTACATTTTAGTATCTAACAACTAAAATATAATCATCAAACATCAAAGGAAATTTACAATTTAATTGTTTATGAGTTATTATTTAAAAATTTCTTTAATAAAAAAATTATTATTAAAAATTAATTATAACCCTACCCTTTCTTTTATAAAAGTATTTTTCTAAAGATGAGTATACTATTATATTAGATAAATTAATGACCTTTTTCACTGCATTAAAAATTACATCAAGTATTATTAATTTAATATCATTCATGTTTGACATATGAAATAATAGTAAATAGGACAAAAGAATACTTTTACAGAAGCTAACAGAACTTTTTTGTTCTTAATATTTAACAATCAAATGAATATAGTTCTTATTTATAAATGTGTATAGTTACATATATGCAAACGGCGACAAGATAACCATTAGTTACATAATGGGTTAGTCATTTTAAGGGGACTAATACAGCCTGAAGATATGGTTATGCCATTAAAATAATAAAAAGCGGCTTATTTTTAATATTAAATACAAAGAAATATTTCTGTTGAGCCGCTATAAAAGATTAACAATGAAATATGAAGTTTTAAATTAAATTACCATGTCAATGGACTATGTATTAAGATGGAGGACATGTGCAGTAGGTATGTAGCAGACAATAGAGAACACTTTGTCGCCTTAGGGACTTGGAAGTGACTACTGCATCACTGGTAAATAATGGCGTAACACATAGTAGCATTAAGGAGAAGCAAAATTACACAGCATTGACTAATATAATGAGAAATTAAATAACCTGTCAGATATTTTTATTATTATAAGAATCATTAAGGGATGGTTAATAAGTTATTTTTTTCTTTTACTTTTTTATTCAATGCTAACTTGATGTAGGTCCAATGTATTGTAACACATATTATTTATTCTATTTCTATAGTCTTATAATTATTTAACTTTGTATGAGTAACTTCTTCTTTTCATTATCGGTCATTCAAACAGAGAAATTTGTGTGAATGCTCGTGTAATTATTTCTATCATAATTGTTCATAAAAGATCGCCTTAAGGGTTAACTTAACAAACTAATTTTCATTTATTTTTATGATTCTCGATGGGTTTTAGTCATTAGTATTAATATTGTAAGTGAAATAAAAATATGAAAAGAAATTTAACCTGAAAATTATGTTTCACGCCTCAGGCTTCATTGGCGTAAAATGTAGCCTACACGTATTCGTAGAGTCTACTCTATTGCATTGTTTTGCCGCAATTCAATAGCTTACAACATTTCAGTACCATTATAATATAATTGTTTTTATATTTTGTTATAATGTAAAAGAAATATTTCTGAAGAATATTTTTAGTATTTATTATGTTATTCAGAACCACTGCGCAATTTTCGTGTTGTATTATGCCGGACGTTTTAATTGAATAGACTTGAATTTGAAGAGGACACCCATAGCGTTTGCTCATGTTATGAAAATCGTTCGTCCAACCAATGTCACTAATTTGAAGTTATTTTTTACCAACTGATTAACTTCTGGCCCTGAGGACTATTAGGGGAATATTACAAATTTTAAAAAACTTTTACTTAATGATCTGTTTTGTCAGAATTACCCGAAATATGAATAAGGAGTCATTCAAACTTAAGGCTTAAATTTCAAATACTTTTCAACACATCCATTTTATTGCCCATAACAGGCAGGTGAAGTGTTAATTTTTTTGCACTCGATCTGCTAGTTCTAGGGCTACAAAAAATAGTTCTGTTTCTTATCACGTGGTCAGGCAATTGTATGACAGAAGCATCTAAGAACAGAAGAGATAGAGGTATAAAAGACACTAGTCAGAGTATCTCTTCTGAGAGCTATGAATTTCATTATACAGCCAGACCTTGTGGTAAAAGAAGTAAAGGTGTCACTTGCAGGATGGAAAGTAGATGTTTTTCAGAGGATCAGGCATGCCGATAAGCATAATTTTCCACTCAGTGAGGAAGGCACTCAGTAAACCACCTCACTCCTCGTTTTACTTGGTAAAGCCCCTAGAGGTTCAAACCAACCTCTCGCCTGATGACCTGAACATCAAAATATTCATTTTGGGGTAGGCAGTACTATCCATCTAACATTACTAAAGTTCTCGGGAACATTAGGCCTAAGACTCGCAGACTTTATCAAAAGGAAGATTTTATTTTTTTCTTGGTAAAAATTTAAAAGGTAAACACTTTTATTCACTGGGTTTTATTAAATCCTGTTGGGTCTGTTCAAGATCTCAGATACCTCTTTACTTAATTGTAATGAGATGAGTCTTCACCAAAAAGTTTCATAAATTTTCAAAAAATAAATTGTAATTTAGTACTTCCTGTAGCAATAAATTTATCAGTAAAATGTTAAAATAATTCAAACAATAATATTTCATTTTATTTTTTCAGGTACACAGTTTACTACATCAGCGGCATATCTATTTCGTAAGTAATGTAGGCTTATTAATTTTCAAATATAAAAATAATTTTACAAAATTACACTAATTCACAAATTTTAATTATATAATACTACATTTGAAATACACGTTACAAATACACACGAATACCCAAACTCTATTAAACTGTTAACCTATTAATTTTTAAATCGTTAAAATCTATTAATTGTTATTGTTATCTAATAACTATTGATAATGGTAATAATTTTAAATTGTTATTGATCAGACAGTACCGTTGTGAAGATTATCATATTTTGTGACTTAATCGCAGAAATATATACACATATTTTAGTGATGATGCCTACATAAGTCTTGGCTTGTGCGTAGGTGATAAGTGATATGCAGGTGACAAATATGATATGCCAGACCTGGCCACGACTCGAACCGGGGACCCCAGGATAAAAGCTTGTTTGCTGACCACTACACTATTATTTACACCATTACCGGCTAAATATATTTACATTTATTTATTATTAATATTTATTTTATTATTCTATGTTTTGTTCAATTTCTTTAACTAAAACGTAACATAAATTTTACTTTAGTTCTAAAATTTTAGTCGTAATTACTTTCTAGTAATTAAATTAAAATAATAAACAATTAAGCAAATAAGGAAACAATTAAGTAGAGATATAAGTTATGAGTTGCCAGTAATTTAAGTGAAGTGATTTCAAGTTAAATGCCATTTGGTTTCTTATCGAACTTCCTTTTAAAATATGAAATATTTTGAAATACCAATTTATCAATTTACTAAGCTAGTAATAAATATTTATTTTGAAAATAACTATTTACAATTTTTTTTAAATTATAACTTACAAATTATGTGATATTACTAATAATGTAGGTGTATATTTCACTGCGTAGTCATTTCTGCAATTATATAGGTTCAATTTTTAAAAAATATACCCTTATCTATAATAAGTTTTTGAAATATTTTATGAAATATGTTCACAAACAAACTGGAAACTATTAATAATAATAGTTTTCTTTCAAAAATATAAAACAAATATGAAATTTTTGCTGAACTAGAATTAGATTTTTATGAAACCTCATATGTTGTTTATTGCAAACTACCTTTATTAAACTCCCTTTATTAAAGTTGTTGAACAAAATATGATTCTTGAAATCAAATCAAATTTCATCAGTTGTTTCAATTGTTTTACCTTTGGTGCTACCTACTCAGAGTACTAAAGGAAGGTCTATTAAGGTTTATGTTCTGATAGAAAAAATTGATAGATCATATATGTCAACACATTTTAAAAATATGAAGATTTTCACTATTTATAAGAACTGTACATTTTAGAACTTGTCACATTAAGATCTTGATTCCAGTTAGTTATGAGTTAGGTTTTCTTTTAAAGCTAAAAGAGTGACTGAATGCAACTGTTTTTGATAGATAAAGTGATATTTTTTTGAATTATAGGCCCTAATTGATTGTTTACAGGTATCCGAAAATACGAATTTTGTAAAATAGTTGTTCTTTTTTAGTAAAAGAATAAAAAGTTAAAAAATTTTCATTGTAATTTCTGAAGAATTTGTTTTGATGAAGATTAATTTTTACATAGCTATATTATTGATAAGTACAATATTGTGATAAATTTGTTGAATCCGTAATTTTTATTATAGAAAGCAAATAATACATGCACAAAATACGAATTATGGTGGTGAAAATTATAACATCCGTCTTGTAATACAACAGTTTTTATCGACTTTTTAAAATTTGTTTTCAATAATGCTTCAAATAAAAATAACCATCAATAAATTCGCATATTATTGCTTCTGTTGTACAAACACCAGGTAAAAACAGTAAGAAATGAATTTCACAAATTTATTTCGTTTTTCTGTGGCAAGCATTAGTCTACGTAGTTTTAGATGATAATGAAGACGATTAGTGACCCCAGACACAGCAATGGGGTGGAAAGGTTTCAGTTGCAGGCCAGTAAGTATTGTATTTTACTTCTTCTTTTGTTAGGTTATAATTCGAGCAGACCAATTAATCCAACCGTGTGTAACGAACTATATTACTTTTTAAAAAGGTGGGAGGGTGTTGACATTAGCCACAATCAACTAAAAGGAACGAACAATTTTACCACTTAGTCTGATAGATCAAGGGCAACCATGGAAAACAATATTAAATACTGAAAATTGCAGCCGTTGACTTTAAAACGATATTGACGAGCTTCACTGATCACTACTTCGGTACAATTTTCTTAGGCTTAGTAAATTTTTAACAACTAAATTGGTTTTATGCTTTTTGTTTTAACGGTTTGTTTAAATACATACAAAGTAGGTTGTCTAAATGACAACCTAATATCTAATGAACCTCACTATTTATTAAAAGTCACTCTATTTATATTTGAAAACAATCTGTATTCATTGAATTTTGACCAACTAAATTCATTTACCAATAAATTTCTTACTTCACTTACTAAAACTTTTAAGCAAGTTTATCCCAATTTTTACACTAATTATTATCAAAGCAATAAAAGATTCACCCCTTAAATTTACCTTTACAATGCACTAAATAAATTATTCAAAACTTAACTCAATAAACTTAATAAAATTACATACAGGTTATTCTATAAAACAATAAAAATAATTAAAAATTATACGTGAAAAACCAGATAAGTTCACTTGTCAAATGTAATTATTGAAATAAAACCTAAAATTGTTGATGTTGGATAATTTCATCTAGAAATCTTCAAAAATGGGACCATACTTAGAAAAACCTACCACGTAGTAAACTTCACAATGTCAGAGAAACTTTTTTTGAAAAAGAACCAACATACTTCACCAACCGACGTAGTCAGGTTCTCCTAACAAGACTATAAATAAAACATAGATTTTTTACACATTTGACTCGTAATCAGAAAAAAAACCTCACAAATGTATTCACTGTCACATTCGAATCACAATTAAATATATATTTACTGAATGCACATGGCTGGAAACATTTAGGAGAAGATTTAAATTACCATCAAGTTTACCTGAATCTTTTGAATACCACTACAGTGGGTTTAAATAAATAGACTATATAAAATATTTACAAATACACAAACTAATTTAAACGCTTTGTTTTAATGTTGTAAAACCACCTCTATGAAGTTACTAAAAATCTAATTGTGGATGTTACTTAAAATAGAATGTTTTAGAAACAATTGGGTTATGAACAATGTGAGACTATTGTACTTTTTTACATATTTTATTAAGCATGGTAATTTTTCTGGTCATTTTTGTTTAAATTTATATTGTTGTCGGAATTTGGGTTTCCCAACAACACCACCTAATTTGATGTTGGTAATTTCTATATTTTTCTTTTTAAGTGAAATTGAACAGATGTAATATTGAAAGTAATTTTTTTATCATCTGACTGACAGCTTGGCCCAAAAACCTTGTCTGATCAGTTTAAAAAAATCATTAATATCTTGTGAAAAAATTCCCTGGTAAAAAAATGAATTAATGACGTTTTATTTAATATTTTATTTTAAAGGAACGTTTGAAATATTCTTCGTGTAGTCGGTTATCTTAAAGTGTTTTATAAATCAAGGAACGTGTAAACCCGCTTGTAAATAGTATACAAAATTTTAAATTAAACTTTAATTTTTAATCCGAAGATCTGCTACTAAGTTAAAAAGAAAGAGTCATCGGTGATACGATAGGTGTGCTATAACAATAATAATAGTATATTATTAACGGATAATCTAAACGGCATTTTCAAAATATAATATCTATGAATTGGAACCCACCCTCTCTCTCTTCACCAAGTATAAGAAGACCAATCAACCAGATAGTAATTGCATATTGTGGAACAGATGGCTGGTCAATTTACTGGCTTAATTCTGTCTTTCATTATATATACTACTATAATATAACATCAATACACAAAATTGTATTAGGACCAACCCATATCAAGTTTTATCGACAGTTTGTAACGGGTTTTTCATCGGACCGCAGTCCATCAACAACCGAGTTTCGATTTTAAAATATTGAATTTAAATTTGTTTATTAACTGAAGTAATTATTATTAAAACGCCTCTGGTCAGTTCCATCACCAAGTGCTCTCTCAATAACTAACTAATACTCTTTTAGTAATTACAACTCATTATAGCATCAACTTCCAAAAAATATATTAGGTTATCCGTACGACGTTAACCTTCTTTATTAAATTTGTAGTAGAATTTAATACATATACTTACGTTACTCTTATTACAACTAAATAAAGTACTTAATAGAATTCATCTGAATAATTCAGTCATTCAGTTTATTAGTAGATATTATAACAATAGATTATAATTTTGTTAGGTTTTATCTTGTAGTTTTATTACCATAAATAGTATAATTTTATTAGGGTAAGGTACAGAAAGTTTATAATGGTTTCTTTTTTGAAAATTTTAACTTTGTTTATGATTGTCTTTTAGATAAAAATGTTATTTTATTAAATTATCATTGAATAATTAAATAGCCTATTTATGACACGAAAAAAGTCGGTAGAAATTTTACTAAAGTGTGTGTGATATCATTGTGAGCTTCAATATCTAGTATTATTGACAGCTCCACCTTATCCCTCGTCATCCAGCTTGTACAGTTAAGTAAAAACAAATATTAGGTTATTGTCATACAATAATTATACAATGTTAACCATATTGAACTAAATATCAAATCAGAATATTTGTGACGTATCGTACTTAGGTATAGTGCTCGTATATTTGAGCGAGTGATGTAATTATATATTAGAATGTGGGAAATGGTACTCCTTTGACCTTCAAGCTTACAATGATGTGACGCATAATATAGTGGTCTTAATTAAACAGGATATTTAAGGAAGAAACACACATACTCCGGTAACTGCTTCTACAGCTAAAATTTACAAGGAAACTTCACATAAAACTAAAAATAGGTACAAAACCCCAAATGTCTTTAGAGATATCATTTACGCTGTCTTGTTTATCACAAAAAATTTAAACAAATTAGGAAATTCGAATGATATCTGTTAAGGCCGTTTTCGATTTAATTCAATATAGCTACTGAAATTTTTGATTCCTTTACGTGGTAATTTTACCCGTGCCCATAATAAATAGACTATTAAAATAATAAAAAAATAAACGAATATTATGCCAAAATAAATTAAGAGTTGTCCACCTGTTTTATGAATAGTACGTCCATAGAATAACAAATCAACAATGCGATGTTTAGGCTTGCATTTGAACAGAAGGCAAGCCTGGAATAGGTTACACACATAAAAAGACCAATATAAAAAATAAAGGCATGATATTATCAGGTAAAATGTCTTCCTGCCGGCCGTTCAAAACGTAGTAGGGCCTACTCTAATAAGCAGACACAATTCAAGGATAATAAGACCATTTTTGGAGATCCACAAACCGTCCCATAGGCTACTTAACGCATCAGGTAATGCAAAACAATGCTATGGTACAATTACAAATGCCCGTTTCATATTAAAACCAGTAAAACCTTTCATAACGATTTACAACTCCCACACATATCCGATTTGGCTACACATTCTAAACCTATTTACATACAAACTTTAACACTAATCCGCTCATACTGTACACATCAAGAGAGTTTTTCTTTGAGGAGTTTCAAACACTAGCACCCAAAAGACCTTGCAGAGAACCAGTGAGGAAGCTAAGATCAAATTCATCAAGTGAAAACACATGTTAGTATTTTCAAAATTTAAAATATTATTTAAAAGTTATTATAAAAATTTAATAGATTATAAATTTTCAAATAGAGTTAAATGAAAAATAACTTTTAAATTAACAGCAGGTTTAGTAATTGTAAGCCTACTACCGTTAAAAATAAAAAATGAATTTATTACAAGAATACGAAAAATTATAAAAAGTTCTATTAAACTGACAATTGTTAATGTTACAACTCAAATTAACGGCACTTTTTATACGTTGACTATGAGTAATACTTATACAATATTTTTCGAAAGAAAGATTAGTTTAAAGTGACTTATGAATTTTTCTAAAAAAACCAAACCATAAAATTTAGCTTGGTTCAAATATAATGCTATAATAACCAACTTATTAACTAGATCATTTTTAATGTAATTTTGCTACGTAAAAAAAATTAATTATTCCCTACCATAAATCTATAGATATTAACAATTTTGTAACTTTAAGTAAGTTTATTAAAAGCACATAAAAATAGTTATTAAGTTTATAAAAGTTATGAAAAATATACGTTAATTATAAAATATAGAATGAAGTTATTATTAATTAAAAATAATTACTTCATGTTTTTCAGAAGATTTTATTTCAAATGAAATTTTTTACACAAAAACAACGGTATTTTGTTGGAAGCAATTTTTATAATTAACCTACTTATGACTTATGTATGTCGTTCAAATAATAATGGTCTTATAATAAATAGTAATTAAGAACAATAATTTTAATTATTATTGGAAAATATAATTACAGAATTGCAATATCATTTACCGATAAACGTATGTAATTGCTCAACTAGGTCACTTTTAATTAGTTTACTATCGTTTTTTACATTTACTAACTTATATTATATATATATATATATATATATATATATATATATATATATATATATATATATATATATATATATAATACTATACGTAGCAAAATTATGAATTTCTGATTCAATAATAAAATTGTAATATATGTTATAACTTTATTATTGCCTTTCATTTTATTAGACTATTTTCATAAAATATATATAGGCCTATGATAACTTTTCTTAAAAATAGATTAATAAAATTTATTGAAATATCTCTTGTAGTTTACAATATCTTTGTATACAATTCTGTGAGGATACTAAAAATTTTCTAGCAATTTTTTTATATTTGGGACTTTCTGAGACAATTACGACAGAATTTCGGGAAATAGAATATTTTTTAAGTAATAGGTAAAGAAACTTAATTTTGTGTTTGGACTTCTGATGAAGTTATTCTATCCCATTGATAAAGATGAATTTTTACTTTCTTAATATATAAGGAAGGAAAGTAATATTTTCATGTTGATTTTCTGAAATTGATTTTTTTTTTTGTTTAACGTCCGACTGTTCTGCAATTACTGCTAATGCAGACGGTGAAGGATGAAATGATTTTTTTGGTTATGTATGAAAATATGCCGTGCCTGAATGGGATTCGAACCCAAGACCGCATGATGAGAGGCGAGCACGTTACCAACTACGCCAATGCGGCCGGCTTTTGAAATAGAGTTTTCACTGAATATAGGGCTACACATTTTTAGATCCCTTAACTAAAAAAAAACATGTCTTTAGCGATTGGTTGTGTGTGAACAAAATATGTCACGAACGGAATAGCGTATAAAGTTAAAACTTGGTACTTAACATAGATACTAAAAGGGAACCCAACACACACATTTTCATCAAAATCGGTCAACAGGAAGTAGAAGTTTATTCGTGAAATTTTTCATATTTATACAATTTTTACAGAAACGGGTCCTACGATTTTTTTAAAAATCACCTTATTTAGTAATATTAGTCAAATATTACTAATACTAATGGTGTATGCTCTGAAGAATATGGTACGAGCCATGTCTGCTGAAATTCTTGGAAGGCTATACTCTAAAAGTAAAAAAATGGGTACTCTTAAGATTGCGGCCTTAGTATGCATTTTACGACAAAAAAGTGTAGTATAATGAAAGTTATAGGAAATTAAAAAAACCTACAAATTTTATTTCTAGTATTTTTTCTGCAGAGTCTAGTTTAGCGTCAATTAGTGATGGTTTTTCGAATTTTTAAGTCCTGCTGAGGTTGATTCTTATTTTGCGCCATTCACTTATGATTAAAATTAGGTTATGTTTTTCATGTTTCAATGTTTACTTGTGATTAAACATAGATTATACCGGTCATTATTTACATTGACAAGAGAAAGTCGTGCGAATGTTTCACACCCGAGTTTTCTAGCTTGCAGTCATCACTATAGTCCTATAATTGGCCAAGAAGATCTCTTGGTCAAAGGCGTTTTAAACGGCTATGCTGAAACCCCGGTATTATATATGTCTTGTACGAGAAGATTTTGTATGTAATTTTAGCTTCTCGTGAATTGTCTTGTACAGTTGTTTCGTGACGTCAGTTAGATATGGTGTATACAAGTCGTTGTTTACCATTTTATTTTCTTGACGTAAAAGAGGCATTGCGTTATGGCACATAAATTCGTTTTTTGTTTTGCTTGTATACGTTTTATGAGTGAACGTTTAGTTAATAGATTCCCAAAATTGAACTTTATTATATCCAGAATGGTCTTATTATACGTTAATTTATATATGATTTGTTTAATTTAGTACATCTGTCAAATAAAGGTTTTTAGTTGATAAAACCATGTTTTGAATTTTTTGGCAATTATTGTCTTTGATGAGTGAATTCCATTTGAGTCTCCTATCAAAATGTAAGGTTGGGTAACGCGTATGAGTTTTGTTGGGCAGCAGAATAGGTATATTAGTAGACTAACTAAACAGTTTGACAGTTTCGTTGTCCAAGAATGAACATTTAGTGTTCATTATTTTAATTTTTGTTATTTTCCATAATTTTAAACTAGGCTATATGACGTTTAAATGGGTTTGTGACTTTCGAGCTGCCTTTTTGAACTAGGCTGAACAGAAAAAACACTGTAAAATCTAATTTTGTTAGTTATCAAAGAACAAAAAACGTGTAGGCAGAAAAAGCTGAAGATAGTTACTTGACAGCGTATAAAATAAAACCCAAAACTACTTACTTTCAGATTTTTTACGTAAATTCTGAAAATTAGGTCACCAAACCGATAGAATACACTCCTAAATAAATATAGCGTCTTGAATTTTTATTAATTTTAAAGTTTTTACGTACACTTTTCAAAAAGTTTTCTGGCTACCTTCGTGGGGGTAGTGACTAGCGCGCTAGCTTACAAAGTGGAAGGTCCCGGGTTCAATTCCCGGCTAGGGTCTGGAAATTATAACACGTTAAAACCCAATGTTACAGTACCGAAACTCTCAGTAGTCGCTAATAACCAAGCTATTGACGCGACTTCAAATAAAACTAAAAAAAAAAGAAAATTTCTAATCTTAATTTTTTCGGACGGTGTGACTTCTTATTAACATAACCCATCTATTGAGTGAGTTTTGTTTCTATCAGTAAATTGTTTGTCAAATTGTTTTTGACATTTGATTTGTTATATAATATACCTACAGCTCAGCCGTCCTAAGTTTGCTGCTACTGTAAACAAACCAAAGCCAGCTACTACAGGGTGCACGCTAGGGTCCACCACTTTATGGATGACGTATTCCTATTAAGTTAACTATGTTTTAAATTATAAGTACTTAAATTACTTAAAACATCAGTCATGATATGATGTAGGCCTAACAATTTCATTTATAAAAATACTTTTAAAAGTATTTTGTATTTAAATACTTTTGAAAGTATTTAGTCGTTACTTTTTAATCAGCGTGTACACATTTTTATATAATGCGCATGCTCAGTGACATCATTATTTGTTGACAGTAGGAGCAAACTTAGAAAGGCTGGACATTATTTGTGTTGACCATATGAACCCAACCACCTTTTTAGTTACTGACAAGTTGTTTTCTTATGATAGTTTAGTTAAATATGGCGACGTTTATGTCTATTTTCGCCTCATTTATTTCACCTGATTGAGAATCTAGAATGATGTAAAAAAACCCTTTTGATATTTTTGTAATCCCAGTTTTATTTCAACCCCTCTGAGGCTAGTAATAACCACGCGCGCAAAACGAGCGTAATTAATTGTAATTAAAGGCGTTTTAACATAAAATGATCATTCAATGTAAATTAATTATCTATTTCTAGGTGTTGAAACTAAGCCTAATGTTTATTTTAAGAAGAACTAATTTTCTTTATTAGTTATTTATGATTTTAGATGAAAAGAATAACACTATTAACTTTCCGCTAATATTATCTCATAAATTCAACACATATTTAACCGTAAGGTAAAATTTCATAAATTGAGATAATCTGTTTACAAAAACCTTTATTAGTTCCTGTCAGAAACCGTTGTTTTAAAATCAAACCGGGCCACAAATACAGAAGCGAAAGTGTTATGATAGACTAGTAGAAAAGTCCTGAGGCAGATAAAAACAATTACGAAGAAAATTTTATGTAATTTCTTTTGAATTTATTCAATAAACATGTGACCATAAATATTTTAAACAATATTACGTATTTAAACTATTGCTGAATATTGACCAATATTTATTAGCCTACTGATCATGGTATTTTATGTTATCTACGAACCAAACATTATAGAACGTAATAAATCTGACTTTACTTTCTACCTTTTAAATTTTTATGACTAAACAATTATTTATTAGCAATAAAATATAAAAATTAATGATGTTAAAAACAGCAATAAAAAATCTAACCTATATTAAAAATTAATTAATACTCATTTTTCAGATTTAAAAATGTTTTACTTTATGATTACAATAATAAAATAACAATTCTTTATTATAAATTTTTTATAATATCAATAAATCGACTAAAACTGTCCTTTTCAATTACGTTCTCAGATCGTTAACTTAAATCAGCAAAGCACAAAGAAGTTTTACAATCCTGCTGATGAATTCACGTCCATAACCAAGGCTATAAAATGGCAATACTGGTACTTACCATACAACAGTAGGACTGGGTGTTTCAAAAAAATATTAACATATCCTTTAGGGAAATTAATGTTCTGGTGATAAAATTTTTTTGTTTTGAATTTACAAAAAAGGATAAGTAAAAATAAAAATATGATAAGTTTTTGATAAAAAATAAATATTTATTGACGGGATATATTTTAGATGTTGATTTTTGAATATTTAAAAAAAATTATATTAAAATACTTTTTGCGGTCCGTATCTATACAGTAGACAACGAATTAAAGAATAAATCAAATGAATTTTTGCATTCACTTATTTATTCATTCATGCTTTAAAAATTTCACCTTGTCACTACAACAACAAATTCCTTTCAGTAATCATTCCATGTTATGCCTACTCACCTAATAAATTATTTCAATAAACCATTCTAAATTCAGGTTCCTCATTATTTCCTTCCCTGTAGTACACAACATCTTACTATTGAAAATATGGAATCACCGTTTCTCATAATGTAGCCGATACATTTTTACTTCCTTCTGTTCAAACTCTCGCTGAGTTTTTTGTACTCGTTCCCCAGAAATAATTTATTTTTCAGTATTTTTGTTTCCAGCTGATATTCTGTTTATATTTACGTTAAGTTACATAGTTTTATCCAAAACTATTCTGTTCTATTCAAAGTGATTTTTAATAATCGTTTTATATTTTCAGTTTTATGTACTGACTTTTTACAAAACTGTCCTAAAAACAATCTAATTCTTCTTCTTCTTCCCTTATGAATCTTAATGGAACATTCACAACATGAGGTTTTAATTTACAAATTTGTAATTTTCTTTTAAAATGCCTATTCAAATACTTAAAATTTTTACAAAATATAATTAATTTTTAAGATCACTTATTTAGGCCTAACAAAGTAACAAACTATTCAATTTTGGCATAAATCTTGTTCGTTTTAATACATATAAACTTTTGTTAATAGCCTGATGATAATAGCCAACGTATGCTTAAACATTACACACACTTTGATGTAATAGAAAATGTTAACTTAACAAAATAATTAGGGGCCTAATATTAAAAAGACGGATTTTCTTATGTTTTTTAGTATCTTATAAAAAACTAAACGGTTTCAAAAAAAAATCTCTCGTAATTCTTTCACCTGAATTACAAACTTTGTGCGTTTCTGTCCGGCCAGTTTTGATGTTGCATCCAATGCTAAAGATAACACTGAACTAAAAAAAAGAATTATATATGAATACCATGTCTCAAAAGTTTTTTTGTTATTTTAGCATTCAATTTCGCATAATTTGCTTCATAAAGAAGAAACCGATTTGATAATAATAACACATATTTCAGTATAAAAACCTAAGTTACCACAAATAAAAATGTTATGAATAAATAATTTGTAGCAATGTAAATTAATTAATTTTATCTCACTTAAAAGGTTTGATTTAAACTTACTCTTAGGTTTTAATTTAGTCCTAAACAATTTTTCAAAGAAAAGAGCCAACCAACGAGTTTCCTCAGAATTCCACTTAAGATGTTTCATTATTTAAAAAAAAAATTATCACGCAATCCTGGAAAACTTTACATTACTCTACATTCATCAAGTGTATTTTTTTTTATAAAGGCCATCGTTCTTACAGTAAAAAAGTTAAAACAGAACTTTTATTGACCAACCACCATTTCTTAGAATAAGATAACAATGGATTAGTTCTTTTACACTAACCCTTTTGGTAAAAGTTAAAATCCATAATATTCTACGTTTAGCCATCTTCTTATATAGGGTAGCTACACGATTTGTGTGATCATTTTGTTGAGCACCCGTTAAGGATCTAACAACACCATATCTTAGGCTATATAAAAATTGATATGCTATGTTTTAGTCGTTTTTCTCTCTAAAACAAAATTCATTATATTTTACGATAACATAATTACAGTCCAATTATTATACTATAATACTTAAAGCTTATTATCCGACACTGATTGTGTTTATTACCATTAGTCTCTGCTGTTGCAATCTAATTTATTAGCCTACTAACGTACTATTTCTAAATCTAGTAGGCCGTGTAAGTGTAAGCTAATCTTACAGTGACCATAACTGATTGATATAATATTATATTTAATAAGGTAAGCTTTTTTTATTATTATTCTATTTTATATAATTAAAATATAAGTAAGCATAAAAATATATCTATTAGTGAAAATAAAGAACTTAATAAATGAAATAATATTTAATAATAGTGCAGCTATTATAGGTATTTTAAGTGTGCAATTTGAAAGCTAATGGTCGAAAATTTAAAGCAATTTTTGTTATAGTTTACTAAAATGAATTAAGTAATTTTGTACAAAATTTAAAATCTAATTTAAAATAATATTTCTTTTTACCTATTTCTCAATATGTAGATACGTATTAATATTTATTTTTATTATAATAGTTACCGTTTAAATTGCTTTTAACGATATTACGTGGTGTGTAATAATGTCGGCATTGTCCATCCAATAAAAATGACTACTACTCTTACCTAGGTGCATATTATTAGGTTGTATTATTGATTATCGAATATAGCTAGTGAGATAATAAATATTAGGTTGTATGAAATATACATAAGTTTTTCCTACTGCACAGGATATTTCCCAAAATCAGTAAAACCGTTGTCATTTAGGGAAAGTTGATACATTGAAGATATCTAAAAAAGCGAACTTTAAAAAAAAAGGTACTTTAAGGGGAGGCTGTACTTTGTATCCTGACAATGTTAAATTTGCTATTTTCAGGTATATTTTTCATAAGATTGGTGAAAGATAAGAAAACGAAAATTTACACACTTATAGTTGTAGGGTGGTTTTAGCTACTGATATTTTTTCAATTTAATCTGTTAGACCATAAAGTTTTTAAAAGAATAAAGAATAACATAAAATTTTTATAATTTTTTCTACGTTTTTTGCATATTACTAATTTTTTGAGCACCTGAGGAAGTAAAAACAATGTCGGTGAATGTGCATGCATATGATAATTAACTTGTAAACATTTCAGCTTGGTAAGTTAAATGGTTTCTGAGAAAAATGTACCTAAGTGTTAAAAATTTAAATTAAGGGAAAAGGCACAAATAAATAACAAAATGTGCACAAACAAATGTAATTTTCCTTCAACAGTTGGTTACAAAGCTGCACCAACGGCGGAGAATAATAAAAATAGTGAAGCAGATTATTTAAAAAAAAACTAAATTTTTTTTGCACTAAAACAAGCAATATAAAAATATGAAAAATATTTGTTCTGGCGACATGTTAATTTTTAGGGTAAACCTGATAAAAACTAGTTTTTTTTCATTGAAATAATTTTTTGTCATAATTTAATGTATTTCTGGTAGATCTAGGTCTAAACTACTGAAAAACATATAAACTGAAAATCAAAATTTTCAGTCAAAACCATCATACAGTCTCCCCTTAAGTTAGTAAACATGTAAAACTGTTGGGTGCCTCCGTTTTTGCCTTAATTGTAAAAAGCCACCGTTGTCTAATAAAATATTACTAAATAATTTTCATGCATTCAAGTCTTTTCTTGTACGTTGTTCCAAAATTTGAAATTTCTTTATAACAGTTGACCCACCGGGTTGGTCTAGCAGTAAGGTCACTGCCGTGAACTGTTTAGTAGCTGATTTTTCGGGAATGAAAGTTGCGCGGTTTAAGTACTAATAAAAGTAGTACCTAACTTTTATTCGAATTTTAATAATATACAGTGGTTACGAGTGTTGTTTTATGATTGGGGTTCAATTAACAATACTTTTAGGAATGGTTGGCCTGAGTCTGTACAAAATAATTTCTCATTTACACGACATACTTATCATCTTAATCTCATTGGTTCATGGGGTTGTTTAATCTTCATAATTGCACAGACTCATCGTAAACATATAAGAGTTTAAAAAAAACCAGTTGACATAAATGATCTTAATAATGTGGTTGTTTGTCATGCACGCGGGTGGAGCTGTTAGAGCTCGGAGGAGCTTTGAAATTGTTAAATAATTTGGATAACTGAGTTAGGAAATGTGCTTCATAACTGGTTAGACCTACTGTACATGCAGATTGGTTTAAGAAAGGATTTATAAATTAAAAAGTTGTTTTGAAGCGATAATATTGATTCCGGTAGCCAAAAAAAATAATTAAAAAAAATGGCTTAACTTGTAGATCTAGGTGTTTTATTTTTTTCTGAACGTGTGTTCTTCAATGCAGACGTCTGTCTAAGTATAATCCGAGATGTTTAGTTGTGGCTGTGTGTGGCATTTGTGTTTTGAAATATATACAATTTTTATTAATTCTTAATTATAAATTTATATAACATTAATGAAATTAAAAATATGTGTTTTAAAAACAGTGGGAAATAATAATAATAATAATAATTCAAGAGTGATGAAAAGTTATATAATATAATAAATGTGTGCTCTACATTGAAAGGAGGGAGATGAAATCGTGAAGGCATAGCGTGTTACCAGATTGCGCGCGCTTATTGAAAACCGAAACTGCATCCTTGTTAAAGCATAATATTTATCTCCGCACTTCCTCACTGTAATTTTCTTCCTTAACTCTGTTTTGTCATGCTATTGGATTATTGCACCATCAAAAAATTATTATAATATTATGCTTACATTATGATTGTTAGATATCATGTTATATTATTATTAATGTGATTTATTACATTATTCTATCGTTGACATTTAGTTTAATTCAATACACAAGGAGAAAGAAAATACCAAACAATCATCCTCAAATTTATATTCATATTAGCGACTAGAAATATAGTATAATATTTATTACGTTACTATTTTTTCAATTTATTTTTAATGCTTAAGAGAATAAATTTATTTTATTTCGACATGAAAAATTAATATTGTATTTTTGCGTTACTGTTTATTTAGTACAGTTATTTATTTAAACAGTACAGTAAATAGCAATGGCTGTGTTGGTAGCATGAATATTTACCGTAGCAAAAGAGGGGTCGAGATGAAAATATTTCCATATTATATTTTAAAATTTAAATTACATTCTCCGTTTATTTTATGCAATATTTTTCTTGTTATTAAAAATATAAGAATTTTCGTTTTTTATGTTCAATTATAGTGCAACAACGTTAACAAAAATTTCATGAACTTCAAAAATTCTGTTGTAATTCGTAAAAAAAATGGCTTATATGGCTCATAAAAATGGATAGAAAACCTAATGATAAATTCGGGTATAATTTATTGCCTACCCAATTTTATTATTTATTGGGT
This sequence comes from Catonia carolina, assembly GCA_035578175.1. Classification (NCBI taxonomy): domain Eukaryota; kingdom Metazoa; phylum Arthropoda; class Insecta; order Hemiptera; family Achilidae; genus Catonia; species Catonia carolina. Next base: position 23,763,442 of record JAQMRL010000002.1, on the reverse strand, counting down.
ATTACTATAAACGTACTATTACTAATTAAATCTCATTAAATTTACACACAAGCTATGGTTTAAAATATAATTTCAATAAAGGCGTGTAAACAATTTTATAGGTGGGCTACACAAGAAATGTTTGTGAAATCAACGGTTCTTTAAAAATTTGTCACTGCTGGTGCTTTGTTTTGTCTGTTTCATTGGGAAACGTGGCATAAAATAACTTATCTGATCTTATAGGCCTACGACTGGTATTTTTTCCAAATTTTATATTTAGTTTTTCCAGACACTACTTCACATGGATATAAACATAAGTTCATGATCATATGCTAAACATAACTTTTTAAAAATTAATGTCGTACATAAAAACAGTCCAGTAATTTTCCAGATATTTTAGCTTTAAACTAATTTATTGTTTACACCCGTTATACTCGTCACTTAATTTTTCTAGGTATCATTACCTGGTTACAGCTCTTTTGTAATTACAGCTCTTCAGGAAGGTATTAATAATACGAGTATTTATTACTTTTGGGTAATTAACTCTTCCTACTTCTTAAGAGAAAATAGTCGAAATTCAGATACTTGATCATATGCTAAACATAACTTTTTAAAAATTATTGTCGTACATAAAAAAAGTCCAGTAATTTTCCAGATGTTTTAGCATTAAACTTATTTATTGCTTACACCCGTTATACCCGTTACTTAATTTTTCTTGGTATCATTACCTAGTTACAGCTCTTTGGTAATTACAGCTCTTCAGGAAGGTATTAATAATACGAGTATTTACTACTTTTGGGTAATTAACTCTTCCTACTTCTTAGGAGAAAATAGTCGAAATTCAGATACTTTCTACGTACCGCTTAGAGAAAATGCATGTTAATTCTTAGGAAAATATCTCTTTGGGAAGTTATAGAAAACATTTATGTTGCTGTTTGGTAGTCATCCTCTTTTCACCCATTAAGTGCAAGTAACCGAATTTAAATTATTTACTTATTCTGGTTATCCCTTATGGACCAATTTCACCTCTCTGAGTGATCAGGAATTTAGAGGGAGAATAAATGAGTGAATAAACCAACCTTTTTCTTTATTATTTATTTTATTTTTTATTACGATCAAGTTTCTTTAATACAATAATTCAATTGCTATCTTGAGAATTTATAAAATATATTTCTTAGAAATGTTTTACCGCTCTTTACAATTGCAAACCAATAACCTGTGAGGGTTGTGTAGAATCATTATCAGACTTTATCAATGAATGAGCTAAGTAAATCAAATGATTCATATGACAAACAAAAAACAATATTATAATTACTATAATATATTATAGTAATTAAATGTAGGCTAACTAGAAAATAAATTTTATAACTCAGTAATTTTTTACCAAGAAAACTGAAGAAAATTATATTATAATATTTAATAATGTAGTCTGTTAGGAAATTATTCTTGTTAGTAAAATATACCTAATGATAAAGTAATAGTAAGAGAAATTACTATTGTTGCTACAGGTTGTATAATGTCAATAGGCGGTTGACCGTTATCTAACCGCTATATAAATTTAAAAAAATAATAACTAAAACGCGATGTTTAGTAAGTAATAAGCATTATTTTTATGACAAATGACGCAAAGTACTCCTAGAACTAAAAAATGGTGGGATAATATTCCAAATAGAGCCAGTTAAGATTCAGTTTATCATACGCTTATCCGCCAGTTGAATTCATAATCACTATAGACATCAACTACAAGTAACAGACTGAGTAATCCACGTAGGATTAGTATCATTATAACAAGAGAACAATTTTACTCGAAACTATCGCAATAACTCTTTACTGCTTAAAACCGTTGATGACAATGTTTTGTTTTGATTATTAAATAAGTGAAATGAAATAAAACAAAATAATTAAGAAAGAACTAAAGATAATGATAGGGTATGTTTCAGAACAAAAAGCGGCCAAGGATAAATTTATTTATAAAGTATTTTTTTTAAATTAGTTCTAAATTAGTTATTTTAGGCAATAAAAATATGACACAATTATTTAGGTACTCTATCTTACCAACCTACAACAACGATGTAATATATGGGAAGGGTAAGCTACAGTATCTTTTCATTCGATTTTTATTAAACATTTTTTATTTTGTTCTATAAAATTTCTGTTATAGAAGATTCACTTAGATCATGTTCATAACACTTTTCTCTTTTTTCTATTAATTAAATACAATTAGACTGAAATTGCTATCATTTAGGCTTCAATGATAGTGTTTTAAGTAAACATCAAGGTTACTTCAAGTGCAGTATTTTAGAGAAATAAAGTTTCTTAATCTGATATGTGTCTTAGGATTATGACAGATTGAAATCACTTATTTCCACTCCAGTTAGATCGGGCATTTCATCATTTATTTTCATCGGTAATCGTTCTCATTTTGCACTAACAAAATAAGCATTGAAAACTTCGGACTTCAAACAAGAAAAGTAAAAATGGAATATTAGATTAAACAGTAAAATAAACATTTTCCCAGTTCATTCATGTGTAAAATTATACCTTGATGAAGACACGGATTAACTCATGTAATAGTGAATCTTATTTTTTAGAGTATCATCCCTCCATCTTTATCATTTCGTTCTTAAGGGTGTTTTTTTAAATTATGAAACTGCAAAAATAGAATCTATTCTTAAATTCAGAACATTAATTAATTAATTATGTTATTAGTGTTTACTGAGAGATACAAATCTTACTCCCACATTCAAGAATGCTTGATTGACAGGTATTGCACGGTCTTCTTACGCATATCTGTACGGTAGATCGAGTAAGTTATGTCACTTGAGTCTATACCAGAACCGATATTCTTGAGTAAAAAAAGTAAATAAAATTTACCTCTTTTTATTCATACTTTTACTACCAGAAATTATTATTATTATTTCAATTAAATACGAGGTGTGGCTATTAAATAACGAGACTGACGTTGTGAAATATGTAATTTTAATTTTATAAATAATCACTTATTGTCACCTTCAATATAAACTCCTTCTCTATCCCTACAACGCTCCATGCGAATTTTCCATTGCTGGAAAGAGTGCTGGAAGTTATCTTCTGTCAGCTCCTTCAGGACACGTGCCGCTCAAAAATGTTTGAAATGAAGCTCGCAAAAATGTTTGTACTGACACTTTGTACGCGATTGAAAATGCCCCAAATTTTTTGTAAACGATAATAACATGTGATGAAACATGGTTTTTTACTTATGATCCAGAAACGAAGCGCCAATCTATGCACTGGAAGAGCCGAACTTCCCCGAAAGCCAAAAAAGCTCGAATAAGCAAGTCAAAATTTACAGCAATGTACTCGTATGTACATTCAATATATACATTCTTCACTACTTTCACAAATTTTTTATTATAATGTGGTTGATATGGATTCCATTATCACTTTTTGGTTTTTCTGGTCAAGGGTTTCCTTGGCCACTCCAAAAAAGGCTCGGGCAGTATCCATGTTCCCTACCTCCTGTGCAACCTTTCAATTCTTTAATCTTAATTTTTACATGTGACTATTTTTTATCCATAAATGTGTACAATGCTATCTATTCAATTTAAGCACAAAAATAAACCTAATGACCCAATCAGGTAAGTATAATGAATGACGTGTAAATAAGGTGTAGTCTTGTACGGACTCAAACCGACCATTTTTAAGAGATTATATACCCCAACTATCAAAGTAAACACTGTGTAGAATTACAATCCATAAAAAATTAAATACCTTTTCTGCGATTTGAACCACGGAACTTTCGTCACAAAAATCAACTGTTAAACAGCTGACTCATTTGACTGATTTTACCAATTAGACCAACCTGGTAGATCAATATTTTTATAATGTAACCTAGCCCTTTATTATTTCACATCACTATAAAATTTTTTTATTTACTGTTAAATGAATAGTTTGTGCCTATCTGACGTATAAATAAAGTAGTCTATGAAATAAAAAAATAAATTAATGTATTAATATCTTCGTTCTCCAGCAGGTTACCAATGAATAATGTAGCGAAAAAAAGTTGTGTGAAATTTTTAAATATATCTAAAAAAAAAAAATCATCAAATTTCCACGAACAGGAACGCGTATTGTTGTTGTGTGCTGCAATTTAATTTTTAGCAATGTCAGCTATTTGGACTATGTTGGAAACATCGTATAATTTCTGAGTTTAAACTCTCAAACAATTTAACTTGTTATTCGGAATTATAAATGATAGGAAAAGAATTAATGAAATTAATTTTGAATTGTAAAGAGGAATTATGTTTTAATTTATTTAGTCGAGACCACAATGAGAGAACCTGAAGATGAAGAAAACTTGAAATGTGCCAAGGGAAGACAGAGGAACAGGATATTTGAAAAGACCACCGGAGTGGTCGGGGCGGGCTGACTGTCTGACATACTGTGAAATCAATCATCTATGTCAGTAGATCATTTTTCTCTTTTTTCGGTTGTCACAGCTTCATCAGTGTCACTTCATTCAGTTATTCTTCATCTGGAAATACTAAACGTGGTTTAATAAACTTTATTGTATAATTAAATTTATGAATCGTTCTTTAATTAATTAAATTACATTCATCATAATTAAATTTAAATTTTCTGTATCCTTTCACATGTACTACCACAGATAATCACCCTTATTCATTACCGGCTATAATAAGGGTGCTTGTTAAAGTTTTTGTAGGTTTACCCTGTGCACTAAGTCTCCTATTTAAAATCCAGTTTATCAATAGCTGAGTTTATCCATCTAACATGTTTGTTGAAATAATTAATATTTTTATTTTGAACAGTAAACAATTTAAACAAACCTTCTTAAAAATTTTAAGCTTAGTTTTAAAAACCTAACATGATTGCTTAAACTTTGGAAACTCAAGAAATCCTTTCAATTCATCTAATTCCATATTCTTGTTTATTATTAGTCTATCGGCTCAAAAATTTAAAATAATTTAAAAAAGTTATTCAGTTTATTTATTTTTTTAAATTAGGTTGTAATTTTCCTACAACAAAATCTTTTCGAAACAGAAAGGGGCTGATGTGAAAGTAGGCGTATGTTTTGATTTGTTCACCATTTTTATTTTTACAATTGGGTAGAACTTCACCAATTTCGTTTTATTTGTGTTCGAATACATTTTGAGATAATCACTCCCATTACCTCAAAATCATATTAATACAATTTGAAAATTACTTTAATTAGTTTACTTAAGTTTAAGGTACTTGGTTTAAAATAATTTTCTGTAATGTTCTGACTTAATGTTTATTTCTTGTGTTTGAAAGAAACATTTATGGTGAAAACCTTAATAATTACAATATGTAGGCTGCGGAATATGAAATACAAAAATATTGTACTATTACACCAGTATAAAATATTGTAATTTATATACTTGGTAAAAATGTTTTTCTCAAAACTATCAGAGAAAACGTATAAAGAAAAGATTAGATTTTTTGAAAGAAGAAACTTTTATGTTTAATCAATTATTATTGTTTGCTTAAAATTTTTTGGAAATATTATATTTATATGTTTTGACGTGAAGGTACAAACAGAAACATTTTGAAAGCTCTTCTCAGTACAGGCCTTTTCTTCACTATGGTCGTAGGTCGAGGCAATGTAATTACGTAATAATATATGATTTGTTGAACCCATGAGTTATATTTTTACAGACTTAATAATGATATATTTATCCGTTAAAGACTGCTAAATATTTTGGAAAATTTTATGTGAAACCTTAAAATTAACACAATATCAGACAGAAAGGCTACTGTTGAATCAGAATTAATTCCTTTTTTAAATTCAGTAAATAGGTAAATCTTTAAATAGTAAATACTTTGGGGATCTGCTAAACCTTCACACGCGAAACGTAACAAGCGATTCAGAACAAGATTCTAGAAATGATAACGCAATGCCCCTTGTACATGACAAACGCAATGTTGCACTAAGACTTACAAATCCCATTCGTAATTGATGTCGCGAAACAACTATACAAGACGATGCATGACACATTTGAATTACATGACAACCCTCTCATACAAAACATGTACACTAGGGCAATACCGGGTACTCAGCGCAGACGTTTGAAGCGCCTCTGGCCAAGAGATCTTCTTGGCCAACTGCAGGACTGTGGTGATGACTGCACGCTCCTTCAAGTAAATCAAGTTTTGGAACATTAGCTTCACATTTAGAAATTGTTTTATTAAAATGATAACAGATATAAATTTCAATTGAAAGTGTCAAAAAGTAAATAGTCGTTAAAATAATTTAAAAATAATTTTATTATAAATACCTAATCTTTCTTGTAATGTCCTTATAACGGGGAACACATTTTCTGTTAACATTTACGAAGAGAAATTCAACTCATTGTTTTCTTATCTACAGAACTCATTTTAAAGTTTCTTTCTTCAATAATTACTGTTATTGATTTAAAGTAAACTGAAATTCTAAACGTAACGTAATCAGTTATACTTTAAGCGTTTTAAAAATAAAAATGATATGGGTAATGTAGAAAAATAGTTTTTAAATCTATAAGAAACATGAACAACCTGAACAAAGATCTTTTAAAATTAAATAAATGTTTTTCTTGTAAAATAATCATAAAAAATTATAAAAGAAAACAAAAACTAAAATGTTCTTTTACTTTTCTTGATACTAATAAAATATTGCCGTACTGTTATTAGGCCTATGTTCATCTAATCCCACGATGATGCTTCTTTCTTTTCCGTCAGACAAATTATCCGTTTCCTTGCTTCCTTAATTTTCTTAATGCTTGTATATTCTCTTTTGTTTCGTCCTTGATGTTATGAAGTATAATAAGAAGAAGATTAAAACGAAAGACACAAAAAAAAAACACGCAGGAGAGTTTACCTGAGAAATAACCTTCCAATTTGGAGTTTGATATTAAATTGTGGTTTATAAAGTATGAATATACAATACTACAAAAAATAATTACATTAAATCAAGTTATTTTTATTATTTACAACCAAAATTAAACAGATATCAAGCAGTACACCATTAAACTATTCTCAGTAGCCGCAGTAAGATGGCCTACGCTAAGATTGTGGCTCTTATAGCCTACCACTAACGATAAAATTACAAAGTTTCGTTTTGTTGTTTTCTTCAATTATCCTTCATATCAGAGGTAGATCTAAAAATTACCTACAAAATTAATTATTTTTTTACATTTCTTAAAAAAAAACTGAATTTAATATACCTAATTCTAACTACGAAATAAGTAGTAATAAGAACTTCCAGAATAAATTTATTGCGTTTAAAATAACTAAAAGATTTAATGGAATGTACTGTTAAAATATCATAAAAATTTAGGCAAATAAAATATAAATATTGTAATTGAAAATGTAATAAACTCAGCACTACGCACCCGGGAAAAGTAATTATTTAATAATAAACCTCTAAATAAATTTGTTAAATTATATTAAACCGTTGGTTTGCGGTATTTCCTTGTGAAACAAAATTTTCAAAACCAAAATATTTTATAATTTTTCTATCCTTCCCAGATCACTGTGATATGAGATTTATGAATTTTGTCATAAATTAAAGAAATTTAATTAATGTTTGATTTATTTCTATCTTTTCATGTTGATGCTTTTTCGTATATTTTAACGATACACAAATTTCTCGGCCAGGAGTATCTTGAATTACACCTGAACAAACATTCAACTTGGAAATCTCACATACAAATTAAACAACTTGACATTAAATTTAAACGGCACTACTGGTTAATTGAACAAAATTAAAAATCATCGCATCTTGTTTATAAAGTCATACGTTTATACAATTGTGGGGCACCATCAAAAATTCCAACATCGACATACTTCAACTGTTTCAAAACAAGTTTTACACACAGCTGAACCTCGGTAGGCCTACATCCAAAACAGAAAACTAAATATTGCAACAATAAGAAAAATTCACAAAAAGCATTTTAATATCAGAAAATATTGAAATCGCACTTCAACTATTTTGCCATAAATTTACTAGACAACTCAGAAACAAGACAATTAAAACGCAATATCCATCCAACTTGTAGAAAACAAACACTTAACACAATATATTTTTCCATAATATTAAATTTTAGACTTCACTAAATTATCAACAATTTATAATAAAATCAAATTTTAAGTAAATAGGTCTAACAATATTTTAAGAAGTGTCTTCGCAGGGGTTAATTTCATTCAAGACAATATGGGCTCGGCATGCTGATAAGCATACTTTTCCACTCAGTGAGGGGCCAATAGTAAACCACCTCGCTCCTTATTTTACTTAGTAAAGTCTCTAGAGGTTCAAACCAGCTTTTCAGCTGATAACCTAAACAACAATATAGTAGGCCAAATTTTATGATAACACAAATTTTGTAAAAAAAGAAAAAGCTATTGAAAAAGAACGCTTTATTTTAATTTTTTGAAACGAATAAGATTTATTTTTTTAATGCAGTTTTACTGAAAAGAGGTAATATAAAATTGAATTGTATTTCAAAGGAAAGAACTAACAAGAATATTATTTATTATACATTTTAATTAAAGATAAGAGTTTTAAATGACAGTTGTGTTATTCTAGTTGTTTTTAAAACCCAACCGTCTTGATGTTTAAAAATATGATTAAAAAATATCTCGCACGAAAAGCAGTTTGATAAATGTTTTGAGTCGATGAAAGCCGTACTGATGTTCTTTTAAAATAAAAAGAAATATGATTTACGTGGCCACAGAATTTCTTGGCTTAATAAATAATTAACGTCAATTAACGTGATGCCTGTTGGATCCAGAAGAAAATTAAATGTAATTAACAATTTGCTGCTGTAACGCATGCTAGGGTTCACGTAATTATGTGGGAGCGAGATATGCAGTAGAAAAAGAAAAAAGATAGAGAGAGAATGACAGATAGAGAAAGATTACTGAAGGTTCTCTTTCATTCTTTTTTATTTTTTATTTTGGAAGAATAGGCAAGGTAAAAGGTGTATTCATAATTGGTTTGTGCGCAAGGTGTATTGGCATGGCAACTTGTACATTGCTTACTCTTCGCGTTTAAAATAAGGAACGTAGCTATAAAATTTGGCCTGTCTAAACTCTCGTTAACAAATTTATTTACCGACTTAAACCAAGCGCCTACTTAAACTCCATTGGCTTTTGATGCTTAATCATGAAATAAAATTCTTAGTAAACCGTTAAATCTTTTTTAAAACAAACAATAATTGTAATAAAACAATTTTTTTATGCGCACAGAACTTATTTTTTTTAATAATTTTTTTGTTGAATATTTAGGATCTTTTATTATAAATATTTTAACCATTACCAAATTTTGATACTGAATGGTTTTAAAGCACTTTTTACTCGTTGGACCTTACCGCTATCACTACAGTCCTATAATTAATTCTTCCCAAGAGATCCCTTATCCAATGAAGTTTCAACGTCTGCTTGGAGTTCCCGGTGTCGTCCTAGTGAACATGTTTTGTAAGTACAAGAGGGTTTTCTTTCTAAGTGTAAGTTAGAGTTACGTGCGCCAGCGGAATATAATAAATGTACACAATGGCAAACATTATGACAAACAAAAAAAATAAATAATTTTTAAAGTGCTCAAAACACTGTATTTTCCAATTTCTGAGAATTGGTAAAGTTTAGAAAATATTATTTTTTCGGGAAACGATTATTAAAGCATACTGGACTACCACGTGGTAATAATTTGACACTACTTTTCTTTTTAATTATTATAACAATTACATTATTGTTATCTCTTCATAACTTAGGCCTACAAAACTCATAGAGGATAAAAGCGCAGGCTTTTGAATGAAACAAACCATAATAATAAATTTTAATTGTTAAACAAGATATTAAAATTTAAAAATTTTAAATTTTTACAAAATATTATTGATGTTTCATGACATAGCTCTTTCGTTTAATTAATTTATTGCAGTAAAATGAACATTAATTATTAAATAAATAAGCCTACAATTTTTTTAGAATGATTTTTCTATAAAAATGACAAAAATCTTTTCCTAAAAAGTTTCTGAAGGTAAATAATAATATATTTTACTAAAATACATTAGTTTCTAATGAATAAAAAATTAAATGTATTTAGAATGATAATAAATTATTTAACGATACATTTAAGAGACAAAACTTGAAATATATTGAAACCGTGTAAAAAGTTTAATATAAAAATAAAACAATGTACAGAAAGAATCGTCGAACATTTATTTATTTTCCACAGCAATTTAACAAGAATGCTATTGAAATGCACAGTCACAATAATAAACAACATTCCTCATTTCTTCTTTTCTTTTAAATCCGTGGAAGACGGTATTTCAAAACAAAGTACATAATTGAATTTGGTAAATTACAATTAAAATGTGTTGTATAGTAGTACAATTTAGAATTCAGCTATAGATAAAAACTTCATTTAAAAAAAGTATATTTGTATCATTCTTTTTAAAATACTATAGCGTCTATTAGGACAGTAGTTTTACCATTTCTTTGTGTATTACACAGTATATAAAAGAATTTTAAATAGAAGGGGGAAGCAATTAACTTTAGGAATTTAAATGTCCAACTAAAGAAAATAAAAAGCAAGAATAATTTGTTAAATGGTCATAGAAACTTGTAGTACGTAGTTAATGTAAAAAAATAGTTTTCTCACAAAATGAAATGTAGAACTTAATAAACTAAACAGAAAATCATTCAAAAATTATATTTTCGTTTATAATTGTTTAAAAATTTATTTATTTACATCACCCAAAAAGTAACTTTAAGTTAAGATGGCGTTAAGATTGATTAAACCTGTGTGGACATACGGGATAAAACTCTGGCGTGCAGCAAGTCACAGTAACATATTGAAATAATTCAAAGGTTTCAGTCAAAAATATTTTGAAACATCACTTAAGCATCTTGGTACGTATCCAACACTATAATACACAGAGATACGAATACTCGTACAAGAAGAGATACAGAAGTTTTGCATCAGTTACCAAACACTACTTAAAAACTGTCAGAATTCAGAAGCCATCAATCTCCTAGACAATAGTGAAACCCCAGAAGACTGCACGGACTACAACCTGAAGATTTATTTTAACACTTTCTCATCCAGAACTAGACTAACCATAAATTTATAACTTATAGAGTGATACCAGAAGGTTTAACTCACTAGTGACTCTCACCCACAACAGACCTACTCATTGTTCTTTAAGAGCAGATCGTTTCATTTTCTAGATCATACCGACTCAGAGAAATCCTTTTATTGTTATAACTGTGAGTCTTTAAGAATAAGCAATTCATTTTCAAAAAAACAGAATATTATTGTAGTATTCAAACAGAGCTGGGAGTCAAATAGCTAAATTAGAGTTTCTGTGGGTGTAGAAAGAGATGGTGATTATTCATTTTCCAAGAAAATATTTTAAAAATCCTTCATCAATATTTTGCAAGTTAGGTAACTTTAATGTTGTTTTTTTCTTTTTTAAGTTAACGTTAAACTATTAATTGAAGGTATTAAATTAGGCCTATTTAATAATATTTAATTTAATGATGTTAAATTAATTTAATGATTAATTTACTTAATTGTGTCATGTTGGCTACTCAATGACTTTATACAATATCTCACTAGCATTCCCCGCGCGGCTTCACACGCGGAACATATATGTAATCAATTTTGTTTTTAAATAAATATATAACAGAAATTATGTAGCTGCTAGATCGACTGTATAATCTCACGTACACTCACACACACGCGCGCGCGCGCGCGCACACACACACACACACACAAAGTTTTGATAAATTCCTATACGTACGTCTCTTCCTCATCAAACCCCCTTCATCTACTTCAACAGCAATACATATTCACACGTACAAACACACACACACATACATATTTATGAAAATCTTCATTAGCGCCATAAGGGTTACCATTTTTGAAAATTTTAAAATAAAATGTTACTGTGAATATAAATACAAATATGCTGTCAAAATTTAATGAAAATCCATCCAGTAGTTTTGGAAATTAGCCTGCACAAAAACAAGCTTTGTTTTTATAATATTAGTAGGTATAGATTAACATACACAGTAACAATATTGAGAAAAAAACAATGTAACTATTCTACCTATACTTAACCTTAACTTGAAGGATTTTGTTGTAGGATTTTTTTAAAATACTTTTTCGTTTTTATCGTTAAAAATACTGTAAGATTACATAAAAATATCCACAAAATGTGACAAATTTTGCCAGGGGAGGGGAGAATAACATGAAAGCCCAAACTCTGTGGTAAAGCCCTGTAGGAATTATTTTGTGGGTAGCCCTTGAAGGATATTATAAGAATCTGTTTTCTAAATAACATGGACCAGAACGGGTATGTTTGTCTACCCACAGCAGAATAAAAATAATAGTTTTTTGTTGAAATTGTATTGCTTTAAAATTTAATACGTAATATATTTTTGTAAGCTGTAAACAATTAACAAAAACCTAAAATATACATGGTAAAAATCTAATAATTACTCTATGTTTTTTCTAAAAAAATGTAATACAGTTAGTTTTTAATAAAAATTAAACAACGTTGAGGAAGAATATTCCGTAGAACGAAGTAAGTTATTATTCATACCGAATAGTGAGCGTAAAACTACGCCATCCGGTAAACAGACCCAGATAATTTAATTGAATTCAATTCCATAAATGAGTGCTCGCTAGCTAATAACCCATAATGTCTGTCTAATGGTTACACAATCAAATAATAAACAATTGTGTTGGTGCAAGCCTTGGTTAGACGATTACCTGTAATTACACGATACCGAGCGGACTCAAGGTCATGACGTCATCATCATGAACCTTATCAAAAGGAAGAATCTGTTTTAGGAATACTATCATAATCAAATGTTATTTCTAGCGGGAACTTCTCATACGGTTTTTCCTATTTAAAAATGTTTTCTATGAGTTATTATTTTTGACTTGACGTGCAATGTATCTCACATTTATTTTAATATAATAAAACGCGTATTTAAATAATTACTTTAATATTCTACGAATAAAAAAATAAACATTACAAAAATTTATTTTTAATGTTATTATAATATTGTACAATGTATTCTTTCAAAGCCGGATATTACCTTTACGGATCTTTCAACCAATTCATTTTGAATTACCTCTAAATTGAAATTATATTTATACCTAAACGAACTACAGACTGCAGATGAAGGCGGAGCGTAGTGACCTAAATCACAGCACAGAGCAAATTGACTTTTGTCAAGGGTTTAATGACGTTGTCACATTGTGGTCTCGCTACGGATGACAGCCTAACAAAAAGTCTGCTGGAGTTCGGTGGAACAAAGTGTGACTTAGCGAAGGGGCAACGTCATATCCGACCTTGGCTGCTATTGGCTAGATCTCATCTGCAGTCTTTAGTTTGTTGGGGTATAGGTGTAGGTTATTCGTAATTATAAAAAAATCATTAAGACTAATTATTACTTGGTTATAACTAAGCTGCAATGTTTCCAGCTGAAATGAGGTTTTTTAGAAGGGTGAAGGGCTGCTCCAGGCTGAATCTAATACATAACGAGGAAATTAGATCTGGGTTGGATGTATTTGGTCTGAATGAAAAGTGGAGTACCGCGATCAATGGAGGCAACAATTTGAACGGATGCCAGAGGAGAAAATACCCTTCAAAGTTTCGGAATATGTTCCAGTTGGAATAAGGGAGGTGGGAAGACCTCGAAGAAGATGGCAGTAGTCGAGATGTACGGGTTGTAATATCTCGTGTTTGTGTATATTGGTGGGATTGTTTGTGAGTTCGGAACAGGCTTACGCCTAATCCTTGATAGTAAGAAGAAGAAGACAATGTTTCCAATAAAAAAGTGGCGAGGACAGATTATCGTACCTTCGTAAGTTTCAAATTATACACTCCACAAAGATCTGAACATTCCTTACATGAGTGAAACAATCTACCTGGTATACAAGCGATTTAAAACATAATAAGAAAATAATAACAACCCACTAATCTGTGTTCTAAACTGTTCACATTTACCTGGAAACTCCGATTATTTAATCCAAAAAACATGGAGCAGTATTTTGCGATAAATTTACCTGTCACCAGATTTCTTTTATGCACAGTAAACATAAAAATATTTACGATAATTTTTAAACATTGTTATTATATGTACATACTACAGTTTTATTTGTTTAACATACCATCTTATTAAGATTGGCATGCACAGCCAAATCTTTCAAGCAATAGTTAGCCTAATATGAAATCAAAACGCGAGGATACTGCTAACGATTGGTGTTCGCTTTAAAATCAATACTTTTAATCTATACTGATATAACAAGTTAAGTTTTTGTTACCTTATTATCGATTTGTGCTTGCATATTGTAATGCATTGACAAAATGACAAATGAGCCGATAGTGACGATGATACAATTAATATCATGATAAGAGGAGTCAGACCACCTACTGATAAACCTTCTATGGGTTTAATTTTTTAATTTAAATATAGAAAAAAATTGTTTATATTTGTATTAAGATATCGTTAAAAACCTTCTGAATTTTTAAGGGAGCAACAAATCCAAGCTCTTTTTGGTTTCTGAGGCGTTGTTCGGGAATGTAACCGAGTTAATCGTCCCGATTAGTTCGTTTATGTCTTGCTAATTTTCTATGAAAACGTTGATATTATTGTTTTATTGTGTCGACAACGTTAGAAACTTGTAGGTCCTTATAAACAGTTTCGTTTCGTATGTACCAAGAATATTTTTATAAGTTTTTTTCAAAAGGTATGAAAGTATTTTAAACTATTCTCCTTGACTGTTTTACTTTACTGTACAATAACTTCTCTAATCATATTAAGTATATTTATGTCTAGATTTGATAGAACAACTTTTAAATTCTAAGCTTAAACTAGACAATTCCCAGTGTCAGCAAGGATGAATTAATATATTTTTTCCCAAAGTTTTATTATCTTCCTTCTTCATTTGGAAATATTATAACTGTATAATATAGGTAAATTATATACAAATACGAAATGCACGATAAATTTTGATTAAACATGAAAATGCATTTTATATTAAGAATCACGATTTGATTTCTCTTCCACTCTGATTCATCAAACATCGTTCGATATAAATTATTTATTAATTAATTTAAATGTAGATTTAACAGACCACCGTGCTTTGTAGACGTGAACCTCCAGCCAGTTCCGGTCAACGTGATCATCTACAGATATAACATCATTTCTAATAAGATAAGTCAATTTACATTCAAAGGCTGTTCAGTGGATTACATCAATAATTAAAAATTTATTAATTTAGGTTGGAAGTTTTTATCTGTAACAAAATATTAAGACGGTTTTATTAGTTACTTTATTCGATTTCATTATCCTATTATTTAGATTATTCCCTGTTATATTATGGGGTGTCAGAACTTAGATGCTTCGTGTTTTCCTTCCGTTTCTCCCTGCCGTCCGTCGTTTCTTGCAAATACTCTTCATGCATTCACTGTGTCGCTCAGTTTTTCTCTCCATTTGTTTCCAATCCTCCCTGTTCAAATTTGTACTTCATGATATTGTTTCTGAATTTTTCCCGATTGCTCATGTTTTTTTATTTTTAGTTTTTCCAGGTGTTCTGGTTCAGTTATCCATTTCGAAGTATTTGTGATGTCGAAGATTAGATTTGTGATTCTGTCCTTATCCATTTTATTTCTATACGTCCATAGAATCTCTTCCTTTTTTAACGTGTCTGTGTGTTTGTAGATTTCTGATGATAGTCACTTTTATTTTTATTTTACTGCAACTAATTATTTAAAATAAACGAACAGTTTTTTTTGTGATATTGTTCCCCTCGTATTTATACAGACACACACTAGTCGGATATTCTATCATTTTATTTATATACAATATTTTGATGACACATTTAAAGGTTAAAACAACTGGCCCGGCCCTTTGATATAGTGGTCAGCTCAACTGGCTACTATGCCAAGGGTCCCAGGTTCGATCCCGGTCAGGTCTGGCATTTTACCATCTGTATATCAACTCATACCTTTACCTACCATATCATTAATCACTAAGTAGGCATCATCAATCAGTTAAAAAATGTATTTATATTTTAAATAGTATTTTAGCAACTCAAATTTTATTTACAACTTTTATCTTAAAAGTTTTTTTAATGTTAGTACGCATTAGCTCATTAAATAGATGGTCTTAGTCCTTTTCAGTCTCCTACACCAATGTCAAAAAATTTAAGTATCGTTGTTTATTTACTAGAAGACGAGTGTTAGGTATGCGTTGTCATGGTAACCATATACAGTAGTTGTACTACCGGCTCTCCGCCACAGCCTTTATTAGCCTTCTTATAAGTAAACAAGAGTAGTATATACTTTAATTTCGATGCGTCCGTGAAGTCGATCTTAATGTTTTTGGCTCACTTACTTCACCGTAATCACTTAAAATCATGGTGGATGTCACTGTTCTGGACATAAGATGGATTGTGAACCATGTTCTTGACCATCTTATTTCGAAATCTGTGAGAGGCATTTTGGTTGCTTGCTTTATGCAACCGTATATTTTTTGACCATTTTCTACACTGGTTTTAGAAATTTCTTTTAGAGATACAATTTATTGAAGATGTTAATTCGGAGGACCAATCGAGTAGCTAATGACAGTTTCTTGTCACTTTTTCTCACTATAATAACAATATCTAAAACCATTTTCATGTGATTTTTAGTAAGAATTTAATTTTTAGTGAGGAATTCATATTAAGGGTCTGCCACATTATAAACGATCACTAGTCTAAATAAATTTAATTATCTATACTATTTTTCAAAGTTTATGAGCTCTGACTGTACGCATTGCCCCCTACGCACTTCATAGCTAGCAAATGACTTGTCAGCAACGTTACCAATACTTGCTCTCGTAGCTCTGTTATATATTTCATCAGCCATTTTTTTGATCTTTAAATAACAATATTACCTTTGAACATACAATCAGCTGATTATATTATAAAGTATTGCATTTTAACGCGCTCTATGATAGATGTGTTCAGTCATGGTACTAGAAAACGCCATGGTTCAGTACGACATGCAATATACGAGTGAACTACTGCGGCTCTTATACGCATGCGCGCGTAATGTTTGTCAGGCTGATAGATTCGGACAATCTGGCAACGCTGGCAAACGTTCTGATTGGCGTAAACGCGTGGAACAATAGAGCTCATCAACGGTGAAAAGCATTTTAGTGTTTTTATGTAATAACCTACTATGGAACATTGAAACTGATATTTAAAAACCCGAAAGATATTTTCTGTATTTTGATTAACCTAATGATATTAGTGCTCTAGACTTCGTGTAAGTATCTTATAGGCCTACTTGGCAGATATATTTTTTGTTGAATTTAGGTAAATCCTTGAAGTGTCCTTTAAAAACTTCAAAGTGATACAGACTATTTGTGAATATATTATATTATATTGGATTACTATTGACAAAAGTAAGCGATACAGCCCTGGACTAAGTAGGTATAATCGCTTATTGTATAAAAAATTGAAACGTATTAGATTTTATAAGTAAGAAAAAGAAATAAATTGAACCGATGTTATACAAGAAAGAAAGACGGGGATGCTGGTCACGTCGATAGATATTAATTTGGTTAGAAATAAAAAAGGATATTAGGAACATATGTACAAGAATGTTAATGTTGTTCGGCCGAACTCATAGTGTAAATCACGTGGAAGGTTGTCGGAGGACTTTACCGATGGCGGCGGCAGGCAACGGATGAGACAGACAGGGTGGGCGAGGTAGGAGGTCGGCGTCGGTCTTATCAGTCAGTAGCGGGGTAATGTGTGATCTCTGTCCGGCCGTGTTTATTAATTACTCCGGCCAGAGTTAACACTCACTTAGTGATGTCATCTTACTAATGGAATAACAGACATCCAAACAGATATCAGAGCAACCGGCCAGTCAAGCCAGCCAAAGTAGCCGAGATACCCGAACCTCGCACTCTTTCACTCTCTTACTAGCGTACACACCATTGCGATGTGTGTTGTGTTCAGACTTGGTCGGGTATGGCTCACAGCCGCTGGTATCTTACGTCTCCACTTTGCTATACTCAATCAGTCTAATGGCATGCACTTACTTCCGACCATTCTTATCACATTTTACAGTACAGAATACTAGACCATTCTAATCCGAGCACCAACCGCAACAAATTTACTTCTTCCATCTCTAAAGAACTATTAGTTACAAAAATATATTCCACAATACTTAAGTTTTAGCATAGTTCTCTGTTACAATATTATTGAACATGTTTTCTAAAATATTCCATAGCTTATCTGTTATTGCACAATGTATGTTTATAAATATCCATGGCATAAATTAAGATGTCTTTCCAAAGGTTAAAAGTAGGGAATAATAAAGAGAAATATCGTTAGTCAATTGAAACTTGACACACTTCCAAAGACGTATAATTATATTTTATTATTTAATGCATAACTTATTCTTGATTCATGTTTTTAATCCGTAAATTGTATAGCTCTTTCTTAATCTTCATGTACTATTCTTTCAGAACGTTGGTAACTATCACGGGCAAATTGTACCTTGGTAGCTAGTCTAAAAAGCGCAATTCTGTCCACAGTCGACAACATATCAATTTTGAAGGTGTTTTAGCCACAATGATTTTTTTCAACCTGGACCAACACGTTTACCTGTTATTTTGATTTGTACAACCTTTTATAATAATCCATACTTCTCACCTTTCAAAGTATTTAAGTTTTCTTCTTTTAAAATAGTCTCTATAATTTCAATGACAAAAGTTGGAGTATTTCGGTGTTGCATACTTTTCCTATCCAAGAAACTTGCCACATATTTTTCTTGCTGTAATACCCTAGATCTTGGAATTTCATGTCGTTACTGTCCAAAGTTCACGCAAAGACAACAGAATTGAAAACACATAGGAGTTAAGTAGGCGTATTCTTAAAAAAATTTTGAGGCCTCTAATACAAAAGATGTGACAGCCCATGTTTCGGAATGATGTACAAACTTTTTCTGTTTTAACTGATCTCTGTTAGATTTTTAATCGTTATTGAATAGATAACCAAGGCATAATATAGATGCGCATTAGTACTATTATAATATGAAAATATAACTCTATAGCGCGATCCATTCGAGTTACAAAAAATGTTCTTTGCTTATCAGATGAAACTTGCTAATATACTAATTGAAGCATGTAGGCCTCTTAATACAAAATACGACAGTACCAGTAGAAAGAATTCATACAGTAAGCCTATTATAAAACATCCGGTTGTTTTGACTGAAGGCGTTGGTAGAGTGAACCATCATTAAGCATCCTTTTTACCGACTTTCAAATTCAAATTATTCAGTCATTTAATTGGCTGACCCTGTGATAAGAAACAGAACTATTTATTTTAGCCCTGCAACGGACAGATTGAGTGTAAATTTGACACTCCACCGGTATGTTATGGGCAGAATGTTTTAGCTATATAAATTTATATATTGTTATTATTTAGCATAACAAACCTATAAATATGCTCATTATAATACACTGTGAGTTTTAGTGTCTTACTACATAAATTATAAAATAATTAAAATAATATACATAAATATTTTTTGTAAACAATAATTACCATTGTGATAACAAATTTATAAATAAATATAATTAAATGAATTAAAAATATAAAAAGACATATAATAAATTGTGTGTTTTAAAACACCTACTCGTAAAGTCTGAGAAATTTTTTTAAACAATTAATTATCGAATTGTTTTGTTGATAGGAGGACACATAACAAAGAAACTGATATAAAATGAAATGAAATAGAACGAAATGAAATGTTCACAATAATGAAAGCAATCAAAGCGTATCACTGTGTGCATACTTGAATTATGTTTTCTGTGTTTATTTCTTCAGGTGGAAATAACACTCATTATGTTGATTGCACATAACATGTTGGTTAGTGGTTACGAATACCTTGCAATTAACGCATCTCTCTCTTTCTTTTTCTTATTCATATTTACGTGTTCCTAACAATCTGGGAAACCGGCTAACTTTTTTTTGAACTTACCCTATAAAGGAAAAACATCTTTCCTGGATGATGACAGTGAAATTAATTGATATATGGAGAGCAAACGCATATTTCACTGCAGTTAAAAACGGCATTCTTTTAGCAATTACAGAATATATATTTAATAAAAGATAATAATGGTAATTGTATAAAATGTCGCCGATCTCGTTCGCGCTTCACGTAAACTGGATCTCTACAAAGATATCATCGGCAATTGATGTGAATTTTTATTTTATGTCGCTGTTTGTTTTTATACACGTATCCCCTCATTATTACCGTTAAATATATTAACAACCGTTAAATATATATAATGAAATAAATATAAGAGTAATTTTGTAATTAAATACATATTTGGTCATTTAACACATAATTTAGTAAAAAAGATAAAAAATAAAATATATTATTGCCGCTCTTAACAGTTGGTTATAAGGACATATCATGAATTCACATCGTAAATTACAATTATTTATCAATTAACCAAGAAAAATGAACATTAACCATATGACAAAAAATAAACTTTACGTCTACAAAAGGTTGCACATAAAAATAAATAAACTTAAAGATATTTCTACACGTTATCCCTCACCTACATTTCTAACATTATATAGGTAGATTTGAAGTAATAAACTATAAATAGTTTTGTATTTAAAATCCTTAACGAAGTAAATTTGAAGATACAATCCCCTCAACTGTATGCATTTTATGAGAAATAATTTTTATTAAATATAATTCAATATTATGAAGATTATGTCTTTGATATATCCGCTGCAGAGACAAAATCAGTTGCTTTCTGGGGAAAAATCCCGAACGAAAAAAAATTGATGGATTACTGATAGAGCAGATACAGTATTTTAAATACCTTGGATGTGATTTAACGTACGCTAGAAATGCAGACACAGCTATCATCAGATCCTTCCTTCTTTACGGCGCACCAGTTTGGTGGTCCGTCCTCTCCTCCGACAACAAAAGAAAACTAATTATAGGAAATTAAACGATGTGCAAATTTTATTTAAAGCGTTGCCTAGTTTAGCGTGAAAGAGTGATTTTCCGTATTTTTAACCTTTACTGAGGTTGATTTTCACATTACGTCTTTCACTCATGATTAAAATAAGAATATGTTTGTTGAGGTTAGTTTTTTGTTTATTTCTAATGTTTTATTACTAATGTTAGGTTATATTGTTAATTATTTGCATTGCCAAAAGAAAGTGGTGTGAGTGTTTCACACCCGATTTTTTTCTTTATTCAGAAGCAGCTGAAAGATCTTATCTTATATTACACCTCTTTAATTTTCTTTGGAGTTGTTTACTTTAAAAATTTACAGTTATTCTTATCCACAATAATATTAAAAACTTTTAATTATAGATATCCGTATGTTGATTTTTACAAAGTTTTTTTCTTATAAACTTATGCTAACAAATTAATATTTTAATTAACTGGAATAATTTAAACGAGCATAAACTATTCATAGTTTTTTGAACTTTGAATGAAAGTTACTCAAGTTTTTATGTTTTTTCAGCACAAAGTTCAATAAATGATAGATTTGCTAAAGCATATGAATACATAAACCTATTCTCATAGTTTCTCTTTGAATGTGTTAGAGTAGCTAACAAATGAATCAAACTGTTCATAATTTCATTTTCTACATGAACTACACTTACAAAAACTACCTTAGTGTGAGTAATGAGTTAATTCATAGTGTGAACTAATTTGTGGTTGGTTTAACCAAATATTATGAAGTCTAATTTTCCTCGCTTCGTTGTTAATTAAAGCAAATTTGGCATAATTATAAAATTATCGTAAGATTGTAACCGTATATTATCTAGTTTAATTAAAATTTACCTAGAACTCAAACACAAACGGCCATAACTTTAATTATGCATACTCAGTTACATATTTTCTGTATAATAATCTATGTAACTTACATGTTAAATTTTTAACCAAAATAAAATTTTCTCTATGTTGTATTTTTAAATGAATTTAAATACACTGTTGCAAATTTTGTCTATTATTGTGTAGTTTTTTTAAATAAATTATCGCAAAATTATAATTAAATAAATATAGTTTAATTACTAGTTTACCTTCAACAGAAATTCTAATTGTAACATAACAATGAATTTTTAATTAGTTATGTAAATTTTTTATGATAAACCTATTCTGTATTGCTTTATAAGTTTACAAATTAATTACTGTAACTAATTCATAAATTATGAGAAATTATTAATTGTGCCAAGTAAACAAGTAAGATAATAAAAATTTTATTTCGTCGATGTATATTAATTGGACTTTTTAGTATTAATTAACTGGTAGCTTTCAATGTACCTTTTAGTTTTATTAATTAATAGATAATAAAGGTCGATTATAAATAGAGAAAATTACTTATTTATAGATTAATAAATTTAATTAATATTTTGTTAAAACAATTATGAGAATTTTTCAGATACTACGTGTAAATTATTCAGTCTTGACGTAGCTAATCATATAGTACTCAAAGCCTATAAAAATTATTTAAGCCTGAATATAGTTATTTTTTACTCCTAAATTTAATTACTTGATTAGGATACCGTTTTTAATCTACTCCAATCATGAGACAAGCTTGAAACCGATCAAACAGATTCCAACCGTCGTCAATTCTTTTGCAAAAACTTAAATATTTTAACTATAATCGTATTGAAGAGATGGATTCCAAGATGTACTCAGTCATTGTTTTGATTTTTGTACTTGTCAAAATTCAGCAAGCATTCGTTATCAGACATGATAATATTTTCATAAGTGTTCTTTTCTTTGTACAGTTATAATTGTTATTGAAATTAATTCTTTTCTAAACAGTAGCATTACCAATGTTATTAGCAACAAAAATATTAGTACATCATGGATTTCTTGCTTATTTATGTATGCAATAAAGTATTTTTTATTTTATTAGCATTGATTAACAACTATGAACCATTAATCACAACCAGTAAATTTGAAAGTGAATAGTAATTATTATTTAATTAAAATTAGCTATTAGCATCACAGGCTTGAGGGAGGGAGGACTCCCTGTAGAACCTTCTCCAGATATTACTTAATTTTTTGTTGGAACATGTTGTAGGTATGCATTCATTTAATGTTAATTTAAAATATTACTAATCCAACGTCTTTTAGTCGTCGTTGAGTGTAGTGTGGTAATGCGGTTAGTGATAGTCCAGTGGATTAGCATGTCCGTGAGTTTGGCGTGAATTTTTCTGGAGAGTTTAATAATGAAATTTTAACAGTGGGTACATAAAAATTCTTATCTACAGTGTTGTTTTTTCGTAAAAGTGCGCCTGGGCTATCAGTCTTAGTATATTGGACAGGAATGATTGAATGAGTTGAATATTTAAACATTTTTCTAAGTCAAATATTTGGCGTCCATACGATCAAATGGGGTGTAAAAGATGCGTGTATGTAAGTAATCGTTGGTAAACAGGTAACCATGAGCATTTAGGTATCAAAGAGTAAAAATGTTTCAGTCTAGAATCTGGGGTCATTATAGTCTTTTTTATGTGAAGGTGCTATATCAGTCGACGGTCAAATGTTAGTCCTAAGTATTTTAATGTATATACTCGTATATAAAACTACATTTTTTTTTTTAAAGTTGAACCCATTTTTCCTAAAAGGGATCAAAGTTTTCTACCTCCGGCAGAGTGTTTGGTCATATAGAAAGAGAATGAAAGGCTACACAAAATAGGAAGGAGTTAAAGTTAGAAGTTAAAGAATTATTTAGAACATAATAAATTATGCTGAAATATTTACAGCAAAAAAATTCCAAAAATATTCTTCTCTTCTTATGATTCATTATTTCTATTAAAATTTTGGAATAGACGCTAACGATAAAGTACTATATTTATTTTATTTTCATGGAAGTAATTAGTCCACGTTCAGTAAAATGCATGCCTTCCCCTCCCCAAGATAATAGGACTCCCACAAAACTGAAAAAAGGCCACTGAAATATAAAATAAAATAAAAGAGCCGCTCGTCCCTTAATTTAAGTTTTCCACAAATAACTTCTAAAAATAAATTACCTCCTTTCAAGTCCCAGTTCCAATGTCCCACGAACCAGAATCCTATTTCCTATTTAAACTATAAAATTCCCCCTAAATTTCTTGAGGTTGCAATTATTCTGTTATATTGTTCCCCGAGCGACCAGGTGTTCCTTAACACGATGTCGCCATCATAGGGCTTCTTAGCCCTCTCAACCAGGATTCAGGATTCAGGATGGAAGTAATTCTCAAAAATTTTTTCTGGTACACTTGGTATTTTGGAAAACTATTAAGGAGTTTTAATTATAAAAATTTTAGAGTAAGAAATACGAAGTGATTGTGTGATTTGAAATTAAAATGGTTGAGTACAAGAGTGAATTATAGAAACGTATAATCTAGGAAATATAATCGTTATAATTTACAATGACGTCAGATACCTTAATAAATAATAATAATATTGTCCAAATTTGTTAATATTACTATTATTAAATTAGCCTTTACTTTCCTTAAACAATTAAGTTTCATTATTTTATAATAGTTTATGTATGTAATGCAGGCAAATATAATAAATCATTAAGTAAAAAGATAGAAACCATTATGTTTTTTTTTGCTGAATTCACCTATCAGCCATTACATAGCTAACGTAACGACGTAATGTTGATTTATGTAATTTTTACTTCTGCAGTATTGGTGGATTTATGAAATTATGTGGGCCTTTCAAATTATCGAAATGATAAGAAGACTACGAGTATATCAATTTATTTATTATTTGGTAAGGATTTGTAAATTGTATTTACTGAATAAATTTGGTGTATTAAAGCTAAAAGAAAATAATTAGACAAACTAAAAATATTTTCAGCTACTAATGAATAAAAATGGCCATTTCATTGCGTACGGTATCATGTAGCGGTAATTTGTTAGATTATAAAAGGGTCTAAAGTACTGAAAGGTTAGTTTCTGAAAATTTAAAACAATAATAAATATGAATTTCCACTACAATAGAAAAGGGCCAAGTTTTTGATGTATTTTTATCTTGATGTACTTTAAGGAGTAGTTGTTAAGTAGACATCAGCCGAAAGGCTGGTGTGAACCTCTAGAGACTTTACTAAGTAAAACGAGGAGAAAGGTGGTTTAAATTGCCTTCCTCACTGAGAGGAAAATGATACTTATCAGCATGCCAAGCCCTCTGAAAAGCATCTTCTTTTCACCTTGCAAATGATACATTCACTTTATTCACCACAGGATCTGGCCGTATAATTATGAAATTCAATGCTTTCAGAGGAGATAACTCTGACTCGTGTCTTTTACACCTCTAAATCTTTTGTTTTTAAATGCTTCAGTCATATAATTGGCTGACCATGTGATAAGAAACAGTACTATTTTTTGTAGCCCTGGAACCAACAGATCGAGTGCAAATAATTTAACCCTCCACCTGACTGTTACGGGCAAGTGGATAAGGAAATTTAACTTTAAGTAGTCTATATAAACTAGAAAAATAAATAATTTATATCAAAATGAAATTTTTGGAAATAACGTTTTCAATTTATAGGCTATCTAAACGCAAAATAAAATTGAGTAACTAATAACTGCTGTATTTTTTATTTTATGTAAAACTACAAAAAGTAAACTGATAATAATTAATAATAGGCTACTTCGTTCAATTAATGAAATGCTTTCAAATGTTCAGATATTTTTTCAACAACTCAAATATCAAGAGAAACCTAAAGCGCTAAAGAACATTTGACTAGGCTTGATTTAGTTAATAAGAGCACCTTATTTTGGAAAACAAGAGAATTTTCACTTAAATGTACCTGTATTTTGTCAATTTTACCAATTTCATGTGTTTCTTAACTGTATCAGGAAATAACTGTAGTGATATATCTAGGTAAATTTAACATTGGAATATAAGAGTAGCAACAGAGAAATACTAGTCAAATCGTTAAAATAAAAGTAGTTTTAGGGTAATATCTTAGATAATTTTAATCGTTTGAAAAAAAGAGTAGGCTACCTATGGTTTTTCTTATGGTAATCATAATCATTAGGTAGTTTAGAATTGAAAAAAATTTTTCTATATGTAAGACTAGTTACAATAACAAAATATTATTACAATATAAGGTTATTGAAATCGCTCAACCCCTTTTGATCAACTACAAAAGTAGTTCAGTTGGATTAATGAATCGATGAGAAGAAACTTCTTGTCAAAATTAGATGGCATTTAGACCTACTAATAAAAGTTTTGTTATTTCTACTAAAATTGATACTTCTAAAAAAATTGCCAATCACAGGCAGGTGGAGTGTTCAGTTCATTGCACTCAATCTGCTAATTTCAGGGCTACAAAAGGTAGTTCTGTTTCTTATCACATGGTTGGTTAATTATATGACTGAAACATTTAAGAACAGAAGAAGTAGACGTGTTAAAGACACTAATCAGAGTTATCTCCTCTGAGAGTAATGAATGTCATTATACACCTAGATCCTTGGGTGAATAAACTGATGGTGTCATTTGCAGGGTAAAAAATATAAAAAGCTTTTCATAGGGCCTGTCGTGCTGATAAATATATTTTTCCACTCAGTGAGGAAGGCAATTGTAAACCACCTCACTCCTCGCTTTAATTAAGTAGTAAAGCTTCTAGAGGTTCAAACCAGCTTTTCAGCTGATGACCTAAACAACAAAACAACAAAATTTGGTTTTCTGAAACTGTTATGTGGTTTTGGTGACATTTTTATGTCGAATTGGTTATGTATTTATGGGATAGGTTTTTAAGTCGACAAGTAAAATGGCATGCACGATTTTAGGAACAGAAGTGTTTTAAATTACGGAGGCAAAAATTATTAAAAATTAAAAAACAAAATTTAATAAATATCTTTTTGTGGCCGTTATTGTGTCACCGTGGTTAGTGTTGTACACTCCAAAACGGAACGTCCAGGACAAGAATCGGAAAATTTTAACGCGTAAAAACCCACGATAGTCGATACTGATCAAGTTGTTAAGAGACTTTTAATAAGACTAAACCGAATATTGTATTTTTATTTAATGTCAATGACGGGAATCACTCAAAAAATCACCAAACTAAGGATACTCTTATGCTGCAATAAAAGTAGGCCTGTAAGGAGTTAAACGTAACAATGTAAAGTTTATGCAAAGAGGAATGATGAAACTCATAACCTAAAATTTCAATTTACATTTATGTTTTTTATATTAAGCAATTTAAGAATTATTTAAAAAGTTTAAAACATTTTGAAATAATACAATTTCAAATATTTGCATAATGTCAAATTTTAGGCTATTATTTTCGTGATTTTTATTTTATTTTAATGTATTATGTAACATTTAAATAGTCTATGAACATTAGTTAAACGACTTTAAAGAAATAAATACTTAAATTTATTATTAAATAGTTTTTCTTTTTATACTCGTTCAGATTTCTTTATATCTATTTGTCCGTTTCTAATTTTAGAGGATTTTTAAAGGATCGGGTTGAACCCTGGTTATTACGTTTTGAATAATTTTTAAACTTACAAAAAACGTTTCTTTATCAACTATAACAACTGACGACCATTATAAGTGTTATTTAAATATTAAATGACTAGAAATCATATGAATTCATCGGTTTAAAAGTGTTTAGGTCATCAGCCGAAAGGCTGGTTTGAAAATCTAGGGGCTTTTCTATGTAAAACGAGGAGTGAGGTGGTTTACTAATACCTTCCTCAATGAGTGGAAAGGTATGCTTATCAGCTTGCCAGGTCCTCTGAAACCATCTACTTTCCACTCTGAAATTCACGTCATTCATCACAGGATGTGGCTGTTTAATGATGAAATTCATTACTTTTAGAGGAGATAACTCTGACTATTGTCTTTTACACCTCTACCTCTTCTGTTCTTAAATACTTCAGTTATAAAATTGGCTGATCATGTGATAAGAAACAGAATTATTTTTTGAAATCCTTGAACAAGCAGATCAAGTGCAAATAATTTAACACTCCTTCTGCCTGTTATGAGAAAATTTAAATGAGTATAAATATATTAAATTACATTTGTAATAAATATCAAACTGTATAGATACCAGTGATCAGTCTACTTGGGAATTACCTTTTGATTATAATTTGTATTTTACAAATCTATTCATTGTTCTGTAACAACAGATTATATATACTACTATTCTGTTAAAAAGAAAAGAATTTACAACTCTAACAAAAAAAAAATCAGTAAATATGATGATAATGACAGAATGATGAGAAAATACAAATTAGAGGAGAATATTATTCAATAGAAAGCAATACTCCAACTGGAACAAAACCATTAAAAATATTTAAAGACTTACATAATGGCTCTATTCCACTCGAATATAAATTTTTATATGTTCATTTTACTTTCATCTTTACATAAAATTGTTACTAAAATTTACTTTTCTAGTTAATACATAAATTTTTATTGAGGATTGAAGATTATTAAAAGAAATAAGAATAATATTAATACAAACCTAAAAGAATAATAATAAATTAATAAAAAGTGCGTTATGGATATTTCCATGATAAATGGGTAACAGTTTCTATCAATTAAAGTTTGTTATCTTGGTTTCCAGTTATAAAAAAAAATCAGCACTGGCCTTCTGCGAAATTAACGTTGATTAGTAAAACGGGCGGCATTATATAACAAATATACTTCATTTTCTCATTATTGTTTATTATTAGAATTGTTTGATCATGACATTGTTTTATAATAACTTAATTAAATTTTGGTATTTATTAAAATCTTAATTCCCGAATACCATTAAGACATCATATCCACTGGAATATTTTATTAATTTTCTTTATTTTATTCTTCAAGTGCGCAATAGGCCTACTAATGAAATATGTTTTGTACGTAAAATAAGATTAATTGCATTCATTCTGACAATTCAACGAAGCGTAGTGGGAGGTCTAACAATTTGCCTTCCTTTAGTTTTTATATTACCGACATTGATAAAAAATTCATAAGTCGTGGACCACCATAAAGAACTTCTCATTTTCATTTTTAAATGGATCGTATCAGTATCAATATCTTCGGATTTAATTCAAAAATTAACTGAAAGTATATCAATTATTTATTTGACTTTATTTTGACGTTAATCTTGTAGATATTTCTGGTTATTCTAAAATATTTTCCTTTATATAAACTATTGTATTATTTTTGTTTTCTGTGAACTTATCTAATTTTTTAAAAATTCCAAATGTGTGTACGTTGTAATCTGTTAAATTTCAGAACAATAAGCAACCCCACACCCCATGAGATAAGAATGATATGTATGAGTTGTAGTCTTGTACAGCCTCAGGCTGACCATTCCTTAGAGAGTATGGTTAATTGAATCCCAGCCATAAAAGTCTCCGGTTACCACAGGTCTATTATTCAAATCCTTATAAAAGTAACTTAACTTTACTAGGATTTGAACCACGGAATCTTCGCCTCTGAACATTAAGTGTTGAACAGCTGACTACCACCTCCACGACAATTAAAACCAACAATTAAACATTACATAAACACCATGACAATTAAACATTAATAATATTATTATACCAACACGGTGAATTTTTCTGGGTGCTTTTACAGCCTCGTTGGATCACTTAATCAAGTTTTGGATTGTCATGTTTTGACATCCATTTTTTGACCACGAGAATTATTACTGTTTTATAATAATGAGATTTTTTCAAGTCAGCAACAATAAACAAAAACTTTTATATTTGATTATTTACATTATTGCTAATGCATACAATGAAGGTGATACATGAAAATGGTTAACGAAAAAATACCAGGACTGACCCACCCTGAATTGAACCTAGGACTCCTGGCATAGAAGCCATTTGCGTTGACCATTACACCACGGGCCGGCCACATTAAAATAATAAAATCGGTTTACATTAAATTGAACAATTAATAATTACAGTAATAATTGTTTATTGGCATGCCCTATAATTTCACCTGCTGTTGAAAGTATTAAACCTACCGTTGTCCTGTTGGAAGGAAACAAATTTTAAAACACTATAATTCCGTTAAAATCTATAACTTCTATCTGATATAGGCTACTGTGTCTTTTTAATCTTGTAAAATCGTTATCATTGTTGTTGAGCAGATATTTTTGAGCTACAAAATTTGGATGATGGTTGAGTCTTTCTTCATATTTAGAAATACATTTTAACATTACTTGTTTAACAGTATCGATGTTAAAATCAGCATAGATAATATATCTTTTTGATATATCATGGAATTTGTAGGGTTCACTACAAGTTTTTTTTATTAGAAACATACAAATATGTTTATATTTCAAGTGCTAGATATACAAAAGCAAAGAATTTTGATTTGAAAGTTACAAATAATACAACCATCCTATAAATTATATAAGAAATTCATAAAAATTAACAACATGTTTATTCACACTCGAAAATTTAATGCTTTCGAATAGTACTTCAACCCTTTTAATCACAGAAAACAAATTATTTTATTTTATTTAAATTTAATAATTTATGAAATTTAAAATATTTATTTATATTGTTATTGTGTTCCTTATTCTCTAGTTTTTTTAATAGATAATTCGTATGATAAATTATTACAATAGTACGGTGTACATGCATAGGTAAAAAGTATCAGAAAATGGTATTGTACTATTACCTAATAACCAAGTTTATTCTGAAGATATTGACACAGTAACAGATGTGATGAGAAAAAGAGTTTCATACTATGGCCATTTACTAAGAACACCAAACACACGAATTTTGAGACACATTTGAAAAGCAAAACACACAAAGAACAGTACCAAGTTGGATAAAAGAAATAAAAGAGTAGCCTATATGCAAGAATTGGTAATAACAGAAGAGGATCTCAGAAATAAAACAGTAAAAATAAAAATTCTAAACAATAAAAATACACGATTTAAATTTAAAGAGGAAACAAATAGAAAGAGGGTTTATTCAGATGAGGACAGAAAAGCAAGATCTGAAAATATGAAAAGGTACTGGGCAAAGAGAAAAGAAGCTCGAAAAAAACTCTAAAGATTGATTGCAAGTGGTCCCATGTCGCCGTAAAAATAAAAAATACGGTGTACGACGTGACTGTGTAACAATTTACTGATCGGTTCATGTGACATCAGTCAATATAGAAAAATTAAACAATCGTCTCACATTTTACTAAGTATGTCTTTATTTTAAGCTAGGCTATACAAAGCAAGTTGTGGTCAGACAACAGAAAGAGGACGTTACTACTGAGTTCTTGGAACACTAATCCATTCATTTTCATTCTTTTAAAAGTGTCCTCTCCCATTTCTTAGAAACCACTTAAAACTCACTGACTGAATGAGTAGCCAACAGTGAATGGGTTTCCTTGAACTTAATAATGTTTTAAATAGTTTATACTTTGTCTCTCTGCCGTTTATTATTATTTTACTTTTTTACGTAGTAAAAAGAAATTTAACAATGACATTCCTATTCAAATTGTTCTTTACATAATAATATGTGTTTTGTTTGACAGAATAAGATTGTTTTATTCAGTTCATGTCTATTCTTTAACATATATTTTCCTTACTTGTCATTTTAGTGAAATTCTATTTGTTTTAGGATGCTTCCTAAAAAATTCTGCCTCAAAATATTTTGTGACAATAATTCAAATTCAATTCTTTTACATCATAAAATCTTACTTTAACAGAAATATAAAAACTTGGATTACCTGATAAACATACGAGGTGTGGCTATTAAATAAGGAGACTGATGTTGTGAACAATTTAATTTTAATTTTATACATAATCACTTATTGTCACCTTCAATAAAATCCCTAAAACGCTCCATGCAAATTTTCCATTGTTGGAAAGAGTGCTGGAAGTCATCTTCTGTCAGCTCCTTCAGGACACGTGCCGCTTTCTCTTTAACAGCTTCCACAGACTCAAATCTTGTCCCTTTTAACGCAGATTTCACCTTAGGGAACAGGTAGAAGTCACATGGTGCAAGATCTGGTGAATAAGGTGGATGTTCTAACACTGAGATGCTGTAGGCCTACATGGCTAGGAACCTCTTGACAGATAATGCAGAATGAGCTGGCGTATTGTCTTGGTGGAGAACCCATGATTTGTCCTTCCACATTTCGGGGCGTTTTTTCCTTACTCTTTGACGTAGTTTAGAAAGTACCTCAAGGTAGTAATATTGATTAATTGTTTGACCTTCAGGAACCCAGTGAAGGTACACAATCCCATGGATATAAAAAAAAACAATCATTGCTTTAAATTTTGACTTGCTCATTCGAGCTTTTTTGGTTCTCGGTGAAGTTCGGCTCTTCCAGTGCATGGATTGGCGCTTCGTTTCCGAATCATAAGTAAAAAACTACGTTTCATCACATGTTATTATCTTCTACCTGTTCCCTAAGGTGTAATCTGCATTAAAAGGGACAAGTTTTGAGTCTGTGGAAGCTGTAAAAGAGAAAGCGGCTCGTGTCCTGAAGGAGCTGACACAAGACAACTTCCAGCATTGTTTCCAACAATGGAAAATTCGCATGGAGCGATGTAGGGATAGAGATAGAGTGTATATTGAAGGTGATAATAAGTGATTATGTATAAAATAAAAAAACAATTTTTACAATGTAAGTCTCGTTATTTAATAGCCACACCTCGTATAACAATATCAAAATGCTACTGTATTTGGTAATATTTGATAATAATATTGATATTTTTCATTGCTAACAATGGTTGAAAATAATTAACATACATTTATGTTATTTGAGATTTTGTAAAAACTACCTTTTCTAGGTTCGATTTACAAGCTATCCCATCAACAAGTTTCCTTGTCGTAAACTCCGAAGATCTACAATTTTATGTCGTTCATTATAGCTGTATGAGGTAGTATTATGAACTGAAGAGAAGCACCGGGTAAATTATTAATTTATAATCCGTTTACGTAAATAACCAATAATTTTAGGTACTTATTTAGAACTATAACTCAAATTTATTTAAGCTAGGAATTATAATTTACTTTTATAGGTTACCTATGTAAAATTATATTACAGTAATACTAGGCCTACATACAACATCCCTGAATACAACGTACGGCAGGTGTTGGTTTTTGTTCACAGGAAATAGTCCACCACGTGTGACTGAATGGTTATCCAGTCAGTGGCCCTAAGGGCCTTTACCCCTAGTGTTCTCATGTATAAAAATATGACAATAAAGTAATATTTTATTATTATTGTTATTATTAAACCCATTATGCTGGTACTATCATGACAACAGTTCATTAGTGCAAATTAACGTCGCTAACCATATTTCGTTTTCAATTAATAAAAACAACTCATAAACATAACCAGAAGATCTTAGGCCTTATCTAATAACAACACGAAATGGCAAAACATTTGTTATTTATTACATAACCCTGTTTTATTTTAAAGTTAAATTCATTGATATTAAATGTAACAGTTGTATGTTTATTTTGTAAAATAAAATATTTCTTCTCGGTTCTTTGGAGAGAAGCTATCGTAGTTCTAGGACCTAAATTAAATAAAAAACGTAGTAAAGCAGGTAGTTCTCGACCGGTTGCATTAATTTCCACATTGTGTAAACTTCTAGAAAAGATATTAAATAATCGGCTAGTATGGTACTTAGATAATAATTTTATAATAATTTTTCAAAACATCAGCTTTCAAAGTTAGATTTTGAAAAATAGATTTACTATAGATCATCTTGTGTACCTGAAAATTGATATATGTAATGTTTTTGAATCTAATGAACACCTAATTACAGGTTGCCTAGATATGGAGAATGCATAAGGTTTGGTTTGGAGGTACAGAATTGTGAGGATATACAAATGAAATTAGTGTTAATGGATCGGTCCTAAACTTCATTTAATTTTTTACAAAACAGTCATAATGGTCGAGATATTGCCAGGAAAATGTTTTGTAGAAAATGATGTTCCTAAAGAATCCATTTTGAGTGAAACCTTTTACTCGTTGCTATAAATATGATACAATAAAGTTAATAACACTACCAGTGAAATGCTGTATATTTTACAGGTGACGTGATAGTTATAATTAGAGGCAAAATCGTTCAAAACTCATGCTAATGGACAACAAAAGTAGAACATAACGTGGTTTTGTACCTCAGAGACTTTACACAAGTCATTTAAATAAAAAGTTATGTTAATTGTTATGTAATGAATTTATTATTGATGCGACCTTAAATAAATAAACATAAAAAATTAAATTTCAATTCATCGTTAAAATAATAATAAAGTTAAATCCTGGAATGTTGTTTATCAATCTCAAAGAACTATTCAATTAAGACTTAAATTTGACAAGTCTTCCTGCCCTTAATTATATTCAAACGAAAAATTACACATCACCAGTGACATATTAAAAGGTGGCTGTATTGTTTTGAAAACCGATTTTAAATGGATCCAATTCCTAACGTTTTATTACTGCTTAAATAGTTTTCTTCTTGCTTTTGCAAACATTTTACATGAGGAATAAAATTACATTTTCACATTTTATATTACTGTGCAAAATATTACTGATTTTTATTGTTTTCATTTAATTTAGATAATTTTACATTCCCGATGCTTTACGGCCGGCCCGTGGTGTAGGGGTCAACGGAGCAGGCACCTACGTCAGGGTCCCGTTCTATTCCCGGTCAGGCGTAGAAATTTTTCATCACTCATCTTCATTGTCTCATTTAGCAGTTATTTACAAAACAATCGGACGTAAAATGAAAAACCCGATGCCTATCTATTTTTCTTAAAAATACAAAAAAAAAAAAACAATTGCATCAACCGTTAGGTTAGCAACTACTGTGGGTCAGTGAATGGTGGGTTTTGATTAGTTATAATTTCCAGAACCTGGCCAATATAATCGAACCCTGGACCTTTGATTCATAGCTTAGCGCACTAACCGATCCACTAAGGAGAGTGGGTTGATTCTACACCTTAATATTCTTATTTGAGAGATTATACAACTTCTGTTAAGCTAAGAGAGGGTCAGAATTCACTTTAGAGCGATGAATTGCTTATTGATTATGGAGTATAGCCTATAATTTTTTAGAGTAATATTTGTGTCCATTTGATTGTCGCAAAGCAGTTATATTGTGAACCCATCTTTTATAAAAATAATAATCATTTAATAAAACAGTAATAATTAGATTACTTTTAAATATGTAATATTTTTATTAAATAGTTCATTGACCTTTTTAAGATGAAATATACAAGGTATTTAATAAATTGTGTGCTTAAATTACAATCAATTCAACCTTTAAATATCAGAAGTATTTATGTAGTAGAATATATCATTCTTATCATTTTGTTTATAAACTGTAATTCCCACTTAACGATCGATTTTTGCTATAAATTAACAAACGCGAGCGTTACGCACCACATAATTTAAAAGTGCGTGAATATGCGCGCGCGTAATATGTATTAAATGTCAGGTAGCTTCCTGGATATGACGTCACGGTACAAGGTCTTCCTCATTATTCTGTCGCATGATGAAATAATTTGATGTAATCAAGAGTTGATAATTATTACCTGCTTTATTAGATATCATGAAATATAATTACCGACTAAGTTTCGTAAATTGATATTAATCTTTGTTTTAGTTAATTTTATTTTTAGTTACAGTAACTACGTACGGAAATTAGTTACTTTCCTATCTTATAATACAGCTCTGAATTCGTAAATGTAACGGCTATAAAGAATTTCTTTTAGTAATAAAATAATAATTTGTACGCACCTAGAAGAAATTGCTTTAAATATAAACACTCAAACATTATATTAAAAAATGTAATGCTTATTAAAAATGGATCCATAATTTGGTGGCTGATACAAAGTCCTGCATCCAATGAACGTCAAACGTCAAAGAAAAAATTGGAGAAATCATTAACAATAACCAATAAAATAAATAACTACAGTAGGCTACAGAGATTGGGAATATTTGCAATCGTTCTACTGTTAGCAGTGTAAAGAAAGTTTCTTCAACATGACTTTTATACGGGACGTTGGTTTCGTACAAGAACATCACTTTTAGAACTAAACTAACAAATAAATAAATTAAAAAAATTAATATCTGTTCACTTAATTAAGAAACTTGCATTATTTAATATGGTAACGTAAGTAAATAAAAATTTTTGATAAAATTTTTAATGGGTACCGTAACAACACTATTTCAAAATAATTCTGTATAGCAATCGATTGAAAAATGTTGGTTATATCATTTAAAATACTGTGGGTTTTTTATACTGTAGATTACATAAAATGACAAGCCCAACGTTTCAAAAATCTTCTGTAATTTTGAAACATTATACACCATATTTTAAACATTCTCTGCGTAAACGCTGTTATCTATAATTTCAGAGCGTTTCAACAAGAAACTTCGTGCTAACATTAAATTTATAATACACAATTTTCATTTCTAAAATCTACCATGTATCCTTGATGTTGTAGAGAAATGATATAGACCTATGTCCTTCCTAATCACTATCAGTGGTTT
Organism: Catonia carolina; assembly: GCA_035578175.1. Lineage (NCBI taxonomy): Eukaryota > Metazoa > Arthropoda > Insecta > Hemiptera > Achilidae > Catonia > Catonia carolina. Next base: position 23,726,933 of record JAQMRL010000002.1, on the reverse strand, counting down.
CTCTTACAGTTGGAGTAATGTTCTCTACGTTATTTTTGGTTCATCATCGTTTTTCATTATTAACACAGTTATATACTGTTTGTTACTGTTGCAGCTTAATAAATTAAGTTATCTTAAGTTAATTAATAGAGATCTAATCGTTAAGTTCTAATCTTATTAGAACTTAAATTCTAAAAATAGTATTAGTAAAAAAATATAACTAATAAGTATCTAATTAGTTAAAAAAAGTTGATTAAAAAGTTGACTTTCTTGTATAATAAATTATGTTTAAAATAATTATAAATTTTCATGAATTAAAAGTGGGGGTCTAGTTTTATTAAACTACAAGATTTGTTATTTACTTGAAATATAGATTTGTCATTTTTGAAATAGTTAAATAAAATTAATTAACATTTTTATACACTTATTTATAGTAGACTAATAAATATGGTTATGCTATACATAACAATTCTCATTCAATTTTTTATATTTATTAATATGCAGACTTGGAGTAATACGAATTACTTCTTGACATGTGAAAATTTAGTGTCGAAAGAAGAGGGTGAAAATAAGACGAATTGTGTGACTTCTATGCAAATTTAAAAACTAATTCAAGTTATTTATCATGACAGGTCATTTCATAACAATACGAAGGCGGAAGAAGTAACCTAATCTCCATTTTAACATCAGGGTTATGTAGACTATATTTTGTAAAATAACTTTATTGTTTATACTTCTTTGAGTTCTGATCTCAAGAGTTTAATAGCAAATTTGGGTAAATGGTATTTCAGAATTTTTGTTTATTATATTCTAGAAAAGTTAGTGATTCATTGGGCTAAAAAATATTGATAGCGTATAGGATATTAGACAATACATGATATAGAATGAATACCTGCTTTAGCCATGAAAAAGAGATTTAAGAAAAAATGATCGAATTTCTAAATTGGAGCTAAAATATTTTATTTACAATCCATTTTTTTAAAAATTATTTAAGGATTTAACCATTCGAATCTTATTTTTATACTAGGTACACAAAGAAAATGTAAGTATGTGTTCGCAAAAATCTCAAAAACTATGGAACCGATTTTCATGAAACTTTCACTGTTATCTTCTTCATAATGTTACGTATGTTATAGGCTATATCATAACCTCAGTAGGGGTTTAGCGAAAGGACAGTGGGGTCAACCGTCTACACAATGTAATAATTTGAACAGCTACTTTGTGTGTAATACAATTTTCGGCCTGTCTCCTTCGAACGTATCTCAATGGTGGCCACTGATGAAATTTTGAGGAAACTTCAAATTTTGTTTTGTTTTTTAATTTATGAAAATCGATTTCACTGTTCTCACGAAATCGACGACTTAAATAGCAAAAAAATTCAATCGTCTGTTAATATTCATATTTTTATTGTTATGATTACCGAGCTTGTGGACACCGGCTCATGATTGTCAGCCGGTTTGGGTAGAGGCAGCGCAACTGACTTCCATGTCAGAGGACGTGTTCAATTCTGGATTAGGTCTTCCATTTTTTAATCTTGAATCACATCATATCGTTAACTAAAGCCAAGGCTTTTGTATACAAAATTACTTTTATACGGATTTGAATACTAGACAGTGGTTACCGGTGTACTTTGATGGTTGGAATTCAATTACCCATACTCTCTCAGGAATGGTCGGCCTAGGTCTGTACAAGACTACACCTCATTTACACGTCATACACATCATCCTCATCTCATTGGGTCATGGGGTTGCTTATTGTTCTGAATTGAACAGATTGCAACGTACACAAATCAGGAGTAACAAAAAAAATTAATATTTAGATTTTGCGGCCAGGTTGACTGGTATGTCACCCGCTGATAAACGTAAAAATAAAAAAGTGCAACAATTTTCTTACTCTACAATAGCGTTCATTGCAAAGAAAATCAAGCGGCAGGTGACATGTAATAAGCAATAAAAACATATAATGTAGGTAATAATATTGCAATAAATGATAATTTGTTAATATATTTTACTAGATTTATTTTATACCATAAAAAAATGATATTTTTTAGTTTGAGGCAAAGCCCTCAAACGATTAGTATTACTCACAATATTTCTTATTACTGTACTCATGTTCCAGACATTCCAATTATTCCTAATTATATTTTAAATTGTGATTGTTCGGTGCATGGGAATATTAAATTATGAATGAACAAAAAAATTCGAAATTTAATTAGTAGGCTAAACAAATAATTAGGCCTTGTAGTACTCTTTTGTAATGAACCTAATTGAAATCAATTTTCTAAAAATAAAGATACACACTAATTTGTAAACCTATTCTTAAACTATTTTGGATGTGCGTCATTCAAAAAAAATTCAAATTACATGATTACTCATTTTCATTATTTATTTTCTTTTGTATTTTTTTTAATAAGAAGGTATTTTATTGTATATATAGGCGTTCGTTTGTAAAGACAGTTTTAAAACAAATGTTTCTGTCACGAATTCCTGCGGTTTATTTTACTTAAGAAATGTTAATTTCAAGTACAGATTTCAAAGATGTACGTCATTCATAAACAAGATTTGTTTTATTATTATGATTATGTTTCTTAGTAAAATAGTCAATTAATATGATATTACTGTAATTTCTGTATAATTTAATAACTTAATAGATATTTAAAAGTAATATAATATGTTGTAATGTTATTTAATACTACGTCGAACATCACCTTTGCGTACAGAATTTTATTAATATTGTATTTAATTCATTATGTTTTCATTATGTTAACCGATATTTTTGTTTCCTATAAATAATATCGTGCTCGTAAGGTGCATTAGTTCTTACTATTTCTAAAAAGAGTTATAAATTATTCATTCAGAGATGTTAGTAATGCATGTGGCGTTAGAACCGGAGTACCGGTTCACAGGCGGCTGTATTTAATAAACAATCTATATGTAGTAGGACATCTGCACTATTTGTATCTGTGCTCTGAAATTTAAGTATGAGGTGGAAAAATTAAATTTTTCTACTATGGTTTTTACCTCATAAGGTAGGTCAAATTAGTCCCTCTTCTTCAAACAAAATCTCTCAGAATAAAAACATCAAGTTGTGAACTCAAAAATTTAAAGGTGTAATCATTTAAATGATTAAATTAAATGACTACGTTAAATTAATCGTTTTTTGCCTACTGACGTTAAAGAGAATTTTATGCAATTTCTCTTGAAACGTAAGATGTTCCATTCTATATTTTTATAATTCTGGGGAAGCAAGTTGTACTATTTGGGGGCCAGACAGCAAACATATTTTTGGAATAATTTTTCTGTAGCTCTGTATAATCGAATCAAATGCTTTTTTCATGTACTCTAGTTTTGGATTCGTTTTGGTAAGTTTACTACGTTCTAGTAGGACTGCATAATTAGTTCTCGAGAACAAATTTGATGAACGTCTAACATTTAAAAATCAGAAGGGTAGAATGGGTGGTTTTTGTTTATTACTCATAAAACGAGTTTTTTGCACTTGTTATGATCGTATTCTAAAACACGCAACTTGTATTTTCCCATAATTTTTACTAGTTTAATCATCTTTTAAATATATTGAAGTCAGATTAGTAAAGTTTAAATTATTTTCAAATTGCTTACTTTCGTTTAAATTTCTTCGTGGCTATATTATATTTCTTTTAGCTTATTAATAAGTGTTTAACAATGTCAAAATAGGCTATTTGTAATAACAAATCGGTAAATATAAATGAATGGAAAATCCTAATGATAAAAAATATAATGACTTCTCGTTAATATATTATATTCTGTCTATAAGAATACCGTTAAATAATTACAACTGATGGATTAGTAAAGGTTCAAATATTTTGGATAAACCTAATTATCCATTCAACAATGTTAACTAATAGTAATAATTAGGATTTTTGTTGAATGACTACTGTGTACGTATGACCTCCCATGCCACTTATCGTTCATCAAGAATCACTATTCAAAAACCTGCCAGTCAGTAACCTGGCCATTCATTATTACTAGCACTTTTTGCTTCACTTGCCATCTTGAACGGAGTAAAAATAAGATTAAGCTCGAGGGATAGCGTGCGTGGAAACATAATTTCATTAAGTACTGTATTCTTCTAAGAAGAACTAGCCTTAGGAAACATTTGTTTAACTTGTACTACTTATTTTACTATTAAGTAAGTAATTTGTCTTGAAAATTATTTAATTTTGCTTTTTACTAAAACTTTAGTTTAATATTTATTTTAGTGTAATTCCATGCGAACAAGTTGTAGATTTAATTACAAAACTATAATCCGATTCCTGAGGTATAACCCAATCAAATTATTTTGCCGTAACGATAAAAACTTATTATTAAAAGATAGGTAGTCTATAACAAATAATCTCTATTGTTTGCCTAACAAAAATGCTTTGTCTTCTTCGTCTCACAATCAAGGATTAGGCTTGCGCCTGTTCCGACTCACAACAGCAACTAACTATTGAATTATTGCCATCTTTTGCGTGGTCTCCCAACATTTCTTTCCCCACCGGTCTATTGCAAACACTGAGGGGGATCCTTCCTCAGTCATTCTCTCTACGTGTTCCCTCCATCGATTACGATATTCTGTAATCTTCTCATTCAGGTTGTAACATCCAGTTCCGTTCTTATGTCCTCATTTCTTAGTTGGTCCCTATGACTGCAACACTTTGTTCTTCGCAGGAATCGCATCTCTGCCGCCTGTACTCTACTCTCTTATGGTCTGATGCTAATCCACAACTTACTCCCATAGAGTAGGACTGGGGCAGCATCACCTTGTAAAACTTTATCTGGGTTTCTTTTCTTGTTTTCCTGCCTAGGTTTCTGCTAATATAGCCCCACACTGCTTAGAATTTGCCAACTATCTTTTTTGTGTCCAAATCTTAATCAAAACCGATGTTACAACTTAAATAATTTCATTGTAATACTTGCTCGAGCGCTACATCATCTAACACAATTTTAGACCCAGTAGGATATTTACCGGTAAATGCCATTACCTTTGACTTTTTTACGGAAAAATTGAAATTATAGTTTTTGTTCAATTTATTTAAAACATATAGTCTACCGATGTTTCGTCTCTGTAAAAATATAGTTTCCTAAGTTGCAATATGAATATAACAATTTTCATGGAACAATCATTTATAGAAGAAAAATACATGGTTTTTTTTAAAATACCAACAATTAAAGTAATTTTAAGCTTAATTATTGCAAATATACAAAGATTTTTTCTTTCTTTCTTCTAATTGTTGTATAAAACCAATCTAAAATGCAAACATCTAATATAAAATCAAAATAGATTTAGGCTTTCATATGTAAGCACTAACTACGTGGTTCGTCGGCTGTATTTTAAGACATCACCTGCAATGATTATAAGGATTACTCACGGCTACTATACTAGATATAGTAAAGTTAAGTAAACGTGGTATTACTTATTTACATTCATGTTTAGGTGTAAAAATTTTACTCATCCAACCCCTTTATGAAAATATTATCCCCCTTGCGCTTTAGATTATGAATCCAAATTATTTCTGAAGTAAGGTATTTATTTATTCGAACCTCTTAAGTCATAGTTAATTGAAAATGAAAAGAGCTCATCTGATTTGTTATAATCTTTATTCAAGTAACCGTTCATTCTTTCTTCTATAATACGTTTCCATAAAATTAAGTAGATTCTTATTTCTTCAATTTTTGAATCGTTATCATTCATTTGTATTGTATCTTAAGTAACAAAATTTTTATAACAACATTGACTTTCTCTTCTCTTTACCGCTGTTAGTGATCCATAACTAAATTTTTATTATCTATTTTAGTGGCTGTACAGCCTTTTGTCGTGCCATTAAATGATTTTGTTTCATACACGTGTTGTTTTTTCATTGCTATTTTTCAAGCCATTTTAATTTTTTTCACTAAACCCTTCAGACCATTTCTCGTTGTAATTTTTCATCTTTATTTCTCTTGGAACCCTTCAAATTCTGAAACCCTTTTTCCCAAATTCATTTCTGCCCTCTAACTTGCCCAGAACCTTTATCTACTTCATATCTTTTTCAGTTTCTACTGTATGAACCATCTACTCTACGTTTTTTAATTTTCGTATCTATTTAATAACCGTTTTGTAAATCTTGTCTGATCCATTTTATATTTATGTTCACAATTTTTTCTTTTCTTAAAGAGTCTGTTATATAATATAATACTTCCCCAAATTAAAAATTTTCTATCTTTTTCCCGTAAAGCTTTTTTATTTTTTTCCTATTCTTTACTTAAAACTCTTCTTCTGATTAAAGACTCTTCTGATACATTCTGATTCATGCTACGCTTCAGGTATTAAAACTATGCTGTAGGCCTAGTGTCTTAATTTACAGTTTAACGATACACATTTTTCATTGTATAAAATATTATCTCTTTCTCTCTATTCTTTACTCCATATATTCTCTATATTCTTTTTAATTTCTTCGTATTTAGCCTACTGCCATTGCCCAGTTCATGGAATAGTAGCACATTGTAATTAACAAGAAAAAATAAGCGACTGTCTCCTTTCGGAAACATATTTTCACATTTCATTCATTAAATTAAAATTAAAACAACATTTATAAGGATTTTCCGTGTAAGTAGGCTAAACATGTTTAATTATTTTATAAAATAATAATACATATAAAACAATTGGAAACATAATTCAAAAATTCATTTATTATTTAATATCCAGGAAATGTTACAATACAATTATTTCATTATTATTTTCTTTATAATTATTATATTAATAACTAAAAAACATCACTAATATTGCCGGACGTCATCGAAACAACACTGCTGCTCCTGCGCCATAATCGAGAGTCGATTGTTCCTCGGCAACGGACAGGAAATTAGCGTTTCCGGAGACAAAGTCAATTATTATTGTTACTGTTGTTATAGTTAGTGTCCTGCTAGCGAAAAAAGTACACGTGCACGTATTAAGCTTTTAATGGTTTGTTTCACGGATCAATTCATTAGGAGGAAGGGCAGTGCAGAACAATCGGGTAAAAATAACAAGGGAACTGTATTAGGCGCACAACTAAATGTTTACAGGCCTTTATAACGGCTACTTCAACATTAGTTAATAAACGCCAATCCCTGGTGCGTTAAGCAATTAATCTTTCTTGAAAACTTCACTGGTAATTAAAATACCTTGCTGAGAAAAATTATTTTTTTTATAATGTGGCTAAACTGATAATGATACGATATCTCAAGATTGCAAAATGTTGTAAACAGTTTTAAATATGATCAAAATAAAAATGTAAGAACTTCCAATATCTATCGTGCATGATAAAATCAAAATTACGTCATTTATGGCAGGCCTATTATTTCGTACTAGCGGTACTCAGCGCACGTTGCTACGCCCAAGAAAAGAACACACATATTTTTAATGTAAAATATGAAATTAAATTTATTTTATCTTGATGCAAGCCGGCAATAATTGTCAACTATTGCCCTTGTGCTTTGTCGATGGTGATTACGACGGCAAGACGCAAAGGGAACTGTAGCCGCTTAAAATCGAAAGGCAAATCGTTGGAAATGTATGTATGCGTGGAATCAGCACCTTTTTCTCTTTGAATTTTCCACTGATTATTGTTGCCTTTAAAAACTTAGTGTCAGATTTTTGGTGGCCAGTCTTGTTCCATTGCATATCCTTGGAGCGTTTAAATTTCGAATGAGCATCATTGGCGATTCAACTTTCAATGTCAACATGTGTGGTGGCATTCCTGGTGGCTCCATCGAATTTAGAAATTCGGTTGGGTGATTGACTACTTCTTCCTCATCCATTACTGTGTCAATTGATTTGTATTTGATTGATTTTCCGAGCAATTTCAATTTATTTTTTTTATTGAGCTTGTTTACATCATTTTTTTTGGGGACCAAAATTGCACATTCGCACAGCCAATCTGGATTTTTAGTTGTTTGTTAAATTTGGAAATACCTTGTCTACAACGGCTTGAATAGTCGGCTGAATTTGCAAAAGTTTTGCGGAAACGAAACCTCATTGATGACGTAGATGCCTACCCCTTATTTTCTACATGCCACCTCTGTAGCCCGGTGGTTAGAGCGTTAGACTGAGCTAAACCGGAAGATCCGAAGTTGGATTTCTGGTTAAAGTTTGAAAATCACTACACATTAAGTCTCTTTGATTTCGTACCGTTATTTATAACAGTCACTAATAACTAAAATATTAGATGTGATTTTAAATAAACTATAAACTTAATAAAAGAAATCATGTACATCAAATTTAAATCGCTGTGAACAGTAGGACTGATGAAGATCAAAATATAATTTAAAATGATAATGTTGGTAATAAAAATAATAATAATTTTGTATTAGCTATTTATAACTGTAAATTGTTAATATATAGGCCCTATGTTTTAATAAACTAGTACTCTGAATCATAGACCAAGCAAGAATAATCAAGTTAACCTATCAAGAAGGCCGATTATTATCCCCAAATCAGGTTGCTCCTAGTTAAACGGCAGCCGTTAAAATACACTTTTTGATTGCTTTTCAACACGAAATAATTCTTTAGCAGTACCTACTCACTAAATAGCCTATAACATGTTAATATATACGTATATTTTTGTATGTGTTAATAATAACTAGAAATAAAAGTTTTTCTTATAAAGGTTTAAGAAGACAACTAAAATTTGAACTCGTTTCTTATAAAAACCTAACATTATAGGCCTACAATCTTTAATATGTTATTATCAAACATAACTTATCTGAGTTTTAAAACATCCGAATCTAATAATACTTTCGATGTTTATTATTTACGGTTATTAACTTTATAAGTATGTGTGAAAAGTGAATGAACTGTTATCGACAGAAAAATTTACATCTCAAATGTAAGAGCTCAATTAAAACTAATCTTGTTCATACATTGATTATTTTTGTTAATGGTTTTATATGTCTTCTACCTTAAAATTTTTTTTATTTTTTATCAGAAATTCCAGCCAGAAATTATCTGTTACCACGGACAGACACAATTTAAGTAAGTTATTCAGATCTTACACTAAACATGAGACTTACGCGAAACCGCCAACAAACACAACAAAACAATTTCCCTGAAACGTAAAATTAAACACTTCGTACTTTCTACTGTATTGTAGATCACACTTACCTATAAAACAAAAACTAAGTTTTTATAATTACCTAATGCGGTTTAAGTGAGTAGAAGCTTTTATCTATGATTAAAAAATCAAATATAAAAAGAGTACAACAATTTCAAAATAAATCCTTACGGTTATTCACGTATTGTTCTTATTACGAACGAAACTCTGTCGTACATTGATACCTCGACATAGACTCAGTAGCCTATGCATGACAATAAACAGTTATCTACTCTTTTTCATTCAAAATTAATTAACCACACAAATTCAGAGATAAGAACTTTGTCACAACCACACGAACCACAAAATCTGTATAGAAAATTATAGAGATCTCATATGAAACACCGACAATTATTTGGCACTGTGTGATTTCATTAATTGAGAAAAACAGGACATTTCACACTTACGTTAACATAAATATTGGTGGTTGTATTTAAATATAGTATTTAAATATGTGTATTTAAATATTGTGGAAAATCTAAATGGTCTATAGTTTTAAATTTGTGGTTAAAAAAAGCTTTCAAAGAAAACAACCCCAAAACTTATTAATACCTTCTTTCTTATTAAACGAACGGAAGTAGAGATTCCCGTGAAACCTATAATCATAATCAGTAAATAATTTCGAGTGAATTATAAATCGTTTTTTATTGTGCAAATGTGATGATTATGATAATAATGTAAATGACATTATAGGCATGAGAGGGGTAGGGGCCCCTCATTGGTATCTCCCAAGAATGAAATTTGTATATCAAATTAGCAGGTCTCTACTCCAGCGTCTTTTAAGGGGTCTAGGGGGATTATCAGGTAAATGGACGGAAGAAAATTGAAGGCACCAGGGGGGTTCTCGTGTTCGTGTGACTTGTCGTGAAAGCGTTTGTATAGGTATTCCATGGAATTTTGTACAAGTGGTGTTTTCAAATCTGTATGTAAGGTTTTGTTGCTAACGTAAAGAGGTGCATTTGCTAAATACCACAAAATATGTATAGAAAATTATAGAGATCTCGTATAAACACCGACGATTATTTGGCACTGTGTGATTTCATCAATCGAGAAAAAACAGGACATTTCACACTTACGTTAACATAAATATTGGTGGTTGTATTTAAATATAGTGTAGAAAATCTAAATGGTCTATAGTTTTAATTATGGTTAAAAAAAGCTTTCAAAGAAAACGACCCCAAAACTTATTAATACCTTCTTTCTTTTTAAACGAATGGAAGTAGAGATTCCCGTGAAACCTATAATCATAATCAGCAAATAATTTCGAGTGAATTATAAATCGTTTTTTATTTACCAAGGGGAATAGTTTTATTTAAATATTCATAGGTTATATAGTAGGCCTGATGTTTGATGTACTTTAGCCATAAATAGATGTTTTTTTTTAAATTTATTTAACGTCGCATCAACTACAACGGTCTTTAGCGACGACGTTGGGGTGTAACTTTGTACAGTGGAGGATGAAATGATATTTTGTATCGTATGAAAATATGCCGTGCCTGAGTGGGATTCGAACCCAGGACCGCATGATGAGAGGCGAGCACGTTACCAACTGCGCCAATGCGGCCGGCTAAAATAGATGTTATTACTAAAGTGATACTCATTTGTGTTTATTTATTTTCATACTGGTTGTCAGCTGGTTACCGTAAGGACTCACTTGTCCAACGATGGTTGGTCAGTACATATTTTAAAACTTTACTTCTTTATCAAAAAACGGTTTGTTTTATTTTTTATAAACACCCAATTTGATAGCTACTTATTGTTGTTTTTGTCTAAATTTGAACAGAGTTCTTCTTGTTTAAGGTAAGACGGAATCGAAAATTGTTTTTGATTTTTGTTTTTGTTTTTAGCTCTAATAAATAGTTGGTGTGCCATACATGTTTTTTTGACGGTGGATTAATAAAGAATTAATTTTTTAAAAAGTATTGTAGGTACGCCAAATTTTCGTATATCCTACTTTCATTTACATTATCACCTTGCATAATTAATATATAAATAATAATTTTATTAAACATTATTTTTCCTTTGTTTGCACCACTACCTATATGATTTATAATGAACAGCCAAAACAAAACTAATTAAATATAACACTCACCTCAAAAAATTACATTCATTCGAGATTTTTCGTCTCTCTCGGAGACATCCTCAGGAACTATACACTACACATGAAACACATATATACTAACACTTAAAACAAATATGGTCGACGTCCACGTCATTTTATTATTCGGCGGTTATTCGGCGGCATGGTTGGTGCAATAGTTGAATAATTGACGTGGTGTTCGACCATATTTGTTTTAAATGTTAAATGTGTTTACGTGTGTTATATGTGTTTAGTGTATAGTTCCTGAGGATGTCTCCGAGAGAGACGAAAGATCTTGAATGAATGTAATACTCTGAGGTGAGTGTTATATTTAATTAGTTTTGTTTTGGCTGTTCATTATATATCATATAAATAATAATTATATACATATATAAGAAGCCAGGAAAAAGAGAAGAATGAAGAAAAGGAAATTAGATATTGATATAGGTAGATGAAAAAAAGCTTATGACCCAGGAATGTTTTGATTGTAAGTACTCTTACTAACTGTACATGTATATTTACCGACTTTTTCGTTTTATGCAATTTACCGAAAATATGCTTTTTTAATAATATATAAGGAACATTTTCTCAGTAACCGCTTGATCAATCTTTCTGAAAATTTTCACTCACTGTGTATCTTAGAGTAGGTACTACATATGCTGAGTTTTTTTTGGAATGATAAATTCACTTCAACGCATTTTTTGTAACAAATTTACAAAAATTATGCAAATTGAAGTGGTCCAATGAACAACTTGTTTTCATTCTCTGTTCTTCATAACTTACTGGAAAAAAACTCGGTATCTGTAACAAACCCCAATAAAACTACTGTAAAAGTTTGAGTAATTTGGTTCAGTAGTTTATGAGAAAATGTTCCTTTTTTTAACATTTTGTTACATGGGGATTCCGTCTTACCTTAATGCCGGCTGTCAACTGGATATCTCACTCATCATTTGTTCAGGCAGTGTAACTTATTTTTTTCTTTTAAGAAGTCGTTTTTTATTAACCAACTGATTGGGACTGCCTGCAGATAACTACTTTAAACAAATAATAAAGGAGGAATATTCTGATTAATGAATTAAATATTTTAATTAAATTAATTACAGCGTAAACAATTAATGAAATTTGATATAAATTTAATGTGAATTTTATTACAGCCTATTGTCAACAGAATAAAACAATGTAAAACTTGTAACTTGATTCATCCTACAATCTCAAATAAAAAGTAAGCAATTTGCAATCTTTAGCATGTATAGGCACCCCATGAAGAATACTTAAAAAAACTTGTTTGAAGTTGTAATATTTTATATCACTCAAGCTGCCAGACATAGTCTACTTTAGAGGAAGGTAATAAAATCCTTTTATACGTTTATTGTCAATAAAATTTCTGTGATTGTTTTTATTTAAAATTCATAAATTCATTTATTTAATCGGTACGGAATAAGCTTTGTCAGTATTATTGAAACATTTTATGCAAAATCCAGATTTTATGTCCACTTTTATGAGATTGTCAAGTATTTTTTCTACACAGTTTAGTTAATTTTTTATTTATTTTATTCGTTAAGGGATATTGTAATAAATTATATTAATACAATATAAAATTATTATGTTTACCTGTTTCTATATTTAATAAAAATGAAATTAATTTTAAAACTAACTTAATGATTTATATTTTTATTATTATTATTATAAGTAAATAGGTACATAATATAACCTGTGTAGAACATAATAAACATAAATATTTTGAACTTGTTGTAGGCTTGCAATAAAAGTAAGAGACTTATTAAGTATGATAATTAGGGCCTAAGTAAATAATATCGCGTTTGTTGAACAGTGCAATTTATTCATTAATGATTTTCTTCATATCCTTGTTGTTATTTAGATAATTTAGTGTTATTGTAATATATTTTAAATTCTTATGTTGAATTGTAATTCAAACTAGAGAAACTTATCCATCTTTGTATAATTAAAATAACGTCTTAAATTGTGGTAAATTTATTTTTGTTGGTTATTACATTAAATTTAAGGTCCTTGAATTTTTAAATAAATAATATTACAGATATCGAATCATCGATAATTTAATTTTTACTTCTCTTGCCTATATAAATACGAGGTGTGTTCAAAAAGTAACGGGAATTTTTTAATTTCGCGGGTTTGGATAGTCCGATTGTAAAGATTTTTTTTATTATGTTGGTACACATTCCCCTGACGTACGATAAAATTTTCAACAATATTCATTGCTTAGTTCTTAAGTGGAAGCCGCTAAGGTTAGACGTGTTTTTCGAGCACGGCTATTTTTGTTTGTTAAAAAAATGGATCAAAGAATTTGTATTAAATTTTGCGTGAAAAATGAAATAAAGTGTAATAAAGTGTGTGAAATGTTAACAAAGGCATATGGTGAGTCTGCTATGAGTAAAACAAGGATTTACGAGTGGTATAAGCGTTTCCAAGATGGCCGCGAAAACGTTGAAGATGACTAACGACCCGGACGTCCAAGCACATCAACAACCGATGAAAACGTGAAAAAAGTGAAAGAAATGGTTATGAACGATCGCCGATCACAATCAGAGAAGTCAGTGATGATGTTGGCATATCGATTGGCTCATGCCATGAAATATTTTCGGATGTTTTGGGTATGAAACGTGTGGCAGCAAAATTTGTTCCAAAATTGTTGAATTTCGAACAAAAACAGCGGCGAATGGAAGTTGCTCAGGAGTCACTAAATAAAGTCGACAACGATGCGGATCTACTCAAACGTGTTATAACAGGTGACGAAATATGGGTTTACGGATACGATGTCGAAACTAAGGCTCAATCGTCCCAGTGGAGGCATTCTGGATCGCCAAGACCGAAAAAGGTTCGACAAGTGCGGTCGAATGTGAAGGTTATGCTCACTGTGTTCTTCGATTTTAATGGCATAGTGCATCATGAATTCTTGCCACAAGGCCAAAAAATCAATAAGGAGTACTAGCTACAAGTTCAACGCCGTTTGCGTGAAGCAATCCGAAAAAAATGCCCGGATTTGTGGCAAAACAATTCATGGCTTTTGCACCACGATAATGCACCTGCTCACAATTCATTGCTTGTTCGTGAATTTTTGGCCAAAAACAAAACTGTTACGATGCCCCAGCCTCCATATTCGCCAGACACGGCTCCATGTGACTTTTTTCTATTTCCAAAAATAAAGAGAACATTAAAAGGCTGTCGTTTTACAAGCATAGATGACATTAAAAGCGAATCGGTGAAAGAGCTAAAAGCTATCACAAAGATCGAGTTTCAGAAGTGTTTCGAGGATTGGAAAAAGCGTTGGCACAAGTGTATTGCATGCAAAGGGGACTACTTTGAAGGCTACAATATTAATGTAGATGAATAAATAAATATTTTTTTCAAAAAACGAAAATTCCCGTTATTTTTTGAACAAACCTCGTATATAGGAAGGAAAGTATTGTTTTCATATCGATTTTCCGAAACCGAGCTTTCATCGGATCTACACGTTTTCAGACCCCTGAACCCAAAAAACATGTTTTTAGCGATTGGACTGTGTGTGTGTGTGTGTGTGTGTGTGTATATGTATGTGTGTGTGCGTGTGCGTGCGTGCGTGTGTGTGTGTGCGCGCGCGCGCGCGCGGTAATTAGCAATTTTCTGTTTTTTCTCACGAAATCTGTAAAAAATCGATTTTTTAAAAGATTTCAGCCTTATTATGCATTTTACGACAAAAAAGTATAAACAAATTTATAGGAAATTAAAAGCTACAACTTTTATTTAGAGCATTTTTCTCTACAGAGCCTAGCTTAGCGTGAAAGAGTGATTTTCCGTATTTTCAAGCTAAACTGAGGTTAATTTTCACTTTACGTCTTTCACTCATGATTAAAATTAGGTGATGTTTTTTGAGGTTAGTTTTTTGTTTATTTCTAATGTTAGGTTATATTATTACCTAATTATTTGCATTGGCAAGAGAAAGTTGTGTGAGTGTTTCACACCAGATTTTTTTTCTTTAATTTCTATATTATGGTACTGTACATTGAGCTGCACAACTTCCGTTTATGATATTTAAATAGCGGTGAGGAATTTCACTTTAAGGAGAAGAGGTACCCAGTGGTACATTCCCCGTTTAAAACAACGGGTATTGTCCAATACATATTCAGACCAAGAGGGCCCTACTCTATTTTCACTTAAGACTTAAATAAAAATGAGCGCCAGAAGCAAGTGTTAAGAATTTTGATTGAAAGGCCTGGATCGACTTTAAAATTATTCTCTGTCGCTACTCCAAAGAGCTAGAGGTTGATTGGTAATCTATGGATAAAAATAAAATGACCATTTTTTCAATACCTCATAATCAAGTTTTGTTTATATTTTACGTTTTGATCGAAAAAAATCACATTCTTGGCCTTAATAAAAAAATTAATTATTAACCGATATAATTACATAAATGCAGATATTTCTAACAAATATGAATGTTATTATCCTACAGTTAAACTACCATCAGCAAGTGTAAGACTTACAGGCTTAACTTAAAAAATTTAGTCACCGGATGAAGGTGTTTAATATTAATATTTAAGCAGTATTAGATTAATATGTTTCCTTTTTTATTAGTTACTCCTTTTATAAAAGTTGCTGTTGAAATGGAATTGTTTACATCACATTTAATGCATATCATATCGTTCACTTGCTCGCAACATTGCATGTTCAGTTTAAAGGCCACAAAGAAAATTATTGGCCTATATGACCAGAGAAATATAGTCTTTTATATTTAAAATTATAACTGTATAAAATTACATTTGCTCATTTACAATAATTTTGTAAGCAATTACTTATATTTCAAATGAATAATAAACTGTTATTTTTTTAAATAGGCTTAATTAATTATACAGGGCTCACTTTCTTGCAATATATTAGTCGAGTATATTTTTGACCAATTTTATATAACCCTATTGCAGTAGGTAGTTATAATTTACTTTTTTAAGTATAGTTCTAAATATAATTTGACAGTAATTCGGTATCGTATTAAATAACTAAGTACCCTAATAAGATTAAGCTTTGACCGTTTATTCCACTTCTTTGCAAATACTCTGTGTAATTTAATTCTCAAGCATGTAAAAGAGTGTACCGTTTGTAGCGTGTATGTGTTTATAAGGATTTTACTTGCTATTAGAAATTATTTTCTTGAAACACCTACTTAATTACCTTGTTACGTATACATGAATCTAATCATATTGGAACTGAGTTGGGTATTTTCGATCTTAACTACCACTCAATAGAATTTATTTTCTCTATTGTACAGAGTTATTTTTCAGTCCTGTTACCCAATTGTTAACGTCTAGTAATTTTTTTCTAAGAAAGGAAATTTGTTTTGAGACACGAAGTTAGTAACCCTGCACAACCGGTATAGATACGGCAGTATGAGTTGATTCTTCTTGAGCTGTGTAAAATTTTGTGCTGTGTCTGGCCGTGTTACGGATAGAATGTATTTTACCCTAGAACAACGGGTTTTCATTCTTGAACAATATTTTCCCACGAAATCGTAAGCGAGTGTAAAAGAATCATTTCAAATTAAATTTGTTGATATTCCTCCACCAAGAACAATGTCAATTTCTAGGCTAACAAACCGATTTCGAGAAGTTAGTGTTTGTGACAGAAAACGTAGTGGTCGACCAACTTTCTTGATAGTTGACGTTTTAGAGAACGTGAATACAGATTGCTCAATTCTTTACGGAAAAGTTTACGAAAACTTTCCTCGCAAGTTGGTTTGTCATGTTCGAGTGTTCAGAAAGCTGCTAAACAATTGAAATCTGCATCCGTATAGCGTACGATTAGTCCAAGAGCTTCGCCTCTAGATTTAAACAAGCGATTGTTCTAGGGTAAAAAACATTTTGTTCGTAGAACGACCGAAAACGGCACAAAATTTTACACAGCTTAAGGAGAATCAACTCACACTGCCGTATCTATATCGGTTGAGTTGGGCTACCAACTCCGTGTCACAAAACAAAATTTCCCTTTCTTAGAAAAAAATTACCAGACATTAACAATTGGGTAACAGGAATAAAAAATCACTCTATTACTGTCAACTAGCCCTTGTCAAAAAAAAAACCTACAGGAACTTTAGTATCGATTGTACTATCTACACAAAAGAATATAATCATTATCAATCTACAAAAAACGCCTGCTGGTTAAATTGATGCTAAAACCTGTCAGCATGTATAGTAATGTCTGTTTGGGAATGTATCAACCAACAAAATAATATTAAAATCATCATATTTTTTTTCAAAATATGGTACTGTAAAATATCATCAAAGGCTCTGGTTTATCAGGAACAACGAAATCCACAGATACCTGAGAAAAAGCCTATATTTCGTTTAATGCGGAATCCCGAATATTTCCAGCTCTCTCAGATATTTAGTATTTAATATACATTTTTCTCTCGTAAATTTGAAATAAAATAAATAAAACATAACATAATTACTAAATAATTCACGAAATGTTTAATCAATGGTCGATTTACGAAAAATTAAAACTTTTAATTTATGAAAATTGAAAACTTTCAATTGTCTTCGTAGAAAAAAACCAGGTGGTAGACCTACTCTAAGCAAACTGTGACATCCGACGAAAATATAAACAATTGATTTTTTTTTACTTTATTTAGTAAAAACTTTAACTGTATATCTATACAGTAGTGTTTATGATGTAAGTTACGTATGAGTAATGTCCAGTCTTCATCTTGAGTGAGTAAATCACTCAGTGGCAAACTCTCGTTGCTACTGTATATAAGATCCTTACTCCAGTAGGCTATCTCTTTAATCTCCTTTGTGAATTTTGTGGTAGGTGTGGTTGTGACAATATTCGTATCTCTGGATTCGCGTGATTTATTCATTTTAAATGGAAACGAGTGAATAATTTGTTATTGGTTGAGTATTTTGTGTTTACGTTGAGGTCACGATATATGACAGAGTTTGTACGTAGTAGGGACTACATGTGATAAAACGTAAAAATTTCTTTTGAAAAGTTTGTCCTGTTTACGTTTGATTAATTGAAGAATTGAAATAAATATAATATTCCTGAACAATAACAAATATTTTTACTGAAGGGTAATTTGATTAAATGCAGTACTCTTATATAAGTTTATTATTTTCATTGCTTCAGGAAGTTTTAATATTCTCATCGGCCATTTTCATCTTCATAATATTAACGCATTTCATTATCTGATCATAAACGTTAAACAAGTAATAAAATAATTATTTATATTGTCTTGAATTCATTTAAAAAAAATGTTTTTGTCGTTAAAATAATTACATTTATTACTTTATCGAACTGGTTACCTTATTAATTCATATATTAATAATATATTTAATGCTTATAAATAAAAATGAACATCACTTGCAAAATGACTCATGAATGAAATGTTAAATAATTTTACGCCGTACGCGTAAAGGTTTTCTTAATTTATTGTAGGTTTTAGATTACGTTAATGAAAATTTTGGAATAAATAATAAATAATTTCTATAGCATGATTTTAAAAGCTTGACATTTGGAGCCAAATAATATTTTTTTTGGTAATTTGTGTTCTTTCATTTTTTAACAAACAAAATAGTTGCTTTTTTTGTTTTTTTTTTATGTTGTGTTTCTTGTCATATCTACCTTAACTATAATCA
Source organism: Catonia carolina (assembly GCA_035578175.1). NCBI lineage: Eukaryota > Metazoa > Arthropoda > Insecta > Hemiptera > Achilidae > Catonia > Catonia carolina. Next base: position 23,708,101 of record JAQMRL010000002.1, on the reverse strand, counting down.
CTTTAAAGTTCTAAATTCATTTAATTTTTCAAAAATATGTTCGTCACTCGAGCAGCTATAATTAACATTAAAAAATTCTCTCATTCTATTAAGCTATATTTTGAAAATTTCAATAATTATGACTCGTTAAACGAGTCATAGTATAAAATTATACAGCGTATATTGGTAATAAAATGAATAGTGTATGGCACATCCCATTTTTTTGTTAGAATAAAATGTAAAATCTTTTTGAAATTCCTTCAGATAAACTTTATGTGAATTTATTCAAATGATTTCGACTTCTTTGTCAAATTAACAAGGAGGATTAATAGGCCTATATAGGTAGATGATTTTTTTTCTTTTACTTTAGGTAGCGTGCATATCTAACACTGTACTATTAAACAATTTTTAGTTTTCATAATTTTTTTGACATGGTGTAGGAAGAGGCTTCCTTTGAAGCACTCCCCAGTTTCACATAAATTTCAATTTACATAGGCCTACTCAAAATTCATTTTTTTGAGATTAGACGGGTTTGGAAGTGATGTTGATAGCAGTTAACACAAATATCTATTCCATAATTTAAAGTCATCGTAAATTTGGAAATAAGCTTACTGATAAATTTTAAACGAGTTTTAGGTGTCTGCGAAATTTTTCAAGTTGACAAAAGTACTGTTTGTTATTTTTGCCATAACCTTTAAAAGAAGTATCTTAAAATCCTTAGAAGTTTTGATTGAAACGCCTATATTTTATTGATATTACTCGTTGTAAGTCCGTTTGTCCAAATTGGTGTTAGCTTGATCGGAATAATAATAATTTTTGCGGTAATGGAAGATATGATCGAGAATGTACAAGGTAGTAACTTATAGTTGTTTGAGTTTGCTGTTAATTTGAAGTCGTTTGTAAGTATAGTCAATATTATGATTTAAAAAACATAAAAATAATAATAATAAAAGGTAATAATTCGAAATGTAGGTTATTAGGAACCATACTGAGTTATGGAATCTATTCGTGTGAATTTTTCAGACCCTGGATGGAAACTGAATGAGGAACTCGGATCTATCCGTAGCTATGTTGTACTTACGGTACCAACTTAGCAGTCTAGGTATCTATATTTATTTAAATTAATGATTTTAAATAATTAAATAAAGTCGAAAAACCCGCAGTTTCATTAATATTTTGTGAATGTTTACTTAAAAAATTGTCTTAATATATGTTTTTTATAGAACTCTACATTCTCTAAGGGTGTCCATTTCTGTACGGAAGTATATAGATCAATGTAGAAACGTCAAGGTAGAATTGTAAATAAATAATCATGTTTTACTGCGATAGAATCGTTACCCCTTAATCTAATTTCGTAATAATGTTATTTATATTCGTAGCGTATTTTCAGAATACAAATCATGAATATCATATTACGTTTGTATTTAGTTTAACAAAAACGTGGAGGTTTGTGTAGGCACGCGAAGTTATCTTCTGATATATGTTGACTATCGTTTACTAGGGCGAATGCTGTCAGTAAGCGGATCTCGATGTGTGTATTCACTACTGAATAAAATTAGAATAGTGGAAAGGTAAATCGAGGGGGGCTGATGATGAGGTGAGGAGGTAGGCAGGCGCCGGGGCGCTGGTCGTCGCGCCGAGACGCGATAACATAGCTCCATTCCATTATGTGGTCTAATCCAGTTATCATAGCTCGTGCGGGCACTCTAAAAGCATTTCTTTGTCATCCTGTTGAAAGCTCTACCAGAATAATTACTCTCCGATATTGAGCGCTGCTTTCAGATCCTCTGACAAATTAATGGCTTATTTATTTATGATTGTTTTGTTGTTATTTCTACCATTTTTGTTTTGACAAATAATAATGTGAAATATTTTTTAGATTGTGGTCCCCGCGCACGTTCGCCTCTGACATAAGGTCACGGATACTATTGCTTTGCTAGTGTACGATTCTTTCAGGAACTGGTTCTTACTTATATTTAAACCTGTTCTAATCTCTTCTGTAATGCACTTTTAAGTTGGAAAAAGTAGTAAAATTCATTAAATCCATCTAACTTTGATAGGCGACCACGTCCGGCCTACACTTTTACAACCGATATGCACTACCCTGTCCGTACGTCCTTCGATCCTCAGTATCAGAATCTCTGCGCGGAGGGAGAAGACGAGAAAGATAGAAGGATCGAGTAGAAGAGAAAGAGTGACTAAGAAACGGTTCTCTTTCCACATCGTTGTTCACAATATTTATTAAACTGCATTACATCTGGGCGGTGCAATCAAATTCCACTTACATCCCCACACATCAAGTTTAATGCGTATTATAATTTATAAAAATAAAAATGTAATTTTCTTAGTAAAACAAACTAGCTGTAGACATCTTATTTCATTAACTTGTTTCAATGTTGTTTAAAATTTTAATTTACCTACTCTGTAATTAATAGGTACGTGAATATAATTATCAATATTATTGTTTACAACTTATGTTATAACAATTATTAAATTTATTTATTTCTACATTTACTCATAACACACGTCTTCTAAATTTAAATCTTCATCAGATTTATCGGTTACTTGTTGAACATTTTTGCCGTGTTTTTGATTTGATTATAATCTTAAAAGTAAAAGTTTAGTACAGAAATACTTAGCATTTTACGTTAAATACAAAGATTTTCCAAAATTAACCTCCATATTTTAGCGTGCCGTTTACAGAACTTAATGAAATGTGGAATAATTCGTGTAGAGCTTGTCTGACGGCCCTGGGTTATGAATGAGCTCTTCAAACCGTTACTTAACGATTGTACATAGTCTTTTCATTATAATGTAGCTTAGTCTATTTCTGAATTTTGTGCATCATCCTGAAATTGCCATCTATCTGTACGGTTATTTTTCTAATATTTTAGTATGTACGTATAAGATTGTGTGCATCGTTTCACTAACCACTGTGTAACTACATACGTGCAATAAACTCATTCCAATCCGTAAACAAATTCGTCAGTGTAAACAAAATGTAAAATTGTTGAAAGTGTTTTACAGGTTTTTTATATTTTTATTTTTATTTAATCCATTTTTGGTCATTATGTTTATAAAAATGACGTATAAAGGTATAAAATGACGTAATACTTTCGCAATGATATAAACAACGTAGTAGTTAAACATTTTATAAGCTCAGAACTCTAGTGTGTTGGTAAACAGACTATTTCACTGTATCCGTGCCGTCTCGACAAGTGTCGACTCGAGCCGTCAGACAAGCTCTAATGTAACTTTTTTTATTTGATCGCAATAGGGTAAAAGTAAATATAAGTATAACTTAACTGTTTTGGAGATTATGAAAACAAAAAATAGGTTAGTAACAAAACCGAAAATTTTCTCAGTTTACTGTGAATTGTAGAAAATTTAATAATTATTTTTCAATAACTCAAGGTATTGTTAAAATTTTAGCAGGCAAGTTATCGCACCAAAAAATTTTTAGATGTGGGCTTGTAAAGATGTTGATGAATTGGATTTTTGAAGAAATTCAAAGTATTTATGCTGTATTATGCTATGCTATTATATTATTATGTTATATTATAACATTATATAATTATAACATATATATAACATTATATTATTATGCTATATTATTATATATTATTATGCTATATTATGCTATTATTCTGCTATATTATAAGTATTATGCTATTTATTTATACAACGTGTAGAATTAAAATTAAATCTCACATATATCTTTGTATTAATAGAGTAATAATTAAGTTACATTTAAAAAAATAATTTACTATGCAATTATCATCAATTTTTCGGATAATTTAATAATTAAAAATGTATTAATGTCAACCTATTATGTGAGGTGCATTTTTACTTTCTCTTGCCTATATGAATATATAGGAAGGAAAGTATTGTTTTCATGTCGATTTTTCGAAATCGAGTTTTCACCGGATCTATACGTTTTCAGACCCCCTGAACCCAAAAAACATGTTTTTAGCGATTGGTCTGTGTGTGTGTCTGTGTGTGTGTGTGTGTGTGTGTGTGTGTGCGCGTGCGTGTGTGTGTGTGTGAACAGAATATCTCAAGAACGGAACATCGTACGAACTTGAAACTTAAAACTTAAGTTACATACCACTACCGGACGCGACACGAACATTTTCATCAAAATCGGTCAACTGGAAGTAGTAGTTTATTCGTATAATTTTTCAGTTTTTTGCGATTTTCTCAAAAACTGGTCCTACGATTTTTTTTAAAATCGCCTATTTTACTCAATTTTTTATTCTCTACAAGATAGGGTAGGCGCCATGTTTGCTGAAATTCTCGGTGAGGCTGTTTTTACGTAAAAACGTTGTTTTTTTAAGATTACGGCTTTAATATAAATTTTAGCGCAAAACGTTATATAATAAAAGTTGTAGAGAATTTAAAATTCTACAACTTTTATTTCAAACAATTTTTTGTAAAATGCTTAGTTTAGCGGTAATTAGCGATTTTCTGATTTTTTTCTCACGAAAACGTGAGAAAAATCGATTTTTTTAACATTTCGGTCTTAGTATGCATTTTACGACAAAAGTGTATATAATTAAATTTATAGAAAATTAAAAGATCTACAACTTCTGTTTACAGCATTTTTCTCTACAGAGCCTAGTTTAGCGTGAAAGCGTGATTTTCCGTATTTTTAAACCAAACTGAGTTCGATTGTCATTTTGCGTCATTCACTCATGATTAAAATAAGGTTATGTTTTTGAGGTTAGTTTTTGTTTATTTCTAATATTTTATTAATAATGTTAGGTTTATTATTAATTATTTGCATTGGCAAGAGAAAGTTGTGTGAGTGTTTCACACCAGATTTTTACTTATTAAACTAATTTATTTGCTGAAGAGTAACCATGTTGCAATTTTGTGACAGAAGGGATAATTTGAAACCAAGTGACCAACCAAGTTGATAGGTTAAAAAGGTGGCTTTTCGTGGCTCGTTTGTCCAGCGTAATAGTCTAATTTATGCCAGGAATGACCAACTTGCTAATGATATTTATATAACTTCAACTTTTTTATCTTGAATACAGTTTAAAAAAAAATTATGTTTTTAATGATTTATTGAAACTAATTTTCATTTCGTGACTTTTTCAGATTTACCAAATACCTTCCTTAAAAGTTTTATTGGAAACATGTTTTATAAAAATATGCAGCCCATATTTTATCTCATTTCATTTTTAATTTTGGTAATGGTTTGAATTAATTTTGTATTTTGTTTCTTATTAATAAGAAAATGCCACCCAGTTTTTTACAAAAACAAAAAAACATAATTTAACTGATAAATACGTTCACTGAGTAATAGGTCTTCAAAAATATTGGAGATTAAAATGAAAAATTAGTAGGAATGTTATTTATCTGAATAGACGTTAAATCAAGGAAAAAGAGTTTTAGGTTACTTGGTTTAGGTTACTTGGCGCCGTCAAAGTAAACCTTAAGAGAATCTTCTATACGTTTTATAATCCTCGATTTTAAAGAAAATATTTTTTTAAATTTTAGGTTACACAAATATTTTGCCTGAAATGTTTAGTAAAACTATTTATCATATATTTTTTATCGTAGTAGAAACTCAGCATCTGTGCACATATTATGAGTTAAATATTGTGTAAATATACAAGGAAAATTAACTCAGCAGTTCTTGAGAAAATGTTCCTTGTGTTTTAGAAAAATTTTGTTATCGGAAAAGAGCAAAAACCTTTACATTCAAGTGAACGTTAGATAAACCGTACACAACGCTAACACCCAGTGACAGCTCTAATATAACGTATAAAAATTAGGCAATTTTTAAAATTATGGAAATCGAGTGAGTGGTTCCAAAGTTACGAATTTCTTTGTATGACACTGATTTTAAATATTAATTTGTAGGCTATGTAATTTTTCCAGTTCAAATTCCTAATGATGTCTTGTAGAAAATAATGAGTTTTGTGAATCGATCGATTCAGTTAAACCTAAATTTCCAGATTATCAAAATTAATTTATATTTCATTTCCGTAAATTATTAGTATATTTTAATTAATAGGCTACTTATCTCAGTGGGCAATAATAAACTTTGAGATAAACGCTGGTCGGTGAAGTGCGAAAGGATACCATTTTAATAGTTTATCACACCCTGGTTCTGCCAATTTTAATGTGTATGGTTTAGAGTGTTAGATTCTGCTGAACAGATATCAGAAACAAAGGATGCTACTATGAGATTTTTATGACCTTTTAGGGTATTGTTTGCTGGGCTAGAAAAAAATAGCAAGATTAGTATGAAACTGATGTGCCAGGGGTGATAACAACTATTCGGAAATGTATGTAAGAGTTGTACAGTCTTTTGTGCCAGATAGTCGAGCATTCAAGCAGGTTTTTACTTAAAAGCCAACCGGACAATGTGGTATTGGATGACCTCAGAAGAGATGAATATCCCAACTTCTTTACGAAATAGTAAATTACTAAGTTTTAAGTTAGAACTTGCGAGAAGTCTTATTGTTTATTAGAATAACTTTATCTTTGTAGAGGTAAAGACTACGATAAATAGTTTTCCTTTTAAGTATATATCTCTCCTTTTATTATCACTACCTATCCATCTTACTTGAGTATTCTTATAGTTTTTCTTAGATCAATTTATGTTCTTGTTGTTTTCTACTAAAATCTTTCAGATGTTTTAAATATATGTTTGAATCCATATGTTGTGAATCCATATAAATATGTTTGAATATATTGTTTCTATCCGTTTCCATGTAATATATATATTAAAAAACAAAATATTTGAACAAAAATAAACATGTTAAAATATTAATAAACATTATAAAAATACATGCATAATTAAAACACATGTATATTTTAGTATAAGATACTTACATCAAATTCGTTTCATTATCTAAGCTTTTTATAAAATGTAATAAAAATCTAACACAAAATTAAACAGCTATGATAATATAAATAATGTGTAGGACTAATAGTAAAAATATTATTGTAATTATTATTAATAATATAATACGCCATAAAAGCCTCATAAACAAAATTTCCCTGCTCTTCACATTCATTAACATATATTAAAATATTATAATAATAAAAAATTAATAACACATGTACGTACGTATGTATACCTTTATAATTATTATTGCAAAGACAAGTTGATGCTGATATATTATCTTGCAATCAACTTTAATGTTACTATCTTGAAACGGATGTGTTGTATTAAAACGATGTTTATATCTTTTCATATTATACAATATTAAACCATCTTTATGTAAAAATTAAAGTAAAAATTCTACGACAATTAGCATTAATAATCAGTTCTAATTATTAAATTACGGTACTAATTAAAGATGCATTGTAATATTAGTTTCGCTACAAAAGAAAAACATCAGAATACTAAAAGTAATAGTAATAATTATAATTTATTATTATTATTAACAATATTATTATTTAAAGAATTTACTTAGATTAAAATAATTTTACATGAATAATAATTGTACAGATATAATAATTAAAAAATATGTTCAATAATTATTTTTAAATTACTTTAGAAGTATTAATCCGTCGTCACCATTATGAGAATTTATTTTTTTAAATGGTAATATAATTCAAAAATAATTTTTGATCATTAATAAAAAATCAAGTTAATCTTTACTATGTACATTATAGTACATATGTAACATTAATTTTAAGATTTGACATGTGAAAATTTCCAGAACCCGGGACCTCCGCGTGGCAGGCCAATGCGCTAACCACTACGCTACGGAGGCGGCCAAATTAAAATTTTAAGAATTAAATTTGAATTTAAAAGTGCTTAACTCAATTGGGTTGAGAGAGTGTCATATTAAAGCTTCAGTTTAATTTGATCTCCTTTCAGATCTGGAATTTTTTATCTTGATACAACTTCATATACATTTTCATCATAACCTTCCCACAAACCAAGGCTTATATAGGTATCGTCCACTAAATTATAAATTCTTTACACGGGAGATATTTATATATTGGGTAGTTATATAAAAATAGGCCCTAAATAAACGTTTGAAGTTCATTAAATTTTTTAAAACAATGTAAATGAAAGCGACTTTTTTTCTTAGTACCTCACTTTTAAATTTAAATTAATTTCTGTGTTATTAAAATCAGAATTTATTTCATATATTTTCCTAAAGTACTTTAATAACAGATATTAACGATAAATATATAACTAAATTATCTCGTAAGCTATTTTTAATGACTACTTTAAAAACAGTAGAAAATAGTAACCAATTTTTGCACCATGAAATGGTTTAGTATGCAATATCTTATTAAAACAAGAAACCTGCCTTAATTTGAGTAAATTTAATTTAATTAATTACAAAATTGTTACAGTATGTTGTAACCAACTTACTTAATTATACACTATAATTTAATTTAAATATCTTGTTTGACGTCTTTAAACAATTATAATTTTTAAAATCAATTTAAATGAAGTAAAATTACTTATGAATAAAATAAAATTATATAATTTAATTTTTTTAGATTTATTTTAATAGAAAATATTAAATCACCACTTTAATAACAGTTTAATGGCTGCATAGAAAGGTTTGTAAACAAGCTGATTTTTGAAAAAAAATAACCATCTGTTGTATAAATTTCACAAAAATCATTTAAAATTCAATTTATTTCTTATAAAATAAATTTTAAAAGTAATATTTGGTAAAACAATGATAAGTATTTGTGTAGACTATATAATAAATTTTCTGAGAAAAATTTGAAAAAACAAGAAATCTTAAAGAAGCTTAAAAGTAAATCATGTTTACTGTCAAAAATATATACAGTTTTTTTTAATTCCTAATATGTGTACGTTGCAATCTGTTAAATTTAGAACAATAAGCAACCCCATGACCCAATGAGATGAGGATGATGTGTATGACGTGTAAATGAGGTATAGTCTTGTTAAGACCCAGGTCAAGCAAAAAAAAAAATTTTAAAGTTTAAAATTCGACTGTTTATAATTTTGTTTAATACACTGGAATGTTTTTTAGTAATAGTTCTAATCTACCATGGTTTCCTTTAACATATTTCCAACAGAAAATCTAAAATCTGTTCGTCATGGAACAATAAATAGATAATTATGAATGAATTAGTGATAACTGGTGTTTGTGTCTTGAATGGAGGATCCATCCATCGATGCACTTTATATGGATGACGTGTTACGTTTTCTTATCTTCAAAAATGTCTGTTAAATGTTTTCATCCTAAACTTCTGAGAGGTTCTGTGTCATCTTGTGTGTCAACTACTAAAATGTTGGGATGATTTTTTAATTTCGTGTGATATGTTAAGGAGAATTCTAAATATTGCGTGTTTTTCTGTTGGTATGTTATTTAATTTAATCTTCTTTTTATGGAGAAATATTTGTTCTTAATATACTAGGTCTAACACATGTTTCATTAGTAGGAACGATTATAGCAGTGTTAATGTAATATGAAGTTGTTACACCAAAAATACTGGGAATTACTTCTCTTTTGAAAATCCATCTGGTTGGGCTGCTGTGATTCTATGTAGCCGTAATTAATACAGGAGGCTACATATCGTTTTCCTATTATGTTAGGTCATTCATGATCAAGTATCAAAATAATTGTTATTAAAGGTTTTATTAATTGTTTATTTTGGCCCCGTCTGTGTGGAAGTGGTTAGCGCGCTACGCTGCAAAGCGGAGGTCTCTATTCTTGGACAGGGAATGGAAAATTAGTACAAGTTTATACCCACCGTTTCCCAACCCAAAAGTAGTTGCTAATTACCAAGATGTTGGCGCGACTTAAAATAAACTTAAAAAATGATTATTTCACTTCTGCTTTGTTTATTTAAAGACAACTGTTTTTAGCGACTATGGTGGGTTATGCAATCAGTTGGTTTAACATTAGTAATTTCCAGAACCAAGTTTTGAATCAAACTCAAAACCTTTCGTTTTCCAGTGGTCCGAGGATTGTAGTGTTCTTTCACGTGAAAGAATTTAAAAAAGAAACGAAAAAAGTATGATATATTTTAAAGAAGTGCTTTACCGTACCTGATACCTAAGTGCATAATAAAACACATTGTGTACAATAGTAAGAAATAGAAATATGTGTAGAGTAGATAGAAGAACTTACAAACATATACTTATAAACAAACATACTTATAAGATAAAAGATAACTTCATTTTACAGATAATAATTTTTTCAAAATTAAAAAATTACTTAATATCATATAGCCTGTATTACTCAGTAAGCTTTGCCGACCCACTGTGTTGTGGTTAGCGCAACCGACTTTATTCCAGGGGTCCCGGGGTCGATTCCCGATCAAGTCTGACATTTTTGTATCATCTGCATTGGCAGTGATTGCAAAAAAGTCGGATGTAAAACGAAACAACAATCAGGAAGCTCAAATTTTTCCAACGTTGAAAGAATTTGAAAAATCTGTTAGGTAATTTCAGAGATTACCTCATGCAAACAAACAAACGTTACTTCTTTATAGGCCTAATATTAGTATAGATTGTTGTTTAGGTCATCAGCCGAAAGGCTGGTTTGAAAGTAAAATGAGGAGTTAGGTGGTTTACCATTGCCTTCCTCACAGAATGGAAAAGTAAGCTTATCAGCATGCCGGACCCTCTGAAAAGCACATATTTTCCACTCTGCAAATGACACCTTCACTTCATTCACCACAGGGTCTGGCTGTATAATGAAATTCATTACTTTCAGACGAGATTACTCTGATTAGTGTCTTTTACACCTCTACCTCTTCTGTTCTTAAATGATTCAGTCATTTGATTGGCTGATCATGTGATAAGAAACAGAACTATTTATTTTAGCCCTGCAATGAACAGATTTAGTGTAAATAATTTGACACTCCACCTGTCTGTTATGGGCAGTAGTATAGATTACACTTCCTTATTTAGCGTGATATTTTCAAATAATTGTTAATACGTTTTCATAAATATTACAGTTTAATTTGCCAACGATAGCCCATACGGGCCAGTTAACGGTGTTTATAAAGTACGTATACTTTTATTAGTATAATTTAATTTTAAATATTTTTTCAGTGACTACAAAGGCAATGTATAAGTTAATAATAAGTTATATTTATACAGAAATATAGCCTACTTATTTATTAAGAACAAGGAAACAGTACGCAGCAATAATATGTCGGTAGTAAATTGCAATTCTACTTGTAATTTAATTATACATAATTACTTTTTTAATTTGTTCTTTTATTTTACAAATTGCAGGAAGTTTACTGATTAATATCATAATAATTTCTTATAATAACAGTTTCCCAATCATTATGCAGAGGTAAATCGCACACCTACGATAGCATAAACTAACGATGCGTTATACGCGTAATTATATACACATTAATTAATTAATTAATTTTAGGCCTATGACTAAAAGTACTGTATAAAAATATTTTGGTAAACATTATTTTTTTCGAAGAAAAAATGTAAATATAGGTTATGGCTGGGTATAAAAATTCATCATGCGATCTTTATAGTGTTCAACACCCATCAAAACCGATAACCCCTCCTCTATATGTTTTATTATAATAAACCTAAATTCTTTCGTCACTTACTTACCGGAAAATATATTAGAGTAACCTGCTAAACTATTATATTATTATCTTGAACTCTAAAAATTAAAATAGTTATAACAGTATTTAAATTAATTAAAATTGTCCTGCTGCTTCCAGAGCTGTAATAAAATAGTTCTGTTTCTTCATTCTTCATTCATAGTAAAAGACAAAGATTGTACATAAGCATTCGAGAACAGAATAGATATCAATTAGAGTTATCTCTGCGGGTAGGTATGTCTTGATATACTGAAATATAGTGAAGTGAAAATTATCATTCATGGGGTTTCAATCCATTTTTTTGTTTTATGTACGAATTTTATGCACATGAAGTTTAATGTAGACGGTGAAGAGAGACAGGTAAAATGTATAGCGAACGATTATGATCACATGTCTCATATTTGAAACTTACAAAAGTAAAAGTACTAAAACTGTAAATTTATTTATTTATTTAAATAAGATTTGAATGGGATTAAATAAGATTTGTTTTAAGTGATGTTCAGGAATTCTATTTAATTTTTTTATTAAAAATTTGTTTGAATTTGATTTAATAAATTACGTAAATTTAAATTTTATTTAAAAAAATTGTAGGCCTATGTCTTCTTCCATAAAGAATTTAAGAACATTTTTGAAATTTTGACAGGTACTTAAACAATCAAGAACAAAGATTGTGCCCCATCTCAATATGAAATTTTTTAAATCAAATTTGGTATGCCTAATTTATAAAAAAATTGTATAGATCAATCAGATATAATGAATTTAATTTGAAAGGAAATTTATCTTATTAAAAAAACTGTCTGTATAAAGTATACATAGCCTACTTATTAATATTATTAATTAAAGTGATAATAGCATACATTTTTTTTAGGAGCAGGTTGGTACAAAAAAGTAAATTCTATTCTACAAGATAGAATGCTACAAAAGGAGTGATGAAATATGTTAGACTTGAGCAGAAATCGAACCCGGGAAACCCTGGAATAGAAGGCAGTAGCGCTGAATTTTCTTATGAAATAATAATTCTAGTTTAAAACCATCTTCTTACATTCTTGTAACAGTTACGTCACGACTATATTATAAATTACCTGCTTTACATTTTAACTTATTAATAAATATTTTCATAGAAGGAAATACTACTCAGTTAATTAAAACATTATTGCTAATGTATCATCGGATAATAAATATATTATATTTAAAGCCTAAATATAAAATATATAAAATAAAATAATAGATGACAGTGTTATTTGCTATTGAACGCAATAAATATGATTAGGCTAAATATATTTCCTGTTAGTTCTACATAATAAAATCAATTACAACTTTAACCATTAATTACATCGCTTAAAAATATTATACATTATAAATTACTGCAATTCAATTACAAATAATAATTATATTTTCCCTAATGCAGTCGTGTGCAGATTGCTAAATACGTGCATTATTAGCCTTGAAAAAATCCAAGTATTAATTGTAATGTAATTAAATACAATTAAAATTTATGATGGGAAATTTAATAAGAATTTAAACATACATAAATGTAATTGTTGTTACAATAGTGACTGGTATTAATTAACAAAATCAAGTACAAGATATTTTATTATGATTAGTTTTACTGGTGTTCACATTATTATTTTAATAATTAGTCATTTATTAAAACATACGATCTTAGTTTCGATCTTTAATTCACACCAATAGTTAGTAGTTATATGAAATTTCTGTAAGAAAATCCATATTTGATCGATTCATTGATTAAATGAGTAATTAGGCTGTATCTACAAAATTATTGTTTGAGTGTGAATAACTAATATTATCGCACTGGGTTTTTGTAATAAAGCGTAAATATTCTTTTATATTTTATATAATCCTGCCATAATTAATAAACCTACCTTCAAATGATTAACCTACCTTCAAGTGTAACTTATCTTCAAAAAAAGTGTTTGTGATGCAAATTTAATATAATCCCTAATGTGTACGTTGCAATTTGATCAATTTATGAACAATAAGCAACCTCACGACCAATAATATGAAGATCATGTATGTGTATGGCTAGTAAATGAGGTATAGTCTTGTATAAACGTAAACCGACTATTCATGAGAGAGTACCATTAATTGAATCCCATCCATCAAAGTACACAGGTAACCATTGTATAAGTCCTGTTATTCAAATCTGTATAAAAGTAACTCCTAGGATTTGCCAGGAACCTTCGTCCCCGAAAATCACCTGTCAACCGCTGACTCACAGCGACGTAAACATTTTGGTCTAGTTACCACTAGACCAACCCGGTGGGTATGAAAATGAGTGAAAAATTTATTTGTGCCTGAAATAAATCTTTCCTTTTATTAGATTCTGTATAAAAATTATTTTTGTCGTTTACCCCCATTCTCTAAAATCAATACGGGATTGAAAAGCAGCCATTAGTAATTAATAATCAAATTATGATTTCTGACATTATTTCAGGAATCATAACTTGAGAGTGCTTTGGGCAATTCACATGAATCAGATATCAAATTGAAGAACGAATTCCAATCTTGAGTAGGTACTGTGGTATGTGGTAGAAGTATTCCTTTTATATTCGTTATTTTTGATTTTGGATAATAGGAAAAACCTTTGGACAACAAGAAATAAAATAATTTATATAAGTGTTTAAAGTAGGCTTACTGTGTTAGCTTTTACAAAAAAGGGGCCACAGAGAACAAAATTTGAGTAGTTTTAAAAAATCTTGGGAATAGGTTAAGTAAGTAAAAGTATGCATTCTGAAAAATGGTACTATATTTGGACTTTTGAACGGAAAATATAAGTTAAATAACTTGAAATTTTCAAAAAAGAATATTGTTAATTTCGCTGACTTTTTCCGTTTTCATTTGTATTTATTCTGCCCATAACAGACAGGTGGAGTGTCAAATTATGTACAATGAATCTGTTCGTTGCAAGGCTAAAATAAATAGTTCTGTTTCTTATCACATGGTCAGCCAATTAAATGACTGAATCATTTAAGAACAGAAGAGGTAGAGGTGTAAAAGACACTAACCACAGTTATCTCCTCTGAGAGTAATGAATTTAATTATACAGCCAGACCCTGTGGTGAATGAAGTGAAGGTGTCATTTGCAGAGTGGAAAATATGTGCTTTTCAGAGGGCTCGGCATGCTGATAAGTGTACTTTTCCATTCAGTAAGGAAGGCAATGGTAAACCACCTCACTTCTCGTTTTACTTAGTAAAACCTCTATAGGTTCAAACCAGCCTTTCGGCTGATGACCTAAACAAGATTGTATTTATTATTGATGTAACGCAAATTTTATTAATAAAAATAAATACAGTAGGACTATTTTATTCAGAATAATAGTCAATATTTGAGTTTCTACAAGATATTTAAAACCCCTTTATTGCAAGAGAATTACGATTGTGGTTGGCTATTCATAGTGAAAACGAAATATTAGTTCCTGTATGTATAGTGCTAAATAAAATTATTCAATTATTGTATATTTGTAATTATAACTTATAAAATTAATTAGATGTTTAATGATTTTTTCAGAGTACGGAAGCAGCAGAACACCTGGCAGCTCCCCTGAGGCTGCGAGTGTGGAGGGAGAGACGGAGTGCAGTAGCGGCGGCGGTGGTGGAAGTGGTGGCGCTATGGGCGTCGTAGGCAGAGAAGAAGAAGGTGATGGCAGCGAGTGTGAGTTGGATGACTTTACTACTGCCCCAAAGAGGAAGCAAAGAAGATATAGAACAACTTTTACTAGTTTTCAACTTGAGGAATTAGAAAAAGCTTTTGCTAGAACGCATTATCCTGATGTTTTCACCAGGTAAATGACCTTTTTTCAATATTACTGTAAATTTATCATCTGTTTTAGAAATCATCTAGAGAATCCTTTAAAAAAATTAGTAGGTATGTCGTGATATTGCATCATCCTTTCTTAGAGTAGACCTTTTAAACGTTTCATCGGCAGTCCCAAACTTCCTCTACCTTGTGCTATGTATCTATAAACCTGATGAGAAATTTTGGTTACTTCCGTACGCTCTATGTAACGATACATCTCCCCCCTCACCCTTTCTAACCTGTAACCCTATCATTTAGAGGCTGAAGATTGAATTCACCTTTAATGTTCACATTCGTTCTTCTATTCAATCTGATGCAGCCAACCACCAACCTGAAAATTCTCATCTCAGCACTATAACATTTGAGTATGAAATGGGTTCGAATCCCATTCAGGCACGGAGTATTTTCATACGTTACAAAAAATCATTACAACCTTCACCGTCTGCATTAGCAGTGATTGCAAAACAGTCGGACGTTAAACCAAAAAAAAAACAAAAAAAAAGAGTATGAAAGCTTCTAAGCGCTTACGTCTCACTGTACATACAATCAGGTGAATTCAGTCTACTAAATTTATTCAAGCTTCCTAAATACACTGATTTTACGAATAAAATGTGATAAGTCACATCCCAAAATTAAATAAAAATTAATTCCAATAATTAACGTAAAATTATAAAACCTATGAGTAACATTATCCGTTTTTACTTTCTCTTGCCTATATGAATATATAGGAAGGAAAGTATTGTTTTCATGTCGATTTTTCGAAATCAGTTTTCACCGGATCTATACGTTTTCAGACCCCCTGAACCCAAAAAACATGTTTTTAGCGATTGGTCTGTGTGTGTGTGTGTGTGTGTGCGTGTGTGTGTGTGTGTGTGTGTGTGTGTGTGTGTGTGTGAACAGAATATCTCAAGAACGAAACATCGTACGTACTTGAAACTTGAAACTTAAGTTACATACCACTACCGGACCCGACACGAACATTTTCATCAAAATCGGTCAACCGGAAGTAGTAGTTTATTCGTGTAATTTTTCACTTTTTTGCGATTTTCTCAAAAACTGGTCCTACGATTTTTTTAAAAATCGCCTCATTTACTCAATTTTTTATTCTCTACAAGATAGGGTAGGCGCCATGTTTGCTGAAATTCTGGGTGAGGCTGTTTTGACGTAAAAACAAAGTTTTTTTAAGATTACGGCTTTAATATGCAATTTAGCGAAAAAATTTATATAATAAAAGTTGTAGAGAATTTAAAAACCTACAACTTTTATTTCAAACATTTTTTGGTATAACGCTTAGTTTAGCAGTAATTAGCAATTTTCTGTTTTTTCTCACGAAAACGTGAGAAAAATTGATTTTTTAAGATTTCGGCCTTAGTTTATATAATAGTATATATACATTTTATAATAAAAGTGTATATAATCAAATTTGTAGAAAATTAAAAGATCTGCAACTTTTATTTAAAACATTTTTCTCTACAGAGCCTAGTTTAGCGTGAAAGAGTGATTTTCTGTATTTTGAAGCCAAACTGAGGTTGATTTTCATTTTGCGTCTTTCACTCATGATTAAAATTAGGTTATGTTTATTAAGGTTAGTTTTTTTGTTTATGTCTAATGTTTTATTACTAATATTAGGTTTATTGTTAATTATTTATATTGGCAAGAGAAAGTTGTGTGAGTGTTTCACACCAGATTTTTTCTTTTATATGACTTCCTAAATATACATCAAAACCATAAAAATTTTTGTCAGCAATCTTCAGTCAATATTACGTCAGTAAAAAGTGTTAATTTTCCAACTCCATTTCCTAAAACTTTATAAGAGAGCTGTTGTGTTGTTTAGGTCATCAGCCGAAAGGCTGGTTTGAACCTGTAGAGGATTTACTAAGTAAAACGAGAAGTGAGGTGGTTTACTATGTCTTCCTCACTGAGTGGAAAAGTACGCTTATCACCATGCCGGGTCCTCCGAAAAGCACATATTTTCCACTCTGCAAATGACACCTTCACTTCATTCACTACAGGGTCTGGCTGTATAATGAAATTCATTACTTTCAGAGGAGATAACTCTGATTAGTGTCGTTTACACCTCTACCTCTTCTGTTCTTAAATGATTTTAGTCATTTAATTGGCCGACCATGAGATAAGAAACAAAACTATTTATTTTAGCCCTGCAACTAACAGATTAAGTGTAAATAATTTGATACTCCACCTATCTGTTATGGGCAGAAAAGAGTTGTAAAACTAAATTAACTCGTATATTCCAGTGGAAATGACAGAAAAAATTATCATAAAAAACGCATATTTTAATGCATTTATTAAGTAGGCCTACTTTCCTTGATTTAATACCTTTTCCCAATGATACCAATATAGATTTCTTGCATAAAATGGAGTTAGCAGGTTAGCACTCTTAACTACCGAAATAATTTGGGCAGCAAATGTTACAGCCTTGTAGTGGGTAAAAATACTAAGAGATAAGATTTAAGATAGATTTTTAAGATTATTATCTTTACGCCATCAAGTAAAACTTGTTTTTTTTTTATAAAAATTACCATATTTTCATGATTCTACTATGTTGAGTTGGTTAAATACAAACATAGGCCTATAACAATGCAAAAGTATTGTTGATGAAAAATTAATTTAGCAGGTGTAAATAAAATATTCTGTATTATGTACAGTTATATTATTTTTATTGTTTGATAGCCTATATATATTTTTACAGTAATAAAAAATAACAGATTAATTATGATAAAACCTGATAAAATTTTAATACATTTATTGAACACGCCTCCAATTATATCTGATAAGAGGTTAATATTTTTCTCTATAAAACAGGTGAAACATCATTAATTTAGTAATTTATTACAGGATGTACCATGGTAATTTATTATCCAATAAATTATAAAATATTAATTAACAATTACTATGATCTAGTTATAAAATAATAAAATCATCTGAGTTATATAACACACACATACTCACGTTTATTACAAATAGACTGCGCTTAGAAATAGGCAGTTAAATAATAAAATCCTTTCGTTTATAACACCAATTTTGTTTAGTGCTATAGAAGATGGTAATGTAGTTATCATCGTGTTTTATTACTAACAGATTTTTTAATAGTCAAATAATTACTTGAATTATTGAATAGACTGTAGTATAATTGTAAAAAATAATATGATTAGCTTTATATTCTTAAACTAGCTGTGTTACCTTACTGCCTAGTAAAGGGGTTGCCCTTTGTAGCCAATGGAGATAGGATTAGGGTAGAATGAAAAATTTATCTTTCTCAAGGAAATTAAAAATATTTTTAATTCCTTCAGGATTTTCATAATAATTTAGTTAAAAAAAAATAATTCGTATCCAATAATCTCTAAAGTTATTCAAATAAATTTATATCTTAAACATCCCTAAAATTTCAAGGAATAAATTTATGTAATATATAAATCTGGAAAAAATTTCCATATAACTTTTTTCATTTCAACCCTTGTTGTCTACACATTATTAAAAAAATGTGAAAGAAAACTTTTTTGAACAGTTTTTAAATCTGTTTTAAAGAAAGTTTTTATCTTTATGTACGCCTACAGGTAAATATATGTTTATTGTTTAGTATCTAAAAGACACACAATAGGTAAATTTAAATTTGTCAGATGTGATTTAAAGAAGTCTGCAAGAATACAGAGAAAACTGCAATATATAAAGAAATTATGATGAAACCGAACTAAATTTAGAAAACTGATTACTGACTTCAAGGGCTTTCCCGAAGAACAAAGTCAGAAAGTCTTCGTATTCCATGATCATTTATTTTCCTCATTGTGTGTCCGGCTTATCGCAATTTCAGACATAACAGACTTACATGAAAAACTTAAAGATTTTTTTTAAATTACAAAACTGTAAATTAAATCTTGAAATACTAAATTAATTTGAAACGTAGTGGATAATTTTCTTAAAAACGTGTTTTCAACAAGGGACAAAGAACCTAAATATGGGAATTATCCTAGGAAGGTCAAATATGGGACGAATGTTTTGTTTTTATCTCATTAAAAATATTTTACTTCATTTAAGTAATTCAAGAATATAATAAAAAAGAATGATATTATGGTTTATAAACCGACCAAGGTTTATTTCTCAATTTGTGAGAATTATTATAGGTTAAGTATTTCTTAATTATTTTATAATAATCATTATGTCTAAGTTTTTTTTTTATAAAATGGCAAGTTGCATTAGTTTAATTATATTTTATATATATGACATTAAAATGAGAATTATTGTAACGACAGATATCCTCCCACCAATTTAAAAGTACAAAGACAAGAGGAATGGTAGATTTAAAGAAAAGGGAATGCTGAACAACAGTAATTTCTTGATAGCTCGGTAAAACGAGTTTATTTATCGCCCCATTACTCGACATATAATGACAGATGATCATTAGTTTATGTTTTTTCTACCCATTTTTCTTATTATGGCCACTTCTTTACACACGTTCTCTCTATAAACTTAGATAACGCAGTAGAGCCTCCCGTGCTCCAAACTTTTAAGTACCACAACAGATAATCTCCAAAAGCATTTTGTTTATTATTAGTTTTTTATTAACATATGTTTGTAAGATATTATATTATCGTTTATTTTAGCCCAATATATTTACTGAGATTTTAAAATAGAAAATTTATAATACTAATTGGTACTTAAAAGATAATAAATAAGTCAAATAAAAACAATTTAATGATTAAGTTCGTGCTGTATTATTTGTTGTTTTAAGCTGAATCAGTAAATAAAAAGAAAATATTTGGATTAATATAATTGATTGAAATTACTTTTAAATGTAGTCAATCTCATATTTTCAGCTTTATAAAATGTTTTATAAATGAAGGTTAATTTTTTTCCAAAAAATGTTTCGATAATTTTTTTAAATTAAGATACATCAATTGTGAGGTAACCAATGGATGTGAAACCCTTACTAGAATATCAGTGGTTTGTTAAAGAGTTTTGAAAACGTAGAAAGAAAAATTTAAAAGAAGATTACAGGAGATAATAGGTATGAGGGTGGAGACTACAAAGCTTAAAACCAGCCAAGGACTGCATGCATACGAGAAGATTTTCTTTAAATCCATTACGAAAAGAAAATATTTGTTTTATGAACATATTTCTAGAATGAATACATACCATCCATCAGAACGGTTTTCAACTTTTTTAAAAACAAGAAACACCAAAATTCCTGATTGAAAAACACACAGAACGACTCGACAGAAAAATGGACGAGGGAAAATGAAACTCGTGATAGAATAAGATAAAAATAAAGAAAAATTAATTGTAGAAAGAAGGAAGGCACACTGAAATAATTATCACTTGCTGAAAAAGGATTAGAAAACGCGATGAAAATTAAATTTTAATGGGATCAATGGTGTTTTCATCAATTTTCAAAAGAATGTACACTTCATCTTTAAATGAATTTACCTACTCTCAAACATTTTTGCAAATTCAATAAAATTTGTTAACTGAAATTTTTAAAGAGTTCATTTTTCATCTCAAACTAAGCAATCTGTTCAGATTACCCAAAATACACAATACTAAACTGAATGAAATATCAAACACCATCAATTTTATTGATTGATTGTAGATTTCTATCTTTTTATATTATAAGTATTCGCTTTCAATAGTCAAAAATTTGTAGACCAAATTCCCAGAAAAGTATCAACAATTTACTTGACTAAGTTATATTTTTCTACTAATCAGTTGGTAGATCAGACAGATCCCGAAATTGCCTGCTCTTGATAAATGAGAAACCAGAATTTTGTTGCTATTTAAAAAAAAAACTTTAAAGTCGTGTCTCGGTACACTTAGTTCCTTAAAAACCCGTAAAAATTTTAATGTTTTCGTTTACTTAATTACACTAACATCTTTGTTAATAGTGATCTCTGTGGATTATGACCGTTGGGTTTTGAATTGCAATATATTCCTGACCCAAGCTGGTAATCGAACACGGGACCGTCCAGTTTTTAAGCTTGTACGCTAGCCACTGCGTCACAGAGGTGGTTAAAAAGTGTTATAGAGAAAGAATTCACGTATTTTTCTTTAGAAAGACAAAATATAGACCAAATATTAGTTGCGTATAATCATCATATTGCGTATTTAAGAATTTTATAATAAACTTAAATAATTTGATTGAATTAGCAAGGACCTCACTTTTAGTTGTAACGTTATTAAAAAGGTCGGTTCATAATTTATCATCATGCGCCAATCGTTTCGTAACGGACCGTTTCCTACAATACAAATATTTTTTTATGGTTTATAAATGAGAACATTCATATCAAGCGTAGCGTAAACGTTACGTTGCAGCATTGTCCGTCTCCGTACGGGATTCTCGGTGACAATTTTTTCCGGAAGCGTAATGTGTCTGAACGCATACAACACGCTCAGTATGAATACGCTATCGTACAGGTTTAAACTTTTCTTCATTGTCCATCAATTCTTTAAATAGAGTCTGATATTCTCCCTCGATCTATCTAGATATGAACATTTTATGTACAAAAAAGCCTCTTACGATTACGTTGGTTGTTTTCTATGTGATCTTTCAAAAAAATTGATATCACACACGAACCTTCAGTAGTCAGACCTAAAATTTTGACGCTAATAAAAGGAACTTACCACTGTTTACGCTACGTTATTACTTAACACTTTGGCTCCCAGTGCCGGTTATTGTCTGATGATATGAATGACAACTCAGATGTCATTCGGAAACGGCCCATTACGGAAACAATTGGTGCAAGATGATATGAACCACCCTTTAAGGTCGGTTTTTTGTAATTATACCCGGCAGGATTCTCCTGCAACATTATACTATCGTATAGTATTCTATTTAAATATATACTATACCACATGATATTTAAATAATGTTGAACATTTACGTAATGAAAAAGATGTTTAACGTCCTGCTAAAATGAAACAAATAGGCCAAACGTCTTCTACAGTTATGGGCAAACACTTGAACCTTATTTGTAGTTAGGCTTAATCAAAAATACATAAAAGCACGACGTTACTTTATAATACCATCTGCTATAAAATGTAGTATATTATTTTCTTGCGAATAATAAACAGTATAGGTTTCGTAAATAACATTAATTAAGAACATAAATAATGTAAATCATTTTATAATGTGTTTTTCATTAATATGTTGTACGTTTGTTCAGTATCTTGTTTTAAGTTTTATGATGTTGCTTTTATGGCCTGGCTCACAGACAACATCCCCAGAGAAAACGATGCAATGAAAGACGAATAAAATCTAATCTGATGCAATTTCTTGTTAATGAATTAATTCAAGTTTTTTTTATATTAGATGATACATAAAATATAATGAAGTGTTTATAACATGCCGTGGGCATATGTTACCTTAAATCGTTTTTATAAATAACTCATTTTTTATTTCTCGTGTCTCTCTATAGCGTCATATTTATGTGTAAAACAAGAGAAAAATGTATAAAATTTTATGTTACCTAAAATATTTTTATTGCTTAAAAATTTATGTATGTAGAAAACCAAATAGTAGAATTTTTCATAAGTAATTTTTCTATTTTGAGGTGCGGTTCGTTAACGTATTTCCATCCTATATCCACAGTATTATGTCACTAAATCTGTTATTGTTTAGGTCATCAGCCGAAAGGCTGGTTTGAACCTGTAGAGGTTTTACTAAATAAAATGAGAATTGAGGTGGTTTACCATTGCCTTACTCAACGAGTGGAAAAGTATGCTTATCAGCATGCCAAGCCCTCTGAAAAGTACATATTTACCACTCTGCAAATGACACATTCGTTTCATTCACCACAGGGTCTGGCTGTATAATGAAATTAATTACTCTCAGAGGAGATAACTCTGGTTAGTGTCTTTTACACCTCTACCTCTTCTGTTCTTAAATGATTCATTTCAAGCCAAACTGAGGTCGATTTTCATTTTGCGTCTTTCACTCATGATTAAAATAAGTTTATGTTTCTGAGGTTATAATGGTCATCATTTGTATTTGCAAGAGAAAGTCGTGTAAGTGTTTCACACCAGATTTTTTACCATGTTTTGTAATACAAAAATGTTTCAGTTTCTATCCATACACGGTATTTTAAGAATTTTCTTCTGTAAGTTCATAACTCAAACGCTTCCGGTCTCTTCGTTGTTGCTTCCGTTAAGGTTCAAGATTTCACTGTGTATAGTAAGATGGAGATATGAATAGTCAGAAGAATCGAATTTTTAATTTCAAATGGAGTTTTATGCGAAACTCCATTCAAAATTATTTTTAATATTTCATTTGCAACAAATATTAATCGATTAAATACCACATGTATCATCATTCAGTTATGAAATGGTTTATGATGATGGCTTGGATTATAAAGAATTTTGTTTGCTTGACGTGGTACGAATATTAAGGCCGGTCGGTGTTAATTATTTTTTGTCTGCTCAATGCTAATTTGAATGTATATTGCGATCAGTTAATAGAATATTCAAAATATTCTAGTTATAGAAAACACGATTACCAATAAAAATAATTAAAAATACAACTTAATTTATTATCTTTCATCTAAATACATTTAAACGGTGTCAATTTAGTAAAACTATGTCGATTTTAATTGGATAAAATATTATATAAATATATTATACCAATTATGAATCGTATTACCGTATAGGTATATTCTTTCTGGTTTGGTTACCGATGGAGCTCCTTCCCGTCAAGGAAGTTATTAGAAAAAGGCGAGGCCAATTCGAAAGGACGAAATGCGATCGGATAGCTGAATGATTAATGAAGTCAAGCAATATTCCCTATGTGTGGTTAGACCACAAATCTCTGGTAAACAGTTCTACATTATCACTATTACAATCCTAATTGATTTTTTAAATTAATTCTGTTTAGTAATATGGTATGCAGAACACACCGTGAATGGCTTCTGTTACTAAATGAATATCCAGATACCCATTTAATCTTCGTTCTAGCAATTACCTTTCTGACGCCTAGTTGTTATATTCTACTTTCTTTTTGTAACCCCAAACTTCTTCAGCAGTTATTTTTAAATATTAATTATCTTAATGTTTTGTAGATTCATTCACTTAGACCTACCTTTCTAAAATATCTTAGTTGACTTTCTTTTATTATGAGTAAATTTAAATACTGAAATTACATTCGTTCAACTCGTAAATTGTATTTGTTAAGGTAGAAAGATTCTTTTTAATAACGTGCCAAAAGCATTTTAATATTCACTAATTCGATGTTGGTGTCAAATTAAAAATAATATTAATTGAAATTCTCTCCCACTGTAGGCACATTCCCGAATTTTTTACTGATGTTAATTATTAATAAATATTATAATCTGGTAATAATTTTACTGTTTATATTGTAAAGTAAATTTGTAATCAAATATTACAACAATTTTTCTTCATTTGTCTTTAATACAAATTTCAAAACTATTGAACCCAATTCATTTTGTTAATTTTAGTTAATTGTCAGACATTTCAAATAAAATACCGAGCATTAAGGTCAATGAGTTTTTTTCTACAAAATATTTTCTTGAACATAGATAAGTAGTTGACGGAAAATTTAAATCTGTTACCTACTTAAATAATTTCAGAGAGATAAAACATTCAATAATTTTTGACTGTTTCTTTTTCTGATAAATTTATTTCCCAAAATTTGACGGTATTTTTAATCCGTCCTAGATAAATTACTTACATTGATTATTCTGATGAAGTTTAGTAATGACATAAACGTCGATTTTTTGTATTCGAATTTGATAAAAATCATACTATCCATCAATGCAATAAGTCAACAATGAAATCACTTGGATAATACAACTTTACAATGTTTTTATTTACATATTTTTTTACGATTTAGTCAATAAAATACTTTAGTTTTTTGAACAAAACAATTTGAAGAATCATAAATTCTAGAATAGTTTCGTTCCATTCGATATTAATTGTTATTTAGGTTATGCTCTTCTTTTATCGTTTAGGCCTACTAAAGACCACATTGATTTGTTTCACATACAATAACGTTTTCTCTTCGTTCATTGCTATTTATCAATCTTCCCCGAGCTTTTTCATTTTTTCACTATACTCTTTCTTCCTTTCTTCTGACAATTTCTTGTTGTCATTTTTGTAATCATTTCTTTCTGTTGAAATCCTTCAAATTCTTTAACTTTTATTTTTAAATTTACTTCTGTCCCATTCTATCTAATATTTTCATCTCCTTAAATTCATTTTTAGTTTCTATAAACTATCTTCTCCGTGTTTTGTAGTTTTTGGATCTATCAAGTAACTGCTTTGTAAATCTTTTCTGGTCCAGTCTGTAAAGATTTACGCAAAACAGGATTTTTATTTTTCTCATTAAATCTGTTCTTTTCCACTTCCCATTTCTGTAAATCTGTTTATTACTTCTTAACATAAATATTCTCCATTTCAATTTTTCTTTTGGTTCATTGTCATTAATTTGTCCTTGCCATTATTCCTTTCTTAGTTTGAATCGGCTAACAGAAGACAAAGTTCTGTAGGTATTTTTACATATTAATATAAAAATATAATTTATCAGCCAATACCATATAAGGAATTTGCATAAATATATTTTTGTCAAATTAATAAAAACTAATCTACCATATTTGTATTTATAGGCTATGTAGATTAAAGTCTAGACATTTAAGAAATGGTTCTAATTATGAACCATATGTTTTCTTTTCAAACAAAAGGCCTTAATTTAAATAGGCATTAACGAGTAACATTAATAGGGAAACTGGTGTTTGCTTAACATTCATTCAGAATTACATACTTTAGACCAACTAATAAGTGGTATGATTTATCATTTGTTATTACGATAGTTAACAAGAGTTTATGGTTGATATAGGAGAAGAGAAGAGAAGGGGAGAGATAATTCAATGCATTGTTAAAAGTTCCTGTTCAGTGCCGCAATACGAGCTGTTGATTGATTACCGTTCTTTTGACTGTTACAGGGAGGAACTGGCCATGAAAATTGGACTGACAGAAGCGAGAATTCAAGTGAGTAAATTTATCATTGTAGTTTTTCTTTTTCTTTTTTTAAATTAATTTATCTACTTGTTAATTAGCTGGTTATTGATAATTAAAGGGACTCGAACCCGCGACTGACTTCATTATAATTTTAACTAACTAATTGTATTCATGTGAAGTACGCTTTCTCACCCTCCGCTCCCCTTTTTGACCTCTTTTTAAATAAACTATGTAATGATTATAAACATGCTTTTGTAATAACTTAAAAATATCTTGTTAGTACAGACTTATTCATTCTTGAGTGTTCTATTGTTTAAAAACATATTTGTACACGTACCGACAAAAATATTGGTCGGAAAGCTTAGTGGATTGATTACAATAATGATATTATAAGTAATGATTCATAAATCTATTATAATTATAAACCTATTGATAGGAAATGGAAAATATTTTTTCCATTTTTTGCCGCACCAAATTGTTTTTTTATTAGCGACTGCTATCAAGGTGGGATATTAACCTATGAAAATATTATGTCATTGGCATATCCTAGGTATGTTAATTTAGTTCTTCTTCAAACATGAGGTCTCCGAGAACCAAAATATCAGGTTGTGAGCTCGCAGATGTATAATTGTTTCATTTGTGTTTTCCCTACCGAAGTTGAAAAGCTATTTCTGTGATTTCGCTTTAAACTTCATAATGTTCCTTATACTTTTATAATTTTGGGACATCAGATTTTACAGGTTGGGAGAAATGCCTTGGAGTTGTATTAATGTGCCAACGAATTAAATTAATAATGCTTGTACTGCAATTGTGGATTGGTTTTGCGAAGTTTGATGCGTTTTTACGCGCTTGAAAAATTAGTTTTTTGTAAAATTGCTTGGGTGGAAACGTAAAATGGGTTGTTGTTTAGGTCATCAGCCAAAAGGCTGGTTTGAACCCGTAGAGGTTTTACTAAGTAAAACGAGGAGTGAGGTGGTTTACCATTGCCTTCCTCACCGAGTGGAAAAGTATGCTTATCAGCATGCCGGGCCCTCTGAAAAGCACATATTTTCCACTCTGCAAATGACACCTTCACTTCATTCAACACAGGGTCTGGCTGTATAGTGAAATTCATTACTTTCAGAGGAGGCAACTCTGACTAGTGTCTTTAACACCTCTACCTCTTCTGTTCTTAAATGATTCAGTCATTTAATTGGCTGACCATGTGATAAGAAACAGAACTATTTATTTAACCCTGCAACGAACAGATTGAGTGCAAATAATCCGACACTCCACCTGTTTATTATGGGCAGACAATTTTATTATAACTTAATAAAATAAAATTGAAAGTAAGTATATCTTGAGTAACACACTGTATGACAGCGTTCTGTTGTCTGCAGTATGTTTACGTCGTAACTCCTTCTAAGAGTGAACATACTTGTTCACTACTGAACAATGTATTCTTACGTTAAGGCAGGTTTTTACGTGTAGATATACACATGAACACGCAAATTTAGAAAAACGCCAAATATTGGGAACAACAATTAGACGTGTGTTAACACCAATAGTAAATCAGCAAGGCTCCGAAATAGAATAATACTAAATGTTTTTACTCTCTCTTGCCTATATGATTATAGGAAGGAAAGTATTGTTTTCATGTCGATTTTTCGAAATCGAGTTTTCACTGGATCCACACGTCTTCAGACCCCCTGAACCCAAAAAACATGTTTTCAGCGATTGGTCCGTGTGTGTGTGTGAGAACAGAATATCTCAAGAATAGAACATCGTACGAACTTGAAACTTAAAGTTACATACCACTACGTGTGAAAAATCGAATTTTTAAAATTTCGACCCTAGAATGCATTTCACGACGAAAGTGTATATAATCAAATTTATAGGAAATTAAAAGATCTACAACCCCTATTTAAAGCATCCCTCTCCACAGAGCCCAGTCTAGCGTGAAGAGTGATTATCCGTATTCCTAAGCCAAACCGAGGTTGATTTTCATTCTTCGTCCTTCATTCATGATCAAAATCAGGCCATGTTATTAAAGTTAGTTTCTTGTTTATTTCTAATGTTTTATTAATAATGTTAGGTTCACTGCCAACCATTTGCATTGTCAAGAGAAAGCTGTGTGAGTGTTTCACACCAGATTTTTTATTTTTATTTTACATGATGTTTCTATAGAAATAACAATTGTCAATTAAATACATCACCATAGATATAACTGTAACGTTAATACATTTTTGGTGTAAGGGGGGGGAGTGGTCTATTTACAAAACGAATATATTATTTAAAAATTATTACAAACTTAAAGTATTATTTAAGTCACATTTTTAGATGATTAATGCCGTTTGATCATCTAAAAATGTGATGAATAAATAATAAAACTCAATAACACCAATTAATACTTTTTATATATTTCAACACTTTTACTTAAATAAATAAATATAAGGAGCTGTAATAAGTTCATTTAATTAAAATTTTTGAATTCTTAGAACACTGCGTATAAAACAAAAGGATCAAATAAACTGAAAGGGGAGAATAAAACTGGTGTGAAATCGCGCAACTTTCTCTTGCCAATGCCAACAATCAACAGTACACCATAACATTATAATGTGTCCACAGTTTGGTGGCACCTAGAGACCATACCCCGCCCTTTCACACTGCGCGCGCACGTGTGAAAGGGTCGGTTTATAATCTCGTTCCACGAATTCGTGGACACATTAGAGTAATAAACAAAAAAACTAACCTCAAAAAACACAACCTTACTTTAATCATGACTGAATGATGCAAAATGAAAACCAACCCCAGTCCGGCTTAACAACACGGAAAATCACTCCTTGACGCCAAACAAGGCGCTGAAGAGAAAAATGCTTAAAACAAAAGTTGTAGAACTTTTAACTTCCTATAAATTTATCATATAGGTACACTTTTGACGCAAAATACATTCTAAGGCCGAAATCTTAAAAAAGTACGATATTCCGTTCCTGAGAGATTCTGTTCACACAAACATAAACGCACGCACACGCGCGCGCGCACACACACACGCACACACACACACACACACAGACCAATTGCCAAAAACATGTTTCTTCGGGTTCAAGGGGTCCGAAAACGTGTACATCCAATGAAAACTCTATTTCAAAAAAATCAACTCCAAAACAACACTTTCCCTCCTATACATTCATTCAGGCAAGAGAAAGTAAAAAAGTTCAGGAAGCCATGATAAGAATGACACCTAAGCATAATATTAAAATTGCTTTCCATTAACACAAAAAAGAAAGACTGACACTTAGATACAGAATTTTAAACTAATTACATTTTCAAATCTTTAAAAATTATTTTTTTTATATACCTAACAATCCAGGAACAGATCAATAATTAAGTTTTAGAAAAATTAAATCATATTACTTAACAGCCTGAAATTTTCATTTGCAGCTAGAATGGAAAATAAATTTTAGATTGCCCTTCATACATATTAATAATGTACTGTAAAATGGGATGGGATTAATAATTTATACTTTGTAACTATATTTATATATTAACAGCCATTTGGTAAATGAAAAACATATACAGGATATTGACAACTTGGTTCTATGCAAAAAAGGAATTGAGCGCTTGACTCCAAAAATTCAAGTAGTACAAACCAAATAAAAAACAATTCATACATTCTTGAAAAGTTTTTTTTTAATGATTATAACATTCAAAATCATAAAATTTATCTTAAAAAAATAATATAACTTAATAAACTTCCTTACAAAATTATCAAAAATAAATAATAAACCTTAATAATAATAATAATAATAATTTAAAAAAATTAATTTATTTGGTCATTAAATAATATGGAAATATACTAAATGGCGATAGCAAATTGAGACTTAATTAATTACAATTATAATTTTTATAAAGAAATAAAAATAATATTCATATTATGTTTGTTGTTGAATTTTTGTTTGTGCGCATACAGTCTATTTTCAGTGCTTTATATCACGCAACGAATTCTAGTTTTGTTTTTTTATGTTGAAAGTAAACCCTTAATTATAATAATCTACCCCATCATTTAATTAATATACCCGTCTTCTAGTTCTGTCTTATGTTTCTTGATTATATGTTCGATCCTAATAATTATCAACGAATAATATTATAATGTTATACAGGCGTAAAGTTGCATCTGAACTTATCATGTAGCCCATGGTAAGGTTGCTCCAATTATATGGAAGCTTTTATAAAATACATAAATTAAATAAACTTACTTTATAAAACTTCTGTTATTATTAAATCCACAAGATAATCAATCAAGTTTGCTGAATAAAATAATTAAATTTTTATAGTGATATTCATATTTTAATCTGCCAAATGATTCATATGGTAGAAATTTGTTTTGTATTGTTAAGCAGTAGTACCGGTAGAACTACCGACTTTGTACGGTGATCAACTGACAGCCATAAATGAATAAAAACCACTGTCCTTCCAATTTAAATTCATTTCATTCCCGTAAATAATCCAGCGCAATGTAAAAATAAAATTGAATTTTCTTGGGATAAAAATAGTTCCCAATAATAAAATAAAAACCATAAGTTACCATGATATTAATTTGATTTTTATTGTGTGAAATTCATTTTATTTATTTATTTATTAGCTAAAGTACCCGTTCTTCGAACGGTTTTCTTGGTGCTGCGGAAGGTCTGTTGATGTACTGAGTTCGATCCCTGTCAGGTCTGATATTCTTTTATCATTCATTGTTATCTACTTGTACCTCCTTTCAAAGTCAGCATTATTATTAATGAAAAAAAAGTAGTTGGACGTAAAATAAAAGCAAGATCTTGGTATTTTTAAATTAAGATATATGTAGCGCTTTATTATTTTCATAATAAATGAAAGGCAAATCACAATAGGAACACCACGATGGTTATTAACTAACGCACTATTAAAAATACCGATTCATTTTTGACAATGTGACCAAGAATGGGTGTACAGGGTACTGGTGGAATGGGTAGGTTGGTAACTGACTGAATGAATACGGTTTTTACCGGCGCGTAGGCCTATGTTTATTGTTCTGTTTATTGTGTATATGTTAGTTAATATTCTAAAAATATTGATATGTTTTTTTCTTAATTAATAATCTCCGTTATTATGCATGAAATGAAAAACGTTACATAATCAAACTTTTTTGTCTTTAAAAGTTTCGTGATTTGGTTCAGCGGTTCTTGCGTGATGCCGTAACATACAAACAGACAAAAATTTAATTGAACCTATTTTCGGTGTTTACTTGATAGATCTGGTGTAGAAACAAAATTTGGGGCATTTTGATTGTACAGACAAAATCAAAATTTTATTTATAATAGATTAAATGATGACCTTAACCGGATTGGTTAAGTGGTAAAATAATCGCCAAGAGTTAGCTATTTAACAGCTGATTTTTGGATACGAAGGTTCCGTGGTTTAAATCCTAGTTAAGGTAACTACTTTTATACAGATTTGAATAATAGGTAGTGGCTACCGGTGTACTTTGATGGTTTCGGTTCAATTACACATACTTTCTTAGGAATGGTTGGCCTGCACAAAATCCCACCTCATTTACACTTCATATAATATTGGCTCATCTCATTAAGGATTAACAAAAAAAACAAGGTAGTGCAGTTTGCAACACAAT
Organism: Catonia carolina; assembly: GCA_035578175.1. NCBI lineage: Eukaryota > Metazoa > Arthropoda > Insecta > Hemiptera > Achilidae > Catonia > Catonia carolina. The sequence goes on along the minus strand of JAQMRL010000002.1, from coordinate 23,676,146 downwards.
TTAGCGCTCTAACCACTGGACCACAGGGTAAACCTGTACATATATAAATTTATAAATGTTGTTTTCAGTTGTAACAAAGAATAAACTGACATTTGTCAACACTATAGTGAGAAGAACAACTCGCGTACTTTCTTCATTTTTTTACACCTTTAACATAATTTTAAGTATTTTTGCTCTATACAATGCTTCCGGTTTTACCACCGTCTGATAGTACCTAATTTTTGTATCGCATGATAAGGCTTTTTTTGTTGTACATGTTTCTGGTATTCATGAAGGCAGTTCATGAATACACAATTTTATTATACATCAAGCACCAATCAAGACTAAGTTGTACAGAAATACTAAATTTCTCCGTATGTAAAAATAAGTTAAACAGGAAACAGTCAATACTACGCAGGGCCAAAAACCTACATGAGAAACAAACCTTGAGAAATCAATTATATGTACTAATAAACTAATCATACAAAATATATTACACTTCAAACCTACATGTTGTTTATATCTTTACTTTTTTTATTAATAAAATAATTACATAAATGTGATTATTACTAAAACCGACCATTAATATCTCAATTACCGTTCATAATCATAAACACGACGTAATTTCATTTTACTTATTAAAAGCGATATAAGCAGAAACGCTGATTGCTTGTATTAATTCTTTAAAAGTATGAAATTAATTTTAACAGAATTACGTATCCAATTAGTTTTAACTGCTGGGTGCTCACAATTTTAGTCTAGAAGAAAAGAACGCAATTAAGTGAACATGTATTTTTAATAGATATTTTCAATCTGTTAATAAGAATGAACATTACCAAGTACTCCTCCCACAAGTGACTTTTAATAACTACAAAGTTAGATGGAGCTAATTGGCAACGATCGGCCCGCGGCTTGTAATAACTGGCGCTCGCAGTTCTATTCGTCGTAATGACCGTTTCGGAGCCAACAGCTACTGTGCTGCCACCTGGTTGTATGGCCTGTCAACTTGGTCCGCCATTAGACAAAAAAACCATCTGTTTTTATTTTACATCAAATTAAACAACCAATTAAATAACACAATGATATATCGGAACAACTTAAATTGGTATTTGAAACTGCTACTGGCTTTTTTAAAATTTACATTTAAATTTTACAAAATTAAAAATATGATTAGATCATTTATTTCTAATATAGATGATTTTTCATGGAAGGTTTAATTATGTAGTAAAAACTATTAAAGAAAATGATAGAACAATATTGACAGACATTTTAAAAATTCTTAACTAACTGGCCACGCGTTGGTGGCAGTAATTTTTACCCTTCCTACAAAGACAAATTAATTTTAATTAGTCTACCAACTTTAAAAGATTGTAGGTATGCGCTTAATTATCTTTTTAAAATTAATTTTAATGATAAAATGACTGTTATCAGGAATCCAGGTGGGCGCCTGTGAATCACAGTAGCTGTCTACAGTCAAAAACTAATACTTAACTCATAACCGATTCTTTTAAGCAGACCAATTTTTACATGACTACACAACGAGTTTTAAATGTATTAAATACGTAACAAACTATTATAATGTATAATTGTTAGCTGTTAGTTGGGGAGCTGTTTGTTATAGTAATGTTTTAGGAATACCATAATTAATTTAGGACTATATAGTATTTATTAAAAAAAATAATCATATCCAACCAGCTAAATAATAGTCTACGTATTTAAATAAACAAACTCTATTGTCACGTAAAATAATATACATTTTGTTATGTTTATTACAAGTCAAAAAATTTGGAGTATAAAAAATAAGAAGGTTTAGTACCACAAAGAACACAAATAGTAGATAGACTAGACATTCACTTGGAATGGACTAGGAAAACTGTGAGAAAACCTTGATCGGGACAGACAAACATTATACTAAAAACTAATTGATCACAAAATTATTCCTAAGAGTTTTCAAAGTTCATATTCACGAATTAACTTATTGATTTTCCATAGTCTATAAAGGATCCTAGCAGTAGAAATGAGATTCCTGCGAAGAGTTAAGGGATGCTCGAGATCGGATAGAGTGCGGAATGTGGATATAAGGAAGGAGCTCCAAGTCTACTGCCTGAATTAGAAGATTCAGGAGTATCTTGGGCAATGGAGGAGACACCTGGAAAGAATGCTGGACCACAGAATATCCCTCCAAGTACACCATTATGCACCGGTTGGACGGAGAAATGTGGGACGACCTCGGAAAAAATGCATGTAGGTTAAGAGTTTTAAGTTTGTTAGTTCGGAACAGGCGACTGCCTAAGCCATGAAGGAAGAAGAAGAAGAAGAGGAGGAGGAATATTTTCCACAAAGAAGTTTACTTTTTCTTAACAAAAAAAATCAGGATTAGGCCTACCAGTAAGAACACTACAAAGTGCTTAGGGCATGTGTATAAAAAACCTCATTTTACTTATTAAAATCAATATAAGAAGAAACTCTGATTGCTTGTATTAATTCTTGAAATATATAAAATAATTTTATATTGTTAAAATTAATTATTAATTTTAACAGTATTACGTACCCAATTGGTTTTAACAGTTGGGTGCTCTCAATTTTAGTCTAGAAGAAAAGAACGCAATTAAGTGAACACGTATTTTACACTTTGTATTCTTACAAACTTTGTTATTCTGAAATTCTCATAAAATAAGAAAATTGAACATAAAAGGATAGACTTTTGATATAAATTAAAATTTAAGAAATAATAGAGTAACATAAAAAAATAAAATATAAAAATGTAGTTATTAAGTATAAAAATGTACAAGATAAGTTGGTTTTCTTTTTTTTAGAAAGAAAACTATAGGCCGATAAACTCTCACTAACTTATCAAATAAACATGTAGGCTGCACCGAACAAGAAAATTGAAAACCAGTTTTTCGAAAATTGATTTCGGCGACATAAAATTATTCATTAATATCATATTTTTTAGCAGAAACTGAGTGTAGCTTCATATTGTAAGATATTTTTAATGATTAGGTTGGTTGTTATAAATTTTGACCAAAGTGTATTAGCTTTAGATTCCTTTTCGTATACGAGTATTCTCCGTTGCACAGTTATAAAATAACTTTTGTATCTGGTCGGGTACGAATGGCTGTATTTATTCTTCAAAAATAAATTTTCTAAAAAATAAAAAAAAATAATGCAATCTTATAAGTAGGTTTAGTACAAAGTGTAGGTTTATTTATTTTTAAAAAAACGAGTATAATAACTATTATAACAAACAAATTTTTTGCTAATTTTTTTGCGAATTTGATGCTGAAGTGGCCTTAACAGCCCACTTCTGCATCTTAAAGACGGCATCTACTTTACCCAGAGATCTCCAAAACATAAAAGCAATCTGAAAAGTTTGAGAATCAATCAAATTACACATTTTTTTTTGGTAAAATTATGGAAAACTAATAAGCAAATAAAAGTGATTTAAAATAACTACAGATAAATATGCTCTTTTGTAACGGAGAATTTGAAAAGTAAAAATATATTTTTAAGAAATCTTTCAGAGTATTTTTATTGTAAATGAACTATTTAATTACGAGGTTACTGAAATATTAAAAAATTAACGAAACAAATGTAAGCATTGCAGAATAATTTAACTATAGAAAAAACAAACTGATAAAATGTTTCTGCAATATGCGTGTTACAAGAACGTCATTCATGTTTTCCTAATTACTGAAAAACAAGTTCTACAATTCGAAGTTAATTATTTATGACGTCAGGGAATACTAACAGATGTCACATTAATACTTAATTATTTTCCTCCCTTTGTTTCAACAAAGTTATAAAGTTAAACAATTACTGAATTTCATCTCCCATTTTGTTTTGAATTTACAAAGTTAACTTTCCAAGTATAAGGAAAAGTTTTTCGTTGTTTTTTTTTCTGTTGTAGTATTAAATTATTTAATACAATTTGTAAAGGTTAATCCAGTTAAATTTCAAAATTATAAAAGTTGTAATTTAATTGAAGCCAATTTTCTGAAGAAAATAACTATAACTACGTACTAATCTGTAATTTAAACTTTTTCAATTTCACTTGGTTAATTTCCAAAAAGTTACTTTTATAAATACTGCAAAGAATAGAAGTCTAAGCTTTGTAAAACAATTGTATATAAACTTGAAATTTCCCACGGAAATTTATCGGACTAATTTATTTCTTACCAACTTTTAACATCAGTTATTTACTGAGAATTTCTAAATTTCTGTAGCTACTATTACCGGAATAAGTTTCTTAACAATTTTTTTAATTGAACTGCTACATTAAAATTTATTCAATAATTAGGTATAAAATAATGAGTAATTGCGAAAGTTTCTTAATATTTCATTGGATTTAGAATTTCAAAGTTAATAGAAACCTTCATATTAGGCTGTAGTTTTTATTTTCATATTAGGCCTACTATCTTGTGTTATTTCAAAATTAAGTCTCACCCAATTAAAGTTTAATCATATTTTAAAACTTATCTCCAAAAATTAATTTTTGCACTTAAGTTTTTATAAATTGTTTAAGCGTAAGCTACTTATTCTAGACGTAACGCCAGTAACTTTGCAAAGTATTAATCTATGTAGGCCTGTCTACAGTCGATTATGAAATCCCTACCAGAAAAAAAATACTACACTAACTTATTTAACTTATTTCTTTCCATTAACGATTATTTTACACTGTGAAGTCACTACTTGTAAATTAAATAATAACTGATGTAAATACCATAAAATAGGACTTCAAGGAAAACAATTCTTAGCAGTGAAACTCCTGTAGGATATAGAAAATTAATGAAGCTTAACTTAGCTCTAATGTCAAGAATGTCTTTACAGGTTTTGTGAATTAAGCTTGTGTAGGAGTCTTTTTCGTTTTGACAATTGTTTTTGAAAACCCCTGTACAAGCGAAGGAAAACATCTTTAACGTACGAAACATTTTTAACGTTGTTTTTTTTGACTACCAATGGTAGGAAAATGCACAGAACGTTTCGATTTTTTTATTTAATTTCTAATGTGTGTAGACCTACGTTACAATTTGTTCAATTTAAGAACAATAAGCAACCTCATCACCCAATGAGATGAGGATGATAACTTATGTATGCTGTATAAATGAAGTGTGGTCTTATACAGACTCAAGCTGACCATTCCTGAGAGAGTATGGTTAATTAAAACCACCCATTAAAGTACAATGGTAGCCACTGTTTAGTATTCAAATACATATAAAAATATCTAACTACCTTTACTAGGATTTGAACCACGGAACCTTCGTCTCCAAAAAATCAGCTGTTAAAAAGTTGCTTGCGGTGACGACTTTACCGCTAGACTATCCTGATGGGTTGTTTAGATTGTGTTATATTTTTTTAGTAGGCTAGGTTTAGCTGAACGAAGACTTAGCCAGTCATTTAAATTATTTCAGTTACTTTTGTCTTGACGAATGTAAGCCGAGATAATTTATTTGCAACAAGGACAAAATAAATATCATAATACTGCAAAATTCAACTCCAAAATCATTACCATTTAAGTTCATTTGTATTGTGTTCGTTTTTATAGCTTGTTATCTTAATAACGGGCATACTAACAAATGATTAACATTTTGAGAAAATTATATTCAAAATTTCTCAGTTGTTATTTTAACAATAATGGGTTATACAAATTACACATAACTGGAATGTTATTACAAATTTCTTTAGTAAAATCCAACCGTTGTTACTACGTATTTCTACAATTAGGCCTCTACGTTTTAACCACTTTTCTCTTTGTAATCACTGGAGGATTCATATTATCACACATAGACGTACTAAAACTTTTCCTTACGTATGAATTCCTGTAATATTTTTACATATGAAGCATCACTCATTTTGTTAGAAATTTTTTTATGGTAAAATCCTTGATATGATCTTTAATCGTATTCCCTATTCTTTAAGAAAGACAATTTATTTTTTGAGACAGTTTCTTTCTGTTTAGAGCACTAAGTCTGGCAATTTTATCTCATTCATAACTTATTACAAAAAATTAAATTGTAGTTATTAATAAATAATGAAAAGTAGTTGAATGTGATCAATAGGAAAATTTTACCAAGAGAATATATACTATATAAATACTAGGCCTATACAGAGAATATATAACTATACTATAGCTTTTACATAAATTCAAGTACAATGCTAATCATCTCTTAAATACTGAATTACGTTGCTTGCAAAAAAAGAAAATGTACTTTTAAATACCTGCTTAAAACCAGACATACGTAAGTGGAAATTTAATAATAAATAATACTCCGAAATTATTTTATCATTAAGAGAAACGTGTGCCTACATAACTCTTAACTTAAAATTTGAATGAAGTTCGTTTGATAAAAAGTTATTTCTATTTACCAAATGTTAAATAACCGTTAACCAATATCTTTTGTAATTTATTAATTAGGTTTTAGATTCTTACCCTTTAAATTGTATAAAAACGGGTAATTTCTTTAATTTTTGAAAGCAAAAATGAATTAAGTTTCTATTACAAAAAGTTCTTTGAAGTTTACTATTTTTTATAAGTTAAACATGTAAGCATATTAAGTGTTCTTCATATTTTAAAAGTTTATGTTATTGTAGTAAATAATTAAATTGTACGGTAGCAATATAAAACAGTAATTTGTTCGTTGATACATACATTGCATGAAGAAAATTACCACCATTTTCAGTAATACTACAGTTTACTAATAACGAATTCAGTAATAACAGAACTGAATCTATTTTAATACCATGCTAAAAACAACTTAAATAAAGTTTAGTAAACTTTATTCTTACATGTTATTACACAACTGTATGTACATGAATTACTTTGTAGCCTAAATTGTAAAAATAAACTCAATTTCAGATTATATTGTAGTTTTTTTAATGGTGATCGGAAGTTCTATCAAATGTAATTATGAAATTATATTTTATTGTCAGCTTGTAATTGTTATAACTTTGTAACTTTATTCTATAATTATAATATATTAATAACAGTCCATGTTAAATCGATTATTAAAAGTTGTACTAATTATCCCACCTAACGTTACGTTTAATCTTACTACATTTTTATTATTGCATTTAAATTTACATTACTTATATTGTATATGGATTACATCATAATTATTTTAAAATTGTAACTGAACGTACTTTACTAAAAGACTTAACTTAAGAAATTTAACCATGAATATTCAAATGATTATTAGACCATGAAATTTTTCCTTTATACGGGAAAAACTAATCAATTTTCTTCGTTAAAGTAATTCTAGATTACTTTTAAAAGTTTTGTAATTATTTTAAAATTTAAAATAATCGTAATTATTTCTTAAGATTAATGTCATTGGTGTTGCTAATATAGTAATAGCTGTATTAGTAATTACTAAAATAGTTTATTATGAAAATAATATAATCGGAAATTATCATAATTTATTATAATGACTTAATATTATCATTCCTTATTTCGAAATAAATTATTCCGTAGAAAATAAAGCATAAATAAAAACCTGAAAATATTTGATTATTTTTTTAAGTATAAAATAGTTTGACCACGTAGTTTGTAGCTTACTGAAGTAGTAAGCCAGTGGTCTCGGGTTCGATTTACGATTATGACCTGGGTAATCCAATTTCAAATTATTTAAAAAGTGTGATTTTAAATCATATGTCTATGATTTACGATGTAATTAAAATCGATCAAGTTTTCTTATAAAAAAAGGTTGTATTTTACTAATATAACTAGACCCTGTGCTGAAAGAAGTAGAAGTATAAAAAGGAGGATGATAAAGTGTTTTTTCGGGACGTCTGGAATCTGATAAATCGTCATCTACTGATAAAGACAATGACAACCACTTTACTTAGTAAAGATCCTGGGTTTCAAACAACTCTTAGAGCTTAACACGATTACATTATGTTTTAACTTAAAATTGAATTGCGTTATAAGATTATTAACGATTATATTGAACTTGGAATCTTTTGGAAATAATAATAATAATAATAATAATTTAATATAATTGTGTCTAGTTAAATGCTGAACATAATCGAGAGTCAACTCTGAATCATTAAGCTTAGCAATCCATTGTAGGCTATATTCTGTTATACTACTACCAATATGGTCATCGAAGCGTTTCAATCTGTTTTTTGAAGACATATGTAGTAGAAAAATATCTCTCTGTTAGTACAAATTGTAATGGAATATCATATAGTACCCAAAACTCCAAAGTTGTTCGATTTATTCATAAAATGACAACATTTTTGTTTGATACGTTAATTTTACCAATAACAATGCGTTAATGTTTACATATTCAACACTATAATACACAGAGACACGAACATCCTTCACAGTTCAAGAAGAAATTAAGAAGTTTTGAACCAGTTACCAAACACGACTTGAAAACTGCAGAACCAAGAAACCATCAATCTCGTAGACAACAGTGAAACACACAGAAAACTACACAGACTACACCCTACAGATTTATTTTAACACTTTCAGATAGAGGAAAAAACAACAAATTAAAAATTTATCGAGTGATACCATGGGGTGTTACTCATAATTCACACTCACAACAGATTTACTCATTGTTCTACAAGAGCAGATCGTAGATTCTCAGTAACAAAATAAAAATATATTAATAGCAATTTGGATTTGTGAAATAAATAAATTATTACCGTTACTTTGTTTTGACGGCCAGATGTAATTTTAAAATTTAATTAGTTGACCTAAATTTAAAAATTGTGAAAAGTTACATAATACATTGGAATAATTTGAATAAGATATAAATAAAACAAGTTAATTATGAATAAATAAACTTAATATTTCTAATAAAATATACAATAATCACAAAAATAAATAACAATAAATTTTACAAAACAGTTTTACGAGGAAATATAAAATATGAACATTGGCAGGTGTCACATTTACTTTGCTAATATTCATATGCCCCGCCCGCATCAAGTATGCGGGTACATAGAAAGAGTATATGAATATTTCGTTACAGTTCATTGTGCGAAATTAAATTAGTTGAATAATTTCAAGGACAATAAATTATAGTAAATATAAGTATTTAAATTCTTTTCTTTTATTTATGTTAGGTTTACATAGGCTACTTCAATGTTAATTTTATTTATGAAACACTAATAAAAACGATGGCTTTATATGAAATCCTCAATTAAATTATGTAAAAATTGTTATAAGATGAAATGTCCAGTTAATTATTCATTAAGAAATATATTAGGAGTAATAGTCAAACGGTCTGTGTGAATGTTGAATTTATTAATTATGAAAGTGAAATTGGATGAACAATTTAATTTCGCTCATGTTCTTATTGATGTCGTGACAGAAAAATCCGAGCTAAGAGAGAATGAGCAGTTAAAATTTACTATATATACGCTAAAGTTTAGTGTAATTAGATTTCTTAAGGCTTTCTTACGTATTTTTTTAAGTTATATTTATAAATTGTTTTCAGCAGAGATAAAGCCCAAAAAACGTAATATACGTTCTTAAAGAAACAAGAAAATTATTTTCTTTATAAATTATTTAAAAGTCATCATGTTACTAAGCGACACAGTTAGGCCTACCTCAAGACAAAACAAGAATCTAATAAATAAAATCACTGCAAAACAAAATATCCTTATCATCCTCGTGAAATATCCTATACATATTTTTTATTATCTTATCAGCAATATTACTATATTTTCTTTAATGTAAGAAAAGTACAATAAGTTAAGATAACGTTAAAACAGAATGTACAAAATGGAGCATTATTATTTATTAATTATAAATGTTACCCCGTAAACTATTATTAATGCATTTTCGTTAAACTAAAATAACATTTTGTAAAAGTAAAGCTAAAGATTAATTATGGTCAAATCTAGTACGTAAGTCCAACACATCATACCTTTTAAGTAATGTAAAATTGTAGTCGCTGCTTTCCAGTAAGTTTATCGCGAAAAAATTTGGATGTCTTTTCAGTCTTTGTGTGTTCTTACAAATATGCTCTACCATAAATGGAGGCAATATTTCACTTACCAGATACATATGGCGACTGCGTTAATGACGTACGTTAAACAACAACAAAAAATTTATAACATTTTTAAATCTTTACGGATAGGTGACTATACAATTTTCATGTTAATAATAAAATGAACGTTCAGAAGATTAAGAATGAAGGTAATGTAGTAGATAATGAAATATAATGACAAAATTACATTTTGAAAATTTTACATAAGTAAAGAAAACACAAAAAACCTATTGTACATTATCATAATCTTTTTTTGTTAAAATTTATTTATTTTTATTCGTAACGTAGTCATAGATGCTACAAATATATTGATGTGACTATGGCAAAAATGATTGAAAACATATTAATATATTTAAAGCAAGGAATCCACCGAAACACATAAACGGGAAGTTAGAGACTTGGCATTGTGACTTTTAGGAAATGGAAATTTGCCTCACTTGGCTTGACAGTGATGTCACTTCAGTTTAATAAATTGTTAATTAACTGATTATACTTTTCCAAAGTTTAGTTATTTATTTATTCCTATTAAGTATAGATTAATAAATCTGATGAACATCCTTGTTTTAATCATAGTTGTAGTATTAGATTTACAATATTACTATGAACACCACCCAAGTCGAATTTTTAATAGTGATGTATATCTAGGAACGATATCTGATAATATTGTTTTATCCCTCAAAAAAGTTTAAAATTGATTTTTCGGTTCGTTCCTAGTATTTTCAAGGACAAATATAATTTTGTCATTATATTTCATTATCTACTACATTACCTTCATTCTTAATCTTCTGAGCGTTCATTTTATTATTAATTGTTGAATACGTCCTGCGGTGAACCACACAAAACTTATTTTATTAAGTTTTAAAACTTGATTTATAATTTGAAATTAATTTTCATATTATCTCGTAGGTAAATGCATAGTACAATCAATTTAATAATATCCCGAAGAAGATAGTAATTGTGCATCTGAATTAGAAACAATTTTCCATCGTTTTAATACAAAAACAAAAAAAAAACAGTAAACGAAGAAATGAGCTAAGGCCCGCATTGTCAGTGACTATATTTATTTGAGTATACCTGTATACGTTATGCGCTGTAATTGAATTAAGCAAACTCTAAGGAACGGCTTTATTATGGCTAGATAATTGTGTTTCATTTGTTGGGATTGGTTTCGTGCTTACCTCGGACGTAGCAACATAATTACTTAGAATAAGATAATCGAATTTGTACAGCCCCGTGTCATTAGTTGGGTGCGTGCTTATTGTTCAGCGTCTCTATCCCCCCTCTTAACTATTTAAACCCTTTCGGCAGGAGGGTAGTTAGAACCAAAACCAAACAAGCGTTGCTTCCCCAATAAAAATTGGGGTTGCCTTTATACAACTCCCACCCCAATACTAAACTATATTAACGAGTTCAAAATGGATACCCTCAAAACTTAACATTACTTTTTGTTTTTGTAATTTATAACAACTAATTTTACGGTTATTTAGTACAAATAATAATAATAACACATTAAAACTGTATCCCATGAAAGAAAATTACGTTACATCGTAATTATTAATTACTCTTTATGTATTTAATGAAAGAAATTCAACCTCTTCGATTAGTTTTGTTATTTAAAACAAAAATTTTAAATAATTACTTTATAATTTGTTTCATGAGGTAATTTCCGGTCCTTAAATACATTTTTAACAACTATATTACAGTGGGAACGTGTTTTAAATTTTTTATAAACATTTAAAGATTTGTTTTAAATTACGTTTATTATAGTTTTAATGAAGACGAAAACCATTTTGTAGAAATTTTGCGCGTAGTTAACGGAGTAATTCAATGAAGCCTAAAATAAACTAAAACTAGATTTTGCAATAAGACAACAGTGTTGTTATTAATAAAACTATTTGCCTAGTTGTTTTTATAATATCATCTATTAGTTTTTAAAATATTATTTTTATAATATAAAACATTTATGTTGTCTTATATAACATACACATATAACAACATATTTAAAAAATATTAAATAAAAGACTAATATACAATTAAAAAATGAACGTTCAGTTACGTATTAATGACTTAGGCTACAACAGTTTCATAAAACAGTAGATACGCTCCATTTTCTTGTTAATCGCCTTTGAACGTTGTTTGTTTAATGGTGAAAAGAAATTTTGCGTATCAGCTGGTTTGGATGGATTAATAAATTCATTGATTCGTAAATTAATAAATTAATTAATAAATGAGTAAGAAATTAATTAATAACATGTCGGAGACCTGTAAGTGGATAGAACTCTCCATGTACGTCACTCATGTTCATTTCATGTTCATTCTTTCGACCAACATCATATTCACTGGTTGTTTTATTTTTAACGGTTGTGAATTTCACTAATAAAATTAGTAAGAAAAAAAATTACCTATTCCCAACCTTCACTTAGCAAGTAGGAATGTTGCTATAATAACTGCAAAGAAAAATATCTACTCATTTCCCTAAGCCCTAATACTAGTATGTAACCTTAATTATAACAGTTTTTTTGGAACCTTCCCGTTCATTCACATAAACAGGACGTTAAATATGCCGTAAGAATGATTAATATCTAATAAGGCCGGCATTATTTCAGTTAAAATAAATTACTATAATTAAGAAATTTTTGCTTAAAACTATACTTAGTAAATTTTGATCGAGATTAATCCACGTTCAAATAGCACACAAGTTTCAAACTGGCGGTGTCCAAAAAAAAATTAAATGCGTTATAAATATTTTGTTAAGTACTTATACTTGTAATTCAATCTTAATTAAGTTATTTTTACGTAGACATTAATTGATATAATGTAGCTACATTTTCTAGTATTTTAGAAGCTCATTACAATATAAAAAGGAGGAAAACCAGCTGTTTTTTTTATTTGTTTTTTTAACTTTGATTCTTTATTTAGAAACTATACAATACAGTAAAACCATCCAAAAGCTTAACAAAATTTTGAATAAACAAATGACGTGAAAAATAAACAGAAAATAATTTTTTAAAGAATTCATCCTAGTGGATAATTCAAAAGTTGAACAGTAAAAAAAAATTAAGGAAAAATAGAAAACAAACACAGGAAAATCAAATAATATGCACATAACAAGAATAACTTAGAATACAAAGTACTTAGAATAGGAAGTAGCGTAGAAAGTAACAACGATAACAAATAGCCTACCTAATATAGGCCTAAGTATTGTACGATAAACAAAATTAAATAAGAAACGAAAAATATTTAGGGTACATGAGTAATAAAGATCTGAACAACACATTATAAATTATAATTACAAAAGTGAAATGTTAAAGAATTTTGAAATCTGTAAAATAATATGGATAGCCTATCTTTTTAGCATTATATTTATATACTTTGTTATTAGATCAGTAGATCTCTACTTCATTTTCTTCGTAGGCGTCGGCGGGTTAAGTTTTGTCTTGACATTTGCTGTATTAGGGGATTAATATGGTCTGTTAACTTTCTCTTAAATTTTGAGTATTTGATTTTAGCTGTTTTATATTGGTCTAATACATAATAAAAGTAGGTACAGTAATCTTAGCGGAGACTGCAGCGGTTTTGTCTAAAAGGCGAAATTCTGTTATTTTGAAATTCTTGAGCACTGTTTATTGATTTCCTTTATAATCTTACGATTACTTACAATCAATTTTACCCATATATTTTGACAAGTAAAGAAAACGCTTAAAATTTACCTACTAATTTAGATAACCACTTTTCTGAATAAAATGGGCTTTTCAAAACGTTCGACTTCAATAAATGCATTTGCGGGTTAATTAACTTAACTTCATTTTTTCATTCATATAACACTTTTTACATTATTATTCTATTTAGAGAGAAGACGGAAGGTTAAATTTACTACGAAACTAAAGAAAACTATATAACTGAATAATGATATAGATAACCTAAAACGAAATTAAGTTACAATAACAATTAAATTACTACACGATTATTAAAAAAAATTTCTTATTAGCATTCGTATCCTAATGTTGTTAAATTAAAACACACAAAATGACAAATGATACTGTCTGGTGTTAACAGGAAATGTAACACCAATCGAACAAGTATTTGTATGAACATAGATTGTCTATACTTCATGCAATTGTTGTATTGAAAGCCCTTAATATTAGTTATATGCAGAAATGGCAAAACATTTTTAATTTAAAATTATAAATATCATGCAAGGAAGTACATAATATTCTTTAAATTACGATGATTTAGAACTCGTGTAATTTCTCAGTACATTGTCGGATTAATACAATGTGAAAACAATATCCCGCCCTGTTATGTAAAAAGCAAGATGACAAAACCATTGATTTGCGACTGTGTTGATAATCAGGCGGTTAATAAATTACAGAGAAGATGTTACAGGTATTGAGACGCTTCAGTCCCTGGGTTAGAGAGAACATATTGTATTTTTTCTTCGTCTTTTTCTAGTATTTTGACCTGACATCTATCTATCTCGTATAGAGACTCAACCTATTTATTCCGTCCTAACCTATACCTCCAGCTATCGGGTGCCAACCTAACAAACAAATTAACGGATGAACAAGAGCCTTCTTGTAAATGACACAGAAGAACGGAAGTCGGTAATTTGGCGGGGAACACCCGCAGTCTGAGCCGGTATTTATTGTAATTGGGTTTAATAAGAGAAATGGTCGACAGTGCCATTAGGTGGAGCCAGTCTGGTGTGGTTTGTCCTCTCCTATCCGGCCTAGTACAGCTCAGAAGAAAGTTTTTAACCTGCGTCATCCCACCTTACGCACGCACACGATAACTCACATTAATGTACAACGACAAAAACTTAAACATAGGCCCTACTTTAAAAAAATACGTATATTCAGTAGTAAATCTATTAATTTCCCATTCTCTACTTTTATTTTTGAGTGGAACAACGACATTTGCTTTTAGGGTTAAAAGTTTTATCTCAGTGAAGCTTTCGATAAAGAAAAAAAATCAATTTAATGAATAATGGTCATTTAATTGATTTATTTTTTAATGTTAAAAGTACCTAAGAAATATAGGCCTAATTATGGTTGTATATTACAGTGATATCAAAGTTAATTGTTTTAATTGAGTTTGAATCTGTTAGGACATGATTCATCAGGAATTAAATTTAGGCTACCAAAATATTTGAAATTTTATTCAACCTTATTTTGTATATATTGATAAAACATGGGCATTTAAGTTTCATCTTTGATAAAAATTGTAGCGTCTTTTTAATACTAAAGAGAAAGAAAATCAAATCCGAATACAAACCGTAGCTACATACTAATTAGTTTGACAATTTTCGACCGCATGAATTTTATTTACCGACTTTTTTTTTATTTCTAACTTACTGTAAACATTTAAAAATATGTAGTAATCAATCTATACAGCTATTATATGGCCAGTTGATGTATTGGTCAGCGCACCTGCCTTATATGCCAGGTGTCCTCGGTTTGAATCCCGGTCAGGCTTGGCAATTTTCATCAAAATTTTCATCTTTAACCGTCTGCATTTGACTCAATATGCATAAAAGTTGAACGTATAATAAAAAACAAAAAACTATTACTGCAGATAGCCTATCAAATTTTACATACGCTTTTGTAAATTGCGTGGAAAAATATTAAATTATAAAACTTTTCATAAAAATCTTTTGATTTTTTTTTTAAATTTGGGTAACTATTTCCTTGTTTAGATAATATCTCTACTTTTAAAACTAAAAAAAATTAAACTGTTCTCAATAAATTTACAGTTGTATAGTTTTAATTGGATTTTCAGTTTCGTAAATACTGTATATAAAATAATTATATTATGTACATTAATAATTTATGAAAGAGCAGATTTTACTTGAGTTATTTATTTCATAATGTAAATAGAATTTTGTAGTATCCTACTAGTTTATTTCTGTCTTTTCGTAAATGTTATAGTATAACATTTATTTTATTTTTTCTACAGTTATGCATAAAATAACTATAAAGTTATGTTATGTATAACTGTACAATACAAAACTTTTTAACAGTTAAGAATTATTTACAAACAGTTTAAGAAAAACTGTCAGTAAATGTTAAAAAACAATTTTCGAATATATCTTGAGGAAGACAGCACTCAACAGCGTTGCTTACGTGTGATCGTTTGGTTGTAGGTGATGAAGGGTTCCTTCTTGGGTCCTGGCAATGTACAACATTTCATTATACGGAGAAAGATGTAGTTGTGGTTTTAAAGTTAATGGACGAGGTGAATGACAGTGTGAAAAGGAGGGAATGAAAACGTGATACTGATGGTCTGTTTAACTGATAAGATTAAGTTTATTGAGATATAAGAGTTGACCATTCGTAATATGATTTTGTGTTTTTAATCTTTAAAGAATGGTTGAACATTTTTGATCAGGTGAACCGGAATGGAAGGTCTAATATTCTCGCCTTTTTGAGTCTTTGATTTTTCAATATTGTCATCGAGAGGATTTATAGCCAAATGATTAGAATGAATGTCTAACTTGTTTAAATACTTTTTACTCAGACTGCTTATTTCTTCTTTCACCGTTGGTATGCCCAGGTCATGGTGGAGTAGCCTACTTCATTAGACACATACCAAGGTGCACAGCATATTGGTCAAAGAAACTTCGATTGGAATACCAAAAAATGAATAAAATGAAGTGAGAAGATGAAGAGAATGAGTAATAATTGATATCATGGCTTTGAGAAGAAACCTTTCAATAAGATCAGCACGAAGAGACCTCACAAATTTACTTTTAATTACAACTTAATAATGATTAGAAAGGTTAAAGTGTTATTTTTAGCCCTAAACCACATGCAAGACCATGGGAAATTTCGTAAAAGAATTCAATAATTAATTTTGTTTATCCTACTTTTTTAAGATATTCGCGTTCTAATTTCACCATAGAATGTAGCCTGAAAAAGAATGAAAGCTTGTTTTTTTATTTTAATTGTGTCTTGTGTTAATATTTCATTATAACAATTAAAATTTTTATGCACCAATTTAAAAACAATTCACCATAAATTGTAAAAATCTATCAGGCTTAGGCCTACACGTTGACCGAACATAACCAAGCATTTTTCTTTAGCTACAAATATTAATGTTTCTTTCCACATTGCAATTCATTAATTTACTCTAGTTAATATATTCAAATTAAAACTGTAATTTAATTTGAAATCAATTTTTCAATTTAATAGGATAAACTACATTCCATAATCAAGCGGTATATCTAAATTTAATTAAATTATGACATAAGTTAATTTATAGTTTCGTGATTCGAATTGGAAGTTAAAAACTTTTAACTGATCTTTATATATAGTTAACAAACAGTTCTGCTATTTAATATCATTCGTGATATTTCAATACATAGAAATATAGAATAAAATTTAAGTTATTTGATTAATTTTGTGTTATTAGGCAACAAGTTAACTAAAAATATGGCTGAAATGATAATTAGAAATAAATAAATGATAAATATAATTGTTATAGATATAATAAAAAATTATTAATAGATTTTACATATTTCTACCGTTAGTTTTAATCTAAAGAATCCGCCCTTGACCACCTTAATTAGTCCAACCCATATTGGAATTCATTCAAACAATAAAAGAAAATTATTTATAGTAAGTCCTAACCAATTTGGACACCATTAATTCGAAAGGTTTATTTTTGGCTAAAATTTGACCCCAGTATTTGGGAAAGCAGTCCGAAATATTAAAGCATCAATAAAAATTATTATCTGTGCGGAACAAGCAGTAAAAAACATAATAATACTTTATTTTCCCTCAAAATAAAATTTTATATACTTACATTTAATTAATTTTCATTCAGATATTCATCTCTTTAATCATGTTCATTCCATTTTCTGAAGCGGTGAAAACTAACGTATCTTATTATGATCAAATGATTCATGTGCCAGGATATTTATAAAATATTAATTGGCTTGTAAAACAATAATTTAAAAATTTATAAAGCTACAAATAATATGGTTAGTGTGTTTACATTTAACTTGGTAATGTTTTTATGATTCCTTCCAACATTATTTCTTCATTTTCATCTACACATTTCTTCTGATTTTTCTGTTACAATTTAAGATAGCAGGTTATTTTATTTGAGAGCCAAGTGACAGAAAATCGAGTTATCGCTTAAACAGCGCGTTTCTCGCTTCGTCTGGAAGGAGCAGGTTTTTGTTTTTTTTATGTTGAAAGCCTACTTATGGATTCTATACTTTCGATTTACTCTTATGTAAAACACTACTCCAATATACTAACCCGAAGTCAAGAGTGGGTACACCGTAGAGATGTAAATAGTTTTTAATTTTGAGAACACTAAAGTACGTAACAGCATAACAAAATCCTCTCATGACATCCAATGATAAACGAAACGAAGTGATACCTGCTAAGTTGATCTTTTCTGCCGAGACACTCGTAATAATTATGATTGTTCTGGAAATTCTACACCATTCACTTATAAAATTAGCCAATTAATTGGAATTCTACAATTTAGAATATGCATCGATTCGGAATTACTTCGCTCGAAAAAGTTCAAATTAGCGAAAATATACTTTTATATTCGATTCTAATAATTGTAAAAATTAATTTAAGAATATTTAACCTCTAATGATAGAGTTTATTGTAGATTGAAATCTTAAATACCTACTAGTATATTTAAGTACAGTAATAAATATAGAATTTCTAATAAGTATAATAGCCTACAGTTTAACCTGTAGCCTATTTTAAGTCAACTGGTTTATTTTAGTAGGCTAACTTAGTTACTGGTGTTTTAAACTTCATAAATAAAACTACTTTAATACAACTGTTGTAATAAATTTCCCCAGTTATGCGTCACTTCCGGATAACTTTAAAACAATTACTAAAATATGTTTTAACAAAATAATAACACGAAACTTGTTAACATTATTTTATGAAATGTAATAATATTGTTTATTACCCCGAAAAATTACAGGAATTTTTCAGGTATTTTCTTGATGGGTAATAATAACATAATTAGACTAACTTAAATTAAATTACTTACATTTTTAATGCCTTAATACTATCTTAAATATCTTATGTTGTTGTTTAGGTCATCAGCCGAAAGGCTGGTTTGAACCTGTAGAGGTTTCGTTAAGTAAAACAAGGAGTGAGGTGGTTTACAATTGCCTTCCTCACTCAGTAGAAAAGTACGCTTATCAGCATGCCAGGCCCTCTGAAAAGCACATATTTTCCACTCTGCAAATGATACCCTCACTTCATTCACCACAGGGTCTGGCTGTATAATGAAATTCATAACTTTAAGAGGAGATTACTCTGATAAGTGTCATTTACACCTCTACCTCTTCTGTTTGTAAATGATTCAGTCATTTAATTGGCTGACCATGTGATCAGAAACAGAACTATTTATTTCAGCCCTGCAACGTACAGATTGAGTGTAAATAATTTGACATTCCACCTATCTCTTATGGGCAGAAATATCTTATATAGATATGAATTTTATTTTAGAGATGTTGAAATCTCTTTAGAAAAGACTTATTTTTTTAGGAAAATTTGAATCATAAGAAATTTTACTTATTACGTAGATATATTGCTTATTAACAAATATTTTTTAAACAGTTACTGTTTTGTAAAATAAAATTCGGAAGCCTTTTTTGTAAAATGATAAAAGATAAATAAATAAAGATAATAACGCTCACGTTACAGCACGGAATTAACAAAAAGATGGGTGCTTTTCCCTCTAAAGAATTTTTCAATCATAGTTTACGAGAAAGAGAAGACCTGCACAAAGAAAATAAATGTTTAATGGATTCAATCAGAAAACAGCGACTAAAATTCAATGGACATCTTTACAGAATAGATGACAATAGATTAACAAAAACAGTTTTTTTTGTATATTAAACGATAGACCTTACGTGTCTTATTAGTGGTTTAAAAATGTCAGAAAGGACTTTGAAATTGGAGAAAATATGTCGGGTCGGGTCGGGTCAAGTACGATTTAACAAACAACAATCTGTTTAAATGCTTCCATTAAGAACAAAATTAGTACGATGGATTAACGAAAGAAAGAAAGAAGAAAGGTTTACACTGAAATAATGCCGGCAGCAATTTGGGTGGCAAAAAGAGCTTACAGAAATTTTTAACAAATGTAATATACCACCACCCGAACCAACGGAACAAAGCTCAAAGTAACATCCGATATTTTTGATCATATGCAATTTTTAGTGCGCAATGGAAAGTTTTACGAATAAAGAAAATATGGAACATTCTTAGATTCTAATGGAAATTCGTGCCAATGACTTTGGAAATTCGCGTACGCTTCTGTTTCGACTAAGTGGCATTAGTGTTTGTATAACACAACGGAAAACATATTGTTTAAATACAGTTTTAATAGGAGTTCAGTTTTAATTTTTCAATAGAAGGAATCGTTATCATGTTTTACCATATGAGACATTCTTAATCAAACAACACTTTTATAAATTTAACGAATATATTCTTTAAGTGTTACCAAGTAACTTATATAACATTATTACTTTATCGAGTATTATATCTAAATTGTTTTAGGGTGCCATCGTCCCTGCGGCTGAGCGAGTTTTCTATGTAGGTACCCACTCCTTGTAAAAGTACAAGTCGTATTCAGTTTGCATGTCCTTAACAAAAAGCACACCATACTGGATCGTGTTCACTGATAAATATTCATGTAACTACGGCAACACATTATGTTGTCCCTCTGATAAATTTTGTTAAAATTTTAATGAAGTTGTAACGTCTTGTTTACATCCCAATGTTAACCATAACAGAATAATTATGTTTTGGCCATTTTCACTTTAATCTAACGAACAGCAAATTCTAATTCGAGTAGTAACCTAGATTTAGACGTTGAAATTATTTAATGTTTTAATTAAAATCTTGCATAATGTATCACATCTTAATTAAAAAAATACATATATTGCTTTATTAGTATTCACTATCAATAAGCAATAGAAATAAAAAGAAATTGAATTTTTACCGTGTGCTAGTCTAAAAGAATTAACTTGTAGTATAATAAGAATTGTCTCTTTTAGAATTTGTTTTCAGTGTAGCAGTATGTATAATCTATTTTGGTATAGAATAATGAGCAGGTAGGTTTTTCTTTACGTATCCTGAGTGAAGCTATAGGCCTAAATTAGGTTTTACTTTCATACTTATTTTTCACAACTTAGTTTCATTATATTGTAACACATATCGAACTGCACTGATATGTCAATAGATTTTTTTAAATGTATATTTTTACTTGGAGTTACCGTTAAACTCCAATTCATTATTTAAACGTCTATTTGTTCTATAAAGAAAATGTTTATAAATTCTGTTTATAATAATTTTTTTCTATCTGGATCATTAGCTTAAAAGGCTAAATTGAATACCTAATAGATTTTAGTTTTGTAAAACAAATGGATGGTCTAATAGCAAATAAACGAATTGGTGCTAAATTATGCCTTTCATACTTGATGGAATTTTTTTTAAATTATTAAAATCTGTTTTATTTAAACATTTTTTTTATAAGATTCTATGTTAACAAGACAATTTTCATCTTAATCAGGAATAGAACTACATGTTTCTTTTAAAAAATATACTGAAGCCGGCATCTACATCGGCCTAGCACTTGCTGTTTTTCGTAAGTACGTATTATTCATATCAGAAATATCTGCCTAAGCGGTAAATTAAACTATAATCACATAAAATTGCAAATGTTATTTAAATGGCACGTGCATTATAGTTCTGGCTAATGTTTTTGGTATATTTAATACAAACCTCGTAGCCACGTGCCGCCATCAGTACGTATCTCAGTAAATCTATATAACATTATACAAAATCTAATAAAAAAAATTAGGAAACTATCAGAAATATTCTAGAAATTTACTTTATTGGTACTGCATCAGTAATGTAATTTGTTGACAAATAATAAACTATAGAATTCCTTTAAAAAAATATATCTTGTTATAAAATCCTTAGCAAATTCGAGCTACCTTGATTTAATATAAAAATACATAGGTTACAACAATACTCTCTACATGTTGTATTTTTTCAATACATAAAATGTATAGGTGTTATTTTTCTTTAATTTTATGGATAAATTCAATTACATTTGTAGAACTAATAGCAGGTAGCCTATATATATATATATATATATATATATATATATATATATATATAGTTTGCGTCATGCAATTATTTACTCCGCCGTGACGATGGCTATTTTTTATTTTTTATGAGAAATTAGTTATACCAGTCAAAGTGGTTGAACGGCATTGAAATCAATTTCCTGTCTACAGATTCGATTACAAATCGCGTGTGTAACCTACAATGACCCGTAATTTTAGCCCATAATACTCTTGTACCCATGTTGTAATAAATGTTAGTTAATGAAATGTATAAGTACTTCAAGTAATAATAGGTAAATAACGAACAGTTTACTGTATTATAATTATTACTAAATAATAAATCTAAAGATTATCCTACCTTTTTTTCTTCGCATAGAATGCTATTTCCTCAATAGTTATTTCTGGACTTCCATGACATACTACCATTACAATTCACTTCTACAGATCACTGGAACGGTTTCATTTCAATGTTTTTTGCGGTGACTTTCTAAAGCTCGCCACTATAATACATTGGTCAAACAATTAAGTTATATGGAAATAAATTTATACTTAGTTTTTTTTTACTTTGACTCTACCAGTACTAATCAGTACAGTATAACCATTAAAACGTTTGACAAATTCGTAAAAAATGAAAATAATATATCAAAATTTGTTAAGCGTATACGAGGTGTGGCTATTAAATAACGAGACTGACGTGGTAAAAAAATTTGTTTTATTTTATACATAATCACTTATTATCACCTTCAACATACACTCCTTCTCTATCCCTACAACGCTCCATGCGAATTTTCCATCGTTGGAAACAGTGCTGGAAGTCATCTTGTGTCAGCTCCTACAGGACACGTGCCGCTTTCTTTTTTACAGCTTCCACAGACTCAAATCTTGTCCCTTTTAATGCAGATTTCACCTTAGGGAACAGGTAGAAGATAATAACATGTGATGAAACGTGGTTTTTTACTTATGATCCGGAAACGAAGCACCAATCCATGCACTGGAAGAGCCGGACTTCACCGAGAGCAAAAAAACCCGAATGAGCAAGTCAAAATTAAAAGCAATGATGATTGTTTTTTTGATATCCATGGGATTGCGTACCTTCACTGGATTCCTGAAAGTCAGGCAATTAATCAATATTACTACCTTGAGGTACTTTCTAACCTACGTCAAAAAGTAAGGAAAAAACGTCTCGAAACGTGAAAGGACAAATCATGGGTTCTCCACCAAGACAATGCGCCATCTCATTCCGCGTTATCTGTCAAGAGGTTCCTAGCCAAGTACAGCATCTCAGTGTTAGAACATCCACCTTATTCACCAGATCTTGCACCATGTGACTTCTACTTGTTCCCTAAGGTGAAATCTGCATTAAAAGGGACAAGATTTGAGTCTGTGGAAGCTGTAAAAGAGACAGCGGCACGTGTCCTGAAGGAGCTGACAGAAGATGACTTCCAGCACTGTTTCAAACAATGGAAAATTCGCATGGAGCGTTGTAGGGATAGAGACGGAATGTATATTGAAGGTGACAATGAGTAATTATGTATATTATAAAAATACAATTTTTTACAACGTCACTCTCGTTATTTAATAGCCACACCTCGTATTTCAATGGATAATGTAAATATTAAACAAAAAAATTAATACAATACGAGACCCAACGTAAGATTGTTTTTTTTTTTACTTTAGGTAGTAACAACTACACTGTATATTTTTATACAACCAGTAGTATTTATGGTGTACGTATTTAGTGTCGTGTCTTCGTCTTGAATTAGGAAATCACCCAGTGGCAAACTCTCGTTGCTGTCTTATAAAAGATCTCTATTCCAGCATCTTTTTAATTTCCTGTGTGGATTGTGTTAGGTGTGGGTCTGACAATATTCATATCTCTGGAATCGTGTGATTCGTTAATTTTGAATTGAAACGATTGTAAAATTTGTTAATGGTTGAGTATGCTGTGTTTATTTTGAGGTATCAATATAAATGATAGAGTATCGTACGTAGTAGGGACTACATGTGATTAAACGTAAAAATTTGTTTTGCAAAGTTTGTATCCTGTTTACATTTGAGTTTATCGCCCAACCATCGATTATAGCTCCATACATTTACATCAGACGAATTAGATAACTGTAACAACTTAGTTTTTATTGGATAGGGAATCGCAATCTATGGTGGAGTAGAGAGTACAAAGCCTTTAACCTGTAATTCAGCGAAATACGCTTTTGTCGCGTATGGTGTCGTATAAGAAAATTAATAAATATTATAAGACTTTAGTTTAACATGTAATTTTTAATTCAAACAAAACAATATGATAGACAAAATTGCAAAACTAAATACGAAAAAATATTAATAACAAAAGGTTTTCATAGATGAAAATTTATACAAATTAAAATTTTTAAAAATTAACTAAAATTCTTAAAAATAAATAAATGACGTACAATAAATAGCAATTTTTTGAGTCACAGTGAATAAATCAGAGTAATTATATAAAAAAGGTAACATTAGTGAAATATAAGAACATGTAATGGAACAAACATAAGAAAAATTTAACAGTAGCCAAACGTATAACAAGAAAACAACAAAAAATACAGTACACTATCAAGCGCATTCCTTCGTAAATAATTTTATGATATTTTTAAACACCATATTTTAATTTTTGATGGGAAGTAGAAATACATTCGTCTAAATTTAAATTTGTTAAATCAAATAATAATTTTCATTACAATATTGTATTCAAATGTTTCATGAAGGTATTTAACAAACTTTTTACTAGTACAGTGTGAATGGAAAAGCGTTATTTTTTCTATCTATGTATTGGCCTACAGTAGATTTTTTTTATGAATTATTCTGTTTGAATGGTGTACTATTTAAGTTAAGTAGATTATCTTAATTGTTAGTTCCTGGAATCATTTTTAGGTTAAGTTCTTCTGCTTGACGATCCCTGGGGTTATATTATTATAGTCCTTTCTTGAAATATCAAGTGAAGTACCCAATGTTGTTTCTAATTGTTTTACTACACTTATAATAGGAAACTATAATAGGTCAATCGCTTCCCCGCTTAGAGTAGGTATTTCTAATTGGTAGAACGAGTTGGTTATAAGGGGAGATGAGGAGATCTTTATAAATAAATGTATTAATGATAAAACATATTGTTCCTTTATCAGCTTTTTTAATTTATTTATTTTTATTTTTGTTTCAGGTGTGGTTCCAAAACAGAAGAGCCAAATGGAGAAAACAAGAAAAAGTAGGACCTCAAGCTCACCCATACAACCCTTACATGGCATCAGGTGGAGCAACCCCGGCAGCAATAGCACCATCTTTACCAAATCCTTTTACCCATTTAGGATTTGGATTACGAAAACCCTTTGAGGCATTCAGATACCCAACTTTACCTCCAGGACCGGTATTTTTAGGACCACCACCTCACTTTCCACGTCCACCGCCATTGCTAGGTCATCTAGCTGCTGCGTATACACCTACTACATCTTTTCAGAGTTTGCTTGCAAATATTTCAGCAGCTCAACGACCTAAAGTTTCGACTACAGCAAGTCCTCCAGCTAGTGAAGAACCTCCTCCATCCGTGACTCCTCCAGCCGGTTCACAATCTCCTTCCTCACCTCCATCACCTCCAGACGTTGACCTCCGGAGTTCTAGTATAGCTGCTCTTAGATTAAAAGCACGTGAACACGAGTTACGTCTTGAATTACTTCGTAAAAATGGTGATCTTGTAAGTTAATTAGGTTGAACATTTTAGAACGATTCCGTTTGTGTTAAAAGACTTAGCTATAATATTAACAAAATGAACTTGAATTTAAAATAATAAAAAAATACAGTGCGAAGCTCTTTTCCTAAAGGAAATAATTCATAGGCTTGTTTTTAAGCCATAAACTATATTTTATCGCATATAGGATGCAATTAAAATAAATGTGCAATGTACGAAATATCACATGTTTAAAATCTTAATTGATATTTCTGAATTATCAGTTTGTGTAAGTTAATTATATCGTATAATTCAACGTAGTTACTTCCTTGTAAAACCATTATATTGTATCTTGAGGTATAAATTTTAAATCTTAAGTTTTGCCTTATCATTTATGTTCACGAACGTACTTTTAAATTTCAATAGTAATGAGTAAACTTATGTTAATCTTTCAATTATTAAGGATTAACTTGAGGATTAACATTGTTTTAACTTATGGTAAATGCCACACTTAATAGATGAAGAATATTCACTTTGCCAAGTCTGTCTTGGATTTGCATTCTTCCAACCATTAATAATAATAATAATAATAATAGTGTCTACTTGAAACTTTTATCCATTATTAACACAAATTTTGATAACAAATTTTTGTGATTAAATTAAATGTATTTGAAACTTTAAATAGAGTGCATATTCCACATAGTGGAAAAAAAATACAGGAGTAAATTGACAAATTGACAAAATATATGGTAGAAGCTGAAGACGGCAAGATTGTCCAGCCGAAAACTATTCATTCTACGCCAACAAACAAGTCTTACAAACCAACAACATAAAAAAAAAGTTGTTATCAAAAATAAATTTTAAACATAGAAAAATTTAATTAAATTTAAAAAGAATAGGAAATAGGCCTATCATTCGAATTAAAAGTACACTGTTTAAATAAAAATTAATCTGATTTTAAAGCAATAAGTATGTAGACAGATCTCGTAAAGCTGTAGAATAATTTATTTGATATAATTAAAGCCTATTATTTAATTACCCTATTGATTGTTTCGGAGGTTTAATTTTTACGTAGGCTATTGTATGTAATTGTTAAGGTGAAGGAAGATCTGGGTATAATTTCCGGGCTGATTAATAAAATTACGTTCCAAAAGTATCCCAACCCAGTAACTAAAAGTACGATTCTTTTTGAGAAAGGCAAAGGTAGGTTTCAACCATCGTGTTACTCCACGGCTTACAGTTTTCTGATAATTTAGGGGTTTGAAAAGTCCAAAATTCGGTGGTGGTTCTACCAAATTTCTTTAAAATGTTTTCTATGTAAGCTTTATACATATATACGTATTTATTTATTTAGGAAGAGTCAATTTACTGCCGCCCCTGGTATGGGACGCCGGAGGTAATTGTTCCTACTGCTCGCCCCCAGATCCAGCCTTTTTTGTTTTTAAATTGTTAAGTATAACCCTACAATTATAAAATTTGTATTGATCCGAAGTCAGAAAATATTTTGATAAATTGTTCTAACTTTACCATATAAAATATTTTACATTGGATTAACCAATTGTAGATTTCCGTAACTATACAGTAAAATTTTAAACATGTATTTAAAAAGATCTCCGAATCACTTACATTTTTATACTTACCGGTATTTATTTACAGAAAACTGAATTTGGCCTTTGCTACTAAATTTACAGAATTTTAAAAAATTTATAAAAATATTCAACAAAATATGAGACATGAGATCTCTTTATACCCAGTCAAATCTAACAATAAACATAATTGTTAAATAGGCAGCCTTAAAAAGGCTTTTCATATTAAAAATATGGTAAGCCTATTATTACCTCAATTAGCCTATTGTTTGATGCTTTGTCGTGCCTTATTTAAAACAAATTTAATCTAAATGTTATAGAAACAAATCTTAATATAGCAACTTAAGTATGTAAGTGTAGCTAATAATTTATAAATTGTGTGTGTAGAATTTATTTTATCTGACAAAAAGTATATTATTATTTGCGTTCCTAATGTATTAGTAAATTAATTAACTTTTCTATTAGGTCTATTATTTATAAGACTTAGTTTTTTAAGAAAATATGTATTTATTTTTTTTTAAATTGCATCTTGTATGTGTCTTTGTACATAATCTGTTTATATTATTTTAATATGTTTTAAATATATGTTTGTTTAATTGTATACATTATATTATAATTTAAATAGTAGTAATAAATTAATTAGTCTCATAAAGATCTGTTTTAATTGCATATAATCGCAATATTTGTAAAAATTTAGGTTAGTAAATTGTAATTATATTATATAAAAGTGCATTGTGTATGTAATTGTAATTAATGAATTATTAGAAATTTTAAATTCGAATTTTTTTCTTATAATACATTTTAAGCCATATTAAAAAATCTAATAAATTATAATTTCTACATCTAAATTTATAATATAAAAACAATATAAATAATACACTTAATTTCTAGCTTTATGCATAAATTTATGAAAATTTTTGAATTGTAAATGGTGACTCATGATTCAAATTTATGTCATTTGACAGTTAGTCAACTCCAAGCGTAAAGTAATTGGAAATTGATGGAATTAATGTAATTTTATAATTTGGTTTTTCTAATAAATATACCTACTGTAAAAATATGTACTTCTGTTTATTAACAGTGTTGTTTAGGTTATCAGCCGAAAGGCTGGTTTGAACATCTAGAGGTTTTACGAAGTAAAACAAGTAGTGAGGTGGTTTACGCGTGCCTTCCTCGCTGAGTGGAAAAGTATGCTTATCAGCATGCCAGGCCCTCTAAAATGCATCTACTTTCCACCCTGCAAATGACACCTTCACTTCATTCACAACAGGGTCTGGCTGTATAATGATGAAATTCATTACTCTCAGAGGAGATAACTCTGACTAGTGTCTTTTAAACCTCTACTTTTTCTGTTCTTAAATGGATTAGTCATATCATTAGCTGACCATGTGATAAGAAACTATTTTTTGTAGCCCTGGAACTAGCAGATTGAATGCAAATAATTTAACAATTCACCTGCCTGTTATGGGAAAATTATCGACAGTAAGATTGCGATTGATTTTTTGGTGATATTTAAAAATATAATGAAATTAAAATTTTACCATATTCTGATTAACAATTCTATTCAGCGGATCTGAAAAAATCTATTTAACATTGTTTTTTTAATTTTTTTGAACCAAATTATAGTATACTTGCATGTAAATGCTTAATGATTGACACAGATAAGTTTGTGTAGGGGTCAACATAACTGGCTTCTATATCAGGCGTCCCGGGTTCGATTCCCGATCAGATCTTGCATTGTTTATCACAACCCTTCACCATCTGTATTAGCCTTAATGTTTATAAAAGTTAAACGTAAAAAAGCTGATTTTGTTGTACCGGGTGAGCATAAAGTCTTGCCCTGATTATAAAAATTTATTGCAGAATAACTGTTTGACATAATAATTTAAATTTGATGCTGTTACATAGGATAGTGTTAATAGTTTTTTTTAAGATTACTTACATTAGTAAACTTTAACGTGTGCCCCCTTGGTAGCTCGGAGAATGTCGAAGCGGTATTCCAGTTCCCGCCAGGTGTTTTGTAACATGGGTTCTGTCACAGTACCCACAGCAGCTTGTATCCTAGCCTTCATTCAGTTCGTCAACGTCAGCAACTGGTGTGGCAACTGGTGAAGACTCTATCCTTGATATAGCCCCAGAAAAAAAAGTCACGGGGAGTAATGTCTGGAGAGCGGGGTGGCCAGGGTGTTGGACCATCCCTTCCAATCCACCGATCCGGAAATGTTTCATCACGGAAAACACCATTAACGCTAACATTTACTTAGATGTTTTGCAACAGTTCATTGCACCACAGTTAGAAGAATATCAACCATGGATAATTTTCCAGCAAGATGGGGCACCGCCCCACTGGGTTTTGATATTGCGTAAATTCCTGGATGAAACATTTCCGGATCGGTGCATTGGAAGGGATGGTCCAACACCCTGGCCACCCCGCTCTCCAGACATTACTCCCCTTGACGTTTTTTTCTGGGGCTATATCAAGGATAGAGTCTTCGCCACACCAGTTGCTGACGTTGACGAACTGAAGGCTAGGATACAAGCTGCTGTGGGTACTGTGACAGAACACATGTTACAAAACACCTGGCGGGAACTGGAATACCGCTTCGACATTCTCCGAGCTACCAAGGGGGCACACGTTGAAGTTTACTAATGTAAGTAATCTTAAAAAAAACTATTAACACTAACCTATGTAACAGCATCAAATTTAAATTATTATGTCAAACAGTTATTCTGCAATAAATTTTTATAATCAGGGCAAGACTTTATGCTCACCCGGTATTTCTAACTTGAATTAGTCATTAATTTTAGCATAGACATGTAGTGGTGTTTGTTCATGTGTGACTGTCAGCCGGGCCCTATAAAAAGTTGCTCACTGATGTCAATTAATAATTAATTGAAAATTTTACCAGCTGGATAACTAAGCTGTCCCGGAGGCATTGAGCAAAATTACAAAATAAACAGTTAAGGAGGTTTTGAAGGCTGATTTAATTTTTTTTAATTTGATACTTCTTACTTCCTTATTAAAATATATTTTCAATTTTACCAAAATTTTTCATGATGTAGGTGATATAAAATAAAATTGGATGGTTAAGGAAATTTTATAACAATCCTTTTTTTAAATTCTATTTCCGTATTTCATTAATCATCAAATTGTATGTATTGTTAAACAGATGAATTTCTGCTGTTAATGAATGAAAGCGGTCTGAATTATACTTGGAGAAAACTTTAGTAAATTATAATATAATTAGGCCTAAGAGATTTATCTAACAAAATTATTTTTAACTGAAAAAAATGTCAACTAGCAAAAAGTAATGAGAGATTGTAATGTAATTTTTTTTAAATTTCATAATATCAATTATAAAATTTCTATTATATTGTGATTTTCAGTTTAAATAGAACAAAATAACAATGGTTTGTTTTTCTGAAACATATTTGAGCAACGTAGAATAAAAAGCGGGTAGGGTGCGTAGTAAATTTCTATAATTTTTGTAATTATTAACATTAATAATATAATTATTATTAGATATAGTAGTATACAGCAGTGACAATGAGTAATGTTTTGTAATTTACTGTGTTTAGCAGAAACCCGTTCGTTTTGAATTTATTCTAATAATAATAATAATAATAATAATAATAATGTAGTTAGGAAGGATCTTGAGTTAATTTCGTATGAAACAATAAAAGTAAAATAATACGAAGAAGTGAGAGAGTAAGATTAGTAAAAAAGAGAGAATGATGGTTCATCTGTAGATAAGGGGTCACATAAACAAGGCGTAATCACGCTATCTTTTAATTTCATGGTCTGCTGCTGTTTACTACCATGGTCGCCATCTTTACTGGTAGTTCGGCAACTTAGGTACTCATTCGTACTTGGATTCTTATACTGATAATGGATTTATAATAATACTGTACTCATAATTAAATAACTATTCTCATTTTCTTCTTATTCCATCTGCATCTGAAGATAAAACAAAATAACCTTAAATATTAAGGACAAAAGGAACCTAAAATTAAATTAATAAGAAAATAAAATTATTGTTGTATTGTAATATGTTTTATTTATTGAAGTTAATTTTCATTATAATTTGTTTTCCTAAAGATAGGCCGATTTATGATACTTAGATTGAAATTATACAGATAACTATGTAGCTACGTAATAATAAAATGTTTAATAAGGAAAAAATTAATAAAAATATTAGTGTTTGCACCGGAATGTACAGTAGGAAAAACATTGATTATTTTTTTATAAAATTATGAAATTATTTTCACTTGTTAATGCGAAGTGTTTTGTAAGGACACTGATATGTTGAAACCCACTGTCACTTAATTCAATAATGAGAAAAGATATTCAAGTTCCACCTACATTATGCAGTCTGTACTGTTTTATTCTTTACTTAAAGTCATTCTACCGAAAATATTTACTAATGTAAACCTAGCCTTAATTAAGCCTTTTCTTTAAAATTGTAGTTGATTTACTTATAAAATATTCTGTTCATTTTCCTGGATAAAATTGGAACAATTATATTATACAGATAATTGTACATACATAGTGCGTGAAAGGGAATATTTCCTTGTTAAGACAAGTCATTTCCATTCTGCCATGATTGGATGGTTGTTGTAATATTATTTTACAATTTAAAAAAAACTTGGAAGATGTGGCTTCCTCTGCTTGTACTATTTTCGCCTCTCTCATTCCACTGCATCGATATTATTCCCCTAGTGTTGATTCAGCAGTTAATCATCACTGACGCTGCTCCAACTACATAGAGGCAATTAGAAGGGGAACTCATCCCCAGTCTTCAGTTGACGCATGCGCATATGAAATAGTTTTACTATGTTGTTCTGTTATTACTGAGTACTTTTAAACAGTATGTTAACAGTAAGTTAACAATGAAGAGATTGTTTAGTCTACCGCTCTGCCAGTAAATTACCGTTATCGGTTTTCGACCACCACGGTCCAGAAAAACGATATTTTTGTTTGTAGTAATACATTTACATTCCTTACAGAGGCTCAGTAACCTGCTTATTTCTGTGGCTCTGTAAGGAAAAGAAATTTATGTTATAAACACAAAACTTTTCAAATAAACTATATTTAATTATTGTATTAACTGGAATGTTAAATCTTTATAAGCCTCTCGTACATGTTGAATCTGTATTGTAAATCTGATTTAAGTATCTGGAAATATATCAGATATGTCATAGGCTTAAAACTCTTGAATCGACAAAATCTTTATTGCTTACGTAAGATTTCAAGGGTTTATAAAATTCAATGCAATAGGCCTGTATTACCGAAACAAACCAATAAATCTTTTATTTTAAATTTTGTACACTTAGTCGGGTTATAACTATCAATGCAGATCATAATACGAGCAGGACTTTAATTATTTTATTAAGAAATAACCGAGGCCTATAACTTTAAATTAGATTTCTTAAAAATGTAATTATTTTTATTTTAATTCAATACTAATTTGTAATTAATTAGTTGAAATAGTATACGAATTGCCTTTAAAACAATTAGGTTAAAATCCGTCCGATTTTTGTGATAATTGTATGCAAGTAAATATGTTAAAACCAGTGATTTATTGCAATATTATTATTCTGGAATTAATCTATTTAAAATAAAACATGTACATAAATATTATTGTTCTGTTCATTTTATATTGGTTTTATATGATTGTAATTAAACGATTAATTTGTTATGTGACAGTCTTTTTTATTACTTACATCCTAAATTCTATTATTTTATTATTAATATAACTTAAGTATTTTTATGATGGTTCATTCTTGCACAAAGCTTAACTTCAACGTCTTTAGAAATGGTAATAAGCTAATACGAATGATTAGCTAGTACTGAATTAAATTTCACGTGGGGCAGAAAATTCCCATCATAAAATCTTTAATTAAAAGGTTTGGTTGACTTCGGTAATGGTTTCTCTCATTGAAACTTGATATGATTTCAAAATATAATAAAAATTATTTTAAAATTGAAATCATTATTGAACTAGCAGAAGTATGTTTAAAAATACCATCCAGGAAAGTAATATCCATTATTTCTTTAACTTGACATGGAATCTCTATCTTACACCATATTAACTCAAAGAAAATGTATTCAAAACGACTGAACTTTTAAATTTTCATAGATTTTTGTGAGGATAATTTTACATACGCTGAGTCATCTTTAGCTTAATAAGTCTCACAACACCTTAGAAAATACTTTTTTTGTTTTAAGGTTCCAATATAAAAACGTTTCGCTTTAAATAGACTATTTCATTACGTAGATTTCATCACTGAAAACTCAGCATATATGGACACATATGAGTAGAAAATCGGGTAAAACTCTCAGGAAAATAAACCCAGCAGTTTCTGAAAAAATATTCCTTAAGGTTAAAAACTATAAAATAATTCAGTGAAATATTCTTGTAGACGTGTGTTTAAACTGACTGTATTACATTAGCAGGTAATGTCATTTTTAAAATTATAATTCGCAATAATTCCTTGCAAAAAATAAATAATAATTATGATTTCAATTTAGTCAGAAAAATCAAAATTTTTCAGAGGCAAAACCAAAAATTGATTATTTTTTCGGTTCCAAATAGGAATAATTTGTTATGAACCTGAACAACCTGTACGAGTAAAGCATCTGTAGACAGACCATTAAAAATTTTGAAAACTGCGAAAATGTATGGTTGGTTGCTTCAAGGACAATTGACACAAATCTGAATAATACTTCTGTTATAGCACGGTTTTAGGGCGTAACACAAAACGTTTCTTAAACTTCCTGAAAAATATTCCTGCAATGGTATAAAAAATATCAATTCTGGATTCTGATACAATTGAAAAATCAAAAGAAAAATATATAGTTATATTAAAACTTCTTCGCGTAAAGTGCCAAATAATTGTTATATATGTATAGTTAGAATAATTGTAGGCTACCAAAGTCTAGTAAAATTCCGTAAGTATTACCAAACAAGAAACTGAGAAGGAGATGTAATAGCGTTTCAAGCCCATTTTAATTTGGTGAAAGAAAAAACATAAAGCGAAATAGATAAATAAAGCATCATGGAGTAAATAATATAATAATCATGAACAGGAAAATTTTTCGGAAAAAATGACGAGCTAGATTTCCAGAGAAATAGAAAAGAAACTATGAATTGCAAGAATTACAAGAAGAGAGGAAGAATCAACAGCGTGAAAAGATGAAGAAGTTTTGGGAAAGAAAGAAATCTAAACTACGTGAACGTGATCCCTTGTGGTCAAAACGCAAAACAAAATGTCGGGTGTCCAGTACCTAACTTAATTTTCAAGTTTAAACTTCGTGCGATATTCCTGCTTTGAAATATTTTGTTAACGCACGAACTCACACACACACCAATTGGTAAAAACATGTTGTTTGGTTCAGGGGGCCTGAAAACGTGTACTTCCGGTGAAAACTCGATTTGAAAAATCGACATGAAAACAATACTCTCCTTCTCTACACATTAATATAGGGCAAGAAAAAGTTAAAAGGTGAAACGAATACTATGACTAAAGCACTTTTTTTTTGATTTTGTTTAGTCATTATCAGGTAAATAATCTTATAAATATAGGAGGAAATGGTGCAGCTTCAAAAAGGTAGGTATTGCGTAGAAATGTAGACCACGCCCATATTTAACAAATTTAATTAATCAGCTAATGATATATGAGTGAAATAAAGTAATATACCTTTTCTACAATATAGCTAAGGGCATTGTAACCAGCTTCTACCTTGATAAGTATTTATCTCCTTTACTTGACTTTTATAATATGAAAACATCCAGTAGAACTCAATTTTAAAACACTATATTTGCTTTGGTAGCAGGTCAAAACTGAGAAAGACCCGGTTACTGAAAAATCTGTGATGAAACTTATAAAATTTTTAAAATGTTTTACAAATAATTGATACATTAACATTGTTCATCCAACTCTAAGATTCAGCAGGAAACGTTGCGAAGCTGCTACAAAAGTAATAATGAATTCTAAATTCTGCTGATTATATTGAGTAGTCTATAATGTGTTTCTCAGTTTTGAGAAACATCCATTAAGTAATAAAAACATCCAATAAGTAGTAATAAATAAGTAAACTTCAGAAAGTTACTCATAAATTTTATGAAATCTATCACACGTAGGCACAATATTTATGAATTGGTTTATATTTTTAACTAAATAAAATAAGAAGCATGGATATAAACATGCAATAAGCCACATTGTCAAGACATATGTTATTATTTATTTAACCTTAAATTTTCTTCTTGATTCAGTAGGTCCTCGATTTACCGTGTTGTAGTCTGGTCGGACAACGACGTTAAATTGAACCCATGTTATATCCGAACCTTCAAAAAATGGGTGAAGTAATTTGTCTAGTATTCGTATATGTAAAGTGATCCTATGTGCTTCATTAGGTCATACAGTAGGTCATTAATCACAATACAGAAATATTACTGAATAAAGACGGAAATACGTATTATCAATCTTTGGCCATTGTTATTGAATTTAACTCATATTTTGTGGAGTTATGCGACACTTTTGTTGATTCTCAAAGAAAAAATAGACTTAAAACGTGACTGAAGGGTGGGAGCATACATGTCTATAGTTATAGTATACGAGTTGATACTCGTACGTAGTTGATACACGCCATCTATTAGGAGATCATACAACTAATAATGTAAAGTACCCGACCTTCCTTTCCTGTGGGATTAAAAATAGGTACATGCATATTAAAATAATATTATTTTCATTAGCATACATAAACTGACTTTTAAAATTAATTGTAACATATTACATAAACATATATAATTTGTGGGAGTAAATCATTATCTTGAGAAAAATATCCCTCCAGTATCGGAAACAATTCTGAAAACGTAACTCAGTTTCTTAAATTTTTGTTCACTTTTATAGATGTTCATTTTGAAGCCGGGATGTACTTATTCGGGATAGAGGAAATAAAGAAACATGTAGGCCTACACTAATAATGTTGTATTACCCTAACTGCATCCCAATTGACAAAACGATATACGTCATACAAGCACCGGGTAGATTTCCATCCCGCCACAGAATAGAATCAATGTTCGTAAAAAGTTATTCTTCATTTTCCGCGATATAGTCATCATCTTGTACATTGTCACAGTTGAAGAATTCATTGTCATCAAATCGGAGTTACGTGCGGCAGAAAAATTGGGAAAGTGACTGAAAAAACTGTCAGTTACTCTTCTGCTTAATTAACCCTTGATCAAAATTAAACTTCGTTCCAAAATTTTAATTCACAAAAGTCTTTTGCGAACAATTTGGGTATATGAAGTTCAGCTCTTTGAAGCAGCGCCAGAGATTAACTTAAAGTCGATCCGGGCCTTTCAGTCAAAATTCTTAAATCTTGCTTCTGGCGCTCCTTTTTACGTAAGAAACAAAAACCTCCACGACGATTTGAAACTTCCACCAGTAAAGAAACTAACCGAGTGTTTCTACAGTAAATTTCACGATTGAATAAATAACCATCATAACCAACAAGCTCGTGACCTGGTTATAAGGAACTTCCCAACTGTACGACGTCTAAAGCGAAAATGGAGCAGAGACCACTTGGTCTGAATAATGGACAGCATCCATTGTTCTAAACGGAGAAAGTACTGCTGGGTACCACTTTTCCTGAAAGTATAATTTCCCACCGTCCGTTAAATATAAAAATATCATAAACGAAAATTGGGCAGCTAAGTCCACAGTACCGTAATCAAAATGAAAGACAAAATAAATTGTCAATTTGTAAATGTGCTTAAGACTTATCATACGGTTATCCAAAAAGATAACATTTGTGTAAATCCAATTATTTTTTTAGATAGTAGTTATCGCTAGAAAAACTGCATTAAATGCATTAATTACATAAAAAAACTCAGTTGTTATTATCATCATTGTTTTTCCTGTACTACTGTTATTAGAATTGTTATAATGTGACACTAATGTGATAACACAGTTATTAACATTCATGATATTTAATTAACAATAACATTATTACTGATTATAATTAAAATCATTAATGAATTCGTGGAAAAGCTAACATATTATACATAGGCGCCTGATTAAAATTCATAAAATAGTCGGTATTCCCCATCCGTGCATCCGTGCATTGTTGTGCAATAGAATTTTATTAACAAATGGAATGAAATGCGATAATTATTGGTTACAATTGGAACGTGAATACTAAACTTATAATTTTTGAAAATAATACGCCCTGTAAATAATTCTCAAAGGTATGTTGTACGCTGCAGTAACACTAATATAATTACAACCCGAAGGAACAAAAGGAAAGATAATCAAATTATTTTGTTTCAATTATCATTGTGTGCTACAAAAATTAAAGAAAAATGTACTCTATTTTATTAAAATGTATAGCATATTAATAATTAATTATACATTTTGAATTCATTACAAAGGGTCAGCTAAAAATCTAAAATAGTCTATATTAAGTATTAGTCGTTTTAACAGTTACTTTCCATGAAGGTCACTTCTTTGTTTTTGCCCTTTATACTAATGCCCTTTATACACTCAAACGCAAGTATTAGTAAATAGACCAAAAAAGTGTCAAGATTTTTTAAATTTTCTTATGTTTTTAATCTATACTAATACTATAAAGACAAAGCGTGTTTTTGTGCAGGCCTTTTTTTAACTTAAATTTTTTATTTATAAACTATACAATGCAGTTCAACCATCCAAAAGCTTAACAAAATTTTGAATAAACAAATGACGTGAAAAATAAACAGAAAATAATTTTTTTAAAGAATACATCCTAGTGGATAATTCAAAAGTTGAACAGTAAAAAGAAATTAAGGAAAAATATAAAGCAAACACGGGAAAAACAAATAATATACACATAACAAGAATAATGTAGAATACAAAGTACTTAGAATAAGAAGTAGCGTAGAAAGTAACAACAATAACAAATAATTTAAGTATTGTACGATAAACAAAATGAAATAAGAAACGAAAAATATTTAGGGTACATGAGTGATAAAGATCTGAACAACACAATAAATTATAATCACAAAAGTGAAATGTTAAAGAATTATGAAATCTGTAAAATAATATGGATATCTTTTAAGCATTATATTTATATTTTGTTATTAGATCAGTAGATCTCTACTCCATACTCTACGTAGGCGTCGGTGGGTTAAGTTTTGTCTTGACATTTTCTGTATTAGGGTAATTTCCTGCTGTATTGTGCAGGCTATTTTGAAAAATACTAAAAGTTTTTCATGAAATTTTGACAGCATATTTGTATTTATATTCACTGCAACATTTTATTTTTAAATTTTCAAAAATGATAACCCTAAAGGCTCTAATGAAGATTTTCATAAATATGTATGTATGTATGTATGTGTGTGTGTGTGTGTGTGCGCGCGCGCGCACATGTGAGTACGTATTGGTGTTGAAGTAGATGGATTAAGTCGAGAGACGTACGCGGAGGAAATTATCAAAACGTCATTTTCTCTGTGTGTGTATGTGTGTGTGTGTGTGTGTGTGTGTGTCTGTGTATGCCCAGGTGCGCGCGCGCGATCGGCCATTTCTGTGACATATTTATTTTTAAAAATTGATACAAATGTTTTGCGAGCAAAGCCGCGCGGGGTCGGCTAGTTAGAAATAAATACTATATTTCTTTTAACTATTTACAATTTCTCGTAGAAAATATTGTATTAGTTGCGTACAGTAATTTATTTTATGAGCCCAAAACTTTTTTCAAAAAGGTATCTGCATAATGTCTGTTTGAACGGGAAGTAGTCGAGATA
The DNA here is from genome assembly GCA_035578175.1 of Catonia carolina. Lineage (NCBI taxonomy): Eukaryota > Metazoa > Arthropoda > Insecta > Hemiptera > Achilidae > Catonia > Catonia carolina. The sequence continues at coordinate 23,636,979 of JAQMRL010000002.1, read as the reverse complement.
AATTTGTACCAAGCGGGACATTATGCTGTTTACTCTCCCGTACTACTGTAATACTGTTACTATAAACAGCAAACTTAATTTATAGTTATTATTGAAAAACGGCATTTGCAACTAATTTTGTTTATTATTAAGAACGGATATAACAAATTTTGAAAACTGCTTGTACATACTCTGCCCAAATTCATGTCGTAATGGTAGTTGGAATACAAGGAGATCTCAGTTTCGACTGTCGCCCGGGATCTGAAAATTTTAGAAGTAAAATCCCATCGTTTCCATAACACACTATAGGAGTTGAATAAGTAAGCCGTACTTGTAAATTTAAATTAAATGAAAATTTTAAAATATCTCATGAGTAAAATAGGTAAAATCTCAGATACAATCAAGAAAGATTCCAATTCGTTAGAGACGTTTATAGTGCAAACAGAAGTAATCCGACCGGGAATCTAACCAGGACCCCTGGCACAGCAGCCAATTTCACTGACGACTTCACGACGGACTGACCGGTAGTAGACTTCAAAAACAATTATTCAATAAAATCAGAAGTCTTAAGTATCTTATGATACGGTTTAAAAGAAACTGATAAAAGATTAAGAGAAATGAAGCTTAGGCCTGATTTTAATAATTTGAAAGATAGAAATACCTTTCCAAAATTGATTAAGGGGTTTCTAGAGAGAACGAAGAAGACAACTGGTACCAAATGGTCAGAGGAAATTAAACTGAAACTTGCTCAAAGAATTCGCGAATATTGGACGTTGAACGATCGTAAACAAAATTAAAATAAAGAAGCAGTAAAATTAATCGAACATGTCCTTAGAAGACCAAAAGGAAACCGCAGTAGTAAGGTGTTAGCCAAAAACTAACAAAATAATAATCAAAAAAAGTTCATTAAAAGTTCATTATTAAGTGCTCATTAAAAAGTTTCCGGATACAATTTTTGAAGGTTTTCCACGGTAGGGGATATATAGGTATTTGATAAGCTTTGACTAAACTAATTAAAGATCTCTCAGAGAAATCTATTAAATGGAAGTATGGAATTATCTATTATTGTTCATTATTTTCATTAGCAAGAGAAAGTCGTGTGAATGTTCACACCAGATTTATTTTTAATAATTATTACATAGGTATACTTCCAAAATTCTTTTATTGTTATCTATATTAGTTTTGGTACATTTATTTAAAATTAAATGTTTAGCTACATTTGAAATACCTATCTTTTTGTTTTTATATTCTCTAATTTGTTCATTGAATCGAATCCAAAAAAAACAGTGAGAGTTACCTTTTGTGTATTTTTGTTTTTATACATTTTGTAACTCTAAAAAATACACAGGAAAATGTTTTACAAAATTAAAAAAAAATTAAATCACGAGTTATATTTCAAAACGATTCCTTCTGTCTGAAAGTAATAAATTTTTCAATAATTACTAATTTTCCGAATGCTTTTAGTTCAGATATCAATTGAAAAATATTTTTAAATTAAATCGTTGGTTTATTACTTTAATCGCAAAAGTTATTTTACTAGTAAACTGTATCCGGGTTCTCTTTGTGTAGTAATCAAAAAATAAAATCGAAAAACTAATTAGATTGTTTTTAATAAAAATTAATTTATGGTTCAGGACTAACTTATATTTTACGATAAAAAATAAAATAGATGATTTACTAAAGTGAACGTTCTTAAGAATAATGATTGACACTATTACAGACTTAAGATAGCCACCGGTTAACCGTCGCTCTCCCAATTACCCTGTCAAGCTCGTTGAGCAGAGAGTTATGGCCAGAATAAATCTCACTGAGGATATTTCATTATTTCCCGTGATACCTTAAAATAGTTTCAGTGTAAGTGAGCAACGTGCGCTATTATGAATGCCTTTGGGGTGTAATAACCGTAATTAGAGAAGAGTATGCAAATCCGGTGGCCGAAGACACTGATGGATCGGTCATATCAATCCCAGCACTCACTATATAATATTCTGATGCTACACTATAATCACCGGTAGCAGCCATTACCCGTAATTCATTAATCAATTTAATTCTACGGATATTTGTATGCTTGTTCCCTTTATGATCCTCTTGTTTGTTTCTCTTTTTTATTATAATCTTCCTTGAAAAATACTAGGGCCGACCATCATTATTCTCTTGTCAACTAGTTACATTATTAAAGCAATTAAAACTCAAGATCCTCATAAGATCCTTAACTTATTTCCTTTTTTTTCTGTCTGCTTGAATCGCATTACTAAATAACATTCCATTGTTCTGTCAAAAACTCATTAATAATTAAGTATTTCTTCAAAATCTATACTTGATTCTCATTCGTATTATCTTTCAACGCTTTTTATAATAACCATTTATAATCAATGAATTTGTGGAATAAATTTCTCTACCCGTTAATTGTTTTTTTCTAAATTAATACTTCATAGACAATGATGATTTAAGGCAAAAAAGTGAAGTGATTATCAATACCTGATATCCCAAGGTTTTATAGAGCCCTTAAAGACGAACTGCTCGATATTGTATATATTTTACAATTTTTTTTATATTACATTTTCCTCTAGGACTGTTGTTTGCTTAAACAGAAATAATAATAATAATAATAATAATAATAATAATAATAATAATAATAATAATAATAAAAATCTGGTGTGAAACACTCACACAACTTTCTCTTGCCAATGCAGATAATTAACGATAAACCTAACGTTAGTAATAAAACATTAGAAATAAACAAAAAACTAACCTCAATAAACATAACCTAATTTTCCCCGTCCCCCATGTACATTTTATGCAGTCACCCACTGGTGCTAGCACTTATATTCTTATGTCACTTACAAAGTGTTCTATTAAACATATTAATTTCTTAAATCTCTAACTTAATCCTATTTTTAATTTAAACATTAATTTAGTAACTTGTGCAAATATATAGACTACCATAGATATATTATGACTTAAAAAGTAGCTTAATATTATTGATAGCTAACCATTAGTTTTAGTAACTTATATTATATACATGACTTAAATATAATTTACTGTTATTTATAGTTTAGCAGTAATACCTTTAGTAGTTATTTTCTTAACACACTAAATCTACAGGCTTAGCCCTTTTCAGTCGCCTTAAAAATAAGTGAACACATTGAAACATTATAGACTTATTTTTTAAAACATAACTTAACTATTAGGATACATACGTGTAGGCTATAACTTAATACTGAAAAATATTAAAAAAAGCTGTTTGCCAATTACAAACCAAATTAATTTTCTTTGAGATTGATGCAATCTATATGTAAAACAAATTTATGACTTCTGCATAAAAAATTGAATTAAGTTACTTTAAATTAACGAAAATTACATTCCTTTTTGCAACCTGTTAGGCAATATATAAAAAAATATAAATTACAATAATTTTAATTTAATAAATTTAACCAAGCATAAAAATAAAGTTGTTATAATTACATTTACCAGACAGGTTGAATTAATTACAGCGTGACGAACGAGGCGCTAAAAATTACAGTACTATTAAAGCACAATAAAATAAATTTAGCTTACTATTGGATTGATTTTATGAATATTTATTAGTCTACAAGTGCAGAAAAATGTAATTTTAGATATTTTTTTATAAGTTTAAAGATTAAAAATAGACTTGTTAAATTTAAGAATAAATTTTTCGCGTTTAGACTTCTATAATTGATAGTTGTTAACGTAATCATAAGGAGTTCAATTTCAGTATATTTTTCATATTACACCAAGCGAAACGGGTTCTCATTTTGACTTCAACGTCTTATTTTGTCATTTGTAATTTTTAATGAGTTTGATTTACATTATAAAATTTTCAATTTATATATTGGTTTTTGTACTAAAAATGGTTCCGCGTAATATGCTAGGTCGTTTCGGCTAGTTCCGTATTTAAAAGGTCTTTTTTTTAAGTTTTTTAAGTCGCATCGACAGCTTGGTCATTAGCGACTTCTGTGGATTTTGGTACATTAATGGTGGGTTTTAACGCATTAAAATTTCCAGACCCTAGCCAAGAATCGTATCCGGTACCTTCCGCTTTGTAGGCTAGCGCGGTAGCCACTACTACGCCACGGAGGAGGCCAGGGGTTTATTTATTTTATTTAATAGCTACTTTTGGGTCTTTCCCAGAAGAGGGCCACCACTATCGGAATGTTCCCTACAGTAATAGTTCGGTGTCAGATAATACAGAAATTTCAGTTTAATTTGTCGGGTAATATAGAAGCCCTTACCAAACTGAACATAAAATTGTAAATCGAAGTGCTAACTTCGTGGATCCGGAAACTGGGGCCCACACACAAATTGTCGAATCCATGTGGGCATCTACAAAACGGAGGAATAAACGGAAATTTGGTACTAAGAGGGACCTTCTCGATTCGGACCTGTCCGAGTTCATGTGGCGTCGCAGGAACATCAATTAAAATACTGTGCGACGCAACCTGTAGGGACATAAACATAAACTGGCCTCTACAGAAATAAAGTGTAACAATTGTGTGTGTGTGTTAATTTTCTGATTAGTTATTATAATTATATAAATAAATCGTTTGGTTATTAGATATGCGTGAAACGTGTTACATGTGTTTGTTGTATTAATTTACATTAAGTTTTTGTCATTTACGTACTTTTAACAGTTGTGGCCCTCTGCTAGAAAAGACCCCTACTTTTTTTTAGCTTTTACGTATTTGTTAATTGGAAACTGTACTTTATTGACAACCACCCAATTTTATCGCTGCTTTTCACGGATTTTTTTTATGTGATTATGCATGAACTTTTGAACAGAAACAATGGAGCTTTTTCTGTCAGCTGGTCACCATACAAAGTCGCTTACATAACCAATGTTGCTTAACTAATAATAGCGACTTTCAACCAGCTGACTGACTAAGCTGGCCCGAAGGCCAATTTTTTTTAATTTTGTTTATCGGGAACTGTACATTGTTGACAACTACCCAATTTGATCGCTGCTTTTTGCTGTATTTTTTTTGACGTGGAACAGACATAAGTTTGAACAGGAACCCCCAGTAGAGTTTGTTCATTGATGGCTGTCAACTGGTCACCATTCAAAGTCACTTGCCCAACCGGTGTTACTTAACAAATAATAGCGACCTTTCTACCAGCTGACTGACTGGGCTGGCCCGAAGGCCAACGAAGGCCAATTGTTTACATAAAATAAAAAGTTACACAACATATTTATTATTTGTAGTAGCCTATACAAAAACTACTTCAAGTAACTACATAACTTATATAATAAACATTTTACAACTAAAATTATGTTATTTTGTGTGGATACTCCTTTCCTTGATTGTTATTTAGATTTGCACATCAACTAAAGTCCTCTTTGGAATACCCATTGACATTAAAAGAAAAACTATTACAAATACGACGCTGAAAATGGTGTTGTGTTGCTTAAGTCATCAGCCGAAAGGCTGATCTGAACCTCCAGAGGGTTTACTAAGTAAAACGAGGAGTGAGATGGTTTACCAATGCCTTTCTCATCGAGTGGAAAAGTATGCTTATCAGCATGCCAGGCCCTCTGAAAAGCATCTACTTTCCATCCTCCAAATGGCACCTTCACTATAATCTCCACAGGATCTGGCTGTGGAATACAGTAGAATCTCAGTAGTTCGGCCTGTTCGGGACCGAGAGGGTACCGGATTACTGAAAATGCCGAATTACTGAATGTGCTGGAATTTTGGAACTATAAATTATAAATTTAAACAAAAAATGGATAAGTTATGCATTGATTTCTATGCGATATTAAATTAAATTAACTAATTAAAAAAGGTTTGCTGAGTAGGCCTACTTTTGTAGTCATTGTACTAAACATAATATCGACTATTGACATCGCCTATTGCGATGTGGGGGTGCTCGTGTTCTGAGAATTACGTTTCGTTGTCAATTCAGTATGAAGTATAGAGTCGGCCTATGACCCACTTCTGGGTTTTGGATAAAAGGCCAAAAATTATTCCATTTAACAATAATTTTATTATTTAGGTCTGCTCATTCATTTCTTTATTCAAATCCTAAACATACATGTTGTATTAAATCCGCCGTAATTAGGCCGAGTTGATTCCCTAATTCAATTTAAATCTTTTACCAAAATCTGTCCTGGGTGAGGTTTCATACTTTAAGGACTAATATTTTAAGGGCCGGATTACTGGAGGTGCCGGACTACTGCATGGCCGGACTACCGAGATTCTGCTGTAATGAAATTCATTACTCTCAGAGGAGGTAACTCTAACTAGGGTCTTTTACAACTCCACCTCTTCTATTCTTAAATAGGAGGCTTTTGAAATGTGGGTCTACAGAAGAATTCTCCGAATAAGTTGGGTGGACCGAGTAAGAAATGCATAGGTCCTAGAGAGAATGAAAAAGAGCACAGAAATAATCAGAACAATAAAAACACGTAAGCTCGAATATTTTGGCCACGTGATGAGACACCCAGGAAAATATAACCTTCTACATCTAGTGATACAGGGTAAAATTGCCGGAGGGAGAGGACCGGGACGAAGAAGGACGTCTTGGCTACGAAACCTCCGTGAGTGGTACCACAAAACATCCACTGAGCTATTCCGAGTTGCAGTGAATAAAGTGATGGTAGCCAATATGATTGCCAACGTCCGATAGTCGGGCATGGTACTTAAAGAAGAAGAAGATTCTTAAATACTTCAGTCATATTATTAGGTGACCATGTGATAAGAAACATAACTACTTATTGTAGCCCTGGAACTATCAGATCAAGTGCAAATATTTTAATACTCCCCCTGCCTGTTATGAGCAATTAAAATTTTTATAGTAGGTCTATTACATGCATATAACGTCTGTATGTTTTTACTTACTATAGGTTCTTCCTGTAACTTTGTTTTTAATAAACATTTATTTAAATGCATAATCTGTTGTAAAGCAATTATAATTAGCTAAATTAAAAAGCTGTATAATTTACAAAATACTTATAACAAGAATTATATAGTGCTCACGAACTATTTACAATGAATCAAATAAAAACAAAAGCTTCCTTTAATAAAAAAATAAATAAATAAAAGATATACCGGGTGACCCACGAAGAGGTTGCTATTTTTGAATTAATATGTCGGACGCATCGCACACTACAGACTGGAAACAAATAGATATGTAAAAAAGTACCCTCGAGTTTCATTTGCTAATGATTAATGAAAACAAAATGGTGGAAAGTAATTTTATTTGCATAATCATTTCAAATTGGTGATTTGATACAATGATACCTAAGTAATTAAATGGAAGAAATGAAAGAAATATGAAAGTGATAAATTATTAATGAACACAATTTGTTTATTATACTTTATTCGAACTGATGTCCATCAATAGCTATGCACTGACAGCAACGAAACAAAAATGAATCATAAGTGTTTTTGAAATATTGCCGAGTTATCAACAGCAGTTTCTCTTCAATCAGCCTTATTAATTCATCGTCTGTCGCAATGGGATGAGAAAAAACTTTTCCTATCAAAAAACCCCATAAGAAAAAATTGCAAACAGACAAGTCTGGCGATCTTGGAGGCCAGTCCATGAGGCCGCTGCCACGACCTATCTAACGGTTAGGAAGATTTTGGTTTAAAACCGCTTTGCCCACATTAGCATAATGTGGAGGAGCTCCATCATGCTGGAAAAAAGTCCTGCATCCCGCCTGAGAAATATAAGGAACTATGTGATTAGTTAAAATTGATGCGTACCTGTCTCCAGTCATTGTCTGATGGGATATGTCAAACGATAAAACACCACCTTGGTGACAGCAACCCACACTGTTGTACCCTTAGGTTTCAAGTTCCCTTCGTGTAAGATATGTGGATTTTGTGTTTATAATAATGAAAATTATGTCTGTTTACAGATCATGTTGCGAATGAAACTAGAGGGTACTTTTTTACCTATTATCTATTTATTATAACTGTAAAGTTTACAGTCGGTAGAGTGTGCGATACGTCCAGCATATTCATTCAAAAACAGCAACTCTTCGTGGGACACCCGGTATATAAATAAGTAGTAATAGCTAATAATATTAATAATAAATAATTATTATAAAATATAACTAAACCAACCATCCTAAAAATAATATTTTCATTCAATTTTTACTACATTCACACTAAAGACGCTAATTTACAAAATATTATCCCACTATAAAATGGTTTACGATGTAAAAATCACACTATCAAAATCGCCCTGGCACATCCAGTATGGTAGTAAGTTTTAGTCTATAATGTACATGGTTGGTGTTGTCGAACAGATTTAACGCTAGATGATCAACGTGATTATTTTGCGGGAGATATATTTACAATTGTAATAACTTCACGAACCGTTTACCCATCTAAATTTCGATGTACGATGTTAGCATTGGTAATAAGCTGAACATTTTATTTGTCATTAATACATAATTTTCGATCGGTGTGATTCAATTTCAAATCAAATTTTCAACTTATTTGTATTGACTTACTGTACTGAAGTTCACGTGATATAATATGTACACATCGTTTCGGTGTGTTGGTTTATTCTGAAATTCTTTATTGTCTAATTTTATACGCTACTTAAATAACTAAAATTACACATTTTATTTATTTATTTAGATAAAAATAACAGTTATTTCAATTAAAAGTAGGTGACTGAATACTTTCGATGACAAAGATTTTATTTTCTTAAGCTCCTCTAGGTGTCAATTGAACTGACTGTATTACTTAGATTTGCATCTCAGCCGACTTCTTATATGAAATACCCACTGATATAAAACGAAACAGAAATGCGAAGATAAAATTTTATACTGTAGGTAATATCTATGTATTCACGACCACCGCTTAGTTTAAAGCTAAAATTTTAAAACCGTACTCGATATTCTTTTAAAATATGGCTGTTAGATTTTTACTTTAACTTATAGATTATAGTTTGAAAAACTGAAATGTGATAAAAACAGTTTTTGTCCAAGTAATAACGCATTCGAAAAAATCTTAAAAAACATTACACCTACAATTATTGTGTTCTTAAAGAAAATATCGTTTTAAAAAAAAACATATGTAAGGTAATTCTCGTACACTTTTTAAAATAATGATATGATAGTATTTTTTATAGTAGTTTTAAGTATTTACCAATTTTGTTATACTCCTATGCACAGTCAGAACTCTTCCTGAAAATGAGTTTTTGTGTATAATTAGGTATATTAGTTAAAAAGCTTAGTTCAGTAATAAATTGTAATGTATATTTCACTAAATAAAATAAAAAACGAACTATCACGCAATGATGACAATACGACGTACATTTTTCAATTTTCTTTATTTGTACAGCTGTTTGAAAATCATGCTTGCCCTTAAATTACAAAAATTATAATATATTAGTTCACCCAGATGTATTTTATAAGTGCTTTAACTAGTACCTAGAGATAGGTAGATTTTGTAAAATTTTTTTATCATTTCTTAGTAAAATCGTGGCTTATAGCTTCCTTAACGTAAAATTTTAAACACGAGTATTTTAATTTACTTTCACCGAATATATAGGTTACTTTTTATTCATATGTGTTAAATAGCTCAGTAAGTTAAAAATTGAACGTGAGTGAGTGAGCTGTAATTTCCTTTTTATAATCCTATAAAGTTTATGTAATTAGGAGTAAACCAAGGTAATTTAATAAGAAATATTGGAAATAGGCTTTTCTGAATTAGTAAACAGTGAACAATAGATTGGATAATTGAAACCAAATGATCAATCGTATGGTAATTTATTTTTCAAGGATAATGGATATTTTGTCTTGTGCTATAAAAAATGAAATAAATCACGAATAAAGGTAAATATAATAAAAACTGGGAGTGTAAAAATAGTTATTAATTAAGGTATGGTAAAAAGAAGAGTCAAGTAAGAGGGCTGTACCTATAAAATGGGCCAAATTAACCCAGACTAACCCCGCGTAGAGCTCGTTAATTCGATTCTTGTAATTACTAGTACTCGGCATAATTCTGCTGTCAGCATCATAATTGGGTATTACGAGGAAGACTGAATGAATATTTCATGAGGTCCTGATTGGAATCCTGAGGAAGGATGACCTTGGTATCTCCCCTCTTCACTCACATCACTTCTTCATCGTTCTTTCTTTGTCCCTCCAGTTAAACCTCGAAGCCCGCGCGCTTACCTGTCCGGTTAAACACTGGTTGATTAATTAACACTCATATCCTTTATGTGTTTTGGTAATTGTTGAATAACTACCAGAAACATGTGCTTTGAATGGAAGTTAGAACGATGTACAACATGTCTCATCTCTCCTCAAATGTCATGTTTTCAGATTATCTTGATTAAATCAATGATCATGTAGCCAGCCATACCTCGTGTTCCTCCTTACCCTTGATAGCATTTTGTTGTCTAGATCTTATCTTCAACTTAATAGCCAACATCAGCACCCGTATTCATAAAAAATACTACTTTCATTCAGATCTTGTTTCTTTTTTCATTTAACTTTAAAGATAATCAGGTAATGAAAATAGACAAATTAATAATAAAAACATGTGATGCGGTTGAAACTAATTATGAATCTCTCTACCCTGATGAAGAAAAAATTATTATCCTAATTTCTTAGGTAATTTATTTTAAATAATTTTCTAAATTATACGTATCTCTACACTCATTTCTCTGATCGGAGTTTTCACTGTCTGACAGATGTTCTTTTGACATCTAAATATTTATGTCAAGGTTTTCTATACTACGTATAGCTACTTAACTGATAACTGATACGAAGTAATGATTGACATTGGATATTTGTCGTGATCCACATCAAACAAATTTTTCTTAAACAAAATGTAGATGATAAAATAACCACATCTTATTATGATCACATTGGTATTCCGGATTTTTGATAGTATAGCATTAATCACAATACCCGAAAATCGCGTCTGTATTAGCCTAATAGGCAAACTGAAACGTGATTGCAATTAAAGAGTAAGCTTATATTTCTATGCGAAACATTCATATTTTACGTTCTCTTGCCTATATGAATATGTAGGAAGGAAAGTAGCCTATTGTTTTCATGTCGATTTTTCGAAATCGAGTTTTCATCGGATCTACACGTTTGCAGACCCCTGAACCCAAAAATATGTTTTTAGCGATTGGTCTGTGTGTGTGTAAACAGAATATCTCAACAACGAAGCATCGTACGAACTTGAAACTTGAAACTTAAGTTACATACCACTACCGGATCCGACACGAATATTTTCATCAAAATAGGTTAACCCGAAGTAGTAGTTTATTCGTGTAATTTTCCACTTTTTTGCGATTTTCTCAAAAACTGGTCCTACGATTTTTTTTAAAAATCGCCTGGTGTACTAAATTTTTTATGTTCTACAAAATAGAGTAGGCACTATGTCTGCTGAAATTCTTGGAGAGGCTGTTTTCACGTAAAAAATTGTTTTTTAAGATTGCGGCTTTTATATGCATTTTAGCTCAAAAATTTAATAAAAGTTGTAGACAATTTAAAATCCTACAACTTTGATTTCTAACAATTTTTTTTATAACGCTTAGTTTAGCGGTAATTAGCGATTTTCTGTTTTTTCTCACGAAAACGTGTGAAAAATCGATTTTTTAAAGATTTCGGCCTAGTGCACGTTACGATAAAAATGTATATAATTAAATTTATATGAATTTAAAAGATCTACAACTTTTATTTAGAGCATTTTTCTCTACAGAGCCTAGTTTAGCGTGAAAGAGTGATTTTTCGTATTTTTAGACCGAACTGAAGTCGATATTCATTTTGTATCTTTCACTCATGATTAAAATTATGTTATGCTTTTTGAGGTTGGTTAGTTATTTTGATTTTTTCTAATGTTTTATTACTATTATTAAATTTATTGCTAATTATTTGCCTTGGCAAAAGAAAATCTTGTGAGTGTTTCACACCAGATTATTTGAGTTTAGTTTTTTCTTTTATTTCTAAAATTAGGTTATATTGTTCATTATTTACATTGGCAAGAGAAAGTTGTGTGAGTGTTCACGTTAGATTTTTATATGTTCACTGAAAATCACGCGATTACCCTTCTAAGAAAAGGATTTTTGCAATGTGTGGATAGCCTACTATTCGATTTATTGTGTCTAAGGTCTACACACTTCATTATTCTTTAACAATTCTCCGATTGACATCTTCTAGACACAAAAAACGTTATGTAAGAAAAACAACTACCCCTTTAGTAATTTTGTATTAGGTAATGACAAGTTTGTATATTTTTGAACAGTCTTGATCGTAATAAGCGACTGAATAAACTACGTGAACATACGAACAAAAGAACAGTACATGTAATTTTAAGGTTAGATTCCTTTATTTTGAATTTGATCGTAGTAAGTGGCTGTTTGCTCAACGAGGAATTCCAATAGGCGGGGATTACTATAATATAAAATACACGGAGGAACAAAAATTAGCTTTTTTGGCACAGTCCAAAAATGTAACATTATAATAATATTTTTTTACGCTGAATTCAAATACGTAGTTAAATCTTCTCCATCCCCCACCGTTGTTTTGTGATAATTAAGAGAACTTTTACAAAAATTCAAGAATTGACGTGCAATCAGGTCACTGTTCAAGTTACTTGAAATGTGGTATTGTTTTTCTTCGGTGTTTGGCATCTGAGAACATCTCTCTTTAGCGTCCAACAAAATTCTGCGAGCATTTTGGCACTTTATTGTTGCTGTTACCTATTTTTTATGAGTAAAATTTGCTGTTGGAATAGTTCTCTGTGCTCATCACTGACGGTATTATTTGGAAAGAGATCCAGATGTGAATCCAAGAAATTAATTTTTAGAGTTATATTACACCCCATACGTTTGTACAACTGTAGTCTAATAGTTCACCCACAATATTGCGATATTTGATGGATATATTATTTCCTAAAGAGTTTTTCACAACACTTTCAAATCACATCCACGCAGTTAAATTAAAGTTTTTTTAATGTTAAGCTATAAATTAACTCAAATTTAACCACTGGGATGATCTAATGGTTTGGTTAGGCTGTTGCTAGAATAGTTTCATACTATTGATAAAACTTGGTTTAAGTCTTTTAGTTAAGTTGCAATCAAATTCTTCTGAATTTGTGTAACTTGTTTTTATCTATATTCTTAGAAGGATTGGTTTCAATTAACTCTTTTAGGACCAGGCAGCTTAATTTTGCGTAAGATTACAGCTTATATTTTACATCGTATACATAGCAGTTTCATGCAATTACCTTCACATGAACAACATAAAATCGGCCTTTATACGGATCATACTTTGTGTATCAACTAATGTAACCTACGTAATTATTTTATAATTTTTAATTTTTTGTGTCCGTTATCAATATCTTAGTCATACGAAAACCAGAAAGTAAAAGAACTATTTATTTTAGCCCTGTAAAGAACAGATTGAGTGTAAATAATTTGACATTCAACCTGTCTGTTATGGGCAGCATTTTAAATCAGAAACCCATGAATGCCGACAACTGATGTTACGAGTGCAATATGCAACTAAGTACAGACGGGAAAGACATTCGTCAAGAGACAGCTGCAACTGTTTTAAGAAGATGAGCAACTGGTAGACTTGCAACAACATTTAAAGATCTGATTAAGTATTATTAAGTAATCAAAAAAGGCTATCTATAGTGTGAAATCTGATGGGTGTAATGGGAGTGAAAATTGACGCAATTTAACCGAGCGATCAACATTCGTGTGCATATGCCCCCCTCCTCCTACAGAGCGTTCTCAATTCAACAATCAATAGCTCATTAAAAGAATAATCGTTTCTGTTCCAAACGTGTTTCCTTACAGGTTAAAAAACATTGTTTGGTATAGGCTATTATCAAAAGTTATTATTTTAAAAAGTTGTTTTTATGTTATCCTAATTTAGTTTTGGTTAATAATCCACCTAATTCGAGTATACCAATCGAATCGAGTACCTATTAAAATTAGCATTCTTCCGACCAATTACAAATTATTATACTCCTTCCGACAAAGTAGCCAAATGTGACATAACTGGTCTGTTACGATGGAATTAAAAAGTAGTTTTTTGAAATATCGCATAATAATCAACTTTATTAGTTCTACCCACATTCAACCGCCCTCACATTATAAACTCCCTTGCTCTTCACCTAAACATATAATTACTTCAATTATGGATTTCCAATTTTATATTTTTAAATCATTATAGTTTATATTTATAATATTTATTAATTTATCTAATTTTATAATATTATAAAATTTCTAATATTAGTTCTCCGTTCGCTATTAATGTAATTGTCTAAATTAAAAAGTGTACAAAATTGTTAAAAGTATTATAATTTGTATTATTTAATTTGATTTAATTTTTCATTATATTTAATGACTTTAATAGTCCTGAGCCACTTTTAAGTAATAGTAGAGGCCAGTAGGCAAGGCAAGTGTAGTCTACACTTTTCTGATATATCTTGACTGTAGCTTTCCTAAAACGTTTTGCTAATTCTTCTACAGATCTACATGTTTATTACAATACAAAACAAAAAATAAAAGTTTAAAGTTTACTTACTGTAAGAAATTGTATAGGCTATTGTACGGGGTGGAGTGTATTGAACAAGGATAATGGATTGCGATGAATGAAATATTTTCAATAGGAATTCTCAGAAATCTAAACTAGTAGAAACGCTATTTTTTAATTTGACTTCTTCCACCATGTTCTGGTAAAGCACTGAAAGTGATAGAAGAGTCTCAATTAGAGGAAATATCAGACCACATGTACGTATTAAAACAGTTAGCGCCTTTGAGTCAGTAATGGACTGGAATAGAATTATTGTTGTTGGGTCTTTTTGAAACAGTGTCGTTACGGAGCCGGTTTTGAATTACGTAAATAGTGCGTGTGCGTACGAGCGGTAGCAAGTGGTGAACAAGTAAATAATTGTTTTCATTGTTAAATGACAGTATCTTATTTGTGGTCGAGTTCATAAATGTTAAGAACTGTTAGAGACACATATCTATTCATAAAAATAAAAATAAAAGAGTTCGGGTGTTTAAATATTTGGGATCAGTATAAACAATAACGAGAAGGACAGCTTAGAATAAAGGGTAAATAAGATGAGAATTGTATTCATGAGTATCAGAAATTCATATAACAAACAACTAACCTTATCACGGGATACAAGAATCATCCAGGCACTATATCACGGTGTAAGATCGGAAGAGTAAAAAAAAATAATAGTAAGAGACTATGTAAGTCAAATCACGGTGCCAGAAACCAAATTATGTAAGAGCAAGTTTATGCCTCCATCAAATTGTGTAAGGTAGTTTAAAACTAAAAACAGAAGTAACGGCCCAGCCGTGTTTCACCAGACACTGAAATAAAAACACAGCTAGATTGATGCCACAGGGGCACAGAGAAAATACCTCCACCACGCTGCCAAAAGAAAATTCAGAAATATGATTCGGCAGAGTAAATCCATATTTAAAACATAACCCAGAAAAACAGGCAGGCAGAACAATCTCGCTGTTGAAGAGCGAAGGTGTGATTAGACAATCAATCCGGGTCTAAGAATTAAAATATTACACAGACAAATTGATGTATGGAGCAGAAACACTAAAAATTATGTTGAAAGGTAGTATCAATAAAGTAATAAGCATAAAAAGGAGAATAGTTCGTAACATCCTAGGATAGATCCCGTTTGAACAAAGAGACACACGAAAAAACTGAAAACATAATCCAAGTATCGAGGAAAAGGACACTTGTATTTTTCGGTCACGTGGCAGAAATGAACGATAGCAGATTGACTAAACAAACTTTTAGCAAAATAATAAACCTCAAAACCAAACCACCATGGTTCACAGCAATATTGAATGACCTTAAGGACGCAAAATCCGACACAGAAGACATTATAAAATAGGGAAAATATTTGGAAAAAAGCGGAGTCATCTTCGGGGAGAGAATGAAAAGAAGAGACGTGAACACCACCACAATGAACAACGAAAGATCTAAAAGAGTAAAGAAATTGTGGGAGGAAAGGAAACGTGAGCTAAACATGAAGAAGTAAATAAAATATTGATATGACGTGTTCTCTATCTAAAGGGCCATTTGGAAAAAAATTGGTTGAATATATAATTTTTGATTTTGGTCCGTTTTTTTTTACATAAGTAAAAAACCAAGTACAGTTTTAATAGTACATAATTCACGTTCAAATAACGTTTGGCCTAAATATTTTTAAAAAATCATGTCAAATTCTCACGTAACATAATTCCCAACTTTTTTTAATATTGTGGCTGTTAAGATTGAAATTTATCAATTTTGTATGACTAATATTAATGTATCTATTCATTATTTTAAAACACAATCAAATAGAAACTAATCATCCATATAATTAATTAATACATGAAACATTATATACGCTACTTAGTCAAAAATATTAAGTAACATAATTAATGATCTTTGAGAAACTAAGAAAGGTCAACGATGTGTCAGAGGTCAATTTTAGCAATTACCCTTTTCAGTTAACTAATTATTTTTAGATAAATCGATTTAGAAATCCGCCTATATAGGTAAGGCCTACCAGACATCGCTGGTGGGTTACCTGAGTAGGATTTCGTAATGAGAACTGTTTAATGTCTAGATAGTGTTTTTTTAACTTCGCATCCCTTTCTCACCACCCAGTTAGTGTCACACAATAACAATATTATACTCAAGACTTTTAGTTTCTACCTGTGTTTCCAAGTAGTCATTAAAACACTCTGGCGACCTTTAGACTGTTTCATATATCACAAACAGATAAACACAATTAACTCACTTTTAAACACAATCAATACTCTCGCTTAATATAATCACGAATAGTTTAGTCTAGACTAAACTAAAATTAAAATCTAAACATGAAATACTATTTTTCTTAGAATATCAGTTAGTTTTTTTTTTATTTATTTAGACAAAATATTTCAGTACTAGTAAATTAAGGTCACCTTGGCTCTGTTAGGTTACTTTATATTATTCAGATTATTACAAAGGTATTTTACTTGTGGTTTATAACTTAGCCTTAATCATCGACACATTAATAATTTAAAAAAAAACACTCACTTTCAATTTTCTCTTGCCAATGTAAGTAATGATAAATATAACCTTTGTGTAATCATGAGTACACAATTTAATATGAAAAATATAACCTAATTTTCATCATGAGTGAATTTTTTTTAAATATTCCTAATGGGTGTACGTTGCAATTTGTTCATATCAGAACAATAAGCAACCCCATGACCCAATGAGATGAGGATGATGTGTATGACGTTAAATGAGGTGTGGTCTTGTCAGACCCAGGCCAACCATTCTTGGGAGAGTATGGTTAATTGAACCCCAACCATCAATGTATACCGGTAACCACTATCTACTAAAATAGATGGGTAATGCGAAGGGTGGGTGTTACTATCTGTGTTGATAGTTTGTGTCTGTGACATCCTGTCGGACTGTCTACCTGAATTGACAGACTGCATTGTCAATTCAGATAGACAGTCAGATTCAGGCAACACGGGTAGTTGCGCCCACCCCCGCATTACCCATCTATTTTTCAAAATTCTAAAAATTCTACCACAACATTGGCCAATCGATATTTCATGTTATTAACCAAGTTAATAACCTGAATAAGTTAATAACCATGGTTATTAACCATGTTCTGTACCAAGTTTTGTACGCTGAATAAAACGATAGTTTGCTCGTGCCGAACGATCGAGCGGTTACCGAGGTAGCAAGGGTTCAGAATATTGTTAATAAATCAAAATTTAAATAACGTATGAATTCGAAATTTCGAACACGCTGTAAGAATATAATTGTCTATGTTGTGTTAAAATTTCAAACTTTCCGGTCAAATATTTATTGAGTTACAAGCCTCTAAACGCATGAAATTTGTTGCGGTATCAAAAAACCGGATCTTTTTGTCTTCCAACCTCGATATGGTAATTTTTAAACAACATTAAAAACATAGGACTATTATAGGTAAACGCAGTATGAAATGAGCTAAATTTTTATGTAAAGTATGTTGAAATCCTACTCATAGTTTTGGAGATGCAAGGGTTCAAACTCAGGTGTCTATGATTATGAAACCGATAGTAGTATTCAAATCCGCATAAAAGTAACTACTTCTACTAGGATTTGAATCAGGAACCTTCATCTCCGAAAATCAGCTGTTAAACAGCTGACTCGCGGCGACGACTTTACCTCTAGACCAACCCGGTGGGTTCATGAGTGAATGACGCAAAATTAAAATCAGTGTCTGTTCGACCTAAAATTACGGAAAATCACTAATTGACGCTAAACTTTTGTCGTACAATAGACCTACATACTAAGCCCCTATCTTAGAAATTCTATTTTTTACCACTAGAACATAACTCTCCAAGAATTTAAGCAGACATGGCGCTTACTCCCATAACGCCCCAAGAATTTAAGCAGACATGGCGCTTACCCTATCTTGTAAATAATAAAAAATGCAGTATATGAGGCGATATTTTAAAAAAAATTGATTTCTTGTTTCGAGAAAATCGCGAAATTCTGATGAAATTCGAGGGGGCTGTGATTCTCAGAATTTTTTTTAAGATATCGATCTTAATATGCAATTTAGGGCAAAAGCGTCATTAAATAATTAAAGTATGGGAAATTAAAAAACCTACAACTTTTATTTCAATAATTATTTCTGCAGCGCTTAGTTTAGCGTTTAATTTTAGTATTTTACTATATTTTTCTCATTAAAATCGGTAAAAAACTATTTTTTTCGATTTCGGCCTTACTATGCATTTAACGACAAAAGTATAAAGCCTATAACTAATGTTATAGAAAGTTAAAAACCTACTAACTTTTGTTTCAAGAATTTTTTCTTGAGAGCCGCCTAGTTTAGCGTGAATTAGTATACCTGTGATTTTATGTATTTTAAGTCGAACAGAGGTTGTTTTCATTCAGTATCAATCACCCATGATTGAGTGCTTTTCATTTTACATTCTTTACTAATGATTAAACATGTTACATTGTTCATTATTCGCATTGGACATAGAAAATCGTTCGAGTAATTCACACCAGATTTTTAAAATGAGATTACTGCCGATTTTTGTACCCTATGAAAGGCTTTTCCTTTTGTAAGACCTATGCGTTAATTAGAGGGCCTATGATATATTTGTAAGATAAACAAGTTAATTAAGGAAAAACTTATCTGTAAGAAAATAATTTTAAAAAACTTAGTAATCTCATCCGTGGTGCAGTGCTTGAAATGAAAGAAAAACAAAAATCGTCTTCACAAAGTTTTAATTAATTATGGCTGTTACTTCTATAATTTCATTTAAGCTACCAAATAAATGTTTAAGAAATGGTTCTATTAACATGAGTACTACGTAAAGAAAATGATACACGGGCCGCCTCCGTGGCGTGAAGCAGAAGGTCCCGGGTTCGATTTCCGGCTAAGTTCTGGCAAGATCTCACCGTTCCTTAATCGAAAAGAGTAATCAATGATCTAACTATTGATGCGATTTAAAAACCATATCTACTCAAATTATTGAATATCCGGTTCGTATGTTGTTAACAATTAAGGAAAAGACAAGAGTTATTATTGGATTTAAAAAAAATAAAACTGGATTTTCCAATTGTTTTCTTTTTATTAACTTTTGAACATCATAAGTCTGCAAGAAAATTTATTTTTATAATATATTTTAAATAAAATAATAAAGCCTGACAAGAAAACGTACAACCGCTGTGATTACTAATGTAGTTTGTAACGATAAAACCGGCGTCAGTTATATTGAACGTATAGCTATAGGTTCAATTTCTACCACTTATAGAAAACTTATTTTTTACAAGATAAACAAATAGTATTTGAAAGGTTTTTACTATTATTGGTTATAAAAAAACATACCATTTTACTCTTGTCAAAATAACATTAGTTTGAAATCAAATCTTTTAAGAATATATAAATAAATAACAATAAATTAAACAACTCATTTAACGTGAAATTTAAATACGTCTTTTTAATAGAATATTTTAAATGGATATTACTTTTTTTTAAATATCAATTTCATAAAACAATTTATAAAAATTACAAAAATGTGTCATTTGCATTACAGAGAAATAATAATAATAATTTAGAAATACCAATTTGAAAGCTTTTAAATCGTGAAATGTTAGAGGTCGTAAAAGTAATATGATATTGTCGTAATGTGTATCAATTTAAAACTGTTATTTTAAACAGCATTTGTTAATCATTAATTAATTTAAAATATTTTTTATTGGCAATAAAAATTTTAAATGAATACTTGTATTTTTGATTAATACAAATATTTCAACATCAAAAATTAAGGATCAGGAAAAAAATTGTATTTTCTTTTTACCTAAATTAAGAGATACGAGTAATTTATTCATAAATAATTCTGTATAAATATTTAATTGTAAACCGAACCATTCCAGATTAAAAGTAGGCTTACTAATTTAAGAAAGAAAGATCCTCCTCAAGATAATGGGTCCGAAGACATTTGACAGACAGTGCACATTACGAGGAAGAGAAGAACTATATAAGAAAACCAAATTATTAATGAAGATTTTCAGTAAATAAAAGCTAAAATTCTATGGACACCTATATAAAATGGATGACAAAAGATATTAAATGTCGGATAAGTGGTTTAAAGAAGCCGGAATTAACCGAGAAAAAATAATTGATCAAACCAAATTCAGAATACTGATTTTTGACTTCAAGGGCTTCAAGAAGAGCAAAAGCAGAAAATGGATAAAAAAAGAAGAAAACCTACAGTGAACGAATGCTGAGAGTGTGGGCTGCAAAAAGAGCTTCCAGAAATGCCCAAAGTAACTTTGGTTGATCCAATATAATCGAAATGAGAAAAATTTCAAATCAGGATTTATAAAAACACCGTGATTTTACTTAAATGTAGTAAATTTGAAGATTATTTAACTTACTATAGTAAATATTGTGTTTGTTTTGGCTAGTTTTTCAAAATTTTAACATGGTCGAAATTTATCTTTATTTTTACATACTTTTTCGTTCTATTAAACTATTTTTCGGAGAAATTATTGAAGTATCTTACGAAAAATTTATTGTTTTCTAGTGAAATTTTTTATTGAATTGATCACGGGAGTACAAAATAAGTATTCTATAATACACAAAATTAAATATGTAATTGGTTTTCGTTTGAGAATTAGTAGATGAAATATCGTTTCTTTATACAATTTTAAATGTAGGCCTACTTTCTCTTCGGATAGTAACTATGACTTATATGCTCTAACGTAGAAATTTATGCCCGTTTCAAAATTACGGCTATTTTGAATTTGGTATTTATGTTAACTTAATTTTTGAAATAATGAACTAAAAAAGTAGTCAATAAGAGAAAATAATAATTTATATTTTATTTCTTTTTTATAGCTACATTCATTTTATTTTCTTGAATGGATAAGTTCAAATTATATTAGGGATTACCATTGTTATAACAGGAAAAGCCCTTAAAATAATATATTAAAATGAATTGGCAGATGCGACTGGATCTATTAAAGTAAACGAAAGGTACACAAATGAGTTTAAGCTACGCTTGGTCCCAAATAGAATAAACATATCGAGATGATTTGACAAATGAATCGTATATCTTTTGAATATTTTAGAATATTAAATATAGTTTAGTTTATACAAGGAGATGGCGTTTGGTGTCACATCGAGTAGAAGCAGCCGTAACTTACAAAATAATTTATTTAGTTTCTCGGACAATCGTAAAATGAAATCGCCCACCAAAGTAAACAAAACTCATGGTCAGTCAATTTAAATATTTTAAAAATGAAGGGTGAAGAGTTTTTTGGGTACAGAAGATTGGGTAAATCTAATTGAAAGAAGACTGGCAGGAGCGTCTACGGCGGCACTCCCCGCTAAGTGATGTTAATTCGGTTTGTTTTTTAGGCAGGGGGGCGGACCCCCACTGAGAGACAAAACGGTTTACAGTTTAACCAATTTACAAGCAACGCGTTCTCACCGGCTAATTTCCATCAACCCACCCACTCCAATGATAAGCATGCCTAAGGACGGCCAAACGCAAACACTATTTTTCGTCTTGCCGCATCAAACAAATTAAATAAATGAAACAACATACAATAAAATAATATAAAATTACTTTCCGTTTAAAAAATAACGAACAGTAATAAAAATGAAGATAGTCACTTTTAATTAATTATAAAAAAAATACAAAACACAACAACAAAATAGAAAAAAGTTAAAAAAGCTCAAACCAAATTAAACAGAAATACATTTAAATTGTAAATTTTAGACTTCCCGTCGTTTACATGTTTAACTAATTATTAACATTGTAAATAATAAGTGGGATTATTAATTATCTTTGTTCTCATTCCTAATTCATGGAGTAGATATGCGTGAATTGTCAAAATTAACAATTATATGTTTAGAAATTATTTTTACTATATTATTGTTTTTACGGATTAGAGTCCATCTTTCACAACTATTGCTGTTATAACTTTTTTTTATTCCTAATGTGTGTGAGTTGCAATCTGTTCAATTTAACAAAAAGCAAAACCATGACCCAATGAAATTAGGATGATGTGTATGACGTATATGATGTGTAATCTTGTACAGACTCAGCCCGATCATTCCTGAGAGAGTATGGTTAATTGAACTTCAACCATCAAAACACACCGATAACCACTGTCTAGCATTCAAATCCGTATAAAAGTAACTACCTTTAGAATTTCAAGGAACTTATTAGGACTAGGATTTTGACTATATTATAATTTTATTTATTTGGACTAGGATTTGAACCACAGAACCTTCGTCTCCGAAAATCACCTGGTTCATACTAATCTGCCCTCACAGGAAACTTGACAAAATTCATTCTACCAAGATGTTTACACTAACGCTCTTAGACTGTAATAACATCTAATTTTATCGCTTATGGCCGGAATTCCGAGTTTCTCCTTTATTCTAACATTCAGAATATTGTCCAGCCGTGTACATTTATTAGTACTTCTTAAAAACAATTTTCTTGAGTTTTAAAATCTTGAAATAAAAATTTACACTTTTGACAGTTCGCAGGAGCTGAGTCAGTGTTTGTTAATTGATTTTATGATGAGTTTTGAGGGTTTTTTGTTTCCCAAAAACAATGAGAGTGATAGATGAAAATAAATGTTAAACAATTAAAAAAACCTGACCGGAAATTGAACCCGAAACCCCTGGCGTAAAAGCTCTCCACTAAACCACAGGCCGGCCGACTTTTGATGTAATTTTTAATGTGTCGTGAAATGATTTTTTATTTATACATCCCTAATCCACAATCATTTCAATCTTCTCACTTCTGGAAACTTTTTTTTAAGTAAATCCTGTATTAAAGAGTTGTGTACTTATCTTATACCATCATTAATTTTAATTTATTAGAGCAATACAAATATAAACACGAGTTTTAACATTTTGTGATAGTTTTTACATTACTAGAAAACATAAGTAGCTGATATTAGGGAGATAGTAAACTCTAAATAATCGGTAATATTAGAAGTTAAATGGATTGTAAAGAAATAAATAAATGCAAATTACACAAATATAGATTAACGTTGAATACAGTAATGTATTACCAGATAATTTATCACATAAGATGTTGGTACTAGAAAGTAGATTTTATAAATTAATGATGAAATACGATATGTTTTACAGTTAGTATTCTATAATATAATACCATTTGTTAACAGCTGAACGGCTTACATTTATGGACATGCATTAAAAATGTTTGCACAAAAGGTTCTTAATGAGATGACTATTGGATAATGAATTGTTAAATTATTTATTGTTCCTTTTTCTACATTATTAATCACAGTTATTTAATAATAACAATATAATTGTTAATTTTACCTCTAATAAACTAGTTTAATGGTTTAAAGCGTTGACTTTCATTTCAAAGAAATGTACTTTCAAATATCATTTCTGTTATTTGAGAACCAACAATATGATATACTTTTAAAGTTACTAAGATTAATTAATGTAAGTGAAGAAAAATATTGTTTATTTGACTCATCATTCATGCCCCAGTAATGAAATTAGCCAACTGTAGTAGGCTAAACAAAACTTCCAATAAAATATTTTGGAATAGTTTATTTTTAGTTTTTAGGGTTATATAAAATCAAGGATCTTATTTTCTGTATAATAATACAAAACAAATATCCCTGGTTTGATTCCCAGTCAGTCCGGTCTGGCATTTTTTAATCTATTACCTACAATATTACCTTATATCATTAGAGTATCTACAAGCCAATGGTTCTGCAGATAACACCAATCTACCGACAAGTAAAACAAAATGTAATGCTGTAAAAATAAGCATACAAATTAACGCAGATCACACAAAAAACAATCTTTCATGGGATACAAAAATGAGGCACTATAAAATAGTATTGTTCCTGCATAGAAAAATTAATGCGACAGAAACACTGAACTATTACATCAAAGTTATAAGAAAAGAGTTAAATAAAAACCGAAAGAAGAATTGCACGGAAAATAATGGGTTAAATTACTAAAAATAAATTACTAAAAAAAGAGATTTTTGTTTTTGGTTTAACGTCCGACTGTTATGCAATTACTGCTAACGCAGACGGTGAAGGATGAAATGATTTTTTGTAACGTATGAAATATTCCGTGCCGTAATCATGTTAATTAAAATTTATCAAAATTACTGATTGTTCTATTTCAAGTGAACAGATTGTAATGGTGCAGAATTGTGAAAAAAAAATAGGAAGCGAAAGTATTTTCTCAGAATTTTTTGATTAAAATGAGCTGTTAGGGCTTGGTAAACAAACTCCAAAAATATTTTTTCCCGTGACCTTCGGAGGGTGTCGGCGGAGGAGGGCTGTTGTTTTCCGTACTCCTGATGACACAGTGGGTTCTCATAAGACCTGTACTGCATTCTGAACGTGAAATAGAGTATAGTCAAATTGGCGCGATTGACGCAGGAGTGGGAGAAGTGTGGAACCTTTAGGGAATTCGGATTTGATAGGGCACACAGAAAACGGGAAAGACCCCATACATCTGATGTATAAAAGTAGTAAAGACTAATAAATGCTAATTATTAGAGGATTAACTATTAATGTCATTATGAACAATTTTCTTCTCAATGTAGGCTACGAGTATGTGGGATTCACTACCGTGAATTCATATTGTATAACCTAACCTATGTGATGAGAGGTAGGTTATCATTTTAACTGTAATAGAAAATAGTTGACGTCGGCTTAATCCCTCAGTTGCTTGATTGACATATTCAATTAGTATGGTTAGCACAGGCGAGAGGTTCAGTCAACATTCACTATTATAAGTTGATGTAAACATATTTCAGTGGAGTAGGCATATAATAACTTAAGTTTTGTTGTAGACATCACATTGTGTTTTATGTTTACCCACCGCGAACTGACTGTCGCTCATCTGTCTATTTACTAGTGTACCGGTTTTATTTTAAAATCTTGTTAGCGTCTATCTAAATAAATTGTACCGTGCTTTACTAGTTAAAAAATAATAAACAAAAAGACTTAAAATTTAATTCAGTTAATTTAATTTTACTTCAAGCATAACTGATTTTATATTAACTGAATTTACTTTCACGAACGTTTATGTAAAGCTGTTCTTATTTGTTATGTAGATGGGAGGGTTTAACTATTTATGTCCCAACTTGCTCTCCGTTGTTCCTCTAGATATGTAGTTGGGTGGTATAATAATTTTAACATTTCGATTAGTTACATATTTAGTTCGATTAGTTACATATTTCGATTAGTTACATATCGATGACAGATAATACCGTAGTACTGCATTAAAAGTTATTGAGATATAGGCTTAACTAAGCATTTTCGTAAGAGGAAATGAAGAGGTTTCAGTAAAAACAACCTTAGTCCAAAATACGCCAATTTTATTTATACATATCATCTTTTAGTGCACCCTTGCCTTGATTACATGTGCTAATCATTATAGCAAAAACAGCTATAGTTACATTAATACAATGTGTTAAAACTTACCTAGTTTTGCAAAAACATCCATAGTCCAACTTGTTTTATACAAAAAATGCCATAGTCCTTGGCCTAAGGTTGTTTTTGATCAAAATTAATATAGTCTACTGTTCAAAAAAGTCTACTTTTTATTTGGTTCCTTTATCAGGCGAATAAAATGGAATCACCTGAAAGTGATAGTAATCGAAGTGATTTATTGTTTTACACTTTTACACTTTTTCAATTGTAAAAGTGTAAATTTTATTTAACTCAAAAACATCGTTGTAAACCTAAAGTGTTATAATCTTATCTCATGTAATTAGTGTTTTTTATGTAATGGGGTCGCTAAAAACTTAGAATGTTGATGTGACCATAATAAACCAATTATAAAAATAATATTTACACGTTTGATCCTAAAATACCATATAATTTGCATAAGGATGTACGAAAAGCGACAGTTTCCGACTACTTGCAGGCATAACCCTGCCATCGCCAACCTAAATTTCAACGTTACAGAAAAATAAAATTTCACGTTAAAAATTACTTTTTATTGTGTTCATAAAAGAAATGAATCGTTCTAGTAGGTAACACTAAAAATATTCAAAATACATTTTTTTAGTTTATTTAAAGTCGTATCAATAGCTTGGTCATTAGCGACTACTGTGGGTTTCAGTACTGTAACGGTGGTTTTAATGTGTTCAAATCTCCAGACCCTAGCCAGGAATCGAACCCAGGATCTTTCGCTTTGTACGCTTACGCGCTAGTCACTACGCCACGGAGGCGGCCTCAGAATACATTATTCCATTAAGTTTTGTTAAAAAAAAGTATTTTTGTAACGTTTTGGTTATTCGGACGTTGGCATTTTATGCATACTTTATGGATGCTTGTAAATCGGACGTTAGAACTTTACATAAAAGATACTGACAACCTGTTTTCCGGACGTTGGCACTGAAAGGGTTAATTTGGAAAAACAAAAATACAGCTGGTAAAATTTTTGTAAAAAATAACCTTAGTCCAGGTTTTAATTTTGGTGTTATTATTGGCTATTAAAAGACGTTTAAATAATGTCACTTCTTTACTCAAATATATTCAGAATAAAGTTACTACAGTATCAATTTGTATAAAACAAAAACAACGGACTGGAGGACTTTTTTAATATTTCTGAATTTTTTTTAGTTTTGAACTATATAGTTGTTTCTAACCTTTCCAAATGTATTCTTGATTTTTACCGAGAATTTATTTTATACATCTCGGATTATGTCATTAAACACTAACACGAAGTCACAATACAAAAAAAAACTGAATCAAATTTTCCGATTGTTGTCCATTATTTGAATTATATATCTGGTCTTAGCTTGTCTCAAGAAAGCATTTTTCATGAACAGGAGGTGAGTTATTCAGAGTGCAGAGCCAGCGTACCTCGTCTGCTCTTTTTTGCTTCCTTTTCGCTATTATTTTCTTTTTCTTTATATATAGGCCAAATAGTCTTCAGTTGTATTATCTTCCCGAGGTACTTAAAGCTGTCAACTTTCCCAATTTTTCCGTATTGTTCTTCAAGTAAAGCTGGGCTATTTGATTTTCGTTATATAGCCTATTTAGTTTTTTTAAGTAAGTCTGTCGTCTCACATTTTACGCTTGTTCTTTCAACACAATGATTTGTTCCTTGTTGTTGTCTGCAAAAGCAAGACATTTTATCTATATGCCGTTCTTTAAACCTCCAATTTGTACTTGATGTAAGTACAACAATCTTTTCTTGGGAAGACTTCTTCTATTACCTATAAGCTTTTTTTATAAAACAAAATTTATTATTGATATTTTTAAACATTGAGTTAATTCCATGTGAATTTACAAGTAATGGAAGTAGTTAATACATTTAACTCGCATGACAGAATAGAAAAAATATCCGAAAGGATAAAAGTAAATATTACAACTCAGTGGGATTCACAATAAACTACGTGCTTTAAAAATTCTAATAAAAATCAAAGAATAAAAATATTAAAGCTAATGTAATATTTACTGTAGATACAATTTTTTAAATCTTGATTTCATAGTTTGCATAATTTTACAATGTATTTTGTTACTAGATCCGTGGATAAAACTTTCAACGTATAAAAATAATTAATTTTATAATCTTACTATAGTATATTACATTGGGTTTAAATTATAATACACAGAAAATAGCTATTACTTAATTTACCTAACATTAAGCTGTAAATAATTTGAATAATCGTTTATTTTTACAGCAATATACCGTTTTATTGCATATTGTACATTTTAATCTCTGGTGCATAATACAGAGTAATAATGCATTTTAATAGTCATTAACGCTGTCGTTACGAATAATAGTTTGTCGCAGTCACGCGAAGTGTTTGAATACAATATTATTCTTAAAAAAAACTTATAATAATAAATAAAACACTTTGCAACATAAGTTTATAATTTAACACACAACTTTTTTCTAAAATTTAATTTCTTTCTTAGGATATTTAATTATGCAAATTACGAAATAATATTATGTAAAAAGTTATACCTTTAAGTAATTTTAATAGCAAACATTCAAATTACAAACTCACAAACATAAACACATTATTTTTAGGTAACGTTTACAAAAATATTTATGCATGTATTTGCAAATTAACAAAAAAAAAAATTAAAAAAAAAATTAAGAAACGCTATTATTTAACAATTAATCAAAAAGAAATGAACTAAAAAGAAAAAAAGAAAAAAATTTACAAAAAAAAAATCACAGACATTACAGTTAAAAATAAAAGCGTGGGGCATTAATATATATAATATTTTACAACGAATATTTTACAATAAATATTATATATATTAATGCGCCAAGCTTTTATTTTTAACTGTAATGTCTGTGATTTTTTTTTGTAAATTTTTTTCTTTTTTTCTTTTTAGTTCATTTCTTTTTGATTAATTGTTAAATAATAGCGTTTCTTAAATTTTTTTTTTAATTTTTTTTTTTTTTTTGATTTTTTTGTAATTTTTTTTTCTGTGATATTTTTGTAAATGTTTTTTATTTTTTTATTTTTAGTTAATTTTTTTAAGTAATTGTTAAATAAAAGCGTTTTTTTAATTTTTTTTTAAATTTTTTTTTACAAACACCTCCACAGCGTATTGTCATCGAAGATAAACAAGTGTGCAAAGTTTGATTCATATTGATACGGTAGAAGTATTAAAATTTTAAGTTACAAGATTTGATGGATCCAAGAGTAAGTTAAATAAAAGCGTTTAATGAGATTGTGCTTTTCTTAAAACTGCGTTAAATTGTCTAAAACTTTTATCTATAACTACAAAAACTTTCTATTTACTCAATACATCGATGAGTTTAGATAAGAACTAGATATGAGTACAGATACAATCAAAAGGAAATGGAATTAACCCTTAGTCACTTTACGAGCAACAAGTACTTTATAAAGGCACTAATATTTCGGTTAGAAATAATCGGTTAGTTATTATAAAATAATATATCACAACTCTGAATGATAAAAGACTTCATTCAACTTTCCAGTATAAGTTTTCGAAAAAGACTCATCTTGGACTGACTAGAGCACACAAATTAATTAATTTATTAATTATAATATTAATTATTTTTTTTAGGGTCCTCACTTAGTATTCTACAAAATTTTAAACACATTGTTCTAGAATGTTCCAAACAGTTAACACAATAAAAACAACAGCATAAACAAAAAACCCTTTCACGAGACGACACGTCTCATGGCTGGTGGCAATTTTGAAAAAAGGCTTACCTTTGACTTATGGCAAAAACCATTAGTGATTTCTGAATCTACTCTTCAAACCCAATGGTTTCTGTATCTACTCTTTAAGAGGAATCGAATGACACCATTTTTGTTTTCAAATTTCGATTTTCATCTCTTGACTTCCGGTTTTAGGCCATTCTCGTTCTAAACCGGAACTTCAAACCAAATGGTTTCTGTATCTACTCTTAAAGAGGAATCGAATAACACTGTTTTTGTTTCCAAACTTCGACTTTGATTTCTTAACTTGCGGTTTTCCAGTCGAAACCGGAACTTTGATCCCAATTCAGACCTACTAATGTTTTGGTTGGATTTCGAACCCGAAACCGTTTTTTGATATCTCTTGTTGTTTTTGACATCTGTGTGTCACGGACGGACATAGAAAATGATAGATGGTAATTTTAAAAATTATCATCAATGTAGTGTGAATTGTGGTGGCGAATAAACCCCCCCCCCCTCTTTAAGTAGATTTTTTTTCAATTATAACATAAAAAACCCATCTACCCATTATTCTACTTAAGAATAGATTGTAGACTTTGCTGTACTTAAAATAATAGATTAGAAATCCTAATTTTTAAGTTTAATATACGGAAAGCGTTATATTCCTGATAGCTTCACAAGCAGTAAATTACATTGTTTTACATTGAATTACTAATTAGGTCTGCTCTTATCTTAACTTTAAAAATAATCTAGTCTAATAAAGCTATAATTTTTTTATTTCTTAAAAGAAGTTTTAATGGGTTACATTTTCCAAGATTTATAGAAATGTTGACAATTTAAAAATAAATTGATAAAACCATATATTAGTTTCTCTTTCCCTTTATTTTTCTTGAATTTATATTAGTAGCAATATTCGTCACTTAACTTTACAAAGCAAACAATTTTTTAATATTTTCTACAAAGTGAAAAAACACTATATCTAAAATGTCTATAGGAATTTTAAAAATGTAGTTTAATATACAGATCAAAC
Organism: Catonia carolina; assembly: GCA_035578175.1. Lineage (NCBI taxonomy): Eukaryota > Metazoa > Arthropoda > Insecta > Hemiptera > Achilidae > Catonia > Catonia carolina. Next base: position 23,606,297 of record JAQMRL010000002.1, on the reverse strand, counting down.
ATAATTTTTTATATTAGTTAATAACGAACGTATCAAGAATTTTATTATTGGCTTAAGTTTATGTAACAATATAACAAGCAAAGGTGTGACAAGCCGTGTCAAAGGATGGACAAGTCAAAGCAATAAAGAGTTGATAACTGACTGGTCAAACTTAAAACTGACTTCTGATGCCACTGCCACTTGTTTCGCCTACGTGGGACGATAGTAAAAATTATTTATGGGACATCTCATCCCATAAAATTACCATTTTCATTGAAAAGTATAATATGATTTATACTCGATATATTTTTTAAATTATTTGATATCCCGCCGTATTTTATAATTTCATTTGGTTTCATCATTATTAGAGCGTTTAATAACTTATATAATTCATTTATTTCTTATGGTTTTATATTATTTATTTACTTTTTGTATTATATTATTACAAATTTTATGAAAATCTTTTGATGTAGGCCTAAATATAATAATATTTGAAGACCGGGTTCTATTTATTAATTCATAAATAATTTTCAAATAAAATTCATAAAAGTATAAGTAAATATTAAACTTATTTTGAAAGGTACACGAACACAAAATTTGAATATTTTAAAATAATACAAAAATACAATAAATTTTTGAATATGTATTACATATTTAAAGGAAAATTTTTTAGTTCAGAAGCCTTAAATATAAAATAACATACTTCTAAAGTGTAAATTTTGTAATAAATTTAAAATGTATTATAGTAATTTATGTTTTTTCTCTGACGAGTTATTTGATTTAAAATTTTACCTACCGAAATGTAATCTTTGAGATGGCTATAAAATATTTTCGTTTATAAAGAATTTCTATTTAATAATAAGCCTTACTCTGTTAGTAAGATAGTAAAACTGGTACTGCACAACCGTCGAAATGATGGCTCTATCGTTGAAGTAATAGTATTGGACTAAGTAACATTATGGTGTATACTAGTACCTCCTGGATTTTGCAATTACTGATTTTCAGATACAGCGTTAGATGTAACATGCGTACGGAGTTTATCGACAAAAAAGAAAGCTGTTTCATAAGAAATATAATAAGAAATAAAAAATAAACGAAAGAAATATAATAAATAAAAATATTATAAGAAATATAATAATATTATTAGAAATATTATAAGAAATATAATAATATTATTGTTGTTGTTTAGGTCAACAGCCGAAAACCTGGTTTGAAACTCTAGAGGTTTTACTAAGTAAAAACGAGAAGTGAGATGGTTTACCATTGCCTTCCTCACTGAGTTGAAAGAGTATGCTTATCAGCATGCCAGGCCCTCCGAAAAGCACTCACTTTCCACCCTGCAAATGACATCTTCACTTCATTCACAACAGGGTCTGGCTGCATAGTGAAATTCATTACTCTCAGAGGAGATAACTCTGACTAGTGTCTTTTACACCTCTACCTCTTCTGTTCTTAAATAGTTCAGTCATATAAGTGGCTGACTATGTGATAAGAAATAGAACTATTTTTTTAGCACTGGACCAAACAGATAGAGTGCAATTAAAATAACACTTCACCTGCCCGTTTTGGGAATAAATAATATTATTAGAAATATTATAAGAAGTATAATAAACGAATAATGTACCAGAAATTACAGAAAATTACACACAAATTAAAATTTTTATTGAACATTTGGAACAGTGATCGCCAAACTTATATGAAGTTTGGAGATAAATTTGGTTCGTAATACAGGCGGTAATTATGTTTCAAAATGCAAACTACGTTATAGCTTTATTCTTTATTTTCATCTATTAGTACTCCATTTTTTTCCTATTACACCATAAAAACTCGCTTATCCCAGTTTCGCTTATCCAAGGTTTCAGGTTAACCGAAATAAACTATGAGGATCGAATAGTTATCTTACAAAAAATTAAATTCAATCATTCATATTCTAAATTGAGGAACTATTATGCCTTGTCAGTAACTATTTGTTTCGTGTATGTGTCTTCTTCTTCTTCTTAGTGGGCCTATCAGATGTTGGCGATCATCGTGGCTAACATAACTCTATTGGCCGCTATACGGAACAACTCTGTGATGCTGTTCCCAAAGCAGCCCCTCAAATTTCTAAGCCTGGAAATTCTTAAATAAATAAATAAATCTTTATTTGTCCGAGACCAAAAAAGGAATAGACATCGTCAAATACGTTGTTAAAAAAGTAAAAAGTTATACGTACCTTCAAATCTAATTTACCCAATAATATTTGTTAACAATTAAATATTAACTAAAAAAAATAACTAGTTCCTTAAATTACTACCTACTTAAATTGTACATTGGAATTCTGTTATTTATTTACACTAACAATGTTTCATAATTCTAAATTCTACACTCATTACTTTTAAAGAGCATTCATTGTAAGATAATTTAAAAACTCGTGATCGGAGTAAAATGCATGTTTTGTTAAAAAACCTTTTACTTAGCGATCAAAGTTTTTAAGTAAAGGAGTCTTATTTGAAATGGTAATCTGTTGAAAACCCGAACAGAATTGTAGTGAATTCCTCCCGAGAACTTTGAAGTTCTATATTTTTCAATTCTGAAGTCATCATTGTGTCAAGTTTCATAATTACGATTGTACTTAATTAGTTTTGTAAATAACACAGAGTTCCTTTTCGCGAATTTTAAAATTTCATATATATAAAAAGATGTTAAGGGGAGAATATTGTATTTAACAAACAACCGTTTGCAAGAATAATGCCTTGGAATGTTTGAAATAATTCGAATTACGTATTTTTGTGTGCGAAAAATCTTATGGTGTTCAGTTGAGTTGCCCCACTGCGTGACCCCATAGCTGAGTACAGAGTGGAATAACGCAAAATAAGTAATTAACTTATCATATCTTCTTCCAACAAGATTTTCCGGAGATTTCGCAAAACAAAACACACTGAGCTACGACGGTTCAATATGTAAGATATATACCTATGTGATTTCCTGGTTAGGTTCTCACCTATGTAGACGTCCAGACACTTGATGTCCATTACTTTTTTTTAAATATATCCGTTTAAATAGATATTTGATACCGGAGTTACTGTATGTGGAGTACAAGAAAATTGAATGTACGAGTAGTTAGTTTTTTCTTCTTCAGCCAGGAGGTCTCCTTCCTTCTATCTGTCCTTGCAGAACGCACTGCAGTATTGCATACTTTTCTTGATTTCTCATGATGTGTTCGAGATACTAAAGTCTACGATACGTGACAATGTTAATCAACTTAAGCACTTATTCATCCTCTATAGGAGTTCCACGTAGGTGACCCTCCGCATCCATTATATCCCCAAGATTCGTCTGTACAGCCAGAGCTCAAAAGCTTCGAGTCTGGTTGTTGCCCGGCTTAACGTCCATGCATATCTACTATACGTCAAGAATGCATATACAGTAATCCCTTGGTATCCGCGGGTTTAGTATCCGCGGGTTTCGGTTATCCGCGGACTTTGTCCGTGGGCCTAAAACCTTAAAATACGTACGTTTTCTCACCTTGTGTACACCGAACTTGGTTGGGAAGTCATACAATTCTGAAAAAATATGTATGAATAAATGTTTTGGCATCCTTATCATGTTGAGTCACACATTAGTATGGCGACGGCCGCCATAAGCCAAGCTAGATTTCCGCATACTGTACGTAAAAAGCGCGTCACCGGCTACCGGGCCCCGCCATTAACACCCCACCCTCACCGCCCAGGCACCATACTGTAATTTCTCCGTACATTTTCCTCATTGTGTCAGTCTAACTTCTTCGTACGTACGTACAGTTGTTTGTTTGTTTGACGATCCTGAAACGAAGCCAAGCATTTCTTCACAAACCATCAACGAGATCCTCAGCATGGCAACGCATTGGCTGACCACGTGTTGGAGACGAATCCCGTCATGGAAAGGGCCCTTCAATTCAAAAAAAGACTCAGGAGCTGATGATACCATACGAAGAAGTCCACAAGGAGTTTGAAAAGAAGAAGAAGTAAAGAGTCATAACTAACTATTTTAAAGCAACTTAAATTTTTTATGCGTACATTACTGTATTTATTAATATTCATAGATTATAAAAATGGTAAAATGTTCATAAAACTATTAAACACAAAACGACTACAGGACTTTACTTTTAGAACCTAACCTCCATCTTTTCGTTCATATAAGGTATTATTATCCGCGGTTTTACAAACCGCGGTAACCCTCTGGAACGTAACCCCCGCGGATAACGAGGGATTACTGTACACTTATCCGTAACGTACATTTCAGGGTTAATAGTCATTGGTGTATCAACCAAAATACTGATATATTCGCCTTCAGGTACTGCTTTAATTGTTTGAGGTACAATACTTTTCTTTATTTTTTGGTTTATTATTTATTTTTGTGAAGAGTAGTGCCTGATAGAGTTATATTCTAACAGATAATACTGAAGTTATAAGAAGTGACCCTAAGGTAAGGGTTTCTATTACCAAGATACTTGAGGGTTCTCTTGTGAAAGCGTTTCTGTTATAAGGTGTAGCATGATGGTGCTGTGAGGCGGAGATGGCTCGTTAGACGCACAATATAGAGCTCATTACGCTGACAGCAGTCAGCCCTTCTCTAATGAATTTCAAAACATATATAAACAGAAGAAGGAGAATAAAAAAGATGAGGACGAAAAAGGAACGAGACGGAGGAAGCAAAAGAACAGGAAGAAGTACAAGAAGTAACCTTTCTTTATTAGTTATATACCCTGCTACAGCCTCCAAGTATACGCATCGCTTCGCTTCATTGTTTTGATTTGTTCTACGTTTTATACCCGACGTTTACAGTCTTGTTATGATAATGCAGGCAGTGAATCCAATTTACCGAAAGATCTTCCTCTTTCTTGTTCGTGTCCATATTTCACACTCGTAAAGACACTCGATTTCAGTAAATGAATTTATCGTACGACTTGTTAGTTCGGAAATCCAGTTTGTAGTTGTTTATCCCTTTATGGCGCCAGCCGAGTGCCTTACCGTAATTTGTTTATCTGTTCTTTTATGTATTTCAACAAAACACTTTCATTATTTTAACAATATTATGATGAATTATAATTTATTACCCACTTCATAAAAATAATCCTAAAAAACAATAAAAAATACATCAACCCAATTTGGACTTTTCTTTTTCTTTTACAAATACCAATAACTTACACAAATTTATAATTTAACCCTATTAACAACAAAATATTATCAAATAAAAATACATAAAATCAATTTTAACATAAAATTGCTATTTGCGATTTCGCGCTCTAAAGAATAATTTTTGCTGTATACTTTTTTTATCTTTAGCATTTATACTAGTTTATGAATTATTAAACGTGCGTAAATTTTCTTAACTTTCAACTTATTTTTTTTTTTAGATATAAATTGTAGAGTTTACAAACGAACATAAAAGTTCGTGTGAAACTTAAAAGTACTGCGATAATTTTCAATCAAGTATTTTTTAATAGATGTTACAGCTTATTGGCCTAGTAATCAACAGCGGTGTAGCATTAGAATTAAATCCGCTATGAACTACAAAGTAAAGAAGACCCTGGTTTTATCTTACGACTAAAGTATAGGAATTTTCAATTAGTTAAGACTTACCGATATTTTTTACATATTATTTTAATTGCCCATAACGGGCAGTTGGAGTGTTAAATTAATTGCACTCGATCTGTTGGTTCCAGGGCTACAAAAAATAGTTCTGTTTCTTATCACATAGTCAGCCAATTATATGACTGAACTATTTAAGAACAGAAGAGGTAGAGGTGTAAAAGACACTAGTCACAGTTATCTCCTCTGAGAGTAATGAATTTCATTATACAGCCAGATCCTGTGGTGAATGAAGTGAAGGTATCATTTACAGAGTAGAAAGTGGGTGCGTTTCAGAGGGCCTGCCATGCTGATAAGCATACTCCTTCAACTCAGTGAGGAAGGCAATCATAAACCATCTCACTTCTCGTTTTTACTTATTAAAACCTCTAGAGGTTCAAACCAGCCTTTTGGCTGTTAACCAAAACATACAGTTCTAAAGATCATGCTACTACGACCTCAAATACTAATCTAAAACCAACCTGACAGAAGGTATTTCAGAACAATATATGTGAATCAAGGAATCGATATTTCTATCGCCTTAGTGAATGTATAATTTACCCCTAAAGCCATCAACTTATCTACCAATCGTTAATCCAGGACTTTGTTTTTAAAAATTGTTTAGAAAAGTACCTACTTGTTATAATTTGTTCAAACCCACCGGGTTAGTCTAGTGGGAAGAAGTCGCCATGAGTAATCTGTTTAACTGCTTATTTTTTGGAGACGAAGGTTCCTGGTTCAGATTCTAGTAAAGTTAGTTACTTTTATACGAGTATTAGACAGTGGCTACTGGTGAACTTTGATTGCGGGTTTTATTTAACCATACTCTCTCAGGAATGGTCGCCTAGTCCATACAAGACTACACCTCATTTACACTTCATAGACCCTCATCTCATTGGGTCATAGAGTTGCTTATTGTTCTTGAATTGAACAGATTGCAACGTACACACATAAGGGTTTAAAAAATATAAATACCCATTATTTTCTCCAGCTATTTGGTTATAGCAAAGCTAAAAGGACGCAGTTGTAGTAATTTTTAAATGTCTATATTTTTATACAAGTCAGATTCATTGAAATGTTTTAGGTTATTTCTATTCTCATTTATTCCCTAGATTTATCTAGTTTTCTTTTAAGTATTTTTTACTTGGTGACGTGTACAGTGATCATTTTCTGCTGATATCAAAAATAGTATTACCCTGTAAATTTAAAAGAAATAAAAAAGAAATAACTGCAGATGTGACTTATAGGGTCAATCTTCTGGACCAACCAAGTATTAGAGACCTATACAAAAACCGATTAGACGAACATATAAATAAATACCCGATGGATTTAAATATTAACAGGGAATGGATGCAATTAGTGGATTGCATGAGAGGAGCTGCAGCGGAGTCTCTAGGTGAGAGGAAAAAGAGAGGCAATCGCAAAGGGATACCGTTTTGGGATGAAGAATTGGCAAGCTTGGTTCGAACTAAAAAAGAGGCTTACTTGAGATATCTGCAGAGTAGATCGCAACAGGATTTGGAAGAATACCACAGAAGGTCGGCGGCCGCTAAAAAAGAAATACGGAAACGCAAAAGAGAAGGATGGGAAAGAACTGTCAGCCAAATTGAGCATGACGTCCATGGTAGACAGGAGCATGCTTACAAATTTCTAAACAGGTTAAACAGAGAGGTCAAGGATAATATATTGATAAACCCTATACCAGAAGAGGAATGGTTGGACTTTTTCGAGAAGTTATGGACGTCTGGCGAAGAAAATATAACCAACTTGCCCAATGACACTAATGTGGATGACCTTTCTATGGAAGAGATATCGGAAGCATTGAGAGCAAGTAGAAATAGGAAGGCTCCGGGGCCAGATGGAATTAATGTTGAGCTGATCAAGTATGCCTCTCGGAGTTTCCTAGAGAGACTGCTGTCATTCTTTAACTGGTGTTGGAAGCTAGGACAGATACCTGAACAATGGGGAGAGTCTGTGGTAATACCAGTATTTAAGAAAGGAAATAGGAAAGACTGCGGAAACTATAGAGGCATCAGCCTCCTTAACACGGGCTACAAGGTCTATGCAAAGATTATAACTAACCGGCTGAAGATTATCGCGGAGGGGATACTGGGTGAAGAACGAAACGGCTTCAGGATGGGAAGGTTCCATGTATTAGAGAGGTTTTGAGGCAGCAGAGATGCGCTTTCTGAGAAGTGTTGCGGGTTGCACTCTCAGGGATAGGATTAGAAGTGAGATAATAAGAAATCAACTTCATGTTGAGAATATTAAAGAAATCGTGCTCAGACTGTGTTTTCGCCTTGAACCAAATTGTAGAGAAGCATAGAGAATACAACGTCCCGACGTATGTTGCTTTTCTGGACTATGTGAAGGCTTTTGATCAGGTTAAGAGAAAGAAGCTATGGGATATTTTAATACAAAGGGGTATACCTACACATCTAGTCAGAGTGATACAAAGTATGTACCAGAACACAAAAATACAGATAAAAGTGGGAGGTAAAACTGGTGCAGAAAAAAGAGAGATAACACAAGGAGTGAGACAAGGGTGTCCCTTATCACCCGTATTATTTAACATTTATATTGACGATGCCGTAAGCAACTGGCGAAACAAATTAGAAACGAGGTTTTTAGTAGATGGTATGCCTCTAGACACTCTATTGTTTGCAGATGATCAGATAGTGTTTGCAGACTCGGAGGATAATTTGCAACGAGCTGTATATTCACTGAGCAAAATTTATAAGGAATATAACTTGGAAATATCGGCAACAAAGACGAAGGTGTGGGGTTTTGTTGGGGAGGAACCTCTTAGAAGCAAAATTGTTCTGGCTGATCAGATATTGGAGCAGGTGTCAGGGTTCCAGTACCTAGGATGTAGATTATCTTATGGGGAGAGTGAGGATGTAGACTGGAAAATACATAAATGTCAACGTCTATTAGGAACCATAAGCAGAACATTAAAAGGGAAAGTAAGGAAGGAGACAATTATTAAATTTTATAAGGTAATGGCTAGGCCGGTTCTATTGTACGGCGCCGAAGCTTGGACACTGACCTCTCGTCAATACAGAAGAATCGAGGCAGCAGAGATGCGCTTTCTGAGAAGTGTTGCGGGTTGCACTCTCAGGGATAGGATTAGAAGTGAGATAATAAGAAATCAACTTCATGTTGAGAATATTAGCGACATTATCAGGAAATATAGGAACAGTTGGAGGGAACATGTAGAGAGAATGGAGGAGAGTAGGATACCCAAGTTTTTGTGGCGCTATAGAGCGAGAGGAAGAAGAAGAATTGGGAGACCGAGGAAGCGATGGAAGGACCAACTGTAGGAACGCATCGATCGGAATGGACTCGAACTTTCCAATTAGAAGCAATAATTTATGTATAGACGCAGGTTTAGATGATGAATTTTACTAAATTACAAAGTATACTTTTAAAATATACAATCTTTTAACAAATGACAATTTCAAAAGAAAGCAACAAAGAAGAAAACAACTACCATTGCAACGGAACAGGCTGGGTAAAGCCTAAGCCGTATAGTTGATGATGATGATTTTACTTGGTGCATTATTTGTTATTTTAGCAGTGTGATTGTTTCTATAAAGCTGACTCTTTAGATAGATAAGTCATTAGTAAACGAATCATAAAGTCAGCCGGTATGTAAGTAGTAAGTGTTTGGTTTAACGTCCGACTGTTGTGCAATTACTGCTAATGCAGACAGTGAGGGATGAAATGATTTTTTTGTAACGTATGAAAATATGCCGTGCCTGAATGGGATTCGAACCCAAGACCGCATGATGAGAGGCGAGCACGTTACTAACTACGCCAATGCGGCCGGTTTGAAACCGGTTACACGTACGGTATTGAAATAGATTTTTCGTACGGGAAAATAGTGTAATTCTAGTGTAAGTAAGGACTTAATTATTCATTTGATTGTAAACGGCCACATTTTCTTCTTTTTAGCGTAAGTGTAGTTTAAGCCTTTAGTTTTTAAAACATCACTAATCACTTAGGTCTACTATTGGTTGTTGTTGTTGTTTAGGTCAACAGCCGAAAGGTTGGTTTGAACCTCAAGAAGTTTTACTAATTAAATACGAGGAGTGAGGTGGTTTACTATGCCTTCCTTACTGAGTTGAAAGAGTATGCTTATCAGCATGCCAGGCCCTCTGAAAAGCACCCACTTTCCACCCTGCAAATGACACCTTCACTTCATTCACCAAGGGTCTGGCTGTATAGTGAAATTCATTAATCTCAGAGGAGATAACTGTGACTAGTATCTGTTACACCTCTACCTCTTCTGTTCTTAAATAGTTCAGTCAAATAATTGGCTGACTATGTGATAAGAAATAGAATTATTTTTTGTAGCCCTGGAACTAACAGATCGAGTGCAATTAATTTAACACTCCACCTGCCCGTTATGGGCATAATTAGTTAATAGTCGTTTATTATAATTTGCTAGTAGTTATAGCTGTAATAATTTAATGTAAGTAATGAATTTGTTAATAAATATGCTACTTGTTATAATTTCAAACAGTAGTTTAGTTATTTAAAAACAACCAGATCCTGAGATATCGTGGGATAAACGTCACCATATTATTAAACACGTCATGAACATAGTAGTCACATAATTTTGAAATAAACCATGATACACAGATATACGCACATAAAAATATGAAGTGTCACGTGGGTGAACAGCTTCTTCTTGTCATTTATGCTACATTTTGTCAAATTAATCATCACATTTGTAAATGTTTTATTTAAAAGGAAAAATAAAAAATACTATGGTAAAAAAAATGAATTTACAATTAATTTGAATTACACTTGATACTTGTGTAAAATAGTCTTATCTCTGGGATTTTCAATTGAGCAAATGCTTGAGACCAGTCTCGGTTCTCAGTATTATTATAAATTTGGTTAAATTTATCATCATTATTTATTTACATTTATTATTGTTTCTTCATTAATTGTTTTGTCACCTTGCCAACAGGAATTTTTTTAAAGCTTAGTTAAGTATCTAGCACAGCATGAGATCCCTTCTTATTAGGGTATACTTAACAGATAACCAACAAGTTGGGAATAATGCAAGTAATACGTTGTAATTATGTAGGTTGTCAACATGTTATGTAAAGTAGAGATTACACTAAACTATAAATAAGAAATTAATTGAGCACGTAGGTAGTTCAATTGGTAAAGCAATCTAAACTGTGGTTTCAATTCTTAAACACTATCACATCTATCCGTACATATTAAACTTAACTTACCCATCAGAACGTCGTCGTCGGTAAAAATTAAAAGTTATTAACACTATAAATTAAATTATAAATAATAAGTCATATTTGTATTAGTAGGCTACATAAAAGGCGTTTTTAACAATAAAATCCATGTAGGCTACAGGTGCACATTGGTAGGCCTACATACCAAACAGAAGATAACATGGAGATCTAAACTTCCTAAAGGACTATATCAAAAAACAAAACTTTAGACGGTTATTCGATAAAGTATTTTTTACTAAGAAACATCTACAAAGGAGCTCATCCACCAGAAGAACATTGTAACCTTCCATCCATGAATACGTTTAAAATTTTCAGCCCAACCCCTCTTCAAATACGATCTGAGATTTAAACCGATTCCAATATCCCCCAAAATAGGAAAAAAATTTACTCCAAACTATGCTTCTGTAAAATGTTCTTTAAAGACGCAATGTCATCTTACTTACCGAGCGATCAAGGGGGTAACCTCTACGATATCGCCATCATACTTTTTTTAATACGGTTTCAGTTCAGGGACCTAAACATTGAAACAGTTAGCGAAGAAATTTTCAGAGACGATACTCAACATCAGAGATAATTAGAATTGCATTCCATCTACCGTGCCACACTAGACAACTCAGTAACATGCCAATTAAAGCGCAAAGGTCCATCAGCCTTCTAATAAACAAACAATCATCACACTACACTTACTGTCTGTCTGTAACTTGATGGCCTCCCGCAGAGAGGAGCAAAATCGGCCCGCTACTAGCCTTTTTAATAACACTTCAGTATGTACCAATTCCAGTGTACTAGTTAGTAGTAGTACATAATGAAATGTTATTGAGAAGGTAAGTAGTAGGCCGATTCTTCTCCTTTCTGCGGGAGGCCATCAAGTTATAAACAGACAGTACACTCGTATGCACCTATCCGTTTCCGGAACACCTCTCGACCGACTACGCCCATTCCGGAGGAATTTAAGCAGCTTAGTGGCTTTGAAGTGCTACCCAGCTTCACCACAACCCCTGAGAGTCCTACTCCTACTGAGTGTGCACGGATCCGTCCGCGGGGCGCCACACTCCCCCTCAGTACCCGTGTATAAGCGTTGGCCGGGTCGCCGCCGAGCTTCCACAAGCTCTCCCACACATGGATGTACTACACACCACCGTGCACTACGAATAGCACACGATGGCGTTCACGGCCGGCCCCCATTGCCAAGGAAGCTAGCGCTATGCAGGCTTGGATAGGGTAGCCTAAGCCGCGGTTTAATGGGCACGGTCTGCGTGGTCAGGGCCGTGCCCCCAAAACAGACAGTACACATAACATTAAATTTCGTACATCACTAAATTACCAAAAACTCATATTAAAATCAGATTTTAACTGAAGAAAAATTTTAAGAAGCCGCCTCCGTGGCCGAATGGTTTGTAATTTAAAGTTTGTCTCCGCAGGGGAAAACTATAACATTCAAAAGAAAAAAACTCCTCCTAACATGAGCTAAAAATTAGAGCCTGTACATAGACGGTAAATTAAAAAAAAAACATTAAAATTAAAACTTTACCTCGTCAAAAGAAAAATATATCTTTAGTATCGTCAGCAGTATGTTAAAACTATTTCCTACTTAATTTATCGATTATTTTTGTTAAATTGGTTTTTCTTTTAATTACAAAAAGATACTTGATGCATAACGTTAGTTTCGTTAATTTTCTTGTTGTAGACTAATAATCGATATTCAAGATCCATAGATCTGAATAATGATTAGGCTACAACTTGCTAATATATTAGCCCTATCTATAGAAAATACATTTAGATACACATCTACAACTTAAACATCTGTTTGCTAGATAGATTTGCAGCTGTTATCACTTACTTAGATAAAAATTTAATCGGTAATTACAAACGGCGTGATAGAAATTAACATTTTTGTTTAGGCTACGTTCGATCTTATTTTGTTCACACTTTAAACATATGGTTTTTATTACCTTTACTATAATCTTAATAAATTTACCACGTGCCGCGATGAGCACGACTCTGTTATAAAGTGCCATATTGTATGTAAGACCAACAAAAAAAAACTACAATACTCCGTTCTGACGCAATTGGTATTTACAAACTAGATATTTTCATCCTCCGGAAAATTTCATATTTAGAAGTACATTCCAAACTAATGTAGCTTTCTGATATAAATCAAAACAAAAAGTTACTGCCCTTTCACCAATAATTTTATAAAATAAGTAAATTTCACAAAATTTGCAAATATTTTACGAAACCTATTTTATTTGCAATTTGTGTAATGGGTAAACATGCGGCAAGAAATTGTTCCAATAAAAAGTCGTGATGCAACTTTATTTTGCCGAGTGAATTTTGTCGTTCCAATACAGTTTTGGAACCTACCTCGATTGAACTTATTAAACAAAAATGTAACATTGAGGTGTAATGTTTTTAGCTTCACAATACGCAATATCTCTACCGGTTTCAACCATCTAAATCGTTTGGAACTAAGAAAAAAAATTTGTTTAAGGGTTGGACACCCTTTTCAACATCTTAGGGGTACATTTTGGTGATTGTTAATAGATAATTATTTTTGCAGTTGAACTGTAAGTAATATCTGGACAAATTTCAGCCATTTAGCTAGTCCGGAACTTAGTGAACGGAAAATATTGGTTTAGAGGTGAACACCCTTTTCAACCTCTTAACAGTGGAATGACAAAATCGTTTTTTTTTAATTTATCTATTTACCCTAAAGGGAATATTCCCTTAAATTTTAGCTTTCTTGCTAATGTGCAAGTAGGAGGATTAGTGATAACTGAGTGAGTCAGTCAGTCAGTGAGGGGTTTCAATTTTTATAATTATATTTAGATACTGCGGTTTAAAACATTTCACCACGCTTAACTTTCTTGAGTGAATTCCTTTGGTTTCTTTTCCTTTGGATAGTAAAATTTATCACTGAACGTTCTACATCCGGTGTACAAGTTTCAAGTGGAGCTGACTTTATAAACAAAAGAAATTGTGTTTGTATTTATAATCAAAAAGCTTAAATTAACAGTGTTTCTTAAAATTAAATTGACTCTCAAAAATGTTTATAAATGTCAAATGTCATTAAATAAGTTTTTCTCTATATTTTAGTCTGTCTCGTTAATTTATTGAACGTCTATCGTAGTTTTCTTAGATTTATAGAAAGTTTATTTAGTTATCTGCATATCAGTCATTTTATTTTTGACCATTAATTTTACTTTGTAAGTTATGTAGTTGATCTGATAACAGGATGATACATTTTAAATCTAAATATCGAAAGATGAATAAGAGGGATTGCACTAAATCTAAAATGCTTGGTTATACAATATTAAAATGTATGAAAGTTTTATTTATAAGTTGTAGCATTACGGTAAAATTGAAATACAATTACTATACCATTTTAGCGGTAATAAAATATAATTATCTTCTCCTGCATCATTACCGATCGTTGAATTGTATCTAATCAAACATTGACTAGAGTACGTCTATTATTCTTACCGTTTAAAGTGCAGTGCGTCGTTGATTATATAAATTAACCCAGTAACCATATATTTAAATATCATATGATTGTTTAAATTATTATATTTACCTACTTGTTTTATGAGATTCAATCCTTTCCCTTAATTATAATAATAAACATAAATATATTGTAGATAAAACACTTACAAATAATAATAGTACAATATGAGTTCAACACAAACGGTGTATTGAACTTAGTGGAAAATCTCAAAAATAAAATTATTTTTATCTTTAGAAATATTTTCAAATTTATGAATTATGAATTTGGGATAAAATATTAACAAATATTTATATCTAAAGTTTACTAGACGTTAAATTATTTTAATCCCTAATGTGTGTACGTTGAAATCTGTCCAATTCAGAACAATAAGCAATTCCACAACTAATGAGATGAGGATGTGTGTACGACATGTAAATGAGGTGCAGTCTGGTGCAGACCCAGGCCGACCATTCCTGAGAGTGTATGGTTAATTGAACCCCAACCATCAAAGTACACCGGTAACTACTGTTTAGTATTCAAATCCGTTTACCTTTACCGTCTACCTTTACTAGGATTTGGACAAGGGACCTTAGTCTCCAAAAATCAGCTGCTAAACAGCCGACTCGCGGCGATGACTTTCACTAGACGGAGATGTGTATTATCCACGGTTACTTTACTAGACGGTAGGTATCATCAGCAATATGCGCAGTGACAAGCCCTGCCCCCTGACGTCACTGGTCAGCGACAGCCGACGCACGATGCGTAGACCTAATGTGTCGGTCTGTGATGTTTACTAGTCTTAATATACGGTATGTAATACATTACTAGTCTTTAATAATGGTGTGTTGGGCGATTGCCGGGTGTTCTGATCACGATAGATACCAAAAGGACTTGGGCATTAAGTTTCACCGTTTTCCAAAAGCCAGTGAAACTAGATTGAAGTGGATAAATGCTTGCAAGCGGGCCGATTCATTTTCTACTGATAGTGGTCGCGTGTGTTGAGTACATTTCAACGAACCGGATTACGTACGCGATTTAAAAACCGAGTAGCTACATCTTCTATGAAAACGAGTCCTAAAGATGAATTTGGTTCCCCATTTAAATTTGCCGATTTATAATGCCGTTCTACGCCGGGTAAACCCGACTTGAAATGAACGTAAAAATCGAGCAGAGAAACGATACGCTCGTAAGGAAGTTTATGATATTTTAAACTCATCATCCAATTACAGCACAAGCAGTTCAAAAAATGAAGGATAGCTGTAGGAAGGTCGGCCTAGTTTTAATGAAGAACCGCCAAATTTGAATGTTCCGTAGTCAGAGGAAACGGCTCTCTTAAAATGTGAAAACGCCGAATTGAAAGAAGAAAACAAGTTACTTAGAGAAAAACTTCATGCCTCAAACAAAGAATTATTAAAATTAAAATCGATTTCCCGTGTAAACATACTTGAACAGCATTGTTTATAAAAATAATGCAATAATCCTACCGTCACTGTGCACCGGCCGAGTTGTTGGGGACCAAGCTACGTCGTCACTCATATTATATCTCACAGCATCTGCGCGTGACCACTACCGTCTAGTATAGTAACCGTGGTATTATCTATCTTTAATTATGTTAAGAAATAACAATTGTTGTTTCAGATGTCCGGATTATCCAGCCCATCAGCTGCTTCATCAAAAATGTTTTTCATAAAATCATGATATCCCTCACCCAGTATTAGAACAACACAGAAATCTAGATAGTAATAACAAACTGCATTACCCGTAGACTATAGTATTGTACACTTATCAAATTTTAAATACTCAAAGTTTACAGTTTCAGTATGTACTGTACTGTAAAAGCATTATTGCCCCGAACACGCGATTAGTGTTGCTGTATGCATGTATTGCTTGCTGTATTGCTGTATTTACTGTATTTGCTTGGTTAGTCTTCGCTGGAAATCATAATGGCAAACTTAGAACAGAACCCTAACATCACACCAGCTGAACTTAAAATGAAATAAATGATTAAGCGTTGTGCTGCCTTAATAATACAAAATAAAAGCAAAGAAAAATAAGTGATTTATTTGTAAAGAAAAACTACACACTTGTAAATATTTTTGTATATCTACAAACATGTTATAGTATGTTTCTGTCCCAAAAAGGTACTATAAATAAACGGAACACTTCCCCAAGATATTTTATTTTTATCTATTTCCCTATTGTTTCTGGTCTATCTGGTTGTTCGATTTTCCGGATCGCTTCCGGTCCTAATTATTCCGGATAAACGAGGAAGTATTGTACATTAATTTAAATAAAAATGTTATTTAATTACAATATGTCAATGTACAATTTTTTTGCAATTAAAATTTTTACCAATGGTATTGTTATGTAAAGAAGTGATTATAGATAAATTTGTTAACAAAAAATATTTTAAAGAATATCACCCACCGGGTTGGTCTAGTGGTGAAGTCATCACCGCGAGTTAGCTTTTAATAGTTGATTTTCGGAGACGAAGTTTCCGTGGTTCAAATCTTAGTGAAGGTAGTAACTTTTATTCGAATTTGCATGATAGCCAGTGGTTACCGGTGGACTTAAATGGTTGTGGTTCAATTAGGCCTAACCATACTCTCTCAGGAATGGTCGACCAGATTTTGTATAAGACTACACCCCATTTACACGTGATAAATATCATCCTGAGGATGATATTTCTCATTGAGTCATGCCTTAAAATGAATAGATTGCAACACACACACACATTAGGGATTAGAAATGTTATTAAAAATAACAGCTAATATACTGTATAACAAAACCATTGAAAGAATGTCAAGAATTATACAGAATACACTTTACTGTTTGTTATTTTGATACCAATTTATTAGTCAATAGGTGTAACATTCTTTACTGTAATGAACTACTGTTATTAAGAATCCTACCGGAATGCCCAGATACAAATCACAGTTCGTTCAGTTATAACATTTCATTAATTTTATTTAATTAAAAGCCTTGTGTATTAAAAATGGCGGTATCAAGAAATTACATTTAAAAATGACATCACCTAATAGATCTGTGCCAGTTAATGTAATAAAATATTGTTTATAACCTAATAATAATAATAATAACGATAGTAAAGTACACGACACAAAATAACAATTAAAATAAAAAGATAATACTGTAGCTTAATATAATAAGAATATATTATAATGGTTAAAATAGATTGTAGGTAGGAGTGGCGTATTAAAGCGATGCAATAACCCAACTGAACGTGTGTGGGTTAACCTGGCATCAATCTTCGCGATCTTTCTATGGGATGGAAGAATCTCTAGTTCAATTAACATTCTCAACAAATCATCTTTCACGTAATACTCTTTAAAAAACAAATTAACAGCTCCCGTTAATTAACTTAAGCTCAGTGAATATCAGTTCCATTGATATTATTTATGTTATTATTAAACCCTCTGTGAATTTTAAATCTGTACTAATACAGATAAGCGAACCATATTAATTACACTGGTAATAGCTTGAAAGAGGCGATCAAATTTAGATAATGTATAACTAACTAGAATATTGATGAAATTAACCGAGAACCAGCCCTACCTCCGAGCTTAAAATAATAGGCAATTTGTTACCAGTCTTTAATAATAATCAAACCAATTTTATCAATTAATTTGATTTTTGCTTCAGTAAATTTTAAGCTTTATTGTCATAATGGATTTGTACCATACATATACCGGTCTGTATTTTACTTTTAAATGTATGACATTAAATGCAATAAAGCCACTGACATACGCGTTCACTACTTAACTCTTCTACATATAGTTAATCTACACAGTTTATCTGATTCTTAACGTAAAATACTAAAATAAACTATTATAAATTTAATCAATCTGCTCCTAGCTTGATCTTCTATTAAACTACTTTCTAACGACAATAAATAAACTTTTTCTAATAATTTATTTTTAATTAAAAATATCGTCTTAAATTATTATGTTTTCTCGGATTTAAACGTAGACTACCATTGCATCGATTAATCAAATCGTAAGAACTTTTTTTGACACAAATGAAAATTTAGTATCTGTTATAGTCTTTAACCTGTGATTCACCGAAATACATTTTTGTTGCTTATGGTGGTAAATAAGGTTAAAGGTTCCAAAATTTGAATTGCTTGCTAGAGCTTGCAGTCAGGTAAGCCAATTAAGTTAGGTAGTTTGCATGCCTTCCTCACTGACTGGAAAAGTACGCTTATTAGCATGCCGGGCCCTCTGGAAAGCACATATTTCCACTCTGCAAATGGCACTTTCACTTCATTCACCACCAGGGTTTGGCTGTATAATGAAATTCATTACTCTCAGAGAAGATAACTCTGATTAGTGTCCTTTACACCTCTGTTCTTAATGATTCAGTCATTTAATTGGCTGATCATGTGATAAGAAACAGAACTATTTCTTTAGCCCTGCAACTAACAGATTGAGTGTAAATTTAATTAAAAATTACAGTATTATAATGTCTAATATTGACTTATTTTGAGACTGCTTTCTTATTAGGCCTATACAAGACGTGGTGAGTACCGCAGGAGAGCAGCGACCATCTTTCCTCATCTGTTGCTGTTCGCTTCCTATTACAACTTACAATAATACAATTTCTATTTTTTTTTTGACTATTTATTAACAACTACTACTGTATATTTATACAACCAGAAATGTTTTTGACGTACGTGTTTAATGTCCTGTTTTCGTCTTGACTGAGGAAATCACCCAGTGGAAAACCCTCGTCGCTGTTTTAGAATAAGATCTCTATTCTATAAGACCACCTTTTTAATCTCTTTTGTGGATTTTGTGATAGGTGTGGGTGTTTCAATACTCGTATCTCTGGATTCGTGTGATTTATTAATTTTCAATGGAAAAGAAGTGGAAAGAAAGTGAAAAGAAGTGGTTCAATGGTGAAGTGGTAAGAGAGATGGCGAGAGTAATAATTTGTTAATGGTTGAATATACTGTATTTACGTAGAGGTCTAGATATAGCCTATGATACTCGTACGTAGGAGAAACTACATGTGATTTTTTTTTTTTTTTTTTTTTTAACTTTAATAACTTTATTTGCAACTATATACAAAGATACAACGAGCAAATTAAATGACAGTAAACAAAGGATGACAAGGAAAAAAAATAAAAATAAATAAATGAAAAAGAACGGTGATACCCATTGGTAGGCTATATGTTCTATGAAATAAAGTTCATGATACATGAATGAGAAATAACAACATAAGAAAAAAAAGAAGAAAGAAAAATAAAATAAATCACTTTATAGAAGATCTCTGGCCCATTGACGTTTCAACCTGCGCTGCGGATGTCCTGGTAGTGATGCATCCGATAGTTTGGTGATTAATTCGTTGGGGTGATCATACAATTTTCTGTGAAAAACACTGTAGCTGGACTTAACTACTTCACTTATGAACGGAATATTAAGGTCGTCATGTAGAATTTTGTTGTTGACATAAAAAGGTGCGCAGGTGATTAAACGTAGGCATTTTGACTGAAAGGCTTGTAATTTTTGTAGATTGCTCGGTTTAGCTGTGCCATAAATTTGTAGTCCATAGGTCCATATTGGTTTGAGAAAAACTTTGTATAGTAATAGTTTAGATTTTAGAGTCAGTGAAGAGCGGCGTCCAAGTAGTCGAAATAGTTCTTTCAATTTGGAGTTCAAAGTCAGTCTTTTGGTTTTTATATGAGTCGCCCAGGTGAGTCTCTTGTCAAGGTGAAGTCCAAGGTATTTAACTTTTTGTCGTTGTGGTATCGGTTTATTGTCGAGGAATAGTTGAGGACATTCGCCTTTCCGGAGAGAAAAGGTGACATGCACTGATTTTGAAGCGTTGAATTGGATCCTCCAGATTTTTAACCAATAATTTAAAAAGTTAATGTGACTTTACATGTGATTAAACGAAAAAATTTGTTTTGAAAATTTGTATTCTGCTTAAGTTTGATTTTCTCCCGGAACCATAAATCAAGGCTCCATAAATTCACATCGGACGAATTAGATAATTGTAACTACTAAGTTTTTGTTTGATAGGTAACTGCAATCTACGGTGGAGTAGAGAGATAAAATCTTTAACCTGTGATCCAGAGAAATACGTTTTTGTCGTTTATGGTAATAAATATGACGCTAAAGGTTCCAAAATTTGAATTACTTCCTGAAACTTGCAGTCAAGTTACCCAATTGCATGGATGTCTAATCTTGGCTTATTTAAAGATTACTTTCTTCTTATACAAGTGGTGAGTTTCTTGCCGGCCGCATTTGCGTAGTTGGTAACGTGCTCGCCTCTCATCATGCGGTCTTGGGTTCAAATCCCATTCAGGCACGGCATATTTTCATACGTTACAAAAAATCATTTTATCCTTCACCGTCTGCATTAGCAGTAATTGAAAATCAGTCAAAAAAAAATTAAACTAAAAAAAGTGGTGAGTTTCTTGGAGTGCAGCTGCCATCTTCCCTCGTCTATTGTTGTTAGCTTCCTTTTCACTGGTCTTCAGTTTTATTATTTCCCCGAGATACTTGAAGCTATAAACTTTTCCAATTTTTCCATATTTTCTTTTCAAGTGACGCGGGCTGTTTTATGTTCGTTATGTATTCAGTATTTAACAAGGAAATCTGTAGTCCTGCTTTTTCTGCTTGTTCTATCAACTCGTTGATTTGTTTTGTTGCTGTTTTCATGTAAATATAGTAAATATTGGATAGATAAAATTATATGATTCCCCGTAAGAGAAAAACATAAATATTTAAAATTTTGAGAGAAATATTTATCCTTTATGTACGTCTGCATATTGATGATAATGTTAACGTTTTACCAAACGTAAAACTATCTAAAAAACCAAGCTAATTTAGAGTGAAATATTGACATCAGGGTTTTATCTTTTAATCGTATATTTCTTTACGTTTTTTAGGTGTTTTTCACATGTATACTTTGGTTGCGTTTTTTGAGTAAACTAATCACAATCTTTAAATCTGGATTATGCTAATATGAATCTTATCTATATAAGACAATATAAAATTGTAAGGTCGATGTTTTACTACATAGAACAACATGTTTCAGAGAAAAAATAAAATGAATTCTACCATAGATAAAAAATTCGTAAACTATGTAATTAAAATTATACTACAGTACGTTTATATTAATAAAGTTATAATAATTTTTATAATTGTTAGTCTAGTGTTATTAAATCAACAATAAATATAACTTTTAACGAACTAAAGAAACAATAATGATATGCGAATCATAAAGATAGGATGAACGAAAAACAGCGTATACTCGTAGTTAAGGATAGCCACAGCTCAATCAGAACCCCAAGGATAGGTTATGTGTGCTCTGATTTATTAACAGAAAATATTTATTAAAATCCGTCAACCCATTAAACAACCAGTCCTCTCCTAAATAATCAATTTGCCTTTTGAATAACCAACCGTCCAATTACGAAGCAAAAGTAAACATTTCTTATGTTTTAAAATGTGATTGAATTTTATGTTATTTTATTCAATGCCCGATCCGGCAGACAACTCGGATAAAGCTAATGAGGGAAGACCTTTTTTGTTTTAGTATCTATTATAGAACAAAATTCTCCCAGCGGGGGAGACCATATTTTATAACTATTAATTCTCTCCCCTTTGTCTTGACTCCGCGTACCCTCAAGCCGATATGATGCGGCCTAGAAAAAGATATTTCTTACCATTATACACCAGTATTTAATTAAAAATGTATTCGCTTACATTACTCATAATATAACTGTTCTCATTATTTCATTATTACGTTAGTTTCATTTATTTACAGCTTTGTAGGTTTAAAATGTTTATTTTAATCGTAATGCATGAGTTTATATACAAAGGACTTCAAACAAATTTAATTAAGAATTGTGAGAGAACCCAAGAAAATTTACTAATACTTACCAAGTGGTTAAATAAATTTTTCGTATTTTAGGATTAAAATAATAATAATACTACATATTGACAATGCTATAGTGTAAAAAGCACAATTATGTTTCAACAATAAGGTTTTGACAATAGCTTTTGTAAGGTTTTTTAAAAAAAATGTTCTTGTTATTAAAATTTAATATATTTTATGTAAAATGTAATTGAATTTATCATTTATTTTATGTTTTTTTTAATCTGTTTAACGCAATCTTTGTAACCAATTTAACTTAGTAAGTTTATAGTAGTTATAAGTATCTAAGTGATTTAATTTTTCTGTTCTGTTTACTCCCATGCGCGGACAGAACTCTTTGTGAAGAAGAGTTTTTGCGTATAAGTATATATATTTAGTATTTATTTTACAATGAATTGTAATAATAATGTAGCTATATTTTACTAAATAAATAAAAATAAAGGTTTTGAAGGTGTCATTTACTGTTTTTTAATAGTTGGTTCTTTTCATTCAATTGATATTTTAGTGAAAAAGGTAGAGTTCGATTATTATTTTTTTATGATATTTCTATTATTTATTTACTGATCTCGTGCTTTCTCTGTTTCTGTAATTATAAAGATTGGGTATATAAGGGTGGCCGCCAATCTTGTGGAGCTGATTAATAAACAGTTTGTGAAAGCCATCAGTCGTATTTTATCAGTTTAAACAGTGTCAAACTAAACAGTAGGAAACCGTTCTGCGCCCCACTATTGAAGTAGTTCGTTTTGTGATAAGAAAATGGCTCACTATTTTAGTAGTGTACAATACAAACTGTATAGGTAGGGAGTTAATTATTTTGATTGTAATTTGATTATTACCAGCTGTTTAACAGCTAATTTTTGGTGACGAAGGTTTCTGGTTCAAATTTTATTTAAGGTATTTACTCTTATACGGATTTGAATACAGATAGTGGTTACCGGTTAACTTTGATGGTTGGGGTTAGCTATGCTCTCTCCCAAATTATCGGCCTAAATCTGTTCAGCACTGTATCTCATTTACACGTCATATGTATCAAACTCATCTCATTGGGTCATGGGATTGCTTATTGTCCTTAAATTGAAAAGATTAAATGTATTATACACATTAGGGATTACGAAATATTTTATTAAACTTAAAATTTGATTGTTTTCTTTTTGTATACGAGGTGTGGCTATTAAATAATGAGACTGACGTTGTAACAAATTTATTTTTATTTTATACATAATCACTTATTGTCACCTTCAATATACACTCCTTCTCTATCCCTACATCGCTCCATGCGAATTTTCCATTGTTGGAAACAGTGCTGAAAGTCATAATCTGTCAGCTCCTTTAGGACACGTGCCGCTTTCTCTTTTACAGCTTCCACAGACTCAAATCTTGTCCCTTTTAATGCAGATTTCACCTTAGGGAACAGGTAGAAGATAATAACATGTGACTAAACGTGGTTTTTACTTATGTTCCGGAAACGAAGCGCCAATCAATGCACTGGAAGAGCCGAACTTCACCGAGACCCAAAAAAGCTCGAATAAGCAAGTTAAAATTTAAAGGAATGATGATTGTTTTTTTTATATCCATGGGATTGTGTACCTTCACTGGGTTTCTGAAGGTCAAACAATTAATCAATATTAACCTATCTTGAGGTATATTACTATCTTGAGGTACTTTCTATACTACGTCAAAGAGTAAGGAAAAAACGCCCCGAAACGTGGACGGACAAATCATGGGTTCTCCACCAAGACAATGCGCCAGCTCATTCCGCGTTATCTGTCAAGAGGTTCCTCGTATCTCATTTCCTCTGCCTCATATGAACAACCTAACCCACTACCTTGTTGGTCTAGTGGTAAAGTCGTCGCCACGAGTCAGCTGAGTTTCAGAGACGAAGGTTCTGTGTTTCAAATCCTAATAAAGATAGTTACTTTTATACGGATTTGAATACTAGACAGTGGTTAACTTACCGGCGTACTTAAATGGTTGAGGTTCAATTAACTATATGATCTCAGGAATGGTCAGCCTGAGTCTGTTCAAAACTAAAACTCATTTATACGTCTCACATTTCAAACTCATCTAATTGGCCCATGAGGTTGCTGATTGTTCTTAAACCGAACAAATTCTAACGTACACACATTAGGGATAAAAAAATTAACAAATTAGTTCAAATCTAAAATTCTGCACCAGTTTTTTCAAAGTTTTATTACCTAATCTATTCGTAAATTAACGAAGTTATTTAATGGTAAATATAGAAAAGCGTGCTAAATTCAGCTTAGTGAATGTTTAATTAATTTAATTTAATTTAAAAGTGTATTTAATTGGACTTACCAAGCATACCACAAAGCTATCATTTAAATAGCATGCCTATCAAGTTACTTATTTGTATATGTCAATAGATTCTTTGTTAAATTGAAATTGTATCGTTGCAAATTTATAGAGAATTTCTTTTTAACATGAACTAATATTTGTAGTTTATATCAATACAGTACATTGTAGGTCAATAAAAACCATCAAGAAATTACAAGAGTAAATCCATGGATTCAGTTATCTGGAATCTTCGCTGCTATGCATTATTAATCCTTTTAGACATCGTCATCCTGTAGGGCATAGCCTAATTCTTTATTCTTATTTCTCTTTGTATATTTTCATTTCTTTTTTTTTATAAAAAATAATGTGTATTTTTCGCGCATTTTTCGGTATTTTGCTAGTTTCCAGCTAAAATATATTTCGAATAGACATCAAGTTATCATTTGTTTTTCGTTAACTTTCGAATGATAATCTTCCCAAGTTATTTAAGTTTTCATGTGTATTATTTGTATTTAATAAACTGCAAATGATTGTCTAAGAGAAATTAATACTAGACAAGTGAAAAGTTAAATTTTGGTATATAAATAATAGAATAATATTCGCTAACGAAAACCTGTGAGAGAAACACATTTATTTAGTGCTATAACTGACACACAAATTAGCATAATTTTAGTTTTATAGATAATAAATAGAAACGATAAAGTTGTTTATCAACGAAAGGCGTGGATTCAGTTAAGCATACTTAAGGTATATGATACGCGAATCGTGAAATCGAATATCGTGGATCACGATATTAATATAATATCAATTTTTATCCCCCCCGTCCCCATTTATGAAGCCGCAACTTAAACAAATATAAACTGCAGACAGATAAATAAAAGGATCGTTCAATAATCACAAATATTTTGAAAGGTAATTCAAGACGAAGTGAAATGCATGCTAATTGCATGACAGTTGAATAAAAAAATCAAGCGGTATTATCTGAGAGGTTATTGTGCATTTAAGTTACTCGTCGAGATAATAACATGGTGTAATGTATACTATATAAATAAAAACATGTCAGGTATACTATAAAAATATTGACAATTGTTGTTGATTTTAAAATACATGTCATATGTAATAATTTGAAACTTGTATTGTGCCTGTAATAAAAGTAGGGAAGATTATTATTAAAATGTACCGTGTTTAACACACGTGAATTAGTGTATCCTTTGAACAGGATTTAATTTAAAAAAATTTTACTTTAAATTAAAGTGTGAATTTGTTGTTCGTGAGGTAGTGTGAGTGTTTATAAAGTACATCAAGTAGATGTCTCCATTCTTCTACTCCATACACCGGTAATAACCTGAAAATTTCACTCCACCACTTACCTGTTTTAAAAAATAATCTATATTAAAGGTTGCCTCCACCAGGACGTCGTAGAACGGCCCAACGTCCAAGACCCTGAAATTTCCTACGAAGGAATTTAAAAAAAAAATACTTTGGGGGAAGTTTTGATTGGAGAGTCAAAACCCTGTTTCAAGTTGTTACTGTGAAATATCAGCTCAGATTTCTCTGAGAGCCACTGTTCTCGCTTTGTGGTTTGCGAGAAAGTACGGCTGTTTTCAGATTACGGAATCCTTTCAGACAGTGAACATAATTTTTTTATTTTTGAGTTAATACAGGATTAATTTTAGGGTTGCGCTAGATATAACGTGCTGCCCTACACTTTGCAGTTATAATATAGATTAATTTTAGGGTCGCGCTAGATATAACGTGCTGCCCTACACTTTGGAGTTAAGGAGGTTGGTTAGCTAGTTTCTTTGAGTAGCGCTATAGATAACGTGCTGCTTTCTGAACTTTATGGAATACGATTTTTTTTTCTTGTTTTTGTTTGCAAACTTTATTGTGAGGTTCTGAAGATTATATGATTATTATAATGAGGATTTTTTTGCGATGATATTGAAGTGAATGGAGTTTTATTGATGATTATTGAAGTTGATGAAGAGTTATTGATGTTTAATGGAGTTATATGATGATTAATGATGTTATTAAGTTTTGAAGTTGATGGAGATTTATTGATGATTATTGAAGTTTATGATGAGTTTTTGATGTTGATTTTTGGAGTTATTGAGGATTTTATGAGAGAGAGTTACATTTCGTCCGCCCAATCCGTCTTACAGTTACTAAATTTCACTACTGGTTGTTAGCTTAACCGGCCCATGGTTATTGCCGTCACTTTGATTGGTTACAGGATCTTGCATAGGGTATGACGGTACCCTGCGTACAGTTCTGGTGACTCAGTCGCGGTTTTGATTTGGTTCAGATGCATAGGGAACTCATACTGTTTCCAAGACCAGATTTTCATGTACGAATGGACCCGAATCTGACGAGTGAATGAGTTGTATGAAAGGGGTCCTCTGAATGTTGTTTGAATGTGGGAAAATCTGCTTTTCAAGACGAGTTAGTGGTTTCTACCTGTGGGTCTCATCCATCTCGGAACCTCAAAATTCGTTTCCCCCTTGATTTTCGTACGGGGCTGATCTGCGGTCTGTTGCGTACGGCTAGCAGGCAGTCACTGTTTTAGTCGGATAGTACCTGGCCGGTATGCATGGTCGCTTTCCAGGAAAAGTTCGACAGAAAATCTCCCGTTAGGTCGACGGCTGGATAGTGGAATATTTTTGTTTGTGGCCCTGTGTTTTTGTTTTATTCATTAACTACACTTTTTTTTTCCTTTCATTGTTTCACTTACTACTAGGACGACCCCCCCCCCCAATTCGTTTTTTGGTTATCACACAAAGGGTTCTTTCCGCTCTAACCCTTTGTCAAGTTTTGATATTTTGTGTTATCACTGATTCCTTGCTAAGACATCCCATTTGATTTTTTTTGTTTACTTTATTTAACCCTACAATGGAAATGGATTTTTGGATTGTGAAGGATTTTGTTTTTAAGGAGCTGGTTTTTGTATGTTGTAAATTTGTTTGTGTTGGATTTCAAGTACAGGAGTTTTAGTTTTGCAGCAAGTTTTAGATTGGGTTTTTTTCAGCAGGTTTTGAACTGGACAGTATGTTAAATTTTAGATGGTTTCGCATCGATAGGTTTCGGCATAAGGTTACATTTTGTTCAATTATAAAATTATCTTGAGCATACGTTTTAAGACTATTTTGGTTTCATACTTTGATATTACGTTGAAGTATTGCTTAATTAATCACTACTGATATTTCGTTGTGAACAATTTACTAGAGATGTACAGTGATTTGCCGGTAGAAAGTTTGTTTGTGTTTCTTACTCAGATCATCTGGTATTTCGTAATTTCATATTTCATAATTTGCTATACTGTAACAAATATATTTTTCTTAATCCACTAAGGATATTGAAGTTTTGTAGTGGTAGGCATTTGAGCGTTCTAATATTTACAGTATCGCATGAACAATAGGCTTATATTTGAGTAATATACCGTACAACAGTAAGTTTAGTAGTTTTTGCTAACGAAAAGTAGGCTGGGCTACCCCGTTATGGTTGGTGACTTGCTTTTGGTGGTAGCTTTCTAGTTTCGGTTATTCAACTTGTTTTTTTCTCGTATTTTGACAGTACCACAATACAACCAAAGGTTTGATTTAAATATAAATTAATGATTTTTTTTTTAATAATTTCAACGGACAGACAAATAACAATTCAGAGTTGTATCCGAATGTTGGTATATAATAGTACTATGACAACTCATTTAAACTTAGAATTATAATTTCAGTATACTACTATACGCCACATTCTGTTTGTCTCCCGTTCTCCGCATAAACGACATGAAGGACGATTCTGTGTTTCAACACCCCTATTTAAAATTACTTTAGTTTAAGAGTAAAACTCACTATTGTTCATTTCCTCTGTTTTTAGATTTAAATAAAATTTTGTTCATGTAAGCATCATATAATATTGTCCATATCCCGGTGGCTAAGCGATTGATAAACCAGTGAGATAGAGAATCAAATCAGCACTTCGTTTAAGACAAGATAAGGCTTCATCCACTTAACATCTAAGTTAACCGTATGAAGATAAGATCAACGAAGTCTCAGTAATAAACAAGATAATATAATATACAAATAAGCTAATTAATTTTATTACATAGTAATTGTATCTTGAACACGCTTTAAGTAATTTAAATTGTATTCTCTTCCACGAGCAGTTTTAAAATTATATCAATCTATAACAGCTACCAAATTAAATTCTTTCACTGTGTGAGATCCAAGAATAATGTCCCCCGTGCTAAAGCAATTGTTGATCTTGTCCGTGTTTCTATTTCTCTTCGAGAAAAATGTAGCTTGCGCAAATAACGTCATTAAACTGTTCTCTGGTTTCCATATCAGAAATATTTCCGATGTGTACCTTTACGACTCTTCTATTCCGATAACCTACCTTATCCCATTTAACTCACAGCCTGATTTACCGAAAACCTCAAATCTATTCCAAAATTTATCCTGCCCATTTCCAGATTTAACACTATTCATTAATAGCTCACAATCCCAAAACACCGACTACTCTAAACTAAATTCCTTTCCTAGCAAAACCTTAAAAACCCCGCTGGATTTCAAACAACACTTCGCTACTGCAATTAAGGACAACAACAACTCGTCTCCAGCATGTCAACTTTTCCAACGTATAACTACACTATCAAAGGAAACTTTCAATATTCTCCTCACGACAGGACTGCCAATTTCAAATTTGAATCCGTCACGCACACGCAGAGCCCTAGACTTTGTGGGCGAATTTTTAAACTTTTGCTGTGGAACTGCGACACAAAATCAACTACAAGAAACGTTCCATAACGAAAAATATCTAATGCAACATTATAACCACCTCACCCAAACAGTACACTCCGACCACCAAAATTTAGTAAAATCTACACAAAACATAGACATGGTAACACACCGAGTTCAATCCATCCTTCAAGAAACGGAAGAAGAATTAAATCTATACGCTAAAATGATTCAAGACACTGAAAACACCGAACTAATACAATTATATCATCTACTGACTATTTTGCATAGTGTACATTGGCAATCGTTCCTAAACACGTATTATTCGCACATGACTTCAGTGCAAATGTCTTGCAAACAGAAGACGCTACCTAGGGAACTAGTAACACCTGATATGCTACAGGCTGATCTACGAAATTTGTCTTTCCAACTTCACAAAGGCAATCAACAATTAGTATTGCCTATACAA
Source organism: Catonia carolina (assembly GCA_035578175.1). Lineage (NCBI taxonomy): Eukaryota > Metazoa > Arthropoda > Insecta > Hemiptera > Achilidae > Catonia > Catonia carolina. The sequence continues at coordinate 23,576,580 of JAQMRL010000002.1, read as the reverse complement.
GAAGCTCACCTCTATTATGAAAAGCCAATAACAACTTGCGTTTTTTCAAAAACGAAAATTCTATTAAAACTACAAGTACCCATCATTACCACATCGGTATATCATACACTGTTTCAAGTTGCTCCAATACCACTACTATGGGAAAACCAGATCTGTTCACTGGAAACACCACATATTTACGTAATCAGGAGTGGACCACGAGTGCGAACTCTATCACCATCATCTTCTTGCGACTTGAACAATAATGGCTTATGTTTCATTCCAAGGTTCCAACAGCATTCCAGCATTAATACAGATTGCATCAAGCAAATGTTAACAGACAGTTCACTACAACAATTAATGCATAAATGCCATTTCGTCTGCCATAAGCGAACGACAGAAGTTTACATAACGGAAGTGCAAATATCAAGGTACTTCATCACCAATCCACAACACAATACTCGTCTAGCTTGTCCTACAACAACAGTCGAACTTCCAGTCAATGTTGCCGGTGCTTTGGAAATTCAAGTGCCCTGCGAATGTGAAGTCATGGAAGGAGAGTTACCGATCATCAACAAGGTTGTGCCGTGTGATTCCAGGACTCCGAAGTCGCCGGGGGTAACTCATTTGCTACCCGTTTCCTGGTCAACCTTCGACCATTATAAGTTTTCCTTTCACACAGATTTCCATCCTTCCATCTCGTCACTCCCTGACCTTGTGAACCACAAGTGGAACTTATCATTCCCTCAAATTTCCATTCATGATGAAACCCCTGATTATGTTTTCCAAGAGAGCAGCCTACCTAAATCATGGAAAGACATTATTCTTGCTGATCATGTATCTAAATTTGTAGTATACACAGCCTTAATTATAATTTTTATCATACAATTATACTTATATATCAAAATTAAAATACTAACCGCAAAGGTAAACAAGCCAACACATATTGAATTGCGTAGGTTAGATTGAGTTTAAGAAACTACTAAATTTCTACCTTTATCATCTAAATTCAGAGAAATGGGCATAAAAGATTTAAATAGTAATTGGGAAATAGTAAATATTAATAAGAATAGTAATAAGCAATAATAATAAGGAAAACATAATTTCCTTCATTCATCATACTTTTACGTCTCAGAAAGCTAGATGTTTTAAATTCCGAAATTATTAATTAATTAATTAATTCAAGCAAACATACAGCACACTACAATGTACAATCTGCAATGCAAATCTACAATAAACAGACCTTCGAATTAGCTAACAGTAATTTTTTTTTCTCAGTCGTTTAACCCTAAAAATGGGAATTGCTCTTTATTATTTTTGTCTTACTTTTTTTTTGTCTTATTAACTTAAGATTCAAGGATAATTAATTGACCTATTCGTCTTTCAATAGCGGTCTGTTTGTCTCGATGGACATTGCAGGTTCCAGCAGTTTAAAGTTTACTAATGTCAGGCAACTTCTCAGCACACACACTGCCACACGATTCGTTTATCTTTCAGTTTTTTTTTACACACCCCCCTCCAAGGGAGATGATTGTATAGAAATCTTTGTTTCTACACAATCCAATTTGTGTTCCCGAATTCCTGTAAATTTTTTTTTCTAGTTTTCCCCCTTTCAGCCTATTTTTGGGTTTTCCATATACCGGAGTGGGGGAATGTAAAGTTTTTGACTTTACTATTCCAAATTTTCGACTTTTGTTGGAAACCTCCCTAGACCCTTGGAGTTGATCAAATTTTGTCTTTTTAAAATAATTAAAATGGTGTTTTTTTTCTTTATTCGTTAAGGAGGAAAAATATTATTTTATTATGAATAAAAGTTTGTAATTTTACATAACGTATTTCTTCTCAATAATTTTTATTATTTCATAAAGAAATCACGTTTTATTAGTTTATTCTAGTTGGTTTTATTACACATGTTTTTACATAGCATTTTCTCGTGGGAAATAAGGAGGCCTAAAGGCCTATTTTCGTTTCTCACTGTTTAAAGCCCTTACTTTGCAATTCCAGAGCCTGGGAACAGTTTTTCAGTTTCATCTCTACGTACTTTTTGTAGAGGGGCCTACTGTTACTTCAGCACTTTTTGCGGCCAATTGGCGCGTTTGTTTTACGCCGGTTTGTCAACGTCTTTCGTAACGGCTAGTTTGATTGGTTTTCCCCCCTCCGTACGCCGGTAATTAGCGCCCCGGTCAGCCGTGTGTGTGCAGCAGATCGTCAGAGTGTTTTTCCTATTGTGTACGCGTAAAAGTTCGTACTTCTAAGGTGCTGTGATTGGATACTCACTAAAAAAGGTAATTTTCTTTTAATTTTCTTTTGTACAACTAAATAAAAAAAAAATGAAGAAAAGAAAAAAATAACCTTTTTTTAGAACCATTTTAAATGGAAAATATAAAATAAAAATATAGTTAAATAATAGTAAATAAAAAAAAAAATTCATGTAGAATTAGTGAAATCATTTAGTTTTTTTGATTAAATAATAATAATAATAATAATAATAATATTAAAAATAATAATAATGGGCTAATAATAAAAACACAATTTTAATTATAAAATGTTAAAACTTTAAATTAAATACCTACTTTAAATACGTTAAAAATATATAAAAATAAAAATAATTAACAAACATAATTTAATTCTGTTCAAATTTAAAAAAAAAGAAGAAATATTATTTAAAATTTTAATTATAAAATGTTAAAAACTTTAAATTAAATACCAAAAAAAAAAACGTTTAAAAAAATATAAATTTATAAAAATAAATCTAAAATGTTAAACTGAAATTCGTCTCTTGTTTTTTATTTTAAAAGAATATCTTCCTGTTTTGTTAGTCTAGTCTTAGAAATAAGTTTTTCAGATGGATGTACTCCAACATTGAATTGTATTCATAATGGGTGATACTTGAATGAACGTTATTCAGTACAGTTATAACGTTTCTGGGTGCTGTTTTAAAGATTCTGTACCTACAAAATTTATTTTTGAACCTCCATATTAAACACTGCACCGTGTTTGCTTATTTATAAACACAAAAAGGTATATGTCTTGGGGAATTTACTGAAATTTCTTGTTTCTCCAAGATTTATTCACCAATGGCCTTGTATGGTGATTTTTATTAAGTTGCAATATGTTTTGGTTACAAAATTTATGTTCACTGTCTGAAAGGATTCCGTAATCTGAAAACAGCCGTACTTTCTCGCAAACCACAAAGCGAGAACAGTGGCTCTCAGAGAAATCTGAGCTGATATTTCACAGTAACAACTTGAAACAGGGTTTTGACTCTCCAATCAAAACTTCCCCCAAAGTATTTTTTTTTTAAATTCCTTCGTAGGAAATTTCAGGGTCTTGGACGTTGGGCCGTTCTACGACGTCCTGGTGGAGGCAACCTTTAATATAGATTATTTTTTAAAACAGGTAAGTGGTGGAGTGAAATTTTCAGGTTATTACCGGTGTATGGAGTAGAAGAATGGAGACATCTACTTGATGTACTTTATAAACACTCACACTACCTCACGAACAACAAATTCACACTTTAATTTAAAGTAAAATTTTTTTAAATTAAATCCTGTTCAAAGGATACACTAATTCACGTGTGTTAAACACGGTACATTTTAATAATAATCTTCCCTACTTTTATTACAGGCACAATACAAGTTTCAAATTATTACATATGACATGTATTTTAAAATCAACAACAATTGTCAATATTTTTATAGTATACCTGACACATGGCGATATTAAATAGTGATACAATATCAAGAAAAACTAATTACTTTTTGGTCTCGCTGTAAAACAGGGATAATCAAAATCGTAAACCATAAAAGAGTCAGTAGTGCATTATATTTGTTGAAGCCAGTCGTAAAAGAAATTGAAAACGTTTTTTGACCGTTTTATGAAGCGAAGAAAAGAAAGAAAGGTATCACGAGCGAATGGAATAGCTAGGTATTCGTCATATATCTTAACGAGGGTAATAACTTCATTAATACAGCCGAAGATAACTCATCCTCGGACAAAACGGAGGAACGAACAATCCTCGCTAATTGGGTAAACAAACAAAATAATAATAGGAAAAAGCGTAGACTGGCATAATTGATTTACTGCAGACCAGCCGTTCGACTAACGAACCTTCACGGGTACATGTTAGCGCCGACTTTATTTGTTTTCAATTTCTTGAGTCGGCATTAATAGTCAATTAGGGTTCGTACGTTAGCCCCCAATCACCTAAATCATAACCAAGCGTTCTCGTGATGTCAAACGGACGAGTTCACTGATGGTAACTCGTAAACTTTACTCCTTCTTTGCTTTCTAATGAAGATACTCCAATAAACACGTGTAGAACGCGATTTATACGACTATTTTACATATTTGATCAAACGTCATCCTTGTTTGCTCTAAATGAACGCTACAGATAACTTCATTACGTTTCATCAGCGCGCTTCAACGCAATAAATTCAAACAATAAATAATTGTAACAATTATTTTATTATTATTATTCGCTGAATTATTATCGAGTAATAAAATATTAAGAATTCTCTATTTCTTTATTAATAATTATTATTGCGATCAGTAGGTAGTTTATTTTAAAATCCTTAGTTATAAACTATTAAAATAAAATTGATAAATTAATAGAAAATGTTATGTACATAATACATTTTCTAACATAACAGATTATGCAAATGTTTAAGTTGTTTCAACTCTGATCATTCTTATACAACTTAAATAAATTAACAAACATAAATTTTATCAATTAATTTTAACACCGTATAAAATATTAATTAAAAATAACAACGACTTATATTTCACAACAGCAATTTATTTAATTATCACGTCATTATTGATATTTTTCTCCTATAATATTTTCAATTGAAAACAACTGCCAGTAAATTCAAGAGACATTAAAAAATTAAATTTCTTAAAACTTACTGTTTCTGTTGAATCGACACAAACAAACCCAATTCAGGTAATACAGGACAAAATACAGGACAATATTGTCACTACGTCACCAACAGCACACTACGTAACGACGTTATTTTACCATTTTTGTCACAGATATAAAAAAATACTTTATTTTTTTATTTACGCAAATTTCAAACACACTCAGGTGCATTCGTTGACACTTACCAGTTAATCCAAGCAGAAAACTCAAGCGCCGATGGTCACGGAACTTCTTTATAGGAACTAGCGTGGATGCTGCAGCGATGTTCGTACCAACAAGTTTAAACAAGTTTTTCTTTATTATTGAGACAGCAAAATTACAATCTTTTCTTATTATAATATTCAAAAACCAGGAACAATAAGTAAAACAATTAAGGCAGAAAACAAAATAAAACATTATCATCCATTAATAATAAATGTTACAAATCAAATGAAAAAAAGAATTTCGAAAGAATTTCAAATTAAATATGATATTTAACAAAGTTCAAAGGTTAATTATCAAATCGACTTCTTAAGTCAAACTCATCAAATCTATTAAGCTTTGTAAAAGTAGTCTCTGGTGTCCAGTAAGTTTATCGCGAAATAATTTGGATTGCCGTTGAGTCTTTGTTCGTATGTTCTGCTTAAACATGTAATTTCCTTTCTCAGTTAAGCCCTATGTTTTATAAATAATATATTTGTTTCGTTTATACCATGGTATCCTAAGAGCTCCACGTAAAAATTTGTTAAACGTTCTAAAATCTCAATTTTGGAATTTTTGTTGTCCCCCGAAGTTGTATCCTGTAGGCCTACGTCCTTATAGTATTCAAAATTGTTTTTTTAGCGTCAGTCTTTAGTTGGTTAATAGTTGTGAGCATCTTCCAGTTTTTAGTAAATAATTTTACCGTTAGTCTTCACTTGACAAATTGTTATTTTTCTACGCCGACAGTGGCCCTTTCTACGACGCAAAAGCAACGGTTTCACATTTAGTTTCAGAATGTCGAGAACTTCAAAGCGCCCGTACTCTTTTTGGTATTTCTGCAATATTTCACTACAATGTTAGGTGTAAAGACAGTTGTGACAAAGTTTTAAAATTTGATGAAAATTTAACATTTTGATGAAAATGTTCGTCTAGTGGTATCTAACTTAAGTTTCAAGTTTCAAGTTCGTACAATGTTCCGTTCTTGAGATATTCTGTTCACAAACACAGACCAATCGCTAAAAACATGTTTTTTGGGGTTCAGGGGCTCAGAAAACTTGTAGATCCGGCGAAAACTCAATTTCGAAAAATTGATATGAAAACAATACTCTCCTTCCTGTATATTCATATAGGCAAGAGAAAGTAAAAACCCATACGAAGAAAAATTTCCGTGATGTTTAATTCATGTGAGTGCTGATTCAGTTGATAAGAAAAATTATATTCTTATAACTAAACTAAGAGACTTATTTTATGACCAGAACTTGAAATATATCGTCAACTAATCGACGACATCTGTTGCATGATAAAAAGTTACTCCCATTAATATAGATCAATTGTTAATTTTTCAATGTGCAGTTCTATATTTTGTTTAGGAGTTTAGATTGTGGAACACGTTAATAAGTATTTTGGATTAAATCCAAGAACAAACATCTGGTGTAAGATAAGCGAAAGTACGCTGAGAACAATGTATTGTATTCAGAATGTATAATGTATCACAAGTTGCCTAATCATTGATATTTGAAGGGGCTTTAGTAAACGTTAGTAAAAAGTGATTGTGAATCTACTCACAATATACTTCTTATAATTAGAAGGTCCATTTCATCACAAAAATTTATTTTTTTTAGTAAATGTCGGTTTTTTATAATACGGTACCACCTTATTAACTGATACCTGAAATAGTGTAAACTATTCTAAAACATATTCTTGCTTAAGTATCAATTTTACTGGGCAGATGTTTATGTTTTAAAAATTAAATAGCTGTTAATCAACTAAAACCAGCCTAAATAAATTTACTTTACTTTAATTAGTTAAAATAAATCTAATTTTGATAAGAATAGAAAATATTGTAACCGAAGTAAATATACATCCTAATGAGTAGTTTGGTCTTGGGTTCGAATCCCATTCAGGGATTCGAAAAAAAAATCATTTTTTGTACTGTACAAAAAAATCGGTACAAAAAAATAATTTCATCCTTCACTGTCTGCATTAGCAGTAATTGCAGAACAGTCGGACGTTAAACAAACAAAAAAATCTATAGTAGCCTAATTTTTCTTCATTCTAGTCATTATATGAGAAAAAAATGTTTTTGTCACAAATTAACTAATATTTGGTTTCAATCAAAACAGATTTGTTTTTATTGGCAGAATCTATATAGGCTATATAAATGGGAAACCCCTTACTGATTGACTGACTCACTCACATCACTAATTTTTCTGCTTGCACAATAGCTAGAAAGCTGAAATTTGGAGGTGATATTCTCTTTTGGGTAAATAGAAAAAATAAACATAAACGCTTTCAAAATTACACCATTAAGGGTTTCAAAAGGGTGTTCAACCCGTAAACCGATATTTTCTGTTTGTTAAGCTCTGGACAAGCTACATGGTTGATTTTTGGTGATGTTATTTATAGTGCAACTAAAAAAATACCCCTTAACAATTTATAAAATATACCCCTAATAGGTACGAAAGGGTGTCCAACCCTTAAACCAATATTTTTTTATTAATTAAGTTCTGGATGATGTAGATAAACAGATAACATTTGAAGACAAGGAACGAGGTGGAGCTATTATTAATGCTAGACCCTGAAACTCACAATGATATGACACATTCTAGACAAATTATTATAATATATGTTTGTGGATTGTCAACGCTTCCTGGTATGTTAGGAACGAAGACCTCCACCGGCACTTGAGAGTGAATTCCATAAACGAAGTAATTCGGATATTTGCCAGGAGTCATGAAGATAAACTTCTTCACCATGTCAATGCCGAAGCTGTTCAGCAACTCGACAACGTAGATCTGAATAGGAGACTTTCTCGTATGAAACCATTTAAACTGGTGTAATGAACAATGCAAAGTTATTAATTTTTTTGTTAATAGTTACTTGTATATATTTTTGAAGTGTTTAGTAAATATCAATGATTAGTAAATATTATAAAAGTAGTGTATGAGAGTACATTGAACATAAACTACGAGAAAGAACTACTATAATAGTATTATAGTTAGTAACTACTATTATACTCGTAGTTGGTAAATTCTTAGATTAAGAACTTAGATCAATTAAGTTAGAACAAAATTGTTAGTCAGTCTTAGACTAGACACAATAAATATCACAATATAAAAAGTAAATATGTTTATGGAAATTATTATACATTTTTTTAATATTTTATTTTAAATTTGGAACAATACAGAAAAGTTGCACCATGACCAAATGTTTTAACTTTAATAAGTTGTAAAATGAATCGATGTGATGACATCCAAACATGAAAGAACCCAGTGGCTTAATATGAATAACTTCAAGAATAATCGTCAAGAAATATCTGTTATATTTTTAATATAACCTACCGGGTTGGTCTAGTGGTAAAGTCGTTGCTCCGAATCAGTTGTTTCACTGTTGATTTTTGGAGATGAAGGTTCCTGGTTCAAATCCTAGTAAAGGTAGTTACTTTATAAGAATTTGAATACTAGAAATGGTTACAGGTGTACTTTGATGGTTGGTGGTCAATTAATTATAAACTTCCATGAATGGTCGGCCTGAGTTTGTACAAGAATACACCTCATTTACAAATCATCCTCATCTCGTTTGATCATGGTGGTTTTTATTATTCTTAAATTGAAGAGATTGCAGCATACACACATTAGGGATAAAAAATATATATTCTTTTTAGGGCTATAAAGGGCTTCTGTCGTCAACTGGAAGGAGACCCCTTAATTCCTTTTACAAAAGGCTTAAGGGAACCAGCCGGGATAGAAGGCTAGTGTCCTATCCATACATTCACGTTGTGTGGCCTGTTAGTAACCATGTGACCGCTCATAAGCACGATAACCGGCTCATGGTGAACGGAACTGGAAGGGCTGCCCATTCCACCCTGGCAGACGGTGGCTTGGGGCACTCAGTCTGCCAACCAAAAAGCTGAAAGCAACAGTAAACTACAGCTTTTTCTGTCTGACTAGAATTATCGTAAGGAAACTCCTTCATGTATGATTCTGGTTAGGCTTACTTAGTATATGCAGATCTTCAAGAACTTCGAGAACTTCAAAATATGAAAAATTTATGATGGCGTCCTCTCTGGTAAAACATTCCGGAGATAAACTAGTCCTCCATTCGGATCTCCGGGCGAGGACTATCAGAGGGGACTTCATCAAAAAAATAAAAGTTTCTGAAATTCTGCGAGTTGGAACATGGAATGTTAGGAGTTATAAACAAACTGGTAGGTTAGAGAATTTAAAAAGGGAAATGGATAGGTTGAAGTTAGATATTGTAGGCATTGGTGAGGTACGCTGGGATGATGATCAAGACTTTTGGTCCGAGGATTATAGGGTTATTAACACTAAAGCCATCGGAGGGCAGGGCGGAGTGGGTCTAGTAATGAATAAAAAAATTGGACAAAGAGTGACTTACTATAAGCAGTGTAGTGATAGGATTATCATGGTTAGAGTAGATACGAAACCAAAGTCTACCACTATAGTGCAGGTCTACATGCCTACGTCTTCACACAGAGAGGAAGAAATAGAACAAGTATATGAGGAATTAGATGAAGTAATAAAATATGTCAAGGGTGATGAAAATTTGATAGTTATGGGAGACTGGAATGCAGTAGTTGGAGAAGGAAAAGAAGGAAAGATAGTCGGAGAATATGGTCTAGGGAAGAGAAATGACAGAGGGAGTCGGCTGGTAGATTTCTGCTCCAAATATAATTTAGTGATAGGCAATACACTTTTTAAGAATCACAAGAGGAGGTTATACACTTGGATGATGTCAGGTGACAAGGGAAGATACCAAATAGATTACATAATGGTTAGACAAAGATTCAGAAACCAGATTATGAACTGTAAAGCCTATCCAGGTGCAGACATAGGGAGTGATCATAACTTAGTAGTAATGGATAGCAGGCTTAAACTTAAAAAACTGAAGAAGGGACAGGGAAATGCTAGGTGGGATGTAGACAAACTAAGAGAACAAGACAACCAGGTAGGTTTCCAGGAGAGTATTCAAAAAGGGATAGAAGAAAGAGGTAATGACACAGGAAATGTAGAGGAGGAGTGGATAAACTTCAAGGAGGTGGTAGTGAAAGCAGCGGAAGAATGGTTAGGACATACTAAAAGAAGAGGTAGGAAACCGTGGATTACTAATGATATTTTAGAACTGATGGATGAGCGAAGAAAATATAAAAACGCAAAGGACGAGAGAGGTAAAAGGCAATATTGCTACTTGAGAAATACCATAAACAAAAGGTGTAAGAAAGCGAAGGAAGAGTGGATCAGAGCGAAATGTACGGACATTGAAAGTAAAATGGCAGTTGGTAAAGTGGACGCAGCTTATAGAAAAATAAGGGAAAACTTTGGAGAACGAAAGATGAAAGCTGTTAATTTACAAAGCGCAGGTGGTAAACCATTGTTGAATGGCCAAGAGAGAGCTGAAAGATGGAAGGAATACGTAAATCAACTCTACATGGGAAAAGAATTAGAATATGATGCGATAGAACAAGAAACTGATGTTGAAGAAGATCAAAAAGGGGACCCTATACTACGAGAAGAATTCGATCGGGCACTTAAGGATATGAATATGAATAAGACACCAGGAATAGATAACATACCATCGGAATTATTATTACGATGTGGCAAAGTTGCTCAAAACAAATTATACAAACTTGTGTGCAGAATGTATGAGAGTGGAGAGGTATCATCGGACTTTAAAAAAAATATTATGATTCCAATACCAAAAAAGTCAGGAGCGGAGAAGTGTGAACATTACAGAACCATCAGCCTAACATGCCATGCATCTAAGATACTGACAAGAATTATATACAGGAGAATAGAACACCGAGTAGAAGAAGTATTGGACGATGACCAATTTGGATTTAGAAGGAGAATGGGAACTCGAGATGCAATATTGGCTCTGAGACTGATTATTGCGAAAAGGATACAGAAAAATAAAACTACTTTTATGGCATTTGTAGATTTAGAGAAAGCATTTGACAATCTGGACTGGAGTAAAATGTTTAAAACTTTGAAAAGGCTAGGAAAGGAAAGTTATCTACAGTCTGTATAAGAATCAAACGGCTGTTTTGAGAATCGAGGGGTACGAAAAAGAGGCTGCTGTAAGAAAAGGTGTACGACAAGGTTGTTCTTTGTCACCACTAATTTTTAACTTGTATATAGAAGAGGCTATAAATGAAGTGAAGGAGAAATTTGACGTAGGAATAAAAATTCAAGGAGAAACAATAAAAATGTTGAGATTCGCCGATGATATAGTAGTATTAGCCGAGGCAAAGAATGAACTAGAGGATGCCTTAAATGGAATGGATGAGATCTTGAGGAAGGATTACTTCATGAAAATTAATAAGAACAAAACGAAAGTGTTGTGCAGCAGCAAGAGTGGTTTAGAAGAGATGGGAAATTTAAAAGTAGGCAACGAAAACATACAGGAAGTTGGGGAATTCTGCTATCTAGAGAGTAAAATAACAAAGGATGGTAGAAGCACGAGTGATATCAAGAGTAGAACTGCTCAAGCTAGAAAAGCCTTTGAAATGAAAAACAGCTTACTGACTACAAACATTGATTTACATATTAGGAAAAATTTCTTAAAACATTATGTTTGGAGTGTAGCATTATACGGAAGTGAAACGTGGGTGATAGGGGCTGTAGAACGGAAGAGGATAGAAGCTTTTGAAATGTGGTGTTATAGGAAAATGTTAAAGATTAGGTGGGTGGACAAAATAAGTAATTTAGAGGTTCTTAGGCGAGTGGATGAAAAAAGAAGTATATGGAAGCATCTTACCAAAAGAAGGGATAGGCTAGTGGGGCATATCCTAAGACATCCAGGTATTGGGCTATCAATTATGGAGGGTAACATTGAGGGAGTAAATTGTAGAGGGAGGCAAAGATTAGAATATATAAAGCAAATTACAAAAGATGTAGGGTGTTACAGGTATGTAGATATGAAACGACTTGCGCAAGATAGAACAGTTGGAGAACTGCATCAAACCAGTCGAGAGACTGATGACAAAAAAAAATTCTTTTTAATGAGATCGCTGTTCCATGTTTACCGTAGACGTTGTTAAGTTGAAGAGGGTCGAATTGAGAATTAATGAATTCATGTGGTTTCTACGAAAGTTGTTGTAGGGAGTTTTAGCGATGCAGAGTTTTATTTTAGTTATATAAGAAGAAGCTTCTGTAGCACTACGTAAATATTTTCATGAAAAAGCTTGAAGTTTTTTAAATTCAAAATCAACTTTACCTCTTCGTCAAAAAGATTGAGCTAAAGCTCAAATTGAGATTGAACAAAAGATATTGATTATTATTATACAATAAAATTTGATACAATATTTTTGTAGTAGGCTTATATCTAAGGAACCCAAGCGGATATATTTCTAATACTAACCCCGTTTATTTTCAATAGTATTAAAAATTCTGCAATTTAAAATAAAATAAATCCTAAGGTAATAAAACCACACTTTTAGATGATTGATTCAAATTATGTTGCTGTATTTACATAGCGTAAAAAATGTATAATTTAAAATTAAAATATATAAAATACAGCCAATCATAATAATTAATTCATTAAGAATGTGTCAGGTAAAATGTAGCTATGATAATTTAATATTTTTAATGGTGTCAATTTACGTGGAAGTATAATACCCTTAGGTTACACAATTTAAATAGGGATAATCATACCAATTTTACAACGTGGTTAAATGGTAAGGTTTGGTTAGGTTACGATATACTGGGTGAAGAAAAAAAGAGTTTCGTTTTCAAAGTAACCTAACTGGATTCGAAGATGTGTCGGATGGTAGACAGTAACATTTATTTTTATAATAGTAAAGCCTGTCTGACGTTTAGAGTCGGTGGTATGAATATTTAAGAATAGTCCGTTTCCTTCACACTAGAGTTCTGTTCTAAAGTGGCAACAATTTACGAATAGTTGCTATCACTTTAATATTACAATATGTCGTACTATGCCAAATAACTAATGATGATATCATTTTGATAGTATTACAATCATATTTTTGTACCGTAATGACCAGAAAAGAGATTAAAAAACCTATTGTAATAAAACTGTGATTAAACACTCTCAGAGGTATCTTTGTTTACGCAAACTATTACGAGATCGCGAATTATTTGTTGCAAGTGTGAAATGAAATAATGGTTAATGAGACGATGCAAAAAACCCCTAATGACGGAGAAATAAACAACCATACAGGCTTCGTTATTAAAAAGGGGGAAATAACCGTACCGATAACAGATAGATAAGTTTTATTGTGCCGGCACAATTCAGGAATAAAGTAGTCTGCATCTTAGTGAAATGACTACGAAGGCCTACAAATTTTTTGATGGAAGAAATGAGGATCATATCTCATTCACGACGCAGCTATCTCAAGCCATCAGACGAGCTCTAAATATTAATGCTTTATCCGAAATTTCGTTTCGAAGTGTCAGCAATGGTGAAATAATGTTTTCTCCGATCTCCAAAAGATTATTACCATTTACATCTCATTCAATGTACAATGCAAGACAAAGAGTACTATAGTTATCCAAATTCCATCAAAGTGGAATAAGGGGATCAAAGTTAGTAATTCTTGTCAAAATAATCCCTCAATTGTTCCATATAAACTGATAATCTTTTGTATTTAAAAAATAAAATTTGCATTATCCTCTCTTTTAGATGAATGGTACCAAACAAGGAACACTTATTTTTTATGATATTGTAAGAATATATGCCATTGTTATTAATTCTCAAAATTATATATTTGTTTTCAAATAAAAGCCGTTGAAAAGCTAGAAAGAAAAACTCTAGAAAATATTTGGACCAATCAGCAAAGATGGAATAAACGACCATCATCAGAAATCTATAAACACCCAGAAACTACCACAGACTTTCAGAAAAAGGCGAGCAAGATTGTACGTACATCTGCACAGAATGAAAAGAATCACAAAATAAATCTTCGACATCATAAAAACCAGCAAAAATAAGTAAAAATGGTAAACTGAAACAGAAGAAGACCTTAAATAACTACATATCACAGAAATCAACATTCAAAAGAAACCAATTGAAAACAGTTGAGACACAACATAAAAAAAAATAATTTTCACATTGAGAAACGGAAGCAAATGGACAAAGGAACGAAGGAGTACATGAAGAGGATTTGGAAGGAACGACGGTCGGTTAGGAGAAACAGAAGAAAAACATTTAAGAATTAAATTCTTTCGCTTTTACAAACAGTGAATAATAATTTTCGAAATTCATTTTGATTTTATTTTATTAAAATAATCCATATTTTTGAGACACCCATTACATTCTTTTATATTACTATAGTTAAAATTTAAATTAGTTAGACTACAGCTGACTTGATTTATTATGTATACTTATGCAAGAAACAAAATTTACTAATAAACAGTCATCTGTTTTCGTGGTAGACATTCTATCAGAAAATTAAAAGTAAGGTAAGGGGGAAGGATACCTGATGTAAAAAGAAGGGGAAAAAGGTTCACAATATAGGTAAGCTTAATACAGCAACATCTAACTAATATTAAATTAGAGCACCTGAAACTTACCTTCAGGCGGGTCCGACTATAACCGATTCAATTAAAAACAGCCTTTTAAAACATTCAACTAAAGTTTACATGAATAATTTCGGATCAAAACAGAGGAGAACAGCTTCCTGTGCTTCAAAGCTATATTTTTATGATATTAGGTACATAAATTAGGTATATATAAATTAAACACAAAATGTTTAATGTAGGCTTGGATATATTAATATTATTCATACATTACGCCTACATGCTAAGACGCCTAAATGTTTAAGATTAATTTTATAAGCGTGTAGCCACGATAATAGCTTGTAACGAAATAAATAAAGTTGTAAAATAAAAACTACACTAAATTAAGCCTATCATAAAAATTTACAAATGTCAATATTAAGTTAAATTTAAGTAGGTCTAATTTAAAATTTAAGTTTAATCCCATTTCCTTCTCATAGAACCTTGGTTTAAAGAATGGAAAATTAAAACAAATCATTTGGAATCTCAACATATTAATTATCTTTAGCTACTCTTAAGCGTTTTTATAAAATAAAACTTTCTGTTTTATTTTACAAACAATACGCCTATAGAACAAACACCGATAATATGATATTTAGGTTTGTACTTGGACAGACGGTTAATTTCCAATACCTAGGTACGTAAAACAAGACACAGAATATCATTAAAAAGTACCTACCACGAACAATTTCATCGGAAAACTAGCAAATAAAAAAATTACCTAATAAAAACTAAATAAATACACTTCTTACACGTGCCTGATAATCTGTGTAGGAGAGTAAAGAAACTCTCCAGAGTTTAAAAAAATCACGTAATATGACAAAGTTCATAATATTCTCAGCTAAACATTTCAAAATCACTCTAGCTAAATACATAATCACAACACAAATTGTTACTACCGGTTGGTCAGCTTCATCATTTCATTTATTCCCAATTTCATCTCTTTCATAGTAATACTGTCTTATTTAACAGAACAAATAAAAAATATTTAAAAAAAGGCTACTTTACAAACGTTCAAAACGTAGTGTTTTTATTAAACTGACCATGACTAGCCTGTCTACAACTTGATGGCCTCCGACAGAGAGGAGCAATATGCGAATTTGTAAAACCATTTCAAAAACATTTATAATATTTTTAAGGAACTAAAACTTGTCGAAAATGACATACTTTTATAAAACCAAGTATTTTGCATATTTCTTGTTCTATAAAATTATTTCGAAAAACACACGCTTAATGAGATAATGTACAATGTAGTAAAAGTCTTATTTTCGAAAAAACTGTCCTCGTAACTTGAAAGTAACGATTTTCTGTTAAATTTTATTGCATTATTGTTGTTCATAATTATTACAAAACAAACAAGCCAAATATTATGTTAATCCGTGAAATAATTGTTGAACAATGACGATGTGTTTGAAAAGTATGTTTTTTTCTTCAAAAACAAAACTGTTATTATATTATACACTATCTCATTAAGCGTGTGTTTTTCGAAATAATTTTATTGAACAAGAAAAAATACTTTGCTTTACTTTGTTTTATAAAATACTTCGCAAAATACTTTGTTTTATAAAAATACGTCATTTCTGACAAGTTTCAGTTATATAAAAATATTAGATATATTTTCTGAAATGGTTTTACAATCCGTATTTTGCTCCTCTCTGCCGGAGGCCATCAAGTTATAGACAGACAGTACAGTCAGTGCCGGGCCTAGGTCATTTTCTAGTGTAGTCTAAGTAGACAGTATTTGGAGCCCCCTCATACCGAAAGCAATCACTGAAAATAAAACGTAGAGGTGAAAAGAATAGATAAAAATCTGGTGTGAAATACTCACAAAACTTTCTCTTGCCAGTGCAAATAATTAACAATAAACCTAACATTAGTAATAAAACATTAGAAATAAACAAAAAACTAACCTCAAAAAACATAACCTAATTTTAATCATATATGAAAGACGCAAAATGAAAATCGATCTGTTTGCCTTAAAAATACGGAAAATCACTCTTTCACACTAAATTAGGCTCTGTAGAGAAAAATGCTGTTAATAAAAGTTGTAGATCGTTTAATTTTCTATAAATTCAATTATAGCCTATACACTTTTGTCATAAAATGCATACTAAGGCCGAAATCTTAAAAAAATCGATTTTTCACACGTTTTCGTGAGAAAAAACAGAAAATCGCTAATTACCGCTGAACTAAGCGTTATACAAAAAAAATATTTTATAAAAGTTGTAGAATTTAAAATTCTCTACATTTTTTATTATAGAAATTGTGACGCTATAATACATAGCCTATTAAAGCCGTAATCTTAAGAAAACACTTTTTTTACGTAAAAACAGCCTCACCAAGAATTTCAGCAGACATGGCGCCTACCCTATCTTGTAGAGAATAAAAAATTGAGTAAACCAGGCGATTTTTAAAAAAATCGTAGGACCAGTTTTAGAGAAAATCGCAAAAAAATGAAAAATTATACGAATAAACTACTACTTCCGGTTGACCGATTTTGATGAAAATGTTCGTATCGGGTCCGGTAGTTGTATGTAACTTAAGTGTCAAGTTTAAAGTTCGTATGATGTTCCGTTCTTGAGATATTTTGTATACACACACACAGACCAATCGCTAAAAACATGTTTTTTGGGTTCAGGGGATCTGAAAACGTGTAGATCCGGTGAAAACTCAATTTCGAAAAATCGACATGAAAACAATACTTTCCTTCCTATATATTCATATAGGCAAGAGAAAGTAAAAAAAGAGTTACCTAACAAACCACAAGTTTATTTACATCATTAAGTTCTTATAATTATATTACATTGATTAATTACAAATTAACTTGAACACTTTTAAAATTAAAATGACAATTTTCTGGCTTTTAATTTTGAAAACTCGTTTAGTAGTAAGTCTGTTTCCATTTCATTCAACAAGTCGTCGGCGGTGGCACCCCTCTCCGCACAGCACCATTCGTGGCCGCGTAGTTCGCTAATATCTTGGACCGCCTCTGTGTACAATACAACCGTAATATCAGTATGGATAGTTAAGGTTTAACTTCGAAAATCAGTAAAAGCGTCCAATAGATAATAAACGCATTTATGCCTTCCAAATTAAATAAACAGTATCCTTTATAATAAAATTTATAACTCCTATACGATTCTTATCTGACTAAAATATTCTACACAAATCTATATAAAAACTTTTACAAACCTACAAATTCACTTTTACATGGAATGAACCCACTCCACTGTACATGCCAGGTGATCCTGCCAGGAGGCTTAAACACCAGTGACCATGAGACCCTTTTCGCAGAAAGTCAATGAGGAAGCTAAAAGTCTAAAATGAAGTCAATGAGGTAACGATTGATAGCTTCATCAAGTGAAAACAAGTGTTTATTCTAAATTTAGTGTCTCATACACTTGTTATAAAAAATTACAGATTGCAAATTTTCGAATAAATAAGCAAAGAAATTGGAAGAAAAGGCGTAAATATTTATTGAATGTGTATTAAATTTTCTTTACAGACTAAAATAATAAATAAAATAAAATAATAGATTACAAATGTTACTAGATTTTTCTGTTATTTCGAATTATTTCGCCCAAAAATATATTATAGAGAAACATATTATTATAGAAACCCCTATAATATATTATATAGAGACCCCTATGTAGTTACGGGAATAATATGACACCTAGAAATTGTTAGTCTCAAATAAAATATATTTAAGTTAGATAAGATTTGATTGTCCTTCATTTTTCCAGATTTTCGTCAGTTAATTTTTACTTTCTCTTGCCTATATGAATATATAGGAAGGAAAGTATTGTTTTCATGTCGATTTTTCGAAATCGAGTTTTCACCGGATCTATACGTTTTCAGACCCCCTGAACCCAAAAAACATGTTTTTAGCGATTGGTCTGTGTGTGTGTCTGTGTGTGTGTGTGTGTGTGTCTGTGTGTGAACAGAATATCTCAAGAACGGAACATCGTACGAACTTGAAACTTGAAACTTAAGTTACATACCACTACCGGACGCGACACGAACATTTTCATCAAAATCGGTCAACCGGAAGTAGTAGTTTATTCGTATAATTTTTCAGTTTTTTGCGATTTTCTCAAAAACTGGTCCTACGATTTTTTTTAAAATCGCCTATTTTACTCAATTTTTTATTCTCTACAAGATAGAGTAGGCGCCATGTTTGCTGAAATTCTCGGTGAGGCTGTTTTCACGTAAAAACGTTGTTTTTTTAAGATTACGGCTTTAATATAAATTTTAGCGCAAAAACTTATATAATAAAAGTTGTAGAGAATTTAAAAACCTACAACTTCTGTTTCAAACATTGTTTTGTATAACGCTTAGTTTAGCGGTAATTTGCGATTTTCTGTTTTTTTTTCTCACGAAAACGTGAGAAAAATCGATTTTTTTAAGATTTCGGCCTTAGTATGCATTTTATAATAAAAGTGTATATAATCAAATTTATAGAAAATTAAAAGATCTGCAACTTTTATTTAAAACATTTTTCTCTACAGAGCCTAGTTTAGCGTGAAAGAGTGATTTTCTGTATTTTGAAGCCAAACTGAGGTGGATTTTCATTTTGCGTCTCTCACTCATGATTAAAATTAGGTTATGTTTATTAAGGTGGTTAGTTTTTTTGTTTATGTCTAATGTTTTATTACTAATATTAGGTTTATTGTTAATTATTTATATTGGCAAGAGAAAGTTGTGTGAGTGTTTCACACCAGATTTTTTATATTGCAATGATTTATGAATAATTAATTTAACAGCGAAGAAGATTATTTTTTAAACCACGTTTGCAGGTTGCATTTTTCAAAAATGGGAAAGCCCGTTTGTTCTATGACTAAACTGACATGATTTTTAAGTTTAAGGGGAAATCTAGAGCTAAACCAGATCGGAAAATATGTCTACATTCAATGATATCGTAACATTATTCTAGAAATGGTTGATAGAATGGGTTGTTTATTGTAAGAATTGTGTATTGTATGGGGTGGAGTGTGTTGAACAAGGATAGTGAACTGTGGTAAATGAGATATTTTGAATAGGAGTTCTAAGAAATCGAAAATAGGTCGTAGAAACGTTTGTTTTTATTTTTATTTATTCTACGATGCTCGAGAATAGGGGCGATTTTGTTAGGAAGATCTGATTTTAGAAACTAGAAGACCGCAGATATAAAAACAAGTACCACCTTTGTAGTCGGTCAGTCAGTAATTGAATTGTGAATAAAAAGTGTTGTCGGACTATTCTAAATAGTGTCGTTACGAGACTGGTTTCGTTGTACGTTAATAGTATGCGTACACGTGATAACGAGTGGTTTATAGACAGGTAAATAGATTGTTTGAATCAGTTTGATCAGTTAGTTAGTTAGTTCTTTGATCAGTTATATGATTGTTTTTGATTTCTTAAGAACAGTTTCTCTATTATAGTCAAGTTTAATTTAAGCTTTAGTTTTGTATAAATGATTTAATTTATGTAATATAACTGTATCCGTTAGTAAGCTAAGGTTAATCATTGTAATAATTAATTGTGTAGGCCTAAATAAGTAATATTAAAAAGTTTATTTATAATTATTAAACCTAAATCCCGAACGGACCTAGACTTAGGTGTTTATGTTATGACCATAAATAATTATTTCTCAATTAGATAGTTTATATAAGCAAATCAACTTCATACTTTGGTTTAATCCAGTGATCCCTCATTGGAAGTCCTGAACCCCTTCTTAAAAAGGCTACATCAAATTTTATAAGTATCAGATCGCAAAATTTGCAATAGGTTAGTAGGTTTAGTGCGTACAAAAATAATTTGTTTCATTTACCGAATATCTTTGATTATTGTTGATATTGGTTTTTCGGAAACCGGATTAAAATCTGTAAACTATATTTCGGCTAAAAGCCAATAAAAGTAAAAAATTAGAGCGTAATTGAAAAGTTTTAGATTTGAGAATCTTAATAGATTTATGAACTTTTGGTTTTATAAATATATTCTTATTTGAAATGTTTAGTTAGTAATTCTTGAAAAATTAGGCTTAATTAGGACATTTACTACAAATTTATAACTCGTTCAAATTTAGCTTCCACTGGATCACTTCTTTGTTGGTTATAGCTTGTATAAAAGTGAGGTATTTGAAATGTAGTTAGCTTCGTTGGGATAATAGTAGCCTATTCTAACAACTGCTACAGATGAATGTTACCCGACATGAAAATGGTAACAAATTCTCTAAAGAGGTGTTGAAACTGATTAGTTACAGTAAAAACTAATAAAACCTTTTATTTATTGATGACGGTCATTCATTATTTAAAACCTAGTGTTTAGACGTAATTTTACGACTTCTTACAACATCTTAACCACCGATCTAAAAGCTTAAAATTATAGTCTTTAAGATTAGCTACAGTATCGTTAAACACATTCTTCTTACATTATTTTCAAGTGAAATTGTTGAAAGATAATAATTTTTAAATCGTATCCCATGTTACTTTTACATTTTCAAGTAAAAATTATTCCAAAGTTATTTAACTATTCTATTGACTTCACAGAAATTACAAAGATTAAAAGCAAATACTCAAAGCAAGTAAGTATTTTTAAATAATGTCAGGGCACTTAAATTGCTTTGAGTTCTTACAGGAAGAAACTTTTCAGTTGTTTCAAAAATTACTAACAAACTTTAAATTTACAAAAAAAAATTAAATATATACCCATGAATATCAGATTTTTATTTCACATTCATATGGTCAGCTTCTTATTCTTATTTAGTTAGGTCTTGTGGTAAAGTTGTCGGTGCGAACCAGTTGTTTCACTGCGATTTTCGGAGACGTAGGTGCCTGGTTCACACCCTAGTAAAGTAAAATTCTAGTAACACTTTTATACGGATTTGAATACTAAAAGGTGGTTACCGGTGTACTTTGATGGTTAAGGTTCAATTAACCATACTCTCTCAAGATTGGTCGGCCTGAGTCTGTAGAAAACTACACCTCATTTACACATCATCCTCATCTCATTGGGTCATGGAGTTGCTTATTGTTCTTAAATTGAACAGATTGCAACTTACGCATTAGGAATTAATTTTTTTTTAAATTAATTGTGTTAGCACATTTTCATTTGAAACCACTGCATATTTCGCTCACAAATTGTCTCTCTACTCAAATTCTGGAGCTGAAACAAACGAAAAGCATTTATTAAAATCCTATATCTTAGGGAAAGTACTATAAAAAGGAATTAAAGATGATATGAAATTTTTAAATTATTATTAAGTTTGCTACTAAAATTGGACAGACAAATTACAAGAGTGCTCCAACTGGAGAAACATTCGAAAGAGATTTAATTTAAGTAGTATACTGATTCCGTTTTGAATAAACCGAATTTTCAGTTTCTCCATTTTGTAATATATTCTTTTCACAACGTATTTCATACACAAACAGTAGATACATCCGCAAAAAACCCATAATTCTCCAAAAAATGAGAATGCTGAGGGAATATCAGTACAACAAGTTAATACAAGTAAATTATTTTACTATCTTCGGGTATCGTCTGAATTGTCTAAAAGTGAGGTAGCCAGATGATTTTGTTTGTGGTTCGAGTCTTCTTTGATATTTTTTTGTGAATGTATTATTTTTAATTGATCCGAAGAAATCTCTGGGTATGTTGTTTGTTTTTTACCAAGGTGAAGCTGTGATTGTACTAAGTAATTTAGATTGAAATCTTTTCAGGATTTTAATGGTTGAGAGCCTCATCTTCACCCACAATTGGATCCCACACGTCGAAATTGGTGTGCGAATAAACCGTTTATCATAGTAACTTGTTGTTTAATGATCATCTTTCCAGAAGCAGATGAAATTATTTAAATTTTATCTTAAGTTGTTTCCTTTTGTTCTGTGTTTTAAACACAAGGGCTGTCTGGATTAGACGTATGCCAAAACATTTAGTGGAGACCGCTTCAGATATCTGTATGTTGATTATATAATATGGTGGGCATTTTTCCCTTTCATTGTAAACATTTTTAAATGATTTTTTTTAATGTTTTGTGGATAAACTGGAATTTGGATAAACTATTTTACTGCAAAAGGAAAGAAAAACATCAATCATCAATCTGTCATGTTGTTTTAAACAGAAAGGGAATAAAGAGAAGTCAAACAATATTTTATAAAAAAAAATGTATTTCCTTGTTAAATATTAGGTCATTACTTTAGAACTTCTGGGTTTGTTACAAAATTCCTGATATGAATAAGATGAGTATGAAAATTCTTATTAAAATTTGTTCTGATGCAGTCATTTAGTCAAGGTTAGAGTAGGTTAAGTTCCTGTAAAAAACCAAATATATTTTTACCATGTAAAACCAATTACAAATAAGACCTTTTACCAAATATAAACCACGCAATCAGATGACGGGAATATTTTTAATAGGTAATTAGCACAAATTTGATAATATTTATTTATAATGGTTCTAAATATAATTTATTACCAAATATTACTAATTCATTTTCAGGGCCTTGATTAATAATATAATGATGCCTAATTTAAAAAAAATACGGCATATTAAATCATTCATTTTTTTATCTTCTATTGTTTCTATTTTAACTAATAGGTTTAAATATTAATTAATTGTTTTCATTATATTGGTGATGACGTAGTTGTGTATATATGTTGATAATAGTAATTTTTAAAGATCATTTTTGTAGGTGGAATAAAAAAAGTTTTACTTCATTCATTATAATTTTCTCTTCAATATTATTATTATTAATTTGTTTTTAAATTATTCTTTATTAATATTTTTGATACTTTTATTTTAATTTTTTATTTTGGTATCCCAAACAGGATTTTACACGCCTACATAAGTTATCGTTAAAGACTTCTAAATATAATAAAAAATATGCCTGAAGTTGTTTTTGAAATTATATTAAGCGGTTATAACCTTAATTAATCATAATTATGGTTATCATTTATAATATGGATATTAGATTATGTTTCCTATGGTGCTTCTTATTAAAAACGGGCTTCGTGTTGAATTTGAGTTTTGATTTTTTACACCGGTCTCCCAAAATAGTTTTATTTAAGAACATGTAATTTATAAGTTTTTCAAATTATAAGTAGGGCTATTGCATTTAGTCTATTAAGAAACAAAAGAGTAGACTTTAATTTCCGGGTTCTGCAGCCTTCATCATGTTAAATTATTTTAAAAGCCGGAGATAAATACCGGAATAAAAAACAAAAATCCGGAGAGTAAGGGGGGATGTCGACTGACGGAATGTTTTTTTGGCCAAAAACTCACAGATCAGAAGCGATGGTATGGCACAGGGCGTCAAAAGTCTGGGACAATTTTGCACTCACTAGTCACATTTGCAAATGATCGGTTCAAATGCTTTGTACGGACCCGTGCGAGATTTTCAGTTTTCCGCTAAGCTTTCGAATAGTCGATTGCCTGTTTGAACAAACCAATTTTGGCACTTTTTGGTCTGTTTTTGAAGTCGAAGGACGACCGTTGCCCGTCTTTAATCGATTCATTTCCGCTTTTAAATCGCTCATACCACTTGTAAACAGTCTTTAGAGCTACCACATTATTGCCATAACATATTAATTTTAACATTTTATGAGCTTCTCTGGCACTTTTTTTCAACTTAAAACAAAACTTAAAGTTAACGCGTTGTTTGAAATTCATAATGCGCGACAGACGCGGTAAACACGACCTTGCTCTGGCTTGGAAGACGACTGACAAGTCACAACTTGTTCAAACTTGACATTGACTATCTAAAAAAATCAGGCTGTCGGACTTACTTCAAATGGATGTAGCGTCAGCAGTTTGTTCGTAATGAAATTAATCACCGTATTTTTTTATCACACCTCGTAAATTAAAAATAAAGGCGGGTAAACTCAATAACTTCTATCACTATCAAGACATTCATTTCGCGGTTGCAGATAGTGTTAAGTCCCTACGGCCGCGGTAAGAACGCTGAGCTTTCTGAAGCTTCCTTTCTAAGGCTTTCTGATGGGGCTGACATCTTACTGCTTCTAACATAGAGGATTATCTATCATAGATTACTCCCCTAGGTAACTAGGCTAACTATAATAGGATGTACTAGCCAATATTATAGGGTGTACTAGGAGAGAATTAAAATTGGGTTCATTTTAAAAAAGTTTACCCAATATTCATAATTTTTTTTCCAGATAACCACACCTGTACCCCTTGTTATAATTTTGATTTAATATTACAATTTAGTTTTCCAATTAGATCAATATTACAAAAACGGGAATCACCCACCCTTCTCTTTTTAAACAATTAATGAAGAATTTCATATATTAATAAATAATAAGATAGATTAAACGTTTCAAAACGTTGGTAAATACCAAGAAATTCTCACACAATAGATATCTTTCTAATTCATTGCAAAAGTGAATGGGGTATTATCACCCTCGCAGATTAGTCTGTCTATTAGGCTACTAACAAATCTGTGATATTTACGTAAATAATTCTCCTGATATTTTTATTCAATCTAAAACATTATAAAGCAAATTTTCTATTGATATATTTCATAAAAAAGACAAAAACTAAATTGATTTGGCTAACATTTGACTGCATATAATGTGTAGGTGATTTAAAATACATGTTATAAGTGCACAAGTAGATTCTAAAAATTACACAATCTGAAAGAGAAGTTACGCACGTATTAACTAAAGGTATTTAGTCTAATAATAACATTTTATTTAGCGCCCGAAGTTGTTTCACTTACTATGTAATTGTACTTTATATGTTTTGATTGTAATATAAAATGAACGTGTAATAGAAGAAAATCGATCAATAAACTGGCAAGATGATTTTTATAACAGTTTACCAAACATTATTACTCACATGTAGCTTCCCGTTTCCAATAAATTTACAGTATGATAGGTATAAGTATTCAAACGACTTGTAGATTAGCGTATTCATTTTTCTACAGGATTTAATTTTTATCTTTAAGGCAAATTTCATGATTTAAGGTAAATCAAATATTAATCCTTTGTAGAAGATAGTAAAACCGTTTCATCATTCATAAAGTTAACCCTGCGGCATTTTTTCTCATCTTACCGATACGAAAATTAATTTTACTGGTTACTTTAAATCAAAACGTTGCAACAAAACCTTCGGCTCGATTAACTCAAATGGGTAAGCGTTATAGAAGTAAATTTTCTACGTTAATATTGTATCTTTTTTTATTTTTTAACCGTTATTAATTTTTCACCTTGTCTTGCCAAACCTAATTATAATTGTTCTTATTTTTATTTTATTTTTTAAAGAATGAATGACCTTTACAAAATACTATTGTAATAAAGGTGCTTAAAGCGATTGGTGTATGATTAGCGGTGTTTAACCACACTCGCTACTGTACGCGCATTTAAACCGAAGGGGCTAATTTGCCGCCGTAACTCGCTGCTGTCAGCTCCCAGTCTTCTTATTACATTATGCAAATCACCGCTCTAAAGTGTTGTTCAATCAATCAGTCGGAATATAACAATCGATCAGGTAAATTTAAAAATCGATAGTGAGAAGTCGAGACTATGTTTTATGGCATTACCTCGGGCTAACGCCTACTACTATTTTTGGTTCCGCTTACTTTAATGCCGTAAAAATATAAATTACATTTAAATTTTCATCCAGAAAATTACAAAATATTATTGTATAGTTTTTATGGTAATTAACTTATTTAACAACTGTAATTAAATACTTGTCATGTTAATAAATGATTAATTCGCATAAAATAGGCTTACATAAATTTTCAATTAATTTATGTATTTCATATTTTTTAAATTTCATATCACATCATCCAAGCCAACCCATGACTACATTTATTAAGGAAAATTTGTTTCAATAACGTCACATTTTGTTGCGCTGTAAAATGAATTGAGAATTCCAGAAACTCTTTATGTTCATTGAAAATGTACTGAAAATTTTCTGTATTTCATAAATTATTTAAATTTCATATCATATCATCAAGGCCAACCCATGACTACATATTTTTAGTAAATTTGTTTCAATAACGTCACTTTTTGTTGCACTGTAAAATGAATTGTGAATTTTAGAAACTCTTTATGTCCATCGCAAATGAACTGCAAATGTTCTATACCTAAATCTTTTTATTTACCACGCTGGTTTTTTTTTTAATCTTTAACTATACTTAAAGAACAATCAAAAGATGAGAGAACATTGATATTACATTACAACTAACAAGATCAGGTATGAATATAAAATACAACATTCAGCAATGTTAAATTTGGAATCACAATGAACGAAAAATATACTAAAATATGAAAATAAAAACAATAAAAAGTTCATAGAAGCTCAAAGGGCATATCAGTCGGAGGTGATGAAGACCTGCTGGGCACGTAGGAAATTGAAACACTGAGAAACGCAGTCCAAATAAGTGACTATGTGGAGAAATAATAATAATAAAAATTTAATATTGTCAAAGAAAAGTTATTACTAATACAGTAGTAATTATAGCATAACTTTTTCATTATTTCAAGAAATTGGACCTAAACTAAATGTATAGCTACCGTACAAAAACTTTTTTGTATCAGTATTTTATTTTAAATATTCAAAAATTTGGTAGACAAATGAGGTTTCTAAAATTAAGTTTTGGTTAACTACTTCAGGTTAAAAATAATACCTACTGGACTAAAAAAAATGCTAAATCTTTATTTTGGTTTTCGGATCAGCTTAGTCAGTTATCTGGTAGAATGATGCTATCAATTTTTAAGTAATATATAACTGTTGGTCAAGCAATTATCATGCATGCTATCGGTTAGTCACCATGCAAATCTATTCGTTCAACCAGGGCAAATTATCATTCTACCAGCTGACTTACTAAGTTGGTCCGGAGACAGAAATCAAAAATTTAGCAATTTTTTAATCCAATGAGTATTACGAACTAAGAATAGACAAGTAGGATTGCCAACTGTGACTTCTAGTAATCGGTTGAAGAACTACCAATACAGTAGCATGATGTACTGCAGAAATCCTACATGTTCAGGGACTTGTTTCTGATATACACAGTAAATTAGGCCTACAGCTATTATAATTTTGTTCTTTTACATAAAACACGAAGGTGTTTTTGTGCCAAATGAAGGATCTCCGGAGAAATTTTATTTATCAATAGATTACTCATTTTGTAAAAAATTATACAGTCATGTGTTTTCAGAAATTCACGATTCAATTTCTTTTTTACACAACAATTTTTTAAATTTTTATGCTTCTCAAATATACGTACTGCAATGTTGCTATTTATAAAAATTTTATAAAATTATTTTATTAAATAGTTTTTAAGAAAAAAAACATTAAATAGTAAAAGTAAAATTATCGATAGATTGTAACAGTCTTCACTTAAATAATTGAAGTAGTCCGAATTAGATGTTTTTACTTTCTCTTGCCTATATGAATATATAGGAAGGAAAGTATTGTTTTCATGTCGATTTTTCGAAATCGAGTTTTCACCGGATCTATACGTTTTCAGACCCCCTGAACCCAAAAAACATGTTTTTAGCGATTGGTCTATGTGTGTGTCTGTGTGTGTGTCTGTGTGTGTGTGTCTGTGTGTGTGTGTGTCTGTGTGTCTGTGTGTGAACAGAATATCTCAAGAACGGAACATCGTACGAACTTGAAACTTGAAACTTAAGTTACATACCACTACCGGACGCGACACGAACATTTTCATCAAAATCGGTCAACCGGAAGTAGTAGTTTATTCGTATAATTTTTCAGTTTTTTGCGATTTTCTCAAAAACTGGTCCTACGATTTTTTTTAAAATCGCCTATTTTACTCAATTTTTTATTCTCTACAAGATAGGGTAGGCACCATGTTTGCTGAAATTCTCGGTGAGGCTGTTTTCACGTAAAAACTTTGTTGTTTTAAGATTACGGCTTTAATATAAATTTTAGCGCAAAAACTTATATAATAAAAGTTGTAGAGAATTTAAAAACCTACAACTTCTGTTTCAAACATTTTTTTGTATAACGCTTAGTTTAGCGGTAATTTGCGATTTTCTGTTTTTTTTCTCACGAAAACGTGAGAAAAATCGATTTTTTTAACATTTCGGTCTTAGTATGCATTTTACGACAAAAGTGTATATAATTAAATTTATAGAAAATTAAAAGATCTACAACTTTTGTTTAGAGCATTTTTCTCTACAGAGCCTAGTTTAGCGTGAAAGCGTGATTTTCCGTATTTTTAAGCCAAACTGAGTTCGATTGTCATTTTGCGTCATTCACTCATGATTAAAATAAGGTTATGTTTTTGAGGTTAGTTTTTGTTTATTTCTAATATTTTATTAATAATGTTAGGTTTATTATTAATCATTTGCATTGGCAAGAGAAAGTTGTGTGAGTGTTTCACACCAGATTTTTTATTTTTCGTAATAACTATTAATGATAATATTAATTTGTTATCAAAATTTACTTGATATTAATTTTACATAATTTAAGTAGGGTTATACTGTAGAATAGGCTATTTAATAAAACAAAACAACAAACAAGTTTGATATTTTTCTTAATAAGTAAACTAACTAAATTTTAGCAGACCAAAGTTCATTAACAATAATTCTTATCACCAAGAAAATTACTTTAACGTATATTTAAATTTAAACACCATATATAATCTATTTAAGTTAAAGGTAGAAAGACAGCTTCCACAAATTTATGTTTTAAAACAAGTTTAAAGTTATATTTAATAAGTTTTTTAAACGAATCAAATTATATTTAATGACTACTTGTCATATAAATAACAATTTTAGTTAAATTTCAGACGGATTGAATGGTTAATTAATGAGATATTGAAGGAAGGAATTTAAATTTTAAACGTTCAATTGCTTTGCATGAAAATTTAAATTGTGTGTTAATTAACGAAGATCAACTTTTATAATTTGATATTCTTTGATCCTATATTAGTAGTGATTACTTCGTGTGAATATTTTTAAAGGGATATCAGCCTTAAAACCAGCTACTATAATATTTTAATATTTATGACACAGTCATGAATAATTTTTTCAAATATTATGAAATGCGCTATAAAGTTAATTTGTTTTGTATTAATAGATTAATAGTACACTATTTTAAAAGATTTTAATAATCTTACAAACAATTTTTTTATTACAGTCTAATAATTTATCAAAACATTATTATGCTATGTTTCTTTGCTTAAATAGAAATATTAAAAACTTAATACATGTAGTAGGTAGCAATAAAATTGAAGCTTTTATCTAATATAATTTATACTAGGTAAGTATAGTTTGTTTGTAAGCCTAATAGATAAATATTTTTGTTTTATTATTTTCCTCTATATTTTATTATTATTTACGCCGGGAATTCACTTTGGATACACATATGGGCTTTATAGATTTTGTAAAGGCTTTCGACAGGATTGACCGCAATACTCTTCGGAAAATCTTGAGGGAAGGAGTATCCTTCTCGTTTGGTAAAAGTGGTTAAGTGTCTGTATAAAGATACGCACACAGTAATAAATACATGTATGAAACGTTTAGATATAATACTCGTAGATCAAGGGTTGAGACAAAGGTGCAGTTTTTCACCTACTTTATTTAATATATACAAGGGGGTACCCAAAAGAAACCGAAATTATTTTTCAAAAGCCATTTATTTTCAATTTTTTTTACAAAACAACCTTATCCCCTTCAAAATATTCTCTATTACAACTAATACATTTATCCCGCCGGAGCTTCCACTGTTCGAAACATCTTCTCGAACATTTTTTCGAGTCATCTTTAGAAATGGCTGACAGCTCCTCCCTCGTATTTTTCTTGACCGCTTCAATGTTGTCAAATCTGTGTCCTTTAATGTCCCTTTTCATGCGTGGAAATAAGAAAAATTCGCCCGGAGCCAGGTCAGGCGAGTAAGGTGCGTGGGGCAGCGGAATCATGCCATTTTTAGTCAAAAAATCTTTCACCGAGATGGCTATGTGTGCAGGTGCATTGTCGTGGTGGAAGAACCGGTCTCCTGTCTGCCACAAATCGGATCTTTTTGTTAACGAACACTGTTGCGCAATCTTCTTAAAATTCCCAAATTGTCAGTCGATGATCTGCGAGTACACGCTCTCGAATTTTTTAAACATTTCGTCGATTCGGGCAGTTGACGGACATACAGAAAGAGGTTTTTCATCAATCGACATGTCGCCATTTTTAAACCGAGAAAACCACTCGTATACTTGAGATTTTCCCATAGCGTCATCTTTTTAAATTGTTTTCAACATTAAAACAGTTCTAGCAGCACTTTTACCGAGTAGACAACAAAACTTCACAGCTAACTTGTTCACTTAAACTTGCCATCATAAAAAACGAAACAAGAACAAAATAGCGCTAGCAAAAACAATCACTGCAGATGAATATTGAACTCGCAATGAGTTGCAATCACTGCACTGAACTCGCAATGAGTTGCGCTATACACGTATGTGCAGCAGAAATGCGTAGTCTACTACACAAGCACCGCCCACGGCAATGCTATTCCGGTTACTTTTTGGTACCCCCTCGTATATTCACTACTTTTTTTTAAAAGTGGAAAGGTGTGGTTAGTCCGGGGGTTAGAATAAGTACTGACGATTACCTCAATGCATTGCTATTTGCGGATGATATGTGGATTATACAGGAGAGTGAAGATGAGCTTCCAAGAGCAGTTTATGTTTTAAATGATTTATGTAAAAGGTATAATTTACGAGTTTCGTTTGCTAAATCAAAGGTGATGACAGTCAGGGGGAAATATCCCACTCTTTCGAAGATTGTTTTAGGCAATGTAGTATTAGCTCAAGTGTCTCACTATAACTATCTGCGTTGCGATATGAGCTTTGATAGGGACTTGGATGTCGAAAATAAAATAAACAAAGTTCAAGCTATGTGTGGTACCATTAACAGGATACTGGGTAACAAAGCTAGAACAGAGACAGTTGTGAAATCCTACAAGGTAATGGCAGCCCCAGTCCTTCTTTATGGATGTGAGTCATGGGTTACTACGAAACGCCAAGAAAGTGGGATTCAAGCAGCTGAAATGAGGTTTTTAAGAAGGATGAAAGGCTGCTCGAGGCTGGATGTAATACATAACGAGGAAATTAGATCTGAGTTGGGTGTTAATAGCTTAAATGAAAAAGTGGAGGAGTACCGTAATCAATGGAGGCGACATTTTTTTTAGGAGGTAAGTTAAGGGAGGGAGGTAAGTTTTTTTTCAGGTGCATCCAGAAAAATGATCAAACCACCATTAACGAATATTTTTCGTAATTTTATTCTGATAGTTTTAGAGCAAAGGGAATTTTAGTTTTCTTAAATGTCTGCATTTCTGTTTTTAATATTCTCAGCTGTTGGTTCAGCTTTCTAGCCAACTGTTGATGGGAAATTTACTTGTTTGTGTACATTTTAATTTTTATTTGTGTCATTTTTTTGCCTATTCCCGGAAATTTAAATTTTTAACATTTAGGTACATTTTTCGGAAACCATTAAACCTACCAGGATGAAATTATTACCAGTTCAGTTATCTTTTACATGCACATACAGTGGCATTTTTATGACATTCCTCAGATGTTCCTAAAATTAGTACATGCAAAATTTATAGAAAAAAAATTTTATGTTATTTGTTAATTTGTTTTTAATTTTATGGTCCAACAGATTAAATTGAAAAAATGTCAATAGCTAGAGAAACGAAATAACTACAAGGGTGTTAAGTTTAATTTCGCTATATCTTACCAATCCTACGGAAAATGTACCTAAAAATAGAAAATTTAACATAGGCGAGATTAAAAGTACAGTCTCTCCCTTACGAAACTGAGTGATAAGTAGATTCCATTTTAACATGTGTCTATACAGGCCTACATGTTACGGGTCCTCCTAAAAGTAGTCTGATGAAAGCAAAAGAGTTTATAAGAAAATTAACGGTTGTAATTGGTAGGCCTAGCCCTACATAAGCGGTACATGAGTAGTTTTAACACGAGATTTACTCACACAGCTATATAATTTACTTACTGCTGGTACAATACACACATAAAGTCCATTCTATTGAAAACTTTCATTATTCTCTCTATCTTGAAATAATAATAAAATTAAGAATTGTTGTTAATTTTAAAACAAAGCGTTAGCTACCTTTTGTAATTTATCCCCGATAAAAATCGTTATTGTTGAGACTGGAATTCACGTAACAGACCTTACAGACCTTTTAATTAGTAGTAACAAACTTTTGATTTTTAAATCGGTGATGTTAAGTAGAGGGGAGGAGAATTTAGAACGGGAGAGCGATGATCGGATCGGGGAGAAGCGGCCACAGAGATCTAGAAGCTGCTTGTATCTTGGCTGTAGTCTAAGTAGGCAACGCGCCTGGGCGGATCCACCATTTCATTAGAAGGCCAGACCTAATTGCCACGTAATGAATGTTCACAACCTCTTCTGAGATTCTCATTTCTGATAATTGGTTCAGGAAATTTCTAATAATCATTACACGCGTCTCCACCCATTTACCCATTATCTTATATCCACAATAAACTATGGAATTATTTATCCCTCGTGGAAGTCTACGCCAAGATTTAAACTAGAAAATAAAAGGTGAAATATATATTGGAAGCTCCATTCAAAAAATTAAAATAAAATTAACAAATTATAAGATTTCAAATAACAAATTTTATTTTCACATTTCATTAATGATACGTAGCCGATATATTTTTGTGTTACTGGTACAGTAGACTAATACATGAACATACATACATTCAGGGTATTTTTTTTTAATAACATAGTTTCTCTTAATAAATTTGGACCTGACCTAATTTCGTTAAGTTTTAATTTTCATGTCAAATAAAACACATTTTTACATAGAAATTAAACAATGTAAAAGGAAACAGGAAGGTAAGTTATTCATAACGGCAAACCGGCCATTTACCAAAAACCACAATAACTATTATTATTTATTTATATACTTACTTCTTCATTACAATTAAATAATTGGTGTGGCAAAGTGAATGAAAAACTAAAGAAAGTTAGAATTCTGCGATATTTATGAGAATAATAAAAATAAGTAAAATAGAAAGAATGTTACACCAAAGTTTGATTAATTTCTTTATACAAGAATAAGGTAAGTCCAAAAAAAATTCAACAGTATAAACCTTGAATTTTGAGTTAAACTATTGTCTTGTCATCATCGCTCCCTTTAATTAGATACTGTGCTTATGGCCGACAATGATTCCGACATGCCGGCAGAGAAAGTAAGCAGAGAAAGAAATATACTCCTGAAGTATGTTGAACATACCCAAGGTATGTTCAACATGTTTCTGATAGTTTTTGACAGGAATCGTTCTAGAATTTTGAAGTTGGAATTTGTAGAAATACACCAAAGCTTTGTAACCAAATGGTTTAAGTCAAATGATTTCGGGGATTTTTTTTGTCCGACTATTCTGCAATTAGGCTACTGCTAATGCAGACGGTGAAGAATGAAATGATTTTTGCAACGTATGAAAATATGCCGTGCCTGACTGGGATTCGAACCCAAGACCTCATGATGAGAGGCGAGCACGTTACCAACTACGCCAATGCAGCCGGCATTGGCGTAGTTTCGGCGATTTCGGGGAGGGGGATTCAACCACCCAAACCAAAATACCGGTGCCTGATATAGATAGGCCTAAATCGTGTTTGATTTTTACAGAAGATTTATTGCCCAAAAGCTAATACATTTTACGAAAAATTAGATCTAGTATTCTTTTGTTAGGTATCTACTGTTTCTATGTAAGGCAACGATATAAGTGTATTCGACCATCCTATTCGGCTAATTAAGATTATTTTAGATGCGAAATACAATTTTGCAAGGATTCAATGACAAAAAATTTTTAACTTGAGATTTAATTTTGTTCAGTATATAGGTGTTCTGTTCATTTGTTTACTAGACCAACTTTATCTTAACAAAGGTTAATATGAGTAATAATTAGTGGAAGAAGCAGCCACTAATTTTATTAGTTGTCGAAACAAGACCACACACTACGAGCTTGGACGAATAATTATAAAAGCCCTCAATCTTTAAAATAGTCGGTCTACACCTGTCGGACTACTGACAGTCCTCATCATCCACTTCATGAATACTAATGGTTTTGTGTTTGTTATATAACTATACCATTTGTCATAAAAACAGGCTTATAAAATATAGAATCAAATCATAAATTAGTGGTTAACTGTTAAACCGTTAGAGTTTTTATTTTTACAAACATAATGTTTACACAGAGAATTTTTATCTACATGTTCAAAACCGAAGCAATAGGCCCTACTTTTATGAGTTTTTTTTTATAAAACAGATATATTAGCCATTTTTTCAGGAACTGACGAAGAAACCAAATTATTACCAAATTTGTATTTTAATTTAAAAAAAGATGTGGTACATAAAAAGTAACTTGTGAACAGAAAGTAAAATATTTTTAACTCTTAATATGTGTATTTTAGCTTTCTTGATGTCGTTTGCTAGCAATACCAAGTCGTCGGCGAAACCGAAACAATCTGTTTTGATTTTCCCGCCTATTATTTTTTTTGTGGGATATTGTGAGCTATTCCTTCATCACCATTCTTAGGGTGTAGTTGAATAGTGACGGTGATAACCTGCTGATAAAGCAAAATTTTTGCTGCTTTTTTAGTATGTTTCCACATCTCTACAAAATTTTATCTTTTCCCACCGCTTTGTAGTTCATTTCACGTAGTGGTACACTTCTTATAAATTGTGACAGGGTTGATGTTTCCTGATACTTTTTTTTATTGGGGTAAGTTCAGTGAGGAAGGCAATAGTAAACCATCTCACTCCTCGTTATTACTTAGTAAAACCTCTAAAGGTTCAAACCAGCCTTTCGGCTGTTGACCTAAACAACAACGGTGTCAAGATTTGTCAAGGTTTAGGAGCTCTGTCGGTTCTTCAAAATTTAGGATTTTGTTTAAATATTTGTCTACAATCCTTTTAAGTAAGTACAGTATAATTGAGGAGGTTCCAACCAAAAGCAAACATGTCACCCAAATGCAACTTACGAGAATTTAGGATAAACTGATAATTCACTATCAGTGCATTTCTGTAACAATGTATTACTATTACATTTTTTGTATAAACCCCCTAATGCAAAAAATGTATACATTTCAAATATGTTATAAGTATTGTTGCTTTTATAACCAATTAAAATATGGACATGTTCTCCTTTGACTGATCAAAACGGACATGTTTCGTTTTGCACAAACCTCTATCGGACTTGTTTGCTTTTGCTTGAATTAAGAAAAATTCTTCAAACAGTAATAATTTTTATAAAACTACTTTTATTATTATTTACATTTACAAAATTCCCAATACATTTTAAATGCTAAGTCATGATTTTTAAAAGTAGGTTTAGAAAAAGTTTTAGATGTGAAGTCCGATATCTGGTTCCAGACAGTCACATTCGTTTTCTTCCTCGTCACCTTCACCTTCACAACCTTCAGATGCCTCCTCAAAAATTGTCTTATACCAAGACAAGTTGGGATTGTTTTTCCAGTCGTCACCATACATTAACTCGAGCAGAGATACGACATCCTTCTTTTTAGCTGCTTTTATAACATGGCCTAGCGAAACTGGCTCTAAAGGAGTCGAAAAACATTTAGCAGATGACCAACCTCTCTTCTGCAGAGAAATGTATTGTTCAGTGTCACTTTGAAATCTGAAGTGATTGGTTGATTTTACTTGAACAGTGGTCACTTCACAACGACCAGTTGCACTACGCATTACCGCCTTTCCCTTCCTCAAGAAAATCCTCTTTTTATCAGAAATGTGGACGATGTTCTTGAATCGTGTTGATAAACATTTTGTATTTACTAAAGACCAGTCATCCCCCAGTTTTCTCACTTCTCCTACAGACTGATAAACACTGTAATATTCTTCTTTAGTGCTCATGGTAGGCTGCTTTCTCAATACCTTCTCTACCCTGCCGAAAACCCTGTCGGCAGGCATAAAACTATGCCCTCTGACAGGAAATGTTACAACAACTTTTTTGATATTGTGGCTGTCAGTGCCCAAAAAGTACATTAAAGTGTGTATTATGGGGTTGTTTTTATTTTGCCCTGGGCATCCATCGCAAAATAGTCTAATTTTTTTAACATTTTCAGGTAACATATCCACCTTTGTTATCAAAAAATTCAAAAGAGCTGAAGATATTTCTATTGCCCCCCGACCAGCTAGTTCCTCGGTCCAAGTGTAAAAAATCGGATCTCTTGCATCTGACCCAACAATACAAAAGCAATAAAAGCTAAGCTGTCTTTTGTAAAATGCCTCCTGAATTGGGGTCTTAGGGAGAGGTTGTACCTGCTGCAGGTCAAAGCAGAAAGTGATTTCATCATCTTTTTTTTCTCTCATGAGTTCATAAAAGCACTTAGCTCTTACTTTATGAATTCTTTTTTCCATCATAAGTTTGGTTATGACGGATTGATTTTTGTCAGGTTTGGCTTTCTCAGATTTAATTTTAAGATCTGTTTCATAACAAGTACAGCATACATCTGTGGCAGGGGATCTAAACCCTATATTGTACTCATTAAAAACCCTGCTAAACATTGTTTTTGAAATTTTTAGGTTCTCTGAAACTGTAGCATTGTAAATAACACGCAATTTTGCCTTGTTTAAATCTGACTGCAAGTATATTCTTTTAGATTTTCTACGGTTGTAGTGGCTCTCTCTTCCTTTCAGGTTGCTTAAAAACAATCTTAGAGCCTGTTTTTTGGGCTCACTCTTTTGGCTGCATCTATCGCCGCCTCTCTTGTCTGCTAGAGTTTCTCCATTTTTAATCTTTACAGCAATGTTGTGCAAGCGGGTTGCTTTTAAAAGAGTAATATGCATAAAAAATTTTTTGCAGACAGATATTACCTTTCCTGTTACTGAAATAATGTTATATTTCACAGTAAAGTTATGTTTCTTTGAGTTTACTGAGGTTGACCTAGGTCTATG
Organism: Catonia carolina; assembly: GCA_035578175.1. Lineage (NCBI taxonomy): Eukaryota > Metazoa > Arthropoda > Insecta > Hemiptera > Achilidae > Catonia > Catonia carolina. The sequence continues at coordinate 23,539,043 of JAQMRL010000002.1, read as the reverse complement.
CCTTTTAATATTGTTCAGACTTACCCAGCTGGCAATAATTCCATCTTGCTTGCTCTTGTCTGCTTCTTTGTACAGAATTTTTTTAGCATTTAATGCATCCTTTGGTCTAATCTGAGCACACTTTAGACCTTTGTTTAAGTGTCCACAAGGGTGAAAAGCACGGCAACCAAGAGGGGCACTGTGTCTTTTTATTTTAGCTAATGTCTTTACACTTACTGTCTTTTGTTTCTTCCTTGAACCTTGGTTAGCATCACCTACTCTCACTAAACCATCTTCCTCCATATTTTACACAATTTGTTAAATAACACTTTAATTAACTGTCAATCACACTGGCAAAAATAGAAACAAGTTTGAGCAATCTAACTCTAACCTCAAAACAAAATCATCATAATATTGGAGGTCATGTGACCAGATAGAGCCTTCCCATTGGCTGAAAGGACATGTTTGTGTATGCTTGGAACTAAGCTTGGACATGTATTTCTTTGCTCTGAACTTGCAAATTTCATTGTTTGTTTTAAATAGGACTTGTATTTTTTTGACTGACTTTAAGTTAATAGAGTGGTAGCAGTCATCTTACAGATTTCAAATCATCTGTTAACTCACTTTTTGATTTTTGTGGACATGTTTGCTTTTGCTTGGAACCTCCTCAATTATAAATTATTGAATTGTGATAAAAGTAGGCTACAAGTTCTTTTTATGCACGCATTAGTACATTACAAAAACGTTTAAAAGAAAACAATTCCAGTAACCAGGTATGTATTTTAACCATGTAAAAGTCCATATTTCATGTGACCGAATTGTGCAGTGTAATGAGTGGTGCAGGATGGTTGAGACACAATCTAATTAAGCTACCGGCTAGTATAAAGATGATTAAAATGATATTCGGTAATAATGGGGGCGGAGTCCCCCTTTACTACATCCATCACTCACTCTGATCACTAACTAAGCTCTGACTAGCACTTATTATATCCCCTTCAGCTCCTTCCTTCCTTAACTCTTCTTCTTCTTCTTCTTCTAAGTTAACTGAAGTTGCTTCACTGGTTTTAACCATGTACTGCATCACTTGAAAATAGTACAACAAACATTAATGAATTTTTATACAGGGTGATCCTAAATTTGCCAGATTCAATGTAAAATATTACTAATCGCAGACTATTGTGGTCTACGTCTGTCTCTTTGTGCTGTTTTAGTGTGTGATAGATTAGTGTAGTGTTCAGCAGAACAGGCTTCTATGTCAGAGGTCCGGGGTTTGATTCTCGGTTAGATCTGCGATTTTTTTCACCTTTTGATGGAAGGTGATAACCTTCCATCATTATTTAAGCACAAGCCAAGATTTACGTAGGCACTATAACATAATAAAATACTAATAAAAATTTTAGGATATCTGCAAAATCCAAAAGTATGCTATTAAGTTTATGAAAGAACTAACCATCTTATTATAACCACTACTTAAGGAGCTCCATTGTTTACAGTTCCGTCACGTTACATTATTAAGGTGATAATGTATAGTATTTTTCAAAATACCTTTTATACATCTTAATTCCATCATTAATACACAAAAAAAACAGAAACGATTATTATGTTCCTAATCACAAAACTAAATCTTTTGAACAAAAAATCTACTTAAGAAGAGAAAACTAGGCATCAATAAATTACCAAGATGGACGCTTCCGTAGCGTAGTGGTAGCGCGCTAACCTAGAACGCGGAGGTCCCTGGTTCGATTCCCGGCTATGGTCTGAACATTATTTCAAGCTAAAATCCAGTGTTCCATAATCCACTGTAGTTTCTAATAACCAAGCTGATGATCCGACTTTAAATAAATTTAAAAAAAAAACAAATTTACCACGCTTTTTAAAAAGTTCTGCTAATTTGCATTTTTTTTAATTTGAAAAAATTACTTGATCGATGAGACACTTTACAGCGTAAAAGAATTCCTTTCTTAATAATTTTCTTTTTATTAAAATAAATAAATATTTAAGCGAATGCTGAAGAAATCTGTATAGCCTACTACTCTTTGGATAAACATTAGAAGATTGCCATTTTCACTGACTTACTAACTGAAGCAAATAAGTAAGCTTACAGTAGTTGATTAATGAGTAATTTAAGTAGGCCTACTAATACACATAGCCTACATTTAACCATAAATGAGTATTTAAGTAATATGTAGGCCTACTAAGTTAGGTAAGTTATAGTATGTAATACGAAGTAAGTTTTAGTTTCCTAACATGTCTCTTTACTTGTACCTTACAAGTTCTTTATACTCCCTTTGGGAGTTTCCTGGATGCAATTACAATAAATAAAATTTGCTCCCAAAAATTAAACGAAACATGTAGGATGAAAGAACCTTAAAACTCGTGAACCTTAAAACTAACTTTTTCAATACAATTTTTTTTTAATTTTAATTGTAAAAGTTTTTTTTACTATAATAAAGAAACGTTATGAAATTATATTTATTTATTCCTAGGTTTTATAAAGGCAAAAAAGTATTAATTTTATAAAGGGAAATTCAGAATTAAATCAATTTGATGATTAGTTAATATGTTAGTCATTTTAGAAAACTTTAGAACTTTAATTTTATAGAATCAATTTAATTTGAACTTTATCTTTTGAAATTGATTTTTTTAAACTTTCAAACAATTTTAATTTTAGAATCAATTTTTGTGGAAACCCTTAGCTGATAAAAATTCATTGTTCTTATTTTCGTAAATTTGTTGAGTAACTTTTTACCCATCCTGTACAGTAAAACATTAAAGAATTATTATAATTCAGGTATATAAATCTACCTTTACGCCCTCGTCATATTTTTAAAATAACATTTCATGATTTTTTGTTGTGATTAACACCAATTTATAATAACCAGAGTAAAATTATAAAATTACCCTCAATGAATATTAAAAATTACAAGGTTAGATAGCATAATAATCATAGGATCCCTGTTATTGTTAGGTTAAACCTATTAGGAAAACATTTTTTTTTGTTAAAAAATTATTTTTATTTAAAAAACTTTTACACTAGGTAATACAAATATTTAACAAGTAAATAATTTTACAATTTACAATTTTATAATTGTTAGTCTGTATTAATGACAAATTGTGAATAAATTAAAATTTTATAACAGAACAAAAATAAAAATACATGAAGTATTAAGATAACTAATCAATCTTAGTCAACAAGAAGACTGATATTAAATTGTCAAAATTTTCGATTATTAAAAACTACTGGAAAATTTTAAATTTATTACGTTATTCTTTTAAAAAGCTTCTTCTTCATTTAGCTAAAAAAGTATACTTTAAATTAAACCGCTCTAGGATTGAATACTTTTATAAAAAAAAAAAATAGGTTTTGGTACTTAATACTTTGCGATATTTAGATCTGTACTTGGATAGAAACGGCTAACCTGGAATATCCATCTTACAGAAAGAATACACAAAATTAGAACGCGGGTTCATTAGTTGAAAAGGCTACTTGACAGACACTGTGTTAAGACTTAGTATCTTTAATAAACTGATAACATACAATTTTTCCTACAATTCATAACTCACGTTTATGTTACAAACAGTACCCTTTTATTAATGATTTTTAACTTTCATAAGTTTCTGATCTAGCTAAAACATTTTACCCAAATTTGCATAAAAAATTTTGTATATAAACATAATAATTCACTTTTAGCCTACACATAATGATCACACTGTACGTACCAGATGACTCTGGCAAGAGGCTTAAATGCCAGTGGCTACGAGACTGTTTTTAGAAAATCAATGAGGTAGCTTCGGTCTAACGACTGTTTGCTTCACACAGAGAAAACGTGTGTTTACTCTGAATTTAGTTAGCGTCCTTTAATTGTTGTCATAAAATAATAACAGATTATAAATTTTTAAATATAAAAGGAAAAATAATTGGTTTAGTGCGGTTAGATTATTTAAATATTTAAAACGAAAAGTTTTGCCCGATATTCGAAATGGAAACTTGTTACCCTTAAATACAAAGTTCTACCGACCGGATTGAAATAATTTTTCTATAGTTATGAAGAAGTCGCTTTTGGAACTCTACAAAAATTCCGAACATTAAAATTGGTATAAAATTACAGGAATTTCATTAATAATATTTCTCTGTACATTTAAATTTACCAAACGACTTTAACACATATTTATTTACGGAATTCTAACTAGTCAATTGTTACAATTCTTTTAGCAATAGGAGACTTATTCAGTGCTTATTTGTAAAAAGAAATAACTTGCTAGAGTAGAACTACTATAAATCTTAAATTTTAATTTTTTGAGATAAATCATTTAATACAAGACCATCAAATCTGTCGCAGAAAAATTCAGTTATAGGAATAATGACAGCACTTAACGATTCATTGTGCGATTTATTCACATGGATCAATTAGCTTTTTTTGTTATTGCGATATATATATAGTAAAATTTCCTTTCTGTAAAATGAACAAAATTTAATTTCAATTGTTACGATTAACTTAAAAACGTTGGGTCTTTTCTGTTATTCCCCTCCTCAGCATAATTTTTTACAATTTGTGGATATTTCGTATATGTAGGTATTCTTGCGTTATTTTTAACGATAAAAACGGGAAAAATATTTAAAAAAAATAATAAATCAATATTTTTCAAGTTAGCGTTAAAGTTTTTCCCTTTACAAGTTAACCTTAAACTATTTATTGACAATTTGAATCGATCATTTCAGAAAGCCCATAAGTCAAAAAACTAGCTTTTGGAGAAATAAAAAAAACTTGTAGTAATTTATTATATATTTCAATTAAAAAAATATTAAAAAATGTAAATTGTACAGAGGGCTGTCCCCTTTAATATTTTTTTTTTGTAATCCCTAATACGTGTACGTTGCAATCTGTTCAATTCAGAACAATAAGCAACCCCATGACCCAATGAGATGAGGATGATGTGTATAACGTGTAAATGAGGTGTAGTCTTGTACAGACCCAGGCCGACTATTACTGAGAGAGTATAGTTAATTGAACCCCAACCATCAAAGTACACCGATAACCACTGTCTAGCATTCAAATCCGTATAAAAGTAACTAACTTTACTAGGATTTGAACCAGGAACCTTCGTCTCCGAAAATCAGCTGTTAAACAGCTGATTTTGGTGATGACTTTACCTTTTAGACCAACCCGGTGGGTTCCTTTAATATAAGATACACTTCTGTCTTTTTAAAGACAAGCCACTTGTTTAAAAAAAAAAAATTGAAAATTTAGACCTAAGGTGTTTCTGAAATAAACTGGAGTAAAATGTGAACTTTTCTGTAAAATACGTTGTTAGACCAGAAGAAAATTGTGTTGTATTAATTTATTTATTTTAGTGGTTTACATTACGACTTTACATTAAGAGCTTTCTACAATAATAAAAATTAAAATTCTTAACTTAAAGAAAGAAAAATGTTGAAGTTCAGGGCTATTCACGTTCTTTATCCTTGTCATAAACAGCAGTTATGCCCAAAACGGGCAGGTGGAGTGTTATTTTAATTGCACTCTATCTGTTTGGTCCAGGGCTAAAAGAAATAGTTCTGTTTCTTATCACATAGTCAGCCACTTATATGACTGAACTATTTAAGAACAGAAGAGGTAGAGGTGTAAAAGACACTAGTCAGAGTTATCTCCTCTGAAAGTAATGAATTTCACTATGCAACCAGACCCTGTGGTGAATGAAGTGAAGGTGTCATTTGCAGGGTGGAAAGTGAGTGCTTTTCGGAGGGCCTGGCATGCTGATAAGCATATTTCAACTATTTCAACTCAGTGAGGAAGGCATTGGTAAACCTCCTTACTCCTCGTTTTTACTTAGTAAAACCTCTAGAGGTTCAAACCAGCCTTTCGGCTGTTGACCTAAACAACAACAAACAGTAGTTACACACCTTAAAAATATATCTGCATAGAATCTTTGTATGGCCTCTTCCACTGGATTGCCAGCCGCATTGGCGTAGTTGGTAACGTGCTCGCCTCTCATCATGCGGTCTTGGGTTCAAATCCCATTCAGGCGCGGCATATATTCATACGTTACAAAATCATTTCATCCTTCACCATCTGCATTAGCAGTAATTGCAGAACAGTCGGACGTTAAAAAAAAAAAAATCTTCCACTGGAAAGTAGAACTTAAGCTTTAAAAGAACATCCACTCATTTTTTAATTAGAAGGAAACACTTTATACCCTTAAGGATAAGCCTTTTCTTAGTGTTATATATTACTTAAGGAAAGCCAAATTTATGGGATTTTTGTAGGATGGTGTATTTACTTTCAGTTAGTTCTAAAATGCACTAAAGAAAAAATGTAAAATTTTGACTTATGGGCTTTCTAAAATGACTGACTCAATTATTAAATTATTTGATAATATTAGATTTAATTATGTTAATTTAATGATCATTTTTATTAAATGATGTCATGTAATACATACAGTAACAATATTTTACCCTATCTATAATTAACCCACCGGGTTGGTCTAGAGGTAAAGTCGTCGCCAAAATCAGCTGTTTAACAGCTGATTTTCGGAGACGAAGGTTCCTGGTTCAAATCCTAGTAAAGGTAGTTACTTTTATACGGATTTCAATGCTAGACAGTGGCTACCGGTGTACTTTGATGGTTGGGGTTCAATTAACCATACTCTCTCAGGAATGGTCGACCTTAGTCTGCACAAGACTACACCTCATTTACACGCCATACACATCATCCTCATCTCATTGGGTCATGGGGTTGCTTATTATTTTGAATTGAACAGATTGCAACGTACACACATTAGGGATTTTAAAAAAAAAATCTATAATTAACCTTAACTTGAAGAATATTGGTACAGAATTTTTTTTAAATATTTTTCCCGTCTTATCGTTAAAAATACTGTAAGATTACATACAAAATATTCACAAAATGTGAAAATTATGCTGGGGGGGGGAGAATAACAGAAAATACCCAAAACGTTTATTACATTACTCATGATAAATTTCATACATTTTACTACACTTGGTCAATAATTCATTGAAATGAACATAATTAAAGGACCGACCATATTTGCGCGATGAGAATTGCGCATGATCTTGAATCAGCGACGTAAAATATAATTGGTTTTCATTTGTTTTATTAAGTGGGGGAAAGTGAGCAGACATTGAAATAGAAATGGTACCGGCGTAATAGGAGGGAAGGGCTAATGCCTAATGCCTTGGGTTATATTAATTACAGGCTATTAAACGAATATAACCGTATTAAAACAACGTTATTTATTATCCATTTAAAAAATGTTAGTGGTGTTTTCTTTGTATGAGTGGATGATGCCATTGTTTTTGTTTGTGACTATTATTTATTTAATAAGTCGTATCCGTATTGAAATATGTATTTCATTCGTAAATGAACAATATTGATTTATTATTATTTGTATTGGAGTCTATAAATCAAATAAGAAATACAGAATAATTAATTACCCGATCTACATATAAATTATTTACCTTAATAACATTTTAATAAATTTAAATTCTCTAGTATGACGTAAGACTATTAATATGAAGTGCGAATTTTGGTTCAGATTTAATCTCGATTCAACTTTTATGAAAGAAACATCAGTTTTAATATCTTCTTCTGGTTAATTGTTGTTGTTGTTGTTGTTATTGTTTAGGTCATCAGCCAAAAGGCTGGTTTGAACCTGTAGAGGTTTTACTAAGTAAATCGAGGAGTGAGGTGGGATACCATTGCCTTCCTCACTGAGTGGAAAAGTACACTTATCAGCATACCAGGCCCTCTGAAAAGCATATATTTTCCACTCTGCAAATGAAACTTTCACTTCATTCACCACAGGGTCTGGCTGTATAATGAAATCCATTACTTTCAGAGGAGATAACTCTGCTTAGTGACTTTTACACCTCTACCTCTTCTGTTCTTAAATGATTCAGTCATTTAATTGGCTGACCATGTGATAAGAAACAGAACTATTTATTTTAGCCCTGAAACTAACAGATTGAGTGCAAATAAGGTTAATTGTTACCATGTAATAAACTATACGAAGAGTCTAAAGTAAACCCAAGACTACAACATTTTTAAGGATAGATATTTTAAAATTTCGAAGACTACCAGCTTACTTTCTTTATAGCCTATATTTATGCGTAAATAATTTTTTGTATATATTATTAATCTATTTATTGTTAGGAATTTAAATAAATTACCCTTAAAAATAATTTTTGTATCAGAGGAATTTACAATTTATTAAGCGGAAATTTCAAGGAAGAGGTAGGCCAATGTAGCATACGTAATTTTTATGTCTAAAAAATAACAACATAAAATTACATTAAAACAACATAAAAACATAAAAATTTTATGTCTACTAATATAATTTGCAATATTTTTATACTAATTAGCTTATTATAAATATTTTAATACATTAAACATTTTTTCGAAAACGAAGGTCAAACCCTAGTAAAGGTAGTTGTTGACTTCATACTAATTTTTAATACTATACAGTGGTTACCGGTGCTCTTTGACGATTGGCGTTTAATTAACCGTACCTCTCAGGAAAGGTCGGCCTGAGTCTGCACAACACTACACCTCATTTACACGTCATACACATCATTCTTATCTCATTTGGTCATGGAGTTGCTTATTTTTCTTAAATTGAACACATTGTAACGTACAAACATTAGGGATAAAACAAATCAAACAAATAATGACAATAATAATAATGGCTTCTAGAATGTTTGTACGAGTGATAGCTCATGCGTAATGATAGCTTAATAAAAAGAGTTAGTCTGTTCTTCCTCAGGAGTGCTGAGTGTTAGCTAATTGTTCCAAATTCAATATTTAAAACTGCAATTATTTTGTCGATTGGCTAGGTATTCCACTTTTTGTATAAAAAAATATTAATTTTACACAAAACCTTCCAGATGGCATTCGGATCACATTTTTCAAAATTTCAGGGTTACCTGGTTTTTCTTTTGGATTCTTCTTTTTTGTTATTTAAAATCAAATAAATAGCCTACAGCTAATTTGAAAAAGTATAGTATATCAGTCATAAGTAGAAAACTTATAATATTTGTTTTTTAATCCCTAATGTGTGTACGTCTAAATCTGTTTAATTTATGAACAATAAGCAACCCCATAACCCAATGAGGTGAGGATGGTATGTATACGTATAAATGAGGTGTAGTTTTGAACAGATTCAGGCCGACCATTCCTGAGAGAGTATAGTGAATTGAACCCCGACCATCAAAGTACACCAGTAACCACTGTCTAGTATTCAAATACTAGTAAAAGTAACTACCTTCACCAGGATTTGAACCAGGAACGTTCCTTTCCGAAAATCAGCTGTTAACAGCTGATTTGCGTCGACAACTTTAGCAATAGACCAACCCGGTGGGTTAGAAAACTTTTTTTTTTTCTTTTATTATTTATTTGGAACTGTACAATAACAATACAACGACCAAATTTTAGCACAGAGTAATATAAATCACAGTGATTGTAGGATAAAATTACATGTCCATTGACATTCATTTTGGGTTCAAAAAAATAAAAAACATACAAATAGTAACAATCATAGCAAATAGACATAACAAATTAACAAATATTAAAACTAAGAAATTTGATGATAAATGATGGGGATAACAGTAGCACAGAGTGGTGAAATGGTGGAAAGTAGTGGAATGGTGTCATCTCAGCAGGTCTCTGCTCCATCTTCTTTTTAGTCGTCTGGCGAGCCGAGGATTGATCAGAATTCCCCTTACAAGCGGGTTACGGTGGCCGTTCAATTTTGAATGAAACCTCGCGTACAACCTTTTCACTGTTTCGGTAACGTAAGGTATTTGTAGGTCAGTATGAAGTGTTGAATATGACACGTAGTACGGAGCATTGGTGATCATGCGAAGCAGTTTGGACTGACATACTTGTAATTTCTTTAATGTTGTCGAGCTGGCACTTCCGTATATCTGAACGCCATAGGTCCACAATGGCATCAGAAGACTTTTATAAATTTTGACCTTTGTTTTTAAAGTAACATGTGATTTTCGATTAAGTAGCCGATATAGTTGTTTGACTCGTGAATTTAAAAGTAATCGTTTTATCTTTATATGGGTGTTCCACGTTAACCTTTTATCAAAATTTAATCCTAGATATCGTACTTCTTTGTGCTGCGGGATGACAACGTTGTTTAAAAACACATCAGGACAGGTACCATGACGGAGAGTAAAATTAACATGTACCGATTTTTCCGGATTTACTTTCATCTTCCATTTTGTCAGCCAAACGTCTACTATGTCGAGATGATGTTGGAGGTTCAATGCCACATCTTGGCATAGATTGGAAGATGTCAACAGTACCGTGTCGTCGGCGTATGTGGCGACAGTAGTGCGCTCAGTCTGCGGGAAATCGGCCACGTATATTGAGTACAGTAACGGAGACAGAATTGCCCCATGTGGAACACCTGCACTCACGTGTTTCAATGCAGAGTGGGCTGATCCATGTCGGACGTAGAAATCTCTTTCTTCCAGGAAGGATTTCAGCAGCAGGTAATAGCTGTATGGTACGAACTGTTTTAATTTATAAAGTAGACCATCGTGCCACACCTTATCGAAGGCAGAACTTATGTCTAGGAAGACGCCTGAAACATACTTCTTCTCCTCAAAACCAGTCGCTATAAGATCAACAACGCGATGCAACTGTTGTATAATTGAATGAGCTGCCCTAAAGCCAAATTGGTGATCCGGTATAGATCTCTCTGAATCGATAATTGGTACAATACGCCTCAACAAGATTTTCTCAAAGATTTTTCCTGCAACTGGTAGAAGGCTTATTGGACGATAAGAAGAAGCATCGTGCGGAGGTTTCCCGGGTTTTTGGAACATCACTATTTCCGCTAGTTTCCACTGTATAGGAAAATGTGCCTGCCGTATAGCTGCGTTAAAAATCTCGGTTAAAAGAAGAACTCCATTATATGGTAGCGCTCGTAGCACTTCGGCATTAACCAGGTCAAATCCTGGAGACTTTTTGAGCGGTAGAGCTGCAATGCATCTCTGCACCTCACGAACCCTAATCGCCTTGGGAGGGAGAGATAGTTGTAATGGGCTATGTAAAAATTCCTCGACCGTGTTGGTATGGTCATCATCGTTGATATCGTGCGGTCTGAATATACCAACAAGGTGCTCCGCAAACCTGTCTGCCCTTTCCTGGTCATTCTTTGCCCATGAATTGTCTAATCTCTTTAAAGGGTAGGAGTGACTCATTTGTTTTGTAAGGTACCGTGTAGTTCGCCAAAGACTGCCATCCTCCGAGGACAAATTTTGAAGTTTTGATTCAGTAATAGTGTTGTTGAAATTTTTAATTTCTTTCCTTAATCGATTTGAGATGGAATTGTAGAGTATTCTGTCGACGGGGTGTCTAGAACGTTGCCATACATGTCGTCTTCGCCTTTTTTCGTGAATCAATTCCCTTATATAGAGTGGATACATAGGGCCGTTGTACCTCAAACGTGGTGTTACAGCAGTGGACCTCCACGCTGCTTGTTGAACTGTTACAGTGAAGTGCTCTACAGCGTCTTCTATATCACGGGGCGTTCTAAGCGGTAGGTCGAGTCTTATGTTATCCTCAATATGGTTTCGAAACGCTTCCCAGTTCGTTCGTCCTTTTGTAAGGGAAGGTCTTTCGAATGCTGGTATGGGCTTGCTATGTAAGGCGAGAATCACAGCAGAATGGTCCGAACAGAGCTCATTGTAACTGGTTGTAAGTTTTTGCACATGACGCAGGCCGTTCGTTACGAAAATGTCTAGTAAGTCAGGCAATCTATTCCTGTCTGTTGGCCAGTACGTCGGAGCTAGTGATGACTCCGCTGCATAGTTGTTGTCATGTATTGTTTTTAATAGTAGCCGGCCACGCGGGTTGGTGATTCGTGCACCCCACATAGTATGCTTTGCATTTAGATCACCCCCGACAATGAAACATCTTCCAAGGGTTGAGAAAAACGTTCTGAATTGTTCGCTGGATATTCTGAAGCGAGGAGGGTAATAGGCGGCGACAATGTTTACTGTGAATTGCGTAAATGAAACTGTAACTGCTGTAGCTTGTAGAGATGGAGTCGGCGGGTCAAGCGGGAAAGGATGATGTTTAATGTCGGAGCGAATTAGAAGGGCGGCACCTCCCTGACATCTATCACCAGGATGATCCGCACGATATACACTAAAGTTTTTCATAAAAAATCGCTGCCCAGAGGACAGATGAGTTTCGCTGAGCAGACAAATATCTATTCGTTTTTCATTTAGAACGTACTCCAGCTCAGAAAAATGTTGATGTATTCCGTTGGCGTTCCATAGGAGGATGCTTAGAGAGGCGGCTGTCACGTTATTTTCCATTTTTGGAGAGGACCACTGTGAGCAGTTGTGTCATAAGGGTAATTAATGGCGTTATTAAATCCTTTATTTCGCTTATAAATGATGTAAGGTGAGTGGTGAGTGTGGAGGAAACTGTGTCATCTTGCGGCGGTTGTTGGAACGTAGTAGGAGGTTTTCGTGGTGGCCAGGGCTGGCGCGGTTGCGACCACGCATTGGGAACGTTGTTAAAGCTTGTTTTGGATGGCAATGACGGGAAATGTTGTTCGTCGCTTAGTGTTGGGGCTGGATTCTGCTGTGATGCGGAGGCTGGCTGTAGTAGGGGCCGGCGTTGATCGCGCCTGGAACTTAACTCTTTATAGTAACGACACCCTTTGTACGAGGCCACATGGTCCGAACCACACAGACAACATACTCCCTTGGTTTCACGAGGAATCGTGCATTCTGACGAGAGATGGCTGCCGGCACACTTCACACATCTCGGAACATGGTTACAGTACGTTTTTGTATGTCCATAATTTTGACAACGGGTGCACTGAGCAATGTGTCTTTTAGGGTGAGGAGGCTCAATTTTTATTTTCGACATTAGCAGTGTGTCTATTTTATAAATATCTTGATTCGTTTCAGATTTTTCTAGGTCAATAAAAAACAAAGGCATCGGTACCTTCATTCGGGATTTCATATTAGTAACCGACCGGACTTTATGGCCATTTTGACTCATTTCCTCGGCAATAGCATTCGTGTCCGTAGAATGATGCAATCCGCGTAATACCACGCGGAACGGTTTGTCATCCGCAAGCTGGTAAGTGTGAAAATCGGCTTTATTGTCCTTTAGATATTTGACGAGTGTTCTGTAAGATTCAGCTGTGGTGGGATAAATAGTTATACCTTTTGTGGTAGAAGTACATTTGAACTCATTACCAATAGTGTCTTTCAAAATTTGAAGTAAAGGTAGGTATTCTACTTCAGAAGTCAAATATATTGGAGGAGGGCGTTTAGCAGATGTAGAGTCACTTTCCATGTGACTCACATGTTCTTTATTTTCGAGAATATGGAATCGATTCTCTGTGTTAATATTGTAAAAATTTGAATTTGCACGCGGATCAGCTGGGCTAATTCGTTTTTTGGTAATGACGTCACATTCTCTGCCTTCTAAATATTTTCTTTTCGATAATACAGTTTGCCAGCTGTGTTTATTGGTTGAAGTATCGGTGCGTAATAAAGAATTTTCCGAATTCATTGTTTCACCTATTAAAATGTCATTTCCAGTAATATTTAGCACCGGAGGTCTAATCATAGCATTCTGCCACAAAGGTTGATTCAATGCTGCACCGCTTTTAGAATTTTCCGCACTGGCATCGCCGGGCGTAGCGGCAGCCATGCTCAACAATAGCCAAAGAGAGGTTACGTGTGCAACGTAATTAAAAATTAAACAAGATACTTACAACAATATAACAGTTCGGTGATAATTCACACAAAAGAAACAAACGACTACAATAAGTTCATAAATACAGTAAGTTCATAAATACATTTACAATAGAATTCACAATTACAAAACAAACTCGGAGCTACAATTCGTGTCAACCGTTCACTCCGATAATCAACCGGAAGTCCTGAAAACTTATAATGTATTAAAACCGCACGAACGTTTACAACGTAACGAAACTAAACTAAACTAAATTGTTTTGTTGCAGTAAGTCTTAGACAATATCTACATTAAATGTATAGTCATTTATAAATTTTATAAATGCCTTTTTTGTAGGATAGAGTAAATTTTTAAAACAAAATTTTATTGAACATACACTGTATGTTTTTTGGCTACAGAAAGAACAATAATTTCATTTAAATTTTTTTTTTAGTTTTTATTCTGACTTTTTCAAAGAATAAAATTTTATTAACTGAATAACAATGTGTTGTTGCTGTTAGGTCATCAAGGCTGGTTTGAACTTTCAGAAGCTTCACTAAGTAAAACAAGGAGTAAAGAAGTTTCGATTGCCTTCCTGACTGAGTGTAAAAGTATGCTTATCAGCATGCCAGGCCTTCTGAAAAGCATCTACTTTCCACTCTGCAAATGACACCTTCCCTTCACTCACCACGGGGCTGTATAGTGAAATTCATTACTCTCAAAGGAGAAAACTGTGACTAGTGTCTTTTACACCTCTACCTCTTCTGTTTTTAAATACTTCAGTCATTTAATTGGCTGATCATGTGATAAGAAACAGAACTATTTTTTGTAGCCCTGGAACAAGCAGATCGAGTGCAAATAATTTAACACTCCACTTGCCTGCAATGAGCAAGTGGAATGAATAACAACGAGTTATTTTACATATTTCCGAGTAGTCCAGTAAATTGTAAATAATCTAGCAGTCCTACATTTGTTAATCTTTAAAATTGAATAACAATTATTGGTTATTGAACTTGAAAGTAATATTGACAGCAGCATCGCAAATTGCAGTAAATATTATTTTGATTTCAATAACCTACGAAGATGAAATATAGCAGTATTAAAATGTAAAAAATGCGCTGGATTTTGATCTAGATAAGTAGGAGAATGAACTTTTAATGTTTTATGGCGAAGCAGTAACTGTCAGGACAGTTTCGATTGGAACGAGTTAGTTTTTAACGAGAACATAGAACGAAAGATTTTAATACAATGTAAGGTAGGCAATATTCTTGTGAAGTTCACTGTTTTTATTCGAGCAGTAACTTTGTTGTTGTAAATCAAACAGACGGGTGTCCAGCTGTGAGTGAACACTAACTTCGCCACTTGGGGCACTCCAACAGGCTGAGTAAGCGAACGATCTATTCTGATTTTCTCAAGGAGAAAAATGATTTTGATTCATATGGTTTTATAATTTATTTTATTTTTTCATTTAATTTTGTTGTGTGTTCGCAAAGGTTTTGTGATTACAGGCATTAATAATGTCCATTAGCACTTCTTAAATATAAAATATGACAAATTGTACTCTCGCAAATTATTTAACCAAGTTTAAATTATGTTTTAGTGGGCGCGGTATAGTTTCATTTGAAGTAAACGTTATGAGTCAAGGTAAGGAAGGTCAGTTTACAAAGGTGTTACTTTAACATTAAAATTTTAATAATTAAAAATACCTACCAACCCGTTTGATGTACCTTCTGGTAACCATTTTACAAAAATTGAGAACGGAATAATTTGAAATCCGGTTTTTCTTTATCATCGTTTCCTGGCCTCCCATCATAATTTTCTCCCTTAGTTCAAATGCACTTTGAAAAAATTAAAATTGATAGTACTGAACCGATTGAACAAAATGTAGGCAGCCACTTTTTAACTTTTTTATTTTATTTTTTTTTTGTATAAGTTTTCCCCGTGTAGTTTATTGCTTTCTGTAGTACTAGCGGCTAGTCTACCCTCACTCGTTTTTCATAGAGTAGAATATTCTATTGTTATTTATTTCTCTAGATTATTCCATTGTGTTCTTTATCCTTCGAGACAAATGTTTTTCTATTGTAAATATCGCTTGCCCTTTTTTTAGTCAGAGAATGTTATATACTGTACATACGGATGTAAAATGAGTTTGTTAAAAACCGGTTTGCGCGTAGCATATTTAAGAAACTTAATTCCTCCGTGATGAGCAAACAGTGTTCAATTGTTATCAGGCTGTAAGTAAAAATTTAATAAATTAATTGTTTTGATTTTAAATAGCCATATTTCTTTTTAATTAAGTTTCGTTTGAGTTTTAAGCATTTAAAACGTTTTGTAATCGATTTAGTCTGTTACTAGATTAAGTAAGTAGTTTACTGTAATTTTTTAAATGTTTTAACTGTAGCCTACTTAATTCGAAAATAAATATTTGTTATAAATTTTGAAGTTTTGTTATCAATAACTAGATGTTAGAAGAACCCGTAACAATTATCACATTATCCGTTTCGTTATTCCTATGGTTTTAAAGAAAGATATAATATTTTTTAAACAAAAATTTTTTGTCATATCTAAGAAAAGTTCGCACATTATAAATAATACTTAGAAAAAAAGAGTCCGTATTATCTTTTTAAAATATGAATCAGTTTAGATCAGCTTAAACTACATTAAAAAAGTACCTTCCCGCTCAATTAATTCACAAAATTTACTTCGATTAACGTAATTATTTAAAAAAAATTACTCGTATGATTATCTGGAATCATAAGAATGAATTTCCTGTCTTGTTTAATGAAGTGAACATATTTTAAAAAGTAATTTTCACAATTGTTTTTGTAAAAACTAATTTTTCAAACTTTTTAAAAAATTAAAGAAAAAACAACGGGAGATGCTGTAGAAATGTTCTTAGGCTATACACCGAAATTGGCTAAAATTATAGCTACTAACTGTTTAGGTTTAAGCTCTGTACTTAGTCATACACTAAAATTGAGGACAGCTTTTATGTACAGTTATTGGAAGTCACATTTTGGAATCAGGAAATCTCAAAACCGATTTTTGAGAAATCCAAATCAAATTCTTAATAAACACTGCAACTTTATTTACATTTGTATGTTGTTTAGGTCATCAGCCAAAAGGCTGGTTTGAACCTGTAGAGGTTTTACTAAGTAAACGAGGAGTGAGGTGGTTTACCATTGCCTTCCTCACTGAGTGGAAAAGTACACTTATCAGCATGCCAGGCCCTCTGAAAAGCATATATTTTCCACTCTGCAAATGACACTTTCACTTCATTCACCACAGGGTCTGGCTGTATAATGAAATCCATTACTTTCAGACGAGATAACTCTGATTAGTGTCTTTTACACCTCTACCTCTTCTGTTCTTAAATGATTCAGTCATTTAATTGGCTGACCATGTGATAAGAAACAGAACTATTTATTTTAGCCCTGCAACTAATAGATTGAGTGTAAATAATTTGACACTCCACCTGTCTGTTATGGGCAAACATTTGTATATAATACGACAAAACAAAATATAGGCATGCAAGGAAAAATACCTGTTGTATTCCTAACGATTTAATAGACGCATTATTGGTAGTAGTGATAAAAAGCTGATCGAAATGAAGTCCTACTTTGTACTTCGCTTAAAGTGTGTCTACTTTACACAAAAAATGTAAGTTACTGGTATATTATTGGGCCTTATTCATATCAATTTTTTGACATAAATCTTAATGGAAATTTAAGAATTTGACGTTAATTACATTGACCTTTTGTAATACTATTTATAAGTCCACTGGTACATTGACATTTAAAAGAGATTCGTGTGTTTGCAAGATAAACAATAGGCCTATTTATATACTGCATACCTAACGGTTTCCTTAGTCAAAAATTTCGGTTAAACGATTACTTTGTACTGTTTGTGTTTATTTTATGAGTTATGTTACGAGTTGTCTTAAGGAGGGGGGGGAGTCTACCTTTTCATACAAAATTTACTCTAAATAATTGCAGTGGTTTTCTCTATACTAGTCAATAAAGTGCTTCATACTCAGTTTATAACACATAATAAATTATCTCAAAGTTAATTACGACGCCAATAATGGGGTTGAAATGAAAAATAGTGTGTTTGTAGAAAATTCATCTCACTGGGATCTTTAAACTTACAAACTTAGACTTTGTGTTAAATTAAATAATATTTAATTAACCTCGTCTTGTGTCAGTACCGTTTTTAAATATTTTTTCAAAAATAATTTTTTTAAATTTAAAATAATAATTTGAACTCTTAAAGCATGGTTCAGAGACTCTGTTGAGATTACTAGCCTATGTATTCACCGTATTCTTTCGAGGTCAAGACCTACCACCTGAGTGGACAAAGTCTTATATCAGTAATCTTTATAAAAAAGGTGACCGTCGAGACTGCAATAATTATCGGGGTTTAAGTGTAACAAATTCAATGTCTCGAGTGTATGGGAAAGTCGTGAAGAACAGAATTGAGAAGGAAGTCATGGATGTGGAGGAGCAGAATGGCTTCAGAGCGGGAAGATCGTGTGTAGACAGCATTTTCTCTTTGAAACAGTTAACAGACAAAAGGATAGCTCATAATCAAGCTACTCATATTGTTTTTGTGGATCTTACTAAGGCTTATGATAGTGTCCCTCTCTCAAAGTTATGGATGGCCATGAAAAATCAGGGCATAAGTGTGAAATACATTCATGCTGTCCAGCAACTATATAAGAATATGACATCAAATATCAAAGTGCGTGGAAAAATCACAGATGAAATTCCCATTAGTAAAGGATTAAGACAAGGATGTTGCATTGCTCCTACACTGTTCAAAATATATTTGAATGAAGCATTGAAAGTCTGGAGAAGGAAATGTTGCAACATGGGTATCCTTGTTGGAGATAAAAGGTTGTACTCATTGCACTTTGCTGATGATCAGGTTATTATGGCTGAAGATGAACAAGACATTGACTACATGCTACGGAAACTGGATGAGGAGTACACAAACTGGGGTCTATCAATAAGCAGAATGAAAACACAGTATATGGTTGTTGGAGGAAATGCTAAGGATTTGAGTCTTGGAGGTGAAATCATAAAGGCAACAAGAAGATTCAAATACCTCGGAGTTGTGCTATCGTCAAATGGGGGAAGCAATGAGGAAATAAATGCAAGAATTGGTCAAGCGCGGTCAGCAATAAGGCAGTTGAACAGTGTCCTATGGAATGGAAGAATAACAAAGAAAAATAAGATTCGCATTTACAGCACAGTCATTGAAACCATTGGAACATACGGTGCAGAAACTTGGGAGGTGAATAAAAGGTATGAAGCTAAGCTCAAGGCTTTGGAAATGGATTATTGGAGGCGATGTTGTGGATATACAAGAATGGACAGAGTGAGAAATGATGATATTCGAAGGAAGATGGGTCTGACTGAGAATATTGCCGATTGGATAGAGGCAAAGAGTTTGACGTGGTATGGGCATGTGAAGAGAATGCCTCCTGAGAGATGGCCAAAGATATTATTGGACTGGGTCCCTGAGTCAAGCCGGAAAAGAGGAAGGCCGAAGCACTCCTGGCAGTATGGCATGGAGGTGGCGATGCAGGCGAGAGGACTGACAGACAATGACTGCTTGGACAGACAAATGTGGAGGGTATTAGGATGCGAGAGACGGCGACAGCTGTAAAACAAACTCGCTAATATATATATATATATATAAAATAAAGAACTAATTCAAACCAAATAATTAATCAAAGAGACTAACTAATTATTCAAAGTTAAATTGTTGTTTAGGTCAACAGCCGAAAGGCTGGTTTGAAACTCTAGTGGTTTTACTAAGTAAAAACGAGGAGTGAGGTGGTTTAATATTGCTTTCCTCACTGAGTTGAAAGAGTATGCTTATCAGCATGCCAGGCCCTCTGAAAAGTACCGACTTTCCACCCTGAAAATTACACTTTCACTTCATTCACCACAGGGTCTGGCTGTACAGTGAAATTCATTACTCTAAGAGAAGGTAACTCTGAGTAGTGTCTTTTACACCTCTACCTCTTCTGTTCTTAAATAGTTCAGCCATATAACTGGCTGACTACGTGATAAGAAGCAGAACTATTTTTTGTAGCCCTGGTTAAAGTTAAAGTTGATTAAAAGTAAATTGTATGAGAAAAGCTTCTGAAACATCATAAAATATTTTTTTAATTACAAACACTTGGGAAAAAGAAATTATGACTCTAGCTATGATACAACCGAAGTTTTAATTTTTCTAGATTGATAAGACACGAAGATAATTCACGAACACGTTGAATATAGTTTGAAAGGGTGTCTATGATATTATGGTAACAATTTAGTTTTTTCTTTTTGTATATTTACAGATGCCTATAGTTTTTTTTAAATTCCTTAATGTGTGTACGTTACAATCTGTTTAATTTAAGAACAATAAGTAATTCTACCAACCCAATGAACCCAATGAAATGAGGATGATATGTATGACGTGTAAATGAGGTGCAGTCTTGTACAGACTCAGGGTGACCATTCCTGACAAGGTATAGTTAATTGAACCCCAATCATCAAAGTACACTGGTAATCCACAGTCTAGTATTCAAATCCACAGCAGCCAATACTAAGGGTGACTTAATCTATGGTAATCCATAGTAACTACCTTTACTAGGATTTGAACCAGGAACCTTCATCTTCGAAAATCAGCATAGCTGACTCGCGACGACGACTTTACCACTAGATGCAACCCGGTGGGTCCCATTGGGACTATTATTTTTTAGCCAAAAAACGAAATTAATTTAAAAAATGGTGTGTTTTTCGAGGTAAGACCCTCTTCCTTAATAGACACATATTCCCATTAAGCCCTGCTTAAAATTTGACTTCTGCTGTTACTATTACTCTAATAACCCAAATAATATGGCAAATTAGTCACTGTATGAGTGCAGACGGTACAATCGTGATTGCAAATATTACTAATATTTCCATCTGCAGGAAAGAAAAACGACGGAGGCTGCACAGCCACACAAATAGTTAGGATAATAAACGAATATTACTTAGTGATCTCTGGTAATCTCTTCTCAAAGGATCCCTGTAGAGTAACTAATGAAGCCGCTGGGTCTGCGCTTTCTGAAATCTGCTGGGAAGTAATGTACCACGATCTAACACATGTAATATATTGGTTAAAATTAAATAACTTAAAAGAATTCAAATAACTCTAATGATATTAAATCGTGATTAAAATAATCATTTTTTGGATTTATTAAATTTATTTTTATTTATAACGAAGAAGGAACTATTAAGGAAAAAATCTAGGTTAATGAATCAAAGTACATTCAACCTGATATTTTTATAACATCAGAAAAATTTCATTCCTTTTGAAATTTACACCATGACCGCATTTTAAATCGTTTTGTATTTTTATCGAACTACGGACGAAGCCCAAAATATATTTTAACCAACGATATTCTTGGTATATTTCTGGAAAAAATTATAAAAGTTTCAAATTTCAATTACCGGTTAAGTCTGGCATTTTTTAGTCCCTCATTTTCATCAGTCCCCTTCTCATCGTCCGCATTAGCAATGCCTAATTGTAAAACAGTTGAAAATAAAATATCCGAATTTTAAAAATTTGTGTAATTAGCTTACTCCTTTTACATACTGTAGATGGATTTAGTGCGGCAATAAATACTTTCACAAGATTGTTCTTAAATCTGACATTTTATTTTAGCTTTTGTTTATTTTATATAAGCTACACTATTTTATAACTGTAGTAGATTCACAGTTATTCGGAATAATTGGAGAGAACCCATTTCGGATAACCGATTTTTTTGTATAGGCTAACCCGGTTTTAACAAACCAACACGTAACAAGAATTAAACAAAACTATAGGCTATACTCGTATTTAACAAGCATTCAGTACATTTTAACTGAAATACTTTGTACTTTATACTGAGCTACTTAAATATAGTCTACTAATTTAGGCTTCTCAAACCAAAATACAAAGCAAAAATTAAAACCTAATTATTTTTACTGCATTTTTAAAAATCGGAAATTTCCCTTTCAACTTCATTTAGTTTTACTTATTCTGGCGGTTTCTTTGTTTTCTGTTTTATCTCTTAACACTATGCTGTTGCAGTTCTTTTTTAATTTTTTTCAAACTGATACGACCTCAGAATCCCTCTATATGGTGTTGATCGAGTCTTGAGAGCAAGCAGTTCACGTGAACAACTATTTCAGCCAATGACTGATCATTCACTGTTAACATGATCGACTGCCTGCCAATACCTGTGCGAAATTTATTAACGGCGTTCAGATGTAGGATGTATATAATAAAGTAACCCTATGTACTTCAAGTAGCTTAACAGTTTATTAAGTAGAGCCCCCTGTGAACCGGTACTCCCGTTCTAAAGTCAAGTGAATTACCCTCATTTCTGGATGAACGAATTACAGTAACATAATTTTCATTCAGCTTAATTGTAACTTCTCAAACAAACTTCTCGCTCCCCCAAACCATTTGAAACGTAAAATTTTTCCCCATCATTTGTTATTGTTTAAGTCATCAGCCGAAAGGCTGGTTTAAACCTCTAGAGGCTTTACTGAGTAAAACGAGGAGTGAGGTGGTTTACAATTGCCTTCCTCACTGAGTGGAAAAGTATGTTTATCAACAACCCTCAGGTTCTCTGAAAAGCATCTGCTTTTTCCACCCAGCAAATAACACATTCACTTCATTCACAACAGAGTCTGGCTGTATAATGATAAAATTCATTACTCTCGCAAAGATAACTGTGACTGGTGTTTTTTAAACCTCTACCTCTACTGTTCTTAAACGCTTCAGTCGTATAATTAGCTGACCATGTGATAAGAAACAAAACTGTTTTTTGTAGCCCTGGAACAAACAAATCGAGTGCAAATAATTTACCACTCCACCTGCCTGTTTTGGGCAATCCCATCATTTACTAAACAACATAAGAAGACTGTTAAAGAGCAAGTGGAGCTCAGTTAGTTTGGGAATTGTGTTTTATCAGGAAGTAAATTAATGAGAACAATTTTTGATAAAAGTCCAAGACCTGTTAGTGGATGGTGTTTTCCAAGCACATCTTTTATGTCATAACATTCTTTCATTCATCCACTATTATATCGTTGGTTGTTTTATTTAAACAGTTGTGTACTCCATTAAAAAAGTTAAAAATCATAGTAGTATGTAATTCATCTTGCACTTAGACTAGAACAGAATCCATCTTCCACTTTGATCGGCAAATACATAAAAAATAATGAATAAATAACATCCCCTGCCAACTCAAGCTGGATTATTTTAGTGGATAGAACGAAGGAATACAAATAAGTAGAGGAGTAAAAGAAACTAAAACCCGCAGGGTATTTGATTAGTATCAGTGAGTAGGGTAAAACACGTGACCGGCGGCCTGCTTTGTTTAACCAGGTCTGCTGATGCTGATACGCTAAGTTGTCAGCCGGACCGGTAATTTATGTTAACGCCACGTCTCTCTATCGATTTCTGGCATTGCGCCTTACAGTCTATGAAAGCTAACCGGCATCTTATGTCGTTAATTGCGTTTAGAACGTTCTCACGATCCTATCAAAAAAATAAACTATAGTTTATCAGATGTTTTAAATCATTATTATTTTCAGACATTTGTTTACTTTACCGAGTCGGTCAGGTTTTGATAATAATTTTCTTCTTTAAATATAAAATATCACTTCTCATACTTTAATCGATTAACGAAAGCTCATTATAACGACGTCAAAAATAAATTGAGTATTTCTAATTAATTAAATACGTCATCGTTCTTCTAATAAGTATCATAAAAAATTCCCTCTCCTCCTCTTGCATCTTTTAAGTAAAGCCGATAACGTATGTTACTTATTCTTAAAAAATTATGATTTTTCTGATTGAATTTGTAAGCTACATGTGTTCACGCGCGATAATATGAGTGTCACTGTGTTAAACGAATTCGCTGATTCGGCCTCTTCCATAGACCAGTCAATAGACAATAAAAAGAGGGGACTTTTCTGTTATTCCCCTCCAACATAAATTTTCACATTTTGTTGATATTTCTATGCAATCTTACTGTATTTTTAACGATAAAATCGGGAAAAATATTTTTAAAAATCCTACACATATATTCTTCAAGTTAAGGTTAATTATACGTAGAGTGAATATATTGATTTTTTTTCAATATTGTACGGTATGTAGCCTAATAATGAAATATAAACTCATCGAGAACATAACACTATTAAATAAATTAATTTAACTTAATTAAATTAACATCATTAAATTAAATATTATTAAATAATTCAATAACTTTCAATAAATAGTTTAACTTTATGCGTGTGCGTGCTCGAAATTTATAATAACTAATCGTTCATCACTTAATCTCAACAGCTTATGCAGAAAATATATTAAAAAATAAAATGAAATAAAATAAAGTATCTCACTTACGTGCTTTCCACTGCAGTTGTAATCTGCTGATAGGAATGGGATCAAAGGGTTGGACAAACACATAAGGACAAAAAAAAATAAAATAAAATACCTGCAGGTAAACTTAAAGGAGATTAGGAAGAATGAATAGAAATAAACTTCGGCGTATTAGTGGACTGTAAAAAGGTGCGCGTAAAAAAGAAGTAACGAAACGAATTATTTACCGTGAAACGGATATGCGTAAAGGCGTTTTTAAATATAAAAAAGTCACTTCAATAAATAACAAATTAAACACTTTAAAATGTAAATTAGCGGTTAAGCGTCCAATAAACACCAGTACTCGACGGCGATTCAACAACTGCGTCTGTTGACCACCAGAGCGCGGCAACGTCGAAAAGTTTGATTAGAGACACAAACACTTTAACTTGAAAAAGAAAAAATCCTTTTAACTCTGTTTTTTCGTTTTAAATGAGGTTTTGGTTATTTCATTTTATTTTTATTTGTTTTTTTTAAACTATCTAATTTTGATTGTAAATAATAATTAAGAACAGTATAATATTTTTTAATGTTTTAATTTGTTAATTACACCAGTGGGTTGTAATTTGTTCATGTGTTAATTCTAATTGATAGGTTGCATTATTGTTATACAACAGATTATGCATTAAAAAAAAGTTTTATGAAAAAAAACGAACGATATTGATAACTTATATGATTTTTTTTTAAATATTTTTCTGGTTTTTATCGTTAGAAGTACTGTGAGATTGCATATGAAATATCCACAAAATGTGACAAATTACGCTAGGGAATGGAGAATAACAGAAAAACCCTAAAGATTTTTTGGGTTCGAATGGTAACTTACTATAAGAATTTACACTTGGTCAAAATTAGGGGTATTTTCTTTTATACGACCACATTTCTCTAAAACTTTCCTACACAGATACAATAGACTAATGAAATTAGTAAATCATTCACACAATTTCGTGGTAGTTTCGTTTCGGGAGATCATATTCAACGAATAGAGTCTTTATGGACGTTGGAAAAACGACGCAATCGTAGAGTGCGATACGAAGAGGGAGTTGCTTGACTTAGGCCTACTTATGTGCGTTCCTTTGTTGGAAACGATATCATGGCACCGATCTTTATCAACAAATATAGAAGACATTGCGGCTTTTTGGGCACCTGAAGTGTAAAATGTATATAAATTTTTATATTATTGATATTTAGTTAAGTTAGTGTTTTGTGTTTAGTGAATCTGTGTTATAATTTTTGTTTTTGCTTAGGTTAGTAGCTACGTTAGTTGCATATAATAGATAACTTCTTTTATGACTTAATTTCATCATTTCAGGTAATAAAACTTATTATTACTGTACCTATATAGGAAAATTTTAAATAAATGAGGTAGTATAACAGAAAAGACCCAAAATTAGGGCCACCACAGTTCCACCCGAACGATTATCACATATTGGTCACAAGGGGACTTAAAAAGGGCTGCTAAATGTAAAAAGTTCTGGGTTTCTCGTATAGAAAACAGTTAAGGAGATAGACATTGATAGGATCTGAGGAGATAGGTGAAAATATAATATGGTGAATTTGCCCTGTTTTGGTAGATAAAATAGATCTTAGCAACAAATATAGAAGACATTGCGGCTTTTTGGGCACCTAAAGTGTAAAATGTATATAAATTTTTATATTATTGATATTTAGTTAAGTTAGTGTTTTGTGTTTAGTGAATCTGTGTTTTTTCCATTGAGTGCTTCCTAAAATATTCCTTAAAATTCTCATAAAATATTAGCCTACACAAGTACTGAAAAATACAAAAGTATTCCACTCTACCAATAAGGTTCTAAATAAATCATTAACTGTTTAAAAAAAGTTTTTTTATTAAGTGATCTAATATAAACCTTAGCTTGTGCTTAGGTAATTATATGACGTGATATGCAGATGAAAAAATGCCTAACCTGACCGAGAAACAATCCCAGGGATTTGCTGAACAATATTCATTATTTCAAATTATTTTCTCTCGGAACTAACATTTTGTAATATTCAACGTAACTCCTCAATGATAAATTTTGTAAAAGTTTTTCGTACACGGTAAATTAATATTGAATCTTTTTCTATCAAATAAATCGCACGTAATCGAGATTGGCACTATTTTGTATAGAAAAATTTCAGGAAAAATCGAGCTTAAATATAGAACATAAAACCTAATTGTAAAAATACAGTACATCCTTGAAAATGTAGAATTTTAGTTCAAAAATTGTTGGGGAGAACAGCTGATTTTTGTTAATCGACTAACAGTGCGCGAACTTACGTTCCGATTTGTTATTTAATTTATAGTTTATTCTTTATAGATACCGGTGGTAATTTTTGTTTGTGACATTCATTATTTAATATAGTTTCGTTTGATATGTGACATTATGTGTGATATTTATTTTAAATAAGACATTTTTATTTCATTTAAATTACCACAACAATCAACGTCGGTTGCCATGGCAACGGAGAACACTAACCTAGATGTTGAACCAAATGGCAGCGATTCAATATGGGAAACCGTGGTCGGGAAAAAAAGACCACTCTCAAATAGTGATCAAGATTCACGCCTAAAGAAGAGACAAGAAATTGACAATACAGTGCGTCTTTCTAACTCATTTTCACCTCTGTCAAACACTATGGATGAAACAGAACTACGAGAGGACAAAGTTCCTCCAATATATTTAAAGGGAGTAGCAGATGCCAACTGTCTTATAAAAATCCTGAGAGACGTTGGAGGACAGGACTCATTTACTTTAAAAAGCAGCGTCTCTAACGTTATCGTTTACCCGAATTCGCCTGCAACTTACAGGATATTTGTGCGGTGTCTAGAACAACACAACGCAAATTTTCATACATATCAACTGCCTTCGGAGAAACTTCCAAAGGTTGTTATACGCGGATTACATCCTTCTGCAAGAACAGAAGATATCCAAGAAGCTTTTCGTCAGTTAGGATACACTGCTGTTACAGTGACAAATGTACTATCTCGCCGAAAAGTAATTGTGAATGACAAACAAGAAGAAGAAATCATCCGAACACCTTTACCACTCTTTTTTGTAGAAATAAGCAGCGACACATACGACGAGAAGGTTTTTGATCTGAAATCTCTTCTTAGCTACAGAATTGTTATTGAAGAACCACGAAAGAAACGCAGTATACCACAGTGTACAAGATGCCAGTCGTTCGCTCACACCAAAACCTACTGTCGCCACCCATTTCGATGTGTACGTTGTGGTGAAGCGCATGATTCAAAAATCTGCACAAAAACTCGCACGACACCTGCAAGATGCGCTAATTGCCGGGGCACGCACCCTGCCAACTATAAAGGTTTTCAGGTGTACCAAACATTGCGCAATCAACGACAGCAAAGGACAGCGTCTTCTGCTCCAGCACAACCAGCAGCAACCACATCATTCAACCAGACAGACTTCCCTCCGCTACCAAACAACACAACAATCAACAACACAGCTTGGCAAAAATCTTCACAACCAGCTACAGCACGACAAAGAACATACAGCAACACTGAAGACATCAACACTAACCAGTCGTCCCAGTGGCCTCCTGTCGAGTCGCATTCACAGACATCAACAGATTTAGTAAGTTTAATCACAAATTTAAATAAACTCATCCAACCCCTTTTCAGTCTTCTTTCACAATTAACTAATCTTACACAGTCGCTCGCTCACACATATGCCAAATAACTTACTGACTTGTGGGTCCCTGTCAGTTCTTCTATGGAACGCAAATGGTCTCGCCCAGCACAGAAACGAACTAGACTTTACATTGCATGACAAACGTATTGACATAGCTTTAATTACGGAAACACACTTTACTTCACGAACTAGGTTCTTCATTCGAGATTACACAACATACAGAACGGATCATCCAGACAACACAGCTCACGGTGGTGTTGCAGTAATTATTAAATCATCTTTAACTCATTATCCCTGTCAAAACATTTCCACCCCGTGCATTCAATTGTCCTGCATCGTAGTAAAAACTCTTCATAAAAATATTACAATCGGTTCTGTTTATTGTCCTCCACGATTTGTTATCTCTCGAGCTATGTTTTCTGACTTCTTTACTAAACTTGGTTCGTGCTTCCTAGTCGGTGGTGACTTTAATGCCAAACATGTTCATTGGGGCTCTCGATTGAGCACTTCTCGAGGAAGAAATCTTTTTAGTAGTATAACTGTGAATAATGTACGTGCAATTTCTCCGAATTCTCCCACTTATTGGCCAACTTCCCCTAGAAAAATTCCGGACCTTCTTGACCTGTTCTTCCAAAAAGGCCTAACGAACGTTCCATACGACATTTCGTCTACACCGGACTTATCATCTGACCATTCTCCTGTGTATCTGTCGCTGTGGGCAGAACCCAGTTCCCAAACCAACCCAACCTTAGTCGCTGGAGAGACGAATTGGAATAACTTTCGTGAAATTTTAAACGCTTCGTTAAATATACCTATTTTACTGAAAACCGGAGAGGAAATAGAAAAGGCAATAGAATTCTTTAACGAAACTGTACAGCAGGCTGTATGGACCTCTTCAATCTGTAAACCTCCGAAATTGTACCCAATTTACCCACAATACATTAAAAATCTTATCACTGACAAACGGCGAGCCAGGAAAAGGTGGCAAAACACTCGATTGCTTGCTGACAAACGTATATTTACTAAATTAACTAATTTACTTAAGACTCAACTAAAACTTTTTCGAGATGATAAACGTGATGAACAAATCAGTCAACTTTCCAGTCGGGATGGTAGCTTGTGGAGGAAAACACGAGCTATGCTCCGACAGTCGCAAGTGCGTGTTCCAATACGTAACGAGGGGGAGCCGTGGAGAATCACAGACGAAGAGCAAGTAGAACTCTTTGCTGACCATTTAGAGCAGATATTCCAACCACATCAGGACTTAGCAGACGTTACACATGATGGTTATGTCCTACAATCCCTAGACACACCTTTGCCGGTTTCGCTTCCCCATGATCCGATTAAACCTTCTGAGATCAAACGCGAAATAGCCGGTTTAAAAACTGGAAAAGCCCCTGGATATGATCTTATATGCTCCGAAGTACTCAAAGAATTGCCACGAAAGGGTATTGTATTTCTAACATGTTTATTTAATTCTATCTTTCGTACAGCAACCTTCCCTATACAGTGGAAGCATTCGCAAATTCGTATGATTTTAAAGCCTAATAAACCTCCCTCTGTTCCTTCATCGTACCGCCCAATTAGTCTCCTTCCACTGTGCTCCAAAATATTTGAAAAGATTTTACACAAACGGCTTTTAACTATTCTTCCACAACATGCCATCCCTGATCATCAATTTGGCTTTCGGTCAAACCATTCTACTATTCACCAATTACACCGTATTGTCGATATTTTAGCGTCATCATTAGAACGGAAATTGTATTCGGCTGGAATTTTTCTTGATGTCAGTCAGGCTTTCGACAAGGTCTGGCATAACGGTCTTTTATTTAAATTGAAATCTATTTTACCGTCTACGTACTATCTTGTAATCAAGTCGTTTCTTTCACATCGCTTCTTTTCTGTAAAACAAGGTTCTGCTGTATCTTCGTGTCGTCCAATAAATGCAGGAGTTCCCCAAGGAGCAGTTTTGTCACCCCTTTTGTACTCCATCTACGTATCCGATTTTCCTACCACACAACAAACTATAACTGCAACATTTGCCGATGACACAGCAATATTAGCCAGCGAAGCCAGGTGTGAAGACGTAACGCTTAATCTTCAACATCACATAAACAATGTACAACATTGGTGTAATACTTGGAAAATTAAACTTAATGCTGAAAAATCACAACACATTACATTTACTCTCAGACGACAAACTTGTCCCCCAGTTTATTTACACAATACACCGATCCCACAAAAAACCTCAGTGAAATACTTAGGACTGACACTAGACAGAAGACTGACATGGAATCCACATACTAGACTCAAAAGGCAATCTCTTAACGCGCGGTTAAAACTTCTCTACAGTCTTATTCACCATAAATCTCCTCTTCCAATTACTCAGAAACTTAACTGTTACAAGGTACTTCTTCGTCCTATTTGGACCTATGGTTCTGTGATCTACGGATCAGCTAAAGTATCTAACATAAAACGTATTCAGACATTCCAGAACAAAACTTTACGCATCATCACAGGCTGTCCAACATACGTTAGTAACAAAACATTACATAGAGACCTTAACATTGAAACGGTGGACGAAACAATAAAGAAACTATACAGACGTTTTCATAGCAAACTACACTATCACACAAATCCACAAATTCAGTCATTGTCCGCTCCTCACCTACCACACAACCCACTTAGAAGACTGAAAAGGCAATGGAATAGAGACCTTTTGTGAATCGTCCTGAGGGGTTGCCGCTGGGCGACTACCTCACACAAGTGACATCAAGACATTTATATAAAACTATTGACATTATAACTGCTGGTTGTGTTAACTTCTTACACAGTTGTAGTTTATTTTCTTAAATAAAGTCAAAAAAAAAAAATTGTTGGTCTAGAGGTAAAGTTGTCGCCAAAATCAGCTGTTTAACAGCTGATTTTCGGAGACGAAGGTTCCTGGTTGAAATCCTAGTGAAGGTAGTTACTTTTATACGGGTTTGAATGCTAGACAGTGGTTACCGGTGTACTTTTATGGTTGGGGTTTAATTAACCATACTCTCTCAGGAATGGTCGGCCTGGGTCTGTACAAGACTACACCTCATTTACACGTCATACACATCATCCTCATCTCATTGGGTCATGGGGTTGCTTATTGTTCTCAATTGAACAGATTGCAATGTATGTGTACACAAATTAGGAATAAAAAAAAATTGTTAATAAGAAAATTTATGTTTTCGGATTCTTGTGAGGAAGATAGTATAGGATTAAAGTCGTTGTGGTAATAAGTGGATAACAGTGAACTCTATCGGGATTTAGCAAACTAATATGTTTTGAGATCTGTAATGCCAGATTAAAAGGCTAAAAGAAGTACAAAAATTTTATTCCAAAAAGTAGTTTGTATGTTTTCTCAGACTTTTTTATTAGTTTACTCGAATTGATTTATGTTTTAAACACACCTGGAGTTTCAGAAAAAAATTTGGTATGATATTACAAATGGGTCGGCAATTTTACATGTTTTTAGCGAATATACATAAATAAACTGGACACTTGTATGCTTTTTGTAC
This sequence comes from Catonia carolina, assembly GCA_035578175.1. Classification (NCBI taxonomy): domain Eukaryota; kingdom Metazoa; phylum Arthropoda; class Insecta; order Hemiptera; family Achilidae; genus Catonia; species Catonia carolina. The sequence continues at coordinate 23,507,678 of JAQMRL010000002.1, read as the reverse complement.
TATGGCAGTCACCAGTGCAATGCGTACGATTATTGCTCGATTATTGCTCAAAGCAATAATCGAAGAAAGAATGAGGTGTAGTCTTGTACAGACTCAGGCCGACCATTCCTGAGAGAGTATGGTTAATTGAAACCCAACCATCAAAGTACACCGGTATCCGGTAACCACTGGCCAGCACTCAAATCCGTATAAAAGTAACTACCTTTACTAGGATTTGAACCATGAACCTTCGTCTCCGAAAATCAGCAGTTAAACAGCTGATTTTGGCGAAGACTTTACCTCTAGACCAACCAGGTGGGTTGGAATTGTTATTAAATAAAATTATGTCTGGTACGCTGGTAACGCCACCATCGGTATACTGGCGTATTGGTGGGCCATAACAACAAGATGGATCCCGGAAGCCAATATAACACCCGGTGGTTATTTTAAACTTAAAAATTGTACAGGTCTATAATACAAAAGTTTTAAGGTCTATGTATATAAGTGTTTTAATATAAATTTTCAGGTGATATTTTTTTAAAATTTCGTGTTAGGGAAAAGTAAGTAAATTTATGTCTGGTACGCTGGTACCGCCCCTTCGGCGTACTCTGGTATTGGTGGGGCATGAAAACAAGATGGACTCCCGGTCGCCAAGATAACTACCGGTGGTGTTTTAGAAAATTGTACAGGTCAAGAAAAAGGGTTTTGATATAAGTTTTTAGGTGATAAATTTATAAAATTTCGTATTTGGGATTAGTTTGTAAGTAAAATTGTGTCTGGTAAGCTAGTACCGCCCCCTTCAGTGTACTCGCGTATCATTGGGCCATGACATAAAGATGGATCCCGGTTGCCAATATGAATCCCGGTGGTCATTTCAAACTTAACAATTTTACAGGTCTATAAAAAGTGTGTTGTACAAGTTTCTAGGTGATAAATTAAAATTTCGTGTTTTGGAATTGTTATTAAGTGAAATTATGTCTGGTACGCTGGTACCGCCCCTTCGGTGTACAGGCGTATCGGTAGGACATGACAACAGGGTGGACTACCGATAATTATTTTAAACATAAAAATTGTACAGCCAGGGGCGGTTTCAGGGAAGGGGCCATGGGGCCATGGGGCCATGCCCCCCTCCCCCGAAATACTAGGAAAACTTAGTTTAATATTTTCTATAAGCTATTATTTCTAACAAAACTGAATCCCAATACTCGTACCTATCAATTAACAATAATTATTTTAGTACAAAAACGAGTCAAACAGAAAGTATCTATTTTTAAATAGTATTAAGATAACAATCAGTGTCAGTAGTCAAAAGCCACTCGCATCCAGTTAGCGCCTTGAAAATTTTTCTATGAATTAAAATTGTGGTTACAGCAAAACAGCATAAAAGAGGACTTTTCAATGACTCAATTACAAACTATGTATTACAAATTATGTAGCAAGAGCTACATAAAAACAAGATAGCCCCCCCCCCCACCGAAAATCAGCCCTGGAACCGCCCCTGTGTACAGCTGTATAAAAAGGGTTTTGATATAAATTTCTAGGTGATAAATTTTAAAAATTTCGTGTTTGGGAATAGTTTGTAAGTAAAATTATGTCTGGTACGCAGGAACTGCCTCTTCTGTGTACTCGCGTATCGATGGGTCGTGACATAAAGATGGATCCCGGTCGCCAAGATAACTCCCGGAGGTTTTTTAAAGATAAAAATTGTTTAGGTCTAAAAAAAAGTGTTTTGATATAAGTTCCTAGGTGATAATTTTTTAAAACTTCTTGTTTGGGAATAGTTAGTAAGATTATGTCAGGTAGCCCTACGCTGGTACCGCCCCTTCGGTGTATTCGCGTATCGGTGGGCCATGACAAAAATGCATCCGGTTCGCAAAGATAACTTCCGGTTAAACTTAAAAATTGTACAGGTTTTTATAAAGTGTTTTAAAACAAGTTTCTCGGTGATAAATTTTTAAAATTTCGTGCTTGGGAATAGTTAGTACGTAAAATTATACCTGGTACGCTGGCACTGGCCCTTCGGTGTACTTGCGTATCGGTGGGGCATAACAACAAAATGGATACCGGTCACCAATATAATTTCCGGTGGTTATTACTTTCTCTTGCCTATATGAATATATAGGAAGGAAAGTATTGTTTTCATATCGATTTTAAGAAATCGAGTTTTCACCGGATCTACAAGTTTTCAGACCCCCTGAACCCAAAAAACATGTTTTTAGCGATTGGTCTGTGTGTGTGTTTGTGTGTGAACAGAATATCTCAAGAACGGAACATCGTACGAACTTCAAACTTGAAACTTAAGATACATACCACTACCGGACCCGACAAGAACATTTTCATCAAAATCGGTCAACCGGAAGTAGTAGTTTATTCGTGTAATTTTTTACTTTTTTGCGATTTTCACAAAAACTGGTCCTACGATTTTTTTAAAAATCGCCTAATTTACTAATTTTTTTATGCTCTACAAGATAGGGTAGACGCCATGTTTGCTGAAATTCTCGGCGAGGCAGTTTTCACGTAAAGAAATTGGTTTTTTAAGATAACGGCTTAAATATGCATTTTAGGGCAAAAATTTAAATAATAAAAGTTGTAGAGAATTTAAAGTCCTACAACTTTTATTTCGAACATTTTTTTGTATAACGCTTAGTTTAACGGTAAAATTAGCGATTTTGTTTTGTTCTCACGAAAACGTGTGAAAAATCTATTTTTTAAGATTTCGGGCTTAGTATGCATTTAACGACAAAAGTGTATATAGTCAAATTTATAGGAAATTGAAAGATCTACAACTTTTATTTTAAACATTTTTCTCTACAGAGCCTAATTTTACGTGAAAGAGTGATTTTCCGTATTTTTAAGCCAAACTGAGGTTGATTTTCATTTAGTGTCTTTCACTCATGATTAAAATTAGGTTATGTTTATTGAGGTTAGTTTTTTGTTTATTTCTAATGTTTTATTACTAATGTTAGGTTAATTGTTAATTATTTGCATTGGCAAGAGAAAGTTGTGTGAGTGTTTCACACCAGATTTTTTTAAACTTAAAAATTGTACAGGTGTACAAAAAGTGCTTTGATATAAGCTTCTAGGTGATAAATTTAAAAAATTTCGTGTTTGGGAAGTTTTAGTAAGTAAAATTAATTCTGGTACGCTGGTACCGCCCCTTTGGTGTACTCGGGTATCGGTGGGGCATGACAACAAGATGGATCCCGGTCGCCATTATAACACCCGGTGGTTATTTTAATTTTAAAATTTTTACAGGTCTATAAAAAGTGTTTTGAAATAAGTTTCTAGGTGATTAGTTTTTAAAATTTCATGTTTGGGAAAAGTAAGTAAAAATATGTCTGTTACGCTGGTATAAATATAACCAACTACGGTGGCATGCGGGCCGCACATGCGCAGTAAGTAGCTCCCCCACCACAGCGTCGTAGCCTGATACAGGCTGCCTCTAAAGCAGTACTCACTACTCATTGTGTTCTGCTCATGCGGTAATCGTTTTGACATTTGTGTCGCTGTCGAAAGCCGCACCCCGTCGAAATTAGTTGCGCGCGCACAAAATACGGGGAAAATGTCTGCGATTCATTTTAGGGTAATTGGCAATAAGTTTTTTTTTCTAAATGATGTACCTACCATAAGTTTTGACAGGCCCGAAAGAGAGGTATGTCATAACCTCATTCTGTTATATTTACTATACGGTTCTTTTTGTTAAAATTTCAAACAACCGATATTGTGCGTGTGTAGTTGATTTCAAAAAATTAACGTATGTTTCGTATAAAATTCACAACTATAAAAATTGATTCAGCTCTTGGAATACTAACAGTAAGGAGACACCAGACACGATGATCTATCTTTGACTTCCCTTCAAAAAGTGATTTTTTTCAAGCTCGTTTATTATTTCTCTTTCTGCCTTACATACATCAAATTACAGATAAAATTTGATATTTTATAACAAAATAATAAAACGCATATTATTATGTAATCCTGGAAACGAAGTTATATTAGCCTACATGATACGCAAAAAATGCGATGAGATTTAAACGTCTTTGTACGAGCGTATCTGATCTAAATATCAGAGTATAATAATAACATTTATAGTGTAATAAAATAAGATCCATTAGGAAGCGAAAGTAATATTTTCAGAATTTTTTGATGAAAAATGAGCTTGTTAGAGTGTAGTGAACGAAACTGGCAGGCAGAGTGCCCTACCGTACCGCGTATTGTCACTATTGTGCTTGAACAACGTGCACTGATTGAAATAAGTTGAGGGGAAAGGTGGACGCAACACATTCTCTCTCAGTCTCGCTACTCTCCCTACATGCCGCCGTAATTGGCGAACAGTATACCGCCCCTTTGATGTAGGCCTACTCGCGTATCGGTTGGGGCATGACAACAAGATGGATCCCGGAGGTTATTTTAAATTGTACATTATAGTTGCATTCCTATTTTGGATATAGTGTGATTCCAAAAGTTTTATTTTTTAATCTTGTACACTGAAAAATATTGAGTTAAAACATACTTTACTAATTATATAGTCAAACTTTTCAAAATCTCCAGATGGCATAGAACCCCACAGAGGGATACCTAAGATTTTTCAAAAGGTTTTTTGAGGGGGTTTGGGTTCGTCTAAACCTAATTATTTTTACTGGCCAATGCCTCCTTAAGAGTGGAAATTTTCATTAGTAGCAGTTTTCCAATAGGGGACAAATGGTTTATCCTGAGATATGCGGGTCACGGAATATACAGTTATGTAAAATTTAATGATGATGGATTTTAGGTACACTCGAAAGAAAAATTCTTTTACTTTTTCGCTCCAGGGCTACTATTTCAAAAATGTTTGGATTGTTGCCTCCTCCCCAGAAATTGTATCCTCAAGCTTTACAAAAATGACATTTATTGGGAACTGAGAACAATCATACAATTTACCATTCACATCTCTGCTATAGGCCTATATCACTCAGATTCAGGAAGAAAAAATTAATACAGTAGTAAATAAAACATAAAAAAGCTGCACAAAAGAATAATGAAAATTTTTTTTAAATTTATTTAAATTTGCATTATTTAACTGCTTGGTTATTAGCAATTACGGTGAGAGATGCACCAAGAACAGTAGGTTTATGAGAAAATTTCTAGAACTTGGCCGGGAATCGAACCACGGACCTCCGTAACATAGGCTAGTGCGCTAAGTACTACGCTACAGAGGCGACCAAAGTAAAGTTTTATTTAATTATTTGTATACTTTAAAAAAAACACAATGACAATTGTTTTATTTCATTTTTTTATTTTATTGATCACTTTACAATATTAAAATTACAAATTCAATTCTAAAATACAAAAAGAAACAAGAGTATTAATATTAAATTAATAATACAATTTTGTATTATTAATTGAATGTAATACACTTGTAAAAAATCAGAAAACAAGAATGACACTAAATCTTAAATTTCTGAAATTAATTTTTTTATTTTCTGAAATTCAAAATATATTTTAAGTAGAATTCCTTTATCCTCATATTGAACTTCAATCTTTCAAATCACAGTTAATACTCATTTTAACTTGCTAATTATGGAATTTAATGAGAAAATGTTCCCTGCATTAACATATCTTCTAAAATAAAATTTTTTATTAATAAGAATTCAAAATCCAATTTACCTTACAGCCTGTAGGTATGAATGAGAACAAGGCTTCACAATGACTACATGAAAAGAACAAAATTCACTTCGTTAATGCAAAGTGTAATAGTTTGTTTTAATATTAAACATGAGAATGAATTGTTATTTTTTTCTTGACCTGTATCATCAAGTACAGATGAGGAGGGTTATATTTATAATGTTGATTTTTCTTACCTGAAGCACACAATTTCAGGTCCCATAAACCCAAAGAAACATATATTACATACATATTTACAAGTATTCGTTCTGTGTGTGAACAAAATAACTCAAGAATGGAAAACTGTACAAAGAAGAACCTGACAAAGAAGAACGAACCTGACACTTTTCATTGAAATCGGTTAACCAGAAGTAGTAGACTGACTATTCGTGCAATTTACTATATTTATCCAATTTCCTCAAAAACATCTACTATCATTTTTTTTAAATCACCTCATTTACTTAATTTTTTTTCTGTTCTGCAAGATAGGGTGAGTGGCATGTCTGCTGAAATTCAAAAGACATGCTTATGCTGATATAGACAAGCTTAACCCCGGGTCAAGGGAATGGTGGTTTGTAGCCAACTGGGCAGTGGCGTCCTGCTCTCCCCGCCCACAATAAACAATAATGTTCCTCCACGGTCACAATACGTCTCTTCAACTGATATAAAACAGACGGCCACCATACATTATCAAAAGCCACCGAGATATCCAGAAATAATGCGATTACATACTTTTGATCGCATTCATTTACGATTCATACGACTTCACCGATCGCATCCTTCATCCCTCTGCCAGCTCTAAAGCCATACTGGCACCCTTGTAAAAGCCCGTTCTCATTAAAATGTCACACAACTGCTTATTTACAATTTTTTCAAACGTTTTACCTAAGACAGGCAGAAACGTCAGCGGTCGGTAGGATTTTGGCAGAGTCACATCCTTGCTCTGCCCCTTATAAAGAACTCTCAATATCCCAAACTTCCAACAGGTACGGTAGAAACACATCATCCGACAGTAACGAATTGAACAGCCTATCAGCTTTGCTCTCCAAAAGCCCAACTAATTCCATAAACCTTGCCAACCTCGGGGCAATGTATGAACTCGTTTTCACACTAGCATTACGAGTGTTCTTGAAGTGCGACCCTATCTCCTCTGCAACAGCAGACATTTCCTTCAGAGCCACAATGCTTTTACGGCTGCTCAGCAGCTCGTCCTGCAGCATTTTCTTTAAGCCCAAAATTTTCTCAATGTCCCCTTTCCTCGCTTTCAGTGGAGGAACACTCCTAGATGAGCTCCCAGCAGCTACCAACGGCTCACCCGCACACAAGAACATATCTAGCTCACTGTCCTCCGAATCAGTGTCCAGTTTACAGCTCGAAGTCCTCAAGCTAGCTTTCCTACAAACTTTTCTATCTTTAGATTTTCCTTTCGCCTCTACTAGAATTACAAACATAGTGGTGCTCCTTTGGCAGTATTCGCAATTTGCTATAAGCGTAAGTTTAATTAAAAAATCATTTAATTAACATAGGCCAATTTTTTGTTTCTCTTTTTGAACAGCCTGAAGTAGACCATATTTTATCAAAAGTATCAACACCACCTTTGGTTGCATTACAATGAACAATAATTTCTGGCTTTCCACTTCCAACAACTGACACACCCTCATACACAAAGTACAAAAGATGCACAATTTTAGTTTGGGTTCTCTTTAATGTACAAAGGGTTAAAAAAGAACCTCCATTAAAACAGAACCTACAATCTTCTACAGATCTATTTTTAGGTATAAGCGTTAGTAAACTGATTTCTCAGGCAGTGTTTTTTTTTGTCATCCCCAAAATAGTAAGTTTGAAGGGTTCTTTTAGCAAGCGGCACAGGGACATGTTGGTCCCTTTAAGCTTCTTGATAAAAAAACTCAAGTTGATACATTCAATTCACCAGTTGCTGTTCCCTAACAAGAAAAGCCATTGTTGTCAACATATATTTGCTGGACACATCACAAACCACAAGATTGATATTTAGAATGGTTCTTGGGCATTAAAATTTTGAATGAACAACCTTTAAAAGCTAGCAGCTGCTCATTAATTACTGCGTCGGTTTGTAAGACCAAACACTTCACCTCCAAACCAATGCCAGTGATGCCGGACTGGGAGCCATCCCAAACACTGTGCATCGTATGAATATTATTTTTAAAAAAAAACAGCTGTTATTATGTTGCTGTGATAAGTTTGTTAGATAATACAAGTTACCTTGTTTGTTTCAAACAGAAAATAAAATCATCTTGGTATTTATATTCTGGTTTTTAATCTAAAGAAATCATAACTGAAGACCAACTTTTTGAACTTTGCCAAAAGACTTCCTTCAAATTCAATATTTAATTTCCTAAACCACATTATCTCAGCGACAATTTCCATACAGATTCAAAATCCAGAATATTCACAATCCCCAACCATGCTTGTGAACACTCGAATGCTGTTCACCTGTACACTATACGCAGGTTAATAGGAATGCAGGATAATACAATCTCACCAGGATAAATAAAAGATTAAGTATAATATTTTATTTTATATTACAATGGCAAAGACATTACCAAAATGCAAGTATTAAACTTTGTACCAAACGAAAAACAATTGCCACCTCCTCCTATGACATATATAGATGAACCATCTTTCAATACACTGGAATGATTATGTAGCATATATGTTTGACTGATTTCCAGGCTCTGAAACTGAACAAAACTTAAATTATTAATTATAATTACAACAGAAATAAAACTAATACCAAATTTCAAGTTTATGCATCCAACTTTATACGTTATGTCTCAGTTTATAGTGTTGGAGTTCATTTTAGGCAACACTTCAAACGTTACACAACTCTACAATTAAGAATTCTGTAACAAATCAACTAATCCAGGCATATTATTTCCATCAATTACAGCAGAATTTTACACAATTCAATACAAATTGCGCAATAGACACAACCAAATTTTAACTAAGAAGTGTTGTTTTAAAAGATGAAAAACCAAAGTGGTTATTATCACTTGTTATTCTACACATGAGTGTAGAAGACCCATGCTCAGAGTGTTGTATGTCGAGAGTTCCTAAAATAACATTTAGATATAATTATCAGTCTTCATTTTCCCGTAACACACTCTTATCACAAGCCAAGGAAATAAATTTCACACAAAACAGGCAGTAAAATCACAAACCCAAGGATAAACAAAAAATGCTGTAAATGGGGCAGATAAATCACACATAGAAAAATAAAATCACTTTTTTGTCTCTAATGTCTGTACATTCCAATCTGTTCAATTCAGAATTTAGCAACCCCAATATGAGATGAAGATGTGTGTGAGTTGTAGTCTTGTACAGACCCAGGACCAACCATTCCTGAGAGAGTACGGTTAATTAAACCCCAACCATCAAAGTACACAGGTAACTTATGCCCGGTATTCAAATCCATATCAAAGTAACTAACTCTGAAAATCAGCTGTTAAACAGCTGACTTACGGTGTCTTTACCTCTAGACCTAACCGGTGGCTAAAAACTTAAAATAAATATCTTAGCTGAAGTAAATTGAATAGTCCACTCCACCCAAAACTACAAAAGAGTCTAGTGTGGAATAATACTGTGTGTGGTTTTGTCAGTAAAACTTACCTGTATGGTAGAAACTGATAAAGAATTTTTTTAATACTTCTTGACTACTATAAAGTTCTTAAACCCACATTAAAACTAGATTAGACTAAGCAGCAAATCTGTAATTATGCTTGAAATTTGTACATTTTATTTTAACATGTTTTGTTAGGAACATAATTTGAAGACACATAAAATCAAAATCAACCTCTGTAGAACTTAAAAATAGGAAAATCACTAATTGACAACTAAACTAAGCTCTGTAGGAAAAAAGTATTTGAAATACAAATCAAAGATTTTTTTTAATTTCTTTTTTTATAATTTTGATTATAAATATATACTTTTGTCATGAAATACATACTACGGCTGCTATCTTAAAAATTCCATTTTTTATTGCTTTTTATGACAAAAATACAGGAAATCACTAATTGACACTAAACTAAGGGTTGTAGAATAAACGCTTGAAAAATGTTTTTGCAAACATCAACATTTCAGAAGTATTGAAACCTTATAAAATACGACAATGGCGTAAGATAAAAGGTTAAAATTTGGTGCCATTACTTACCTGCAGGGATAACAAATAACCCAAATTTCATAAAAATCTCAGGTGGCCTGGTTGAATTTACTTGGAATGACCCACAGATTAAAATACAAAATATCGGGTTTTTGTTGTTTCCTTGTATTTCTGCATCATGCCAAGTTTACACAGGAGGTCAAAGGCTGGTAATTGGCATTGGGAGGGTAACTGATACAAAATATGTACAATGTTTATTAAATACCAGTTAATGCCTACTGGTACTGTCAATTAAAACTGAGCCTTTCTGCATGTGCAGTTGGTCAGCTCACGCCTGAAAATGTTGCTTCCATGAGTATTTATCTTGACCTTTGGGCAATGCATGACGACAATTGGGGTGTCGTTATATAACAAGATGGAAGAACGTGAAGGGCGGGTTCTCAGGACCTTAAAGATAAGATTATTCGGGTACGGCATGGCAAACCCTGAATGTTTCCTGATCGGGGTTTGGGTGCGGGGTTACCAAATCCTTCCCTGTAAAAGAAACAAGCTGGTACGAAACCAAAACAGCAGCCTCGGATGATGGACAGGAACTATGGAATAAAGAATTAGAATTCCCAAAGAAATAAATGAATATGGCTGTTGCAACATGGAATGTGAGGATAATGCTCCAACCTGGTAAAATGATATCTGATGAGATTTTGAAGTTACTAATAAAATAGCCCTTCAAAAAATTTGGTGGCGATGAAGTGAGAGGACTGACAAGAAGGATTCAGAAGGAAAATATTATAAATGATTTGATTCAGATGGGTGTGACAGGACAGAGGGTGCTAATAACTAACAGAGAATTCCAAAGGAAGACAAAATTTACAAAATCCTGTAGAGGTACAAGATGATGATCAAGTTTACATAATGATATTTAAAGTAATGAAACAACAATTTCACAAAAAATAGTCTGGTCACATAATTACAGATTTCCATAGTTGAATTCATATAGCATTATAGTACTAAAATTTAAAATTTATAAAACTTACAGGATGGTAATACTCAGTACAATTTAATGCAACTAAGTCAACAACCGTTACCATCGGCCAAGTTTCACGCTGAGTTGAAACACCACCTACTAATATGAGTTTATTTAAAATCACATGAGATGTATGAGCATAACGTGGAAACATATTTGTCACTAATACTTCTGTCCATAATTTTGTTTTATGATTCCAAATCCAAATATCATTCATTACTTCTAACTTGCTATTTATTCCTCCACTGATGATCATTTTATCTTCTTGAACAATTGCACAATGGGAAAACCGAGGACATGGAGATTCAGAGCATATAATTTGTTCCCAACAATAATCACACGAGTTATTTAAATCAATCTTCCAAAAATCACCAAATACCTGCCAAATATAAAAATCGCACATAAAATTCAATGAAATAATAAAATGTACATACACTGCCTTATATGTATAAACAAAATACACCTACAACTTATTAATATACAAATAAAATCGAATTAAATAAACTTATACAAGAGTTTTTTACAAATTTAGTTTACAACTTCAGAGGTGACTTCTGATTTCTCTAGATTCAGAATTAATAGTGTTGATGAATCATTAAGTAATTCATCACATTTTATAAACAATCCAACCATGAATTCAATTAACATAGTATCATTCAAATTATTATAGTTTCTTTCCCAGAACAAAATTCACAATCAAAAATCTTTTACACATTTTGCATTACAAATTAATTTTCATTTCTATAGCAACTATACAATTAAAATTTCACTACAGCAGTTTAGTGTTTATTCTTTCTTAGAATAATCTTCTGTTTATTTTTACTTTTAGTCAATTTTAACCTTTTTTCTTCATTAACAATAGAAATTATTGAATTCAAATTCTGAAAAATTACGATTTGAATTTCATTAACAGCACGTTGTAGCATAATAATGTTTCATTTTAATTAAATTTGTATATGTTTCCAGAGTTTCTGTACACATGTGTGACAATCCAATTATTCTTAACCTTCCCATTAAAAAATTATGTAAGTAAAAATGCTAATGATATGAAACTACAGCAGATACGGGATTAAACTAGTCTCGGGTCGGAACTGAATTTTTCTGTTCTTAGTACATTTCTGTACGAATACTGAACAGTATCTGATAAACACCTAGCATAAATCTGAAATACCTTTTTTTATTCATTTATTTAACATCGCATCAACTGCAAAGGTCATTAGCGACGACGTTGGGTGTAACTACATACAATGGAGGATGAAATGATTTTTTGTAACGTATGGAAATACGCCATGCCTGAGTGGGATTCGACCCCACAACAGCATGATGAGAGGTGAGTATGTTACCAACTACGCCAATGTGGCCGGCTCTGAAATACCAACTGAGTGAAGAAAGATTATTATTCTCACTGTACTTGGTTGTTTATAACTAGTGACCAGGTGAGCTGTAGGAAGTAAAAGACCGATACAACCAAATACTTTGTTCCTACTGCAGCCTTTGACCTCCTCTTGTACCTTATCAATTGCACTATCATGCCATACAGGATAATAAACACATACTAAATCATAATAATAATAGTAACAATACATCAAGAACACCATTTATATTCTTCTTAATTACGTTTTCTCTATTATTTCTCTTCTACAATATTAACCTTTTCAGTGCCATGGCCGATTCAATTGGCCACGATTGCTTGTTCGTAAATTGCCATGGCCGATTGAATCGGCCGCCAGTTTCAAACCACTGTAGTACTCTCAGTTCTCAACAGATTGTGCTGTTGTTACTCTTAAACGAAAGCCCAGTTATTGCTGTACATGACCGTATATGTTTAGCCTCTTTGGATGTACGGTGACGATTTTACAAGCGATCTAACAGGCCGGTGTTCTCAAGTTGTGTCAAGTCCGTTGTTGACATTTTATAACAGCGTGTATAACCTCTACTGTTGTATTTTGTGTTTAGTTTTGCAACTGTTTTTGATAGTGATTGGTTTATTTCTTTATAATGTCGGAAGATACATTATATTTTGGTCTTGACGATGATGAAATTTGCTAGTTAGCTTTGTGTACGGACTCTGAAAGTGAACCTATGTTAGAAACTATACAATTGTCATTTTTTATAAATACTCAAATTTTCTGTCCCGTCATGCTGAACTAATATCCTTAATAAGTATGTTTGTAGTGACAATTTATAAACAAATTTAATATGGTTTTGTTCAAAATTAAATGGGCTTCGTGATAGATGTGCCAACTTGCGTAAATAATATAAAAACTAGTTGTTTTGTGTAAAAGTGAAAAAAACAATTTTCTTCGATTTCTTGTACTGAAATTTTTTAAAAAAGACAAGCATTAGTTTTGACCATGTAGGCCTATATGCAATTCTTCATCTACTTTTGAGGTAAGACCAAAATTTCAAGTCTCTAGAATTATTACTTTATCTGTAATCTAATTAAACAAATAAGCTTGCTTTATAGATCAAAAGTGACTTGGCATTTTATGCACAACCATGGTGAAAGAGGGTGGCACCGAAAGGGTTAAAAACATATTTACACTTACAGTTCCTAATGCAACACAAAGATTTTTTTATCCTTGTAACTCACTGCCTCGTTAAATTATGAATTCTCCACCATTGAGTTTACTTGAAATCAGTAACCTATAAGAGTGTATCAAGTAGTGATGATATGTACTTGGTAAGCTATGTTTCAAATACAAGCTTGAAACTGGTCCAATGTATCTCCTACAATTCACCCCATCAAAAGATTGAATGAAACCCAAAATAAAGTTACTAACGCAAAAATAAACATGAACCAGGAAATATAAACCAAAAACCTATACATTCTGTAGAACATTCTAAAGACCTCAAAAGAACCAATAATTAACATTTTGCTCTGCAACTGAAAATATTGCTCCAAGACAGGCCATTCTTGCACACTGGCAAAATTTACCACTAAAGGGGACCTCAAGCATAAAAGACAAGGAATAATTTAAAATTTAATACCTACACAAATTAATTATTTACACTACATTGATTTGGCACAGTAACCACAAAATTTTTTTAACTTTAACAAGATATTTATACTGTTTTAACGTAATACTATATACAATATTATCAAGATTTTAAATAAATATAATTCTGATAGAAGAGATAAACATTGCAAAAAATTACATTAAAATGTATAGCATACCTTTAATTCCTTTGAGCAACCACCAAATACTAAAAATGTTTTATAATTATTAAAATCAATAATGCAAGCGCTATGTCTCCATCTCGGTTCAGGTTGTGCATTCAGACTAGTTTCATTATCAATATTGGTTTTAATCAGAACATTAGTATCAACTGATAACTTATTTTCTGTAAGGTTACAATTAATCAGCACCGGTACTGTATTGACGCACTTAAGTGGTGATGCTCTTCCCCCATACAAAATCAATTTTGTCCCAAATTTTGTTTCTTCAAAAACTGTACACGAATGATACATGCAATTAAAGACCACATCCGTATCTAGAGTATTAACTTCACTACATCGATCACCTTCCAGTTCAACATATCTGATCTTATCTATTCTTCTGTGTGGTCCATCTTCTATCTGCCCAAAACCTCCGATATTTAATATTATACTTCTATTATTTGCCGTAACTAGAACAGAACTATGGCCAAACTGTTTTAATTTTGGCATCCATTTTAAATCTAAATTAAAAAATAAATTAGATTGTGGTGTTCCTGAAATAGAAATAGACAGAAAAAGATTAATATAAAAATGTATAAGTAGTATTAGACCTGTTTGATTGAATTTTTGTCAATAGCAAGTTTATCCTGTATAAGACTCTGCAGCTAAAGTTCAAATATATTGTGACAATATCGTAAACACATGGTTCGGGTAATTTTTAGAATTTCATTCATGGAAATAGTAAAGAGAGGATAATAGAGTGAAATAGTAACAATAAGTGACAATAGGACAATAAAGGTATGCCTATTCATGAAAGTTGTTTGAAAGTACTGCGCTATTATCTATGAAAAGGTCGGCCTGTAACAGCTTCTCTTTTACAAAAGACCTATTGTTGACTTGTTTACAATATATTTTTCTAGCACTCATTTATAAAGGGTTATTTTTTGTACTTTATCATTTGCATGGAGTTTCTCTGCTTTTTCTGGAATGATCTTTTTAAATGAGTATACGAGGGGGTACCCAAAAGAAACCGGAATTATTTTTTAAAACTATTTATTTTTAATTTTTTTACAAAAGAACCTTATCCCCTTCAAAATACTCTCCATTACAACTAATACATTTGTCCCACCGGTGCTTCCACTGTTCAAAACATTTTTTGTACTCCTCTTCAGTGATGGCTGCCAGCTCATCCGTCGTTTTTTTCTTGACATCATCAACGTTGTTAAATCTGAGACCTTTCATGCCCCTTTTCATGCATGGGAACAAGAAAAAATCACACGGAGCCAGATCAGGTGAGTACGGTGCGTGTGGTAGCAAAACCATGCCGTTTTTCGCCAAAAACTGGGTAACCGAGATTGCCGTATGTGCAGGCGCGTTGTCGTGGTGGAAAAACCAGTCCCCTGTCTGCCACAAATTAGGTCTTTTACGACGAATGCTGTTTCGTAGTCTTCTTAACACTTCAAGATAAAAAGCTTGATTTACCGTCTGGCCTGGTGGAACGAACTCTGAATGGACAATTCCCCTCACATCAAAAAAACAAATCAGCATTGTTTTGATGTTCGATCTGACTTGACTTTTTTTTGGTCGGGGTGATAATGAAGTCTTCCATTGACTGGATTGTTTGTTTGGTTTCTGGGTCGTACCCATAGCACCAAGACTCGTCACCCGTAATGATCTTTGACATGAAATCTGGATCAGTTTCAAGCTGTTGTTTCAAATCACTACACGTTTCAATTCGACGTTCCTTTTGAGTGTCTGTCAGAACCCGAGGCACAAACTTGGCAGCGACTCTTTTCATTGTCAAGTCTTCTGTTAAAATGCGTTGGACTGAGCTCCAAGATAACCCACTAACCTGTGATATTTGGTCAATGGTCTGTCGTCGGTCTGTTCGTACAATTTCTTTCACTTTCACAACATTTTCGTCTGTTCGGGAAGTCGACAGTCGTCCAGAACGAGGTTTGTTCTCAATCGACATGTCGCCATTTTTAAAGCACAAAAACCACTCGTACACTTGGGTTTTTCCAATAGCGTCGTCTGTGTAAGCTGTGTTCAACATTACAACTGTTTCCGCGGCGTTTTTACCGAGCAAGAAGCAAAATTTCACAGCCGCACGTTGTTCATTAAAACTTGCCATCATGAAAAACGACACGAGCACAAAACAGCACTAGCGAGAACAATCACTGCACGAGAACAGAACAAGCTAGATCAACGAACAAAATGGCATTGAACTGGCAATGAGTAGCGCTACAAGCAGCCTAGTGGCGGGAATTTGTACTGCACAAGCTCCGCCCACAGCAGAGCTATTCCGGATACTTTTGAGTACCCCCTCGTATAAAGAGACCCCCGAGCGCGGTCAGGGTTAGTATTCGTTTGATCTTTGACGAGTTACTGTCGGGCGTTATACAGGTTAACGATTCCGAGCATTGTGTTGGTCAACGATTGTTATACTGTCTTTGTTTGTGTGTGTACTGTGAAAAGCTTTTGTGTATCTGTATTAAAATTCAGTTTTTGTGTATCCAGTTTCATTTTGTATGTGTAGTCTATAAAATTGATTGTAAGTAGTGCTCAGTAAATTATTAAATTATTTATTGTTCATTATTTATTTTGAGTAAATTATTAAGTCATTTATTGTATTACTTTATTATAATTAGTTTATTTTGTAAATCGTTTAGTGTAATAAAGATTTGTAATTGTAAACTTTAGTGTATTAATTATTTAATAACCTAGATCCCAAAACGGACCTTAGTGATAAGTGTCACAATATTTTGGCTGATCGTCTTCCACTAATGAACAGAAACCAGAATATTTGAGGAGCAAATAATCAAAATGAGTTTTGTCACAAAAAATAGAAACCAGAGTTAAACATGCAGTCTTATTCATTTTACTTTCTGGAATCGACCTAAACTTATGTTTTCAATCAATAAAAAATTATCTCTTGTTAAATGGACAATGAAAATCAATCTTTCATTAAAAAGTGTTTTGTCCATAGCTCTGTTACGTTCAAAAAGTATTTTGTCCTACAACCAATCACAGTAATGACAGACTCCCCCCCCCAAAGTTTCTGATTGATCCTATTTTTAACAGTAGAACATTTTGAGTACTTCCAAGAAATTTAGGCCAGTAAAAGTGTTTTGATGGAACTCGCGAATGATGAGGAAAAAAATTGCAAATGTTTAGAAGAAGTTGCTGAAATAACTTAAAATTTAAATTAATATTAATAAGCTTAAAACCAATTTACAAGGCTTATACTGTCATAAAATTAACATACGAAGTAACAAATTTAAGTAGTTTACACACATTTAACGTTGACGTTATTTTTCGCGATTTGCCATAATTAGCAAAAGTGTAACAAAACATGTTTTGAAAATTTGCTCCTCATTTTTGGGCTTTCATATTACTCTCTGTAAAATTTCCTATGTTACATCTTCATGATTCAGTTTCTGTAAAATGATTCAAAAATGTATCACTATTCAATTGCTAATGTTTAAAGTGCATTATGATCGCCTTTTTTTAAAAATACACAAGAAATACTGGAACATTATAGCACAAGATTATGAGTATATTGTTTACGTGTACTGTGTTTAGTACCGTTACTGCCTTTTTTATATTTACTCTTGCATTTTCAGTTAGTTATGGCTCCTATGTCTGATGCTGCTTTTGCAGTAACTTTTTCCATGTCTACTGAAGTTACAATATTTACGTTACACTGTATTTGAACTAAACTGATTTCTCATTATTTTATTTCATATTGTCATAGGCTGTAATATTACATGAATTAGAAACTGCATAATAATAATAATAATATTTATTTATTCCACTTTATACAAATACAAAATTATATCTTATCTACTAGGAATAAATAACCACCAACTCAAGTAAACGGTGGTTATATATATAAAAAAAACACAAAAAACATAAAAACAAGTTTACAAATGAATTATAGAAATAAATTACAAATCAAATGTCGTCATCCACTACAAATGACAATTCAAATTTTAGCGGCAGCTACAGCGCATGTTAACTATATTTTTTAACAACAATATTAACCCAGCCGTCAATCTTCAGAGCAGATATTCACCTGTACATGACTCACACTAAAATCAGTTATTGTTATATTGTTTACCAAGATCAGTAAATTCCTACAAAGACTGAATAGCAAGCACTGCAAGTCAGCAACGGTAAAACACCAACACTAACCAACAATTCTTACAAGTGAATCAACATCAGTTATCTCATTGAGCCAATCTTTAACCTTTCTTGAAAATATTAACACGTTTAAGCTATTTTTAATTTCAATAGGCAACAGATTAAAACACTTCGGACCTAAAAAACAAAAGTTTTAGTAAAAAAGGATTTATTAACTTTCGGTCTTACAAAAAGTTGTTGGCTTGAACCTCTAGTTCTGTGATATAAGTTTTCAGTACCACTGTTGCCACTTTTTTTATAAAATAGTTTTAAAACTTTAAAAATAAATAAGTTTTTAATGGGCAAGATACGTAAATTTTTAAAATCATTAACAGTACTGTCTCTCTGACGTTTAAATAGCAATATTTTAATGAAATATTTTTGAGTTACAAACAATTTATTTATTAGTTTATCATGAGTACCCCCCCAAAATTCAATAGCATACTGAAGACGCGATTGAACCAAAGAAAAGTAGAAAGATCTCATTAAATTTAAGCCACAAAGGTTTCTCAAGAAATAAAATGCCCGAATTGATTTACTGATATCAGAATGTAGCTGATTTACATGATTTCTAAAGGAGACCTTATCATCAAGAATCAATCCTAAATATTTTATTTCTTTTACCTGTTCAATTACTTCGCAGCTGCATCCAACAGGATCGGAACAAACGTGATATTTAATATCACGATCGAAATTGACACCGACTAAGTCAAAACTAATTATTTTTGTTTTTGATGCATTTACTACCATTGCATTTCTCTCACACCATTTTCTTAGCAATACTAAATCATGTGATATAAAGTCATAAATTTGCGACCATTCATCGCTTGCGTATATAAATGCAATATCATCAGCAAAAGCTGTAATTCTACCATAGAAGGGTTCAAATAATAAATCGTTAATAAATAACGAGAAAAGATCTGCTGAAATGACAGATCCCTGAGGGACGCCAACTCCTGCCACCCTCTCATCACTTAAACAATTTTTCACACGGACTTGTTGCGTCCGGTTTTCAAGGAAAGTTCTGAACCAATTCAAAGCTGGGCCTCTAACTCCTGCAGCTTCTAGTTTGATAAGTAGTAGATTGTGATTCACCAAATCAAACGCTTTTTTAAAATCAACAAATAGCCCTGACACTTTTTTACTACAATTTAAGTTTTCAAATACATCGCGTAAGACGACTTCAATCGCATCTTCAGTACTTTTTCCTTTTTTGAAGCCAAACTGGTTGGGGGGAAAAAAAGTTGGTAACATTTAAAAAGTTTAATAGTCTGGTCCTCATAACCTTCTCAAATATTTTGGAAAATATTGAAAGTAATGAAACTGGCCTATATTGCTCGACCGCATCTGGGTTGCCCCTTTTAAAAATTGGCACAATAACAGATTTTTTTAACAACTCAGGAAATTTCCCAGTAACAAAACTAATATTAATCAGTTGAGCAAGTGGACAAGAAACTAGGTGAATAATCTGCTTTATGAAAGAGACATTAAAACCATCAAAACCAGATGATTTTTTATTTTGCATACCTAAAACTACACTTTCCACTTCACATTTGTGAACAAAACTGAGAAATAAAGAACTAGGCTGTGATTTTAAAGAAAGTGAATCACTCAAATTTTTAGAAATTGCGCACACATTAACACTATTCAAAAAGAAATTATTAAAAGTGTTTGCTATCTCCCTTTCGTTATTTATTTCTCGACCATCAACTACTAATTTTTCAATTAATTTATTTTTCCTTCCCAGCAATGAATTAATGACTCGCCAATTATCAGCTGGTCTATTTCCACACTAATTTTTCAATTAATTTATTTTTCCTTCCCAGCAATGAATTAATGACTCGCCAATTATCAGCTGGTCTATTTCCACATTGCTGGAATTTATATGCATAGTACTGACTTTTTCTTAATTCTATATCTGAAGCTAGTTTATTTTTAAAGTTTACATAGTTATTTCTAAAGCAAATATCGTAAGGCCTACATTTTAATTGATTGTACAACTTGTTTCTTATCCTAATTCGTTTTAATAAGTTATCATTCATCCAAGGGCTAATTTGTTTTGCTCTAAATAACTGATTACTTATTTTAATTTCAGAAGTATTTTATAAGAAACAACTTGATAGTAAAAAATGAAATTGATTGAAGCTGAAATCAACATCATTTTTGTTGAAAATTCCGTTCCAGTTTATTAATTGGAGGTGTGATTTTAATTTATTTATATCAATGTATTTTTTGTTATCATATACATGATTAGGAATAAATGACTTTTTATTAGGGATAGAAAGATTTAATCCAACTGCACAATGGTCAGATAAGTTGATATCAAAAACACCACCTTTCAGTGCATTCATATTACTGTAACGAACAAAAATATGGTCTATACATGTTTTAGAAATATCAGTTATGCGAGTAGGAATGTTGATTAATGACGTAAGTCCACTGCTGTTCATGATTGAAATATAACGATCCCTATCAGGATTATATGCCTTTCCGAGTATGTCCACATTTACATCACCAAAAAACAGTGCGTTTGTTTTAAATTTTGCAAGGAAAGTCGGGAGTTCTTGTAAAAAAATTGATAGCGAAACACCATGGAGTCTATACAGACCAGCAATAGAAAAAAGCAAATTATTAATTTTAAATTGTAAGAGTGTACAGTCAGCCGAGGTGAGACGGCATGGGACCTGAGTAGCATTAATGTTCTTATCTACATAGATAAGAGAGCCTCCGGCCCGATAAGTCTCATTACAATTAGCGAAGCAAGAATAACCAGGAATTTCATAGAGTTTTAACTCCGCATTAGTTATCCAGATTTCACTCATTATCACAAATTGTATCGATTTGGATTCTAACAGTTTATTAAATAGGGCAAAAATAAATACAAATTGTACAAACAATCAAAGGTTGATAAATCAAATCTGATTATAAGCCTATACATAAGTTTACCCACAACAAAGTAATTAACATAAACAATATTCCTAATGCTGTACAGTTTCAAAGAACCAAAACAAAATTTAATTTAACATATATATAATATCGCAATTGAACAAAACAATAATTTGGCCAAAAACAAAACTCACCGCGATAGAGATGTCCATTATAACAAACAAAATACTCAATACCCCTACCAGTTAATTCTTCTTTAACCAGTTAATACTTCTTGATATCATCAGCCTGGATGACTCTAACACTTTTGTGACCCTCTGACTTACGCACGTAGAATTTGCCCCCATGGCACCACACAAACCGTACATTCTCAGACTTGCATATCTCCATCTGAGCTAGGAGAACCTTATTATCAGGTGTGAGGTGTTCCCCGATGTAGACCCTGGTCGCCGCAAAGTCCCTGTTGACATCGCAAGCCTTGATACGTTTTTTTCTCTCGGTACTTCTTTAACCAGGTATCGCGCTGTTCCCGGGTGGTGAAACGAGCAATGAGAGACGGAGTCCTAGCTTTATTGTATGATTGTACCCTGTGCACTGCTACTACCTCCCTCACATCAACCTCCACCCCGATGACTCGACCCAGATCACGCAGAATTTCCATTTCACTTTCACCTGGTGTTTTTGGTATGCCGTTAACTTCGATATTATTCCTCCTAGAGTACTGTTCCAACTCCCTCACCTTGTTTTCCAGCACTCCAATTCGTTGGGATAGCACACGCGATTCCTGCTTTAAACTTCTGTTGTCTTCCATAATTTCCTTATTTTGAGACCTAATGGCCTCCATATTCATATTAGACTCATCAAGTTTAGTCGAGAAAAACTCCAGCGACTTCTGAAATTCTTGAAACTGGCTTGAGTACGATTTTAACTCACCGAAAATTTCTTTCTTGAATGAGTCCAATAGCTGAATCATAAATTCTTTAGTCAGAGAAGTGGAATTATCCTCTGACTTACTGCTAACGGATGGAGTCTTAGATTTTCTGCAATCCCCACAATACCAGTCCTTCCTCGCACCACGTGTCAACACTCCCTCCGGAAACTTATTCGACGCACATTTATTGTGGTAAACACTATTACAACCACCAGCACATTTAAACACATCACTGACCCCTTCACAGCTTAAATCACACGCGCTGCAGTTACCAGACATTACGAATAAAAAAATAAAATAATAAATTCAAAAGGTTATAATATAATAATTTAGTAAGCAGGACTACGCTTGCTCTTGTGCAATACAAAAGCTAGCTCTTATCTAAGCGATCCGCTCACTACGACGGACTGTGGACGACTCAATAATCTGTAAATACAAATTTTTTTGTTTTTATAATGGAAGCCATTTACGACCCAATTAAAATAAGGCTAAATAAATAGAAAAGCTAACATTAATTTACAGTTATACAACAGAAAAACTATATGTTAATATTTAGCCTACCTTGTGTTAACTTTCTAAAGTTTTCAAATGGTACCCAACTATCCAACCTGCCTTTAGCAGCAACTACAAGAGTGTAATGATTACACTTTAGATGCCATTCTTCCCACTCATCAAATGGTTCTAAACTGCAAGCTCTAAATCTTTCTTCTTCTGATGTAAGATTTACAAATGCTTCCCAAACAGATACAGCACAACACTCTTTCCATCCCTAAAAGAAATAATAAACCTTAACATTTTCATGTACAAAAAAGAAACTCTTAATTCTTTTAAGTAGACTACATTTGTAGGTGATAATGAATAGATAGGCTACTTCATAACACCTAAGTGCTTAGAACTCCATTAAAATAAAACTTTTACAGCTCTTTAACAAAACATACGCAGGCTACGCACTTTCTTCTCATTCTTTTTAACAAGAAACCATTGCCAACATAAGGTGCCTCTGTTTTGCAATAAGTGAATACTGCTTTGCAATAAGTGAAGCAAAGACCTTTGCCTTCTCGTTTTTTAATACCGTACCAATCAATGGATGCAATTTTAAGTTGAGCTAATTTCTACTAGGTAGCCTCCTCAAATAATAAATTATAATAAAAGTAGTAATTTTTTATTAAAATAATATTGGTATTGTATTCTTAGTTTTTTCCACGCATGCAACAAACTTATGTCTTCAAAATTGTTATCACGTACAACAAAAATTAAAATTTATAGAACAATTATCAGTCCAATATTGCTCTACGGAGCGGAGACATGGAAATTAGATAAAAGAGAGGAAAGGAAATTGATTGTATTTGAAAACAACATCCTTAGAAAAATTTACGGACCTGTAAACGAGGGAGGAGAGTGGAGGAAAAGACACAACAGAGAACTTAGAGACCTTTATAGGGAGCCAGATGTGGTGTGTGAGTTCAAGTGTAGAAGAATTAGATGGGCTGGGCATGTTTTAAGAAGGAATGAGGACAGTAATCTTAACCAAGTTGTTAACAAAAAATCCTGAAGGACGACGACCGAGAGGAAGACCACGACGTAAATGGTGGAGTCAAGTGAGGGCCGATATGGAGAGAATTGGAGCGACCGAGGAAGACGCGGGGCATCGAGAGAGGTGGAGGGGCTGTGTTGGTGCGGCTAAATATCTACTTAGATATGTGTGGCCATGGCAGTAAGTAAGTATTCTTAATTTTAACTTTTTACACTTATGATTAATACTTAAGTGACTCATAACATACATTCAAGTAAATAAAATGGATCCAAAGAACATCAAATTTGTCAAAAACATTAAATCAGCAAGGGGTCAATTACGTTTTGGTCATTAATAATATTTTCAAAGCTTCATTTCTTCAGCTATCTTTTCATACAGAATCAGAAAATATGAAGTTAAATAATCATAAAATAGCATTATTCCTTTTTAGTTAAGTTCCTCTATAAAACTCCACTGTACATCAAGTTATGTTTTTGGTTTATGTAAAACACATACCTGATTACTGAATCGTTTTTCCTGAGACTTTAAAGTTGGATAGGTCGAAACAGACAACAGCGGACTATCAATCGACATAAAATGGTGTATCATAACTGAACCAAATCCATCATTCGGACTTATTTGCTCATAAGTAATAAAAACAGCATCCTCCAATAATTCTTCCACAAACTTGATTAACCTCCTTGAACTGCAAATATTTTTAAATTAGGCACACTATTATTTCGTACATTAGTGTTAATTATAAAAACACTTTTAATAACAGCTGTCAAATCCTGGGTAATAAAACCAAATAAGACAGTACAGGATATGAAAAAAAATTATTTTTTTTTGGTTTAACGTCAGACTGTTCTGCAATTACTGCTAATGCAGACGGTGAAGGATGAAATAATTTATTTGTAACGTATGAAAATATGCCGTGCCTGAATGAGATTCGAACCCAAGACTGCATGATGAGAGGCGAGCATATTACCAACTACACCAATATGGCCAGCAGAAAGAAAAAGAAGAACTATACAAGCAATATTAACGATTAATGGAAACTATCAGAAAATGAGGATTAAAATTCTCTGGAAACCTGTACAGAATGGATGACAAACAGCAAAATAAATTTTACTGCCCAGTACATAATAACCTAGTTATTAAACAATAATAGCCTAATAATTTTTTTTTAATACAAATCTAACACATATTACAAGCTGATTTCATTTTATTAGCTTTATTTACGACAAATTTATTTTATTTTACTAAAATTATCACAAAAAAAATTGTTTTGGAAAAATTACACATACGTAGCATTTTCTTCTGATTCTTAAAACAAGAAACCATTGCCAACATAAGGTGCCTGTGTTTTGCAGTTAAGTGAAGACAATGACATTTGCCTTCTCTTTTTTTTAATATTGTACCAACCAATGGATGCAATTAAGTTGAGCTCAATTCAACTTGCGTACTTGAATATAAATTGCAATAAGGGTAATAATAAAGTAAGAACCCCACATTTCTCTGGACAATTTCTTCTCAAGCTGTTTAGCGCTACAGATGCGTATACAAACATTCCTACAGACTTGTTAATGGGTGATATTTGGATGCATATACAAGCCCATAGGTGAGTGGGACGGTTCTTATATGCGTCCACTATATGGAAAATGTTAAAATACGTTCTTCCTACTGAACAATATTTCATCCTTATTTTTAAAAATGTTATTATCTAGTCTATTTGCCCATTTTTGCTAACTAAATAATAATGAAATTTCTGTTCATAAAATTTTTAGTCAGTCAAAAAATTTTAAACTTTTGATATTCGACGACTGCAACAAAACAAAATGCCCACAGATGGAGGTTATCGATCAAGAAGAGGGGTAGTCACTTAACCCTATCGCTGGTAGTCCTAGATATTTAAGTTACACACTTCAATTTTCACTTGAAGTTAACATATATTTACTGATAGCTTTGTGTAATCTGTCTTTTGGCAGTTTATGATACGCTCCCATCTATTGGCTAACAATTGAACTAAAATTTGTTTCATGCCGTTTTTCAGATTTACAAAACTGATTTTCTAACCATAAGATAAACAACACTAGCATGAAATTGAAACTAACATGTTTTAAGTTTATTACAACCTCTTTATTTTTTGGATAACTGCATTATGCAGTGTAACTGTATTTTTTGCAAAAATATTTTTTTCAAAAATATTATTTTTATTTTTTATTTCATTCAACTGTGTATGTTACTTTTGTTTAGTTTTATCTCATTCTTTACTTTTAGTTTAACAGGAATCTGACTGGTTATGTGTAGTTTAACCTCTCTGTTTTGTGTGTATGACAACTTCTTTGTTATGAGTTTTATATTAATGAACATTCGTATTGTAGGTACTGCATAATCATGTTACTAGGTTTTCAGTTTAATCATAGTTTTATTAACAAATTAGTCTTAAATACAATATCACGTCGTCATTAGCTCAACTTAGCACAAGAACAGAGTTGCTGATTTCCTAATTCAGCATAGAGATGGTCTAAACGCCATTCCCAATTCAAAGAAGTTTTACTGTATTACTTGGTTTTGCTATAACCATCAAACTGTCTTTAAGTTTCTGTTATCATTTTAAGGTTTTAATTACAGAAAAATTTCAGTACAAAAATTATATAAATTAATATTAACCTTTCTTCATCCATGTAAGTGACAGAGCATTCAGATAGAATCAATGTTGGTGTTCCATTTTCAAACTGAAACCGACTCAAAATTTCTTTAATACGAGACAAATTTCTTAAATCACCTGACATTAAACGATACTTTTCACTCCACAGCCCATCGTCACTGAAACCAACTAATAAAATGAAAAAGGAAACTGTAAAAATTAAAAACATACTACAAGAAGAAATCATCTAACGATCAAGTACCAATTTGGAAATTAGTTAACAGTTTCATCACCACAAAAGTTTTTGTAAAGAATTCTTCAGATTGAACAGCAAACAGGTAAAATAAAAGTCCAAAAAACATGAGGCATTTGGCAAATATGGCAAAATAATAAGAGTATCAATTATTTCAACTGCAGAGCTATAGCAAAACTAAGATTTATGCAACCTACATCAAAACACAGCTGGTGCAGTAGTTAATTAATTAACTCCTATAAAAGGAAATTCAATTTGAAGACAGATTTTACTGAAATCATGGATACCTTAAAACAAATGATTTCCTGAATGCCTAAAAAAGTATTTTGAATATTTAAGAAATCCATGCCACATGAAATGTTAAAAAGAGATTTCACTACAAAGTAGCCTACATTTAGAAAAATTTATTCACTTAACTATACTTCACATACAAGAGACTGTGAATTTTCTATTTGTGCATTAGTGCCTCACCTTTTACATTTGTAAGTTTATCCACAAGTTCCTTGCATTTATATATGATATTTGCTTTTCTCATAACTACAGCTGGTAAATCTATTTCGAAATAAGTCAAATTTTTGCTCTCTAGAAGATCATTTAATCTGAAAAAACTAGTGTCAAACCCAGCTCCTAATGATAATATCTGGAAAATACAAATCAATTACATAGAATTACTAGGCAGATTATTACAGTTAAAATTTTATAAATTCCTAAATGAAATTTTAATACAGTATTTATATTTCATATAATGAATTTATATAATAATTTCCCAACCTCTTTTTAAACTGTGTCACCTTTATTTTTATTCTTACTTACTTGTGTTTTGGTGGATCCACCATCATCAGAGTAAATAAAAAAATTGAAACTAAAAAATTTTTATCTCACTTATTTAAAATTTACAGAAGATTATATATCTTCAGTCATTTGTATAAAACTCTTTAAACAAGTACGTAATAAATAAATTAAAATAAAAGTAATATTATTAAAATATTAATAATTAAAAATAAAAGTAATAAATAAATAATACAATAAGATGTATCATCTTCTGTAAATTTTAAATAAGTGAGATAAAAATTTTTTTAGTTTATTTACTCTGATGATGGTGGATCCACTGAAACACGTGTAAGTAAGAATAAAAATAAAGGTGACGCGGTTTAAAAAGAAGGTTGGTGAAATTAATATATAAATTCATTACATGAAATAGAAATAATTTCAAACTGCAGGATGCATTATAAAGATTTATTTTTAATACAGTAGTTATCACATACAGTGACCTATCGGTTAGTGTGACAAATATTCGGGAGAAAGGTTGGTCTGCTATTACGTGCAAAATAAAATATCATTTACAGTGCCATCGATTTAAATCACATATCGGTTTTAGTGACAACAGAACAGTATGAATTTTCTCAAAAACTACCCTTTTTGTTTACATCCCCTCAATAACGATATTTTTTACACTACAAAAGATGGAGTAAGTGCCACGTCTGCTGAAATTCTTGGGGACTAAGCATTTGAGGTGAAAAATTTATTTTTTTTTAAGATTACAAAAGTTTGCCATTGGGTGATTTCTTCAATCAAGATGAAAACAGGACATTAAACACGTACATCACAAATGTAGGCCTATTGGTGGGATGTATGAATACACAGTAGTAGTTGTTTCTAAATAAAGTTGTTACTATGTTACCAACAGACAGGTGGAGTGTCGAATAATTTATACTCATTCTGTTAGTTGCAGGGCTAAAATAAATAGTTCTGTTTCTTATCACATGATCAGCCAATTAAATGACTGAATCATTTCAGAACAGAAGAGGCAGAGGTGTAAAACATACTATCAGAGTTATTTCCTCTGAAAATAATAAATTTCATTATACAGCCAGACCCTGTGGTGAATGAAGTGAAAGTGTCATTTGCAGAATGGAAAATTTGTGCTATTTAGAGGGCCCAGCATGCTGATAAGCGTACTATTCCTCTCAGTGAGGAAGGTAATTGTAAACCATCTCACTCCTCGTTTTACTTAGTAAAACCTCTACAGGTTCAAACCAGCCTTTTAGCTGATGACCCAAACAAAAACACTAAATATAGATAAAGAATTTATTTCATGTTGCAACAACTGCTTTCTTCATTAATGACTAATATGGGTTGAGGTACACAATTGGTAGGATTTAAAGTTGAATAATTCAACCCTAATTACAAATTTAACCTGGGACCATCCGCTCTGCAGAGTGCAGCGCAGTTTATAGAGCTCTAACTACTGGGGCACAAAGGCAGCAAAATTATAATTTTCTATACAATTTTTTTTATATAAAGTGTTTATGACCTTAATATTAATTTGGAGAACAGTCAATTTCTGAACAGAAATCTAGTGACTATTATTACACATGTTAATTAACTCAGCAACAGAGAACTACACACATCAAAAATAAATAAATTGCGAAAGAATTTATAAAAAAGATTCTGCATCTGTTGCATCTTGCAACAATAAAACTAACCTAGAAAAATAATGAAATTTCTTAATGGTATTGAGCTAAACCTTAAAAATTAAATAAAATTGATTGAAATTTATTAAATTGATTTTAGGACATGAATGAGCTTAATTTCTTAATACTTTCGACATTCCACTAACAGATAATATAAACTACAGTATTGATGCCAACGTATAGGATTGCACTTGTACATGCAAGTTCTTGTACGTGTGTACTACTGTACCTAAAAACAAAAAATCTGGTGTGAAAGACTCACACAACTTTCTCTTACCAATGCAAATAATGACCAATATAACCCAATATTAGTAATAAAACATTAGAAATAAACAAAAAACTAGCATCAAAAAACATAACCTTATTTTAATCATGAGTGCAAGACGCAAAATGAAAATCGACCTCAGTTTGGCTTAAAAATACGGAAAATCGCTCTTTCACGCTAAACTAGGCATTGTACAAAAAATGCTTTAAATAAACATTGTAGATAATTTAATTTCCTATAAATTTTATTATATACACTTTTGTTGTAAAATGCATACTAAGACCGAAATCTTAAAAAAAAAGATTTTTTTACACGTTTTCGTGAGAAAAAAACAGAAAATTGCTAATTACTGCTAAACTAAGCGTTATACAAAAAAATATTAGGAATAAAAGTTGTAGGATTTTAAATTCTCTACAACTTTTATTATATACATTTTTGCGCTAAAATGCATATTAAAGCCACAATCTTTTTACGTAAAAACACCCTCACCGAGAATTTCAGCCAACATGGCGCCTACCCTATCTTGTAGAGCATAAAAAATTTAGTAAATCATGCGATTTTTAAAAAAATCGAAGGACCAGTTTTTGAGAAAATCTCAAAAAAGTGAAAAATTACACGAATAATCTACTACTTCCAGTTGACCGATTTTGATGAAAATGTTCGTGTCGG
This sequence comes from Catonia carolina, assembly GCA_035578175.1. NCBI lineage: Eukaryota > Metazoa > Arthropoda > Insecta > Hemiptera > Achilidae > Catonia > Catonia carolina. Next base: position 23,477,911 of record JAQMRL010000002.1, on the reverse strand, counting down.
GTCCGATAGTGGAATGTAACTTAAGTTTCAAGTTTGAAGTTCCTACGATGTTCCATTCTTGAGATATTCTGTTCACACACACACAGACCAATCACTAAAAACATGTTTTTTTGGGTTCAGGGGGTCTGAAAATGCATAGATCCGGTGAAAACTCAATTTCTTAAAATCGACATGAAAACAATACTTTCCTTCCCATATATTCATATAGGCAAGAGAAAGTAAAAATTAAAGGAAACAGCTGACATAATTTAAATAGTTGCTATTGACAGTGTGATGATGAGTAAAACTTCAGCTGTTAGCATTCCTTATACTAATAACGGGTGTTTTATTAAAGACGCAACCCTGATTATAAGAAGATAGAAGTAATACATCGGCAAATTTTCTGTCCCCCAATCGGTATGTTGGCAGCAGTGTGCTCAAGGCCAAGTACCTAAGAAATTTAAAATGTTCCAGCTAAGCATTAGTGTGGTGACAGCAGTTGTTTCGTTATTTTGTGTCAGCAATGGTTTTATCCAAGGAAGAACGCGTGTTTATTGTAGAGACTTACATAGCGAGTAAATCTTACAAATGTGTACAAAATAAGTTTCAGTTGAAATTTTCCCGTTCTGCTGTTCCGAATAAATCGTCAATATTGCGTTTGATAAATAAATTCTGTAGAACTGGGAGTGTACTTGATGAGCAACCACCTCACCAGCCAACAAAGTTAACCGCGTAAGTTCTCAAAGATTTGAAAAATCGTTTTACTCAATCACCTAAAAAATCGCATTAACTAAGGATGCAAATTTAACTTTTTCGTAGCTCTGAAAACAGTAGGTAATGTTAGCCCAGCTTGCGATGATAATCTTCTAAGCGATTTTACCGATGTATTACAGAAAATTCACCGATGTATTACTTCTATCTTCTTATAACCAGGGTTGCGTCCTTAATAAAACACCCGTTACTATGTTATTAGAAAGGCATGACTATTGCACCGCGTACCTCACCCGGCCAACACTATCTCTCACTAGCAGAAATGCAATCTTATACGCTAGTATTTATACTACTCTTGTTAAAATACTAGAAAAATAGTTACAAAGTCTTACCTGAATAGCAGGATATTGTTGCATATCCTTAAGAAACTGTAGCAAGACTTTTTCAATTACAACAGCTCTAACATAATACCCAATATTGATAAGTGGAGACCTCCTTGCATATTTACAGACAAAATGGTGAATATAATCGTCTTTAAAATAACCTTGCTGCACTATGGAATGTTTAGAAACAATGCTGGAATCATTTGTTCCTTGAACCTGAAGAACAATATTTGTAATCCATTAATAAATAAAATATAATACATAAAAATTTCTCAAACATGAATTAAACTAAAAAATTGGTCCAGACATCAAATAATATATTATACATTTTTTCACCAATCATTGTAGAAAAAACTGATATACATACAAAATACATATATCTACGATAATACTTAGGCTTGCTCAGTACATAATTTTTTTTTTTTTTGTTTAACAACCAACTGTTCTGCAATTACTGCTAATGCGGGCTGTTAAGGATGAAATGATTTTTTGTAATGTATAAAAATATGCCGTGCCTGAATGGGATTCGAACCCAAGACCGCATGCTCATTATATAAGAAAACCTATAATTTATAGATCAGTATCATCTGCAACATGCATTACCACAATGTGTGTTAACCAGTTATTGTTTTATAAGCAAACTGCTGCAGTGCTAACTGTTGCACGAGCAAAATACAAATATAAAATCACAAAAGTTAAAACTTTGTGAAGTCCACTCTTATGGAAATAGATATTTAAGTACAGCACACTTCTTCTTGATCTTTTTCAAGATTCATAACAGCCCCTAGAATTTTTCCTGTTGTGGCATCTATCAAATTCTAAATTCTTACTACTTTTCTGTCTATTAATCTTAATTTTATAAAAACAACTTGTAGTTAAATTAAAACCAGTTATAGATATCAAAACACATTTTCTTAGTTTGTGTTGATCAAACTCTTGATTGCAGGTATAGACAGATGATTGTCAATTCTTTTCTCCAGCATAACTAAAAAAAAAAATTAACAGGTAGATATAAATAGTATCTTGTAGTTAACTGCTATTTAAAATGTTTAATGTTCTGCAAATTTTCACCCCCCACTATCATAAGTGCAGAAAGCAGACTCACATTAAAACTTTTCTTTTCACCAATCGCCAAAACGGGTACAATAACATATTCCTTTTAATCGAAAAGCAATAAAACTGTCACAGTCGTCATTCCATATTGTCATGTCTTTTGTAATGTGCACATTAAGTACAACAAAATTAACGAAACTATTAACCAAATTATAGTCACGCTTATGATAAACCAAAATATATAATAGGGTGGGTACATTTATACACCAAAATGACAACTAAATCAGCAACAGTGAAGCATGATTCAACGTCAGAAATATAAGTTGCCAGGATTTAATAAAAGGTTTAAGTACACTCTAGGTCCACCATAGTTCAATTTATTTGAATCAGCTTCAAGCAGTTATTAATCCATAAAATGCAACGTGCCCGAAAAAAAAAATTGGTAAATTAAAACGACAAAAAGAACAGGGCATTTTATTTATAAAGAAATATTGACAAAAATGTACGTTCAGTGAACAAAATGTCAATGGCCATTAAAAATATTTTGTTTACGTCCAGTAAACTCACCTGCGAAGACATTCTGTTATGGTTAATACACATAAAAAAGTTATGTTTTCAAAATAATATCATGACTTAATAACAAACGAAATCCAGTGTGTTATTTTATCCTGATACAAACAAACATACTAATGTTCCTTTTAAGTGCTAACAAAAATATAAAGAAGTTGGACAACAAATTGACCTTGGGTACACAGGTATGGTACAATAAGTTGTGCCACAATGAAATGAAAACTGTAAACAAAATTTTAGTCGTTTGTGCTAAATATCACAAAAAAGAAACCGATGTTATCAGTCTAAAAACTAAAAATTAGCACATGCCGGCACACGCCATCATTTAAGCAATAAATCATGCATGCCTCCCAAATGGAGCCTGATTGGCTGTCCAGTATTCTTGTTATTCTTATTCAATATTTTTTTGTTTTAACATTTAAAAATATAATACCGCGTTGCCAGGTTTATTTTCGCGCCTACTCGTGATAATAGTTTCATTTCTTTGCGAAACAATATTTATCTTAAGAATAATAAGAGTGATAATATTATATTTTAGGCTTGATAATAAAAACTCTTTTGAAACAACTGTAACTCTATAGTTTTCTTAATACACAAATAGTTGTCCCATGGTACTACTAATAAAATGAATTTGTAACTACTTATAGCATTATTAACCAAAATAAATTTATTTGTAATTAACATAATACCTGAAAAGCAATTACCTGCGTGAAGAACGCAGTAAGTGAATAATCATATTCATCTCACTTTATCGCAGTAGTTCAGTTTCAACTAATGAATTGATTCTTTAAAAGTGCCTTTTAATTTGAATTAATAAAAAATACTCATTTCCAATGTTAAAATCTTGTATCAGAATTGCCCAAATAAATATATATCAATATATTTCATGCTTTTAAAATGTCTGATGATGCAATATTAAATAAACAAGATTAATAAAATTATAAAATGATTTAAAATTCGTACATTAATGAAAATGGCTTTAAAATTAAGTTATATTCTACTTTTAAAAAGTAATAATTTAATGGTGTAAATTAATATTGATTTCACGATATCTAGTAATCAGTGACACAAACCAGTAACTGCGTAGGCAAAATGTTTGATGTCAAAGATTTGGCAACACCGGCAAGCATACCGTCCGTTTCATTCAGTTTGAAGACTAGTGCAAGTGCAGAAGGGAAGCCAACGTTGTCGGTAGGCCTATGGCTTACATTTTTAACTGGTTGGAATAATATTGTTATTTGTGCTTTTTGTTGGTGCTAGTCCATTTATGTGTAACATTTATTTCAATTTGAACGTGGATAATGGTTAGAGTATTTGTAGGCGAGTGAATTTTGTTATTTATACGTAATGTTAGGATTTCTTTATTACAAAAATTTATTTAATTTCTTGTATAAGTTAGTGCTGTGCAAAAAAATGTAACTTTTATGAATATTTGACTTCTTGTGGAGGAGAAAATGGATTTGGCATCAACTCCAGTTATAAAAACGGACCAGACGAGAAATAATCCTGGGGTAAGTTTGTAGACTAACGAAGACACATTCGTTGTTGTAGGCCTAATTATATATCAGTACAGTGTTTTAATTAATTGAATGCTCATTTACTTAAATTTTGATTGATTATGTTGCAAATAAATTGTTGAGGTTAAAGATGTTCTAGTCTTGCTTTATCAATTTGGACCACTGCCATATTCCTTCATTGGACATTTTTGTGGTTGTTTACAGTAGTGAAATTCAAATAAATACTTGCGTTTACGACAATATTTGTTTTAACACATATGGTTATGTAGCAAATAATGTGATCATCGAATTTTGAAAACGTTTGCATATCATTTCTTGGATTAAATTGGCTTAATTTATTTGTTTATTAGGCTATGCATTATCATTAATAACACAGGTAGAGTAGTGTTATCAAGAAATATTTTAGTGAACCTGCATTATTCTTCGTTTTAAAGTAATTCAAAACGTAATTTATCTATTAACATCATGTTTTAGTTTTCATAATTAATTAAGTTATTACCAGGAATGGCTGGAATAATTCCACACCTGGTATAAAATTTTAGCCTAACTTATTGTTTGCTTTTTACACATTTTAGTAAGATTTTAATAAAGCATAAAAATTGATGCTGATAAATATTTCTGTGCTGGCTCTCTGTGGTTCTTTGAAATAGGCCATCTAAAGATCTAAACTTCATTTGACCTTAGTTCTCATTTATTTAATATGTGTTTCTAAGTTTGTTGTATGTAAATAATGATATTGTTTGATATTAAGTAGTTTTTAATATTTTTGATCAGCTCTTAGACCCCTCCTGCATATTTACATACATAACTTTCCTGTACCAGTAAACAAAGTATTTGATTTTACCATGAATTATTAGTGTTTGGTTGGTTTACTGTATTAATTTAATGTTTGGTGTATCCTAATAAAAGTTTTTAAAACAATAATACTTATTTGTCGATGCACAGCCATGTTAGAACAATAGTATTAGTGACTTATAAATATAAATTTGGAGATCATACTAAGTGTGTTTGAACAAAAGGTTTTGTTTAGTTGTTTGGTATGAAATTGAATGATATTGGAAAGTTATTTATTGTGTATACAGTAATTTTTGCAATGAGTTAAGCAGGATGACTTGACTTTCTCATTTTCAGGTTAATCTTACCTTTTATAATTTTAAAATTATGTGTCTGCATGTTCCAAAATTAAAGTAGTTTTTATGTAAGAACCTCAGCTTCCATGTGACTTATTTCTAATTTTATAGATCTATGTATTACTAAGAAGATGTTTGTATGTTTGGACCTATTATTTCATCATTCTGCCTGTTGTTAATGAATATTTTGAACAATCAGTTATTTTGTTTATAAATTATACCAGTGTTACCTGAATCAGTTTCACTATTTGTGTAGAATATTTTTCGCCTTCATAGTGTTCAAACAGATTTTGTTAATGTTTTAAATATGTAGGTGTTAGAATGATTTAAGTCAATAAGATAGATAATGAGTGTAGTGTACTCATTGGTAAAAATATTAAAAGTGTAATTGTACAGATCCCGTATTTAAATAGTCCTGCCAAATTAAAAATGACTAAATGTTATATCAGGTGCTTAAATGAAAATTTGGCTCAGTGTACTGTAAGTAAATTAATTTTATTTGTTGTATTATATTGTTTAAGAATAACTGTTTAAATAGGTTTTAAAATGTTAGTTTACATCACTTGCAATTTTTTTTTTTGAAATATATCTTAATATTGTATCTTTCCTTCAGGATTAACCTGTTAGTAATAATTAAATTTCTCCTTCATTTTTTTTTATTAAACTTCTTATGTATTTCCTGTAATAAGGTCAGTATTTTATAAGTATTTTTTTACTTGTTACTTAAATAGGGCTACCATATGTGATTAATTGATTTTAACCATCTCTGATCATGTGTATTTACTATTTATAACGTAAAGATCTGCATACGCCTTGTGTTTTGTGACTGCAAGGTTCGGGTAAATGATTCATTGTGTGTCTGATTAAATCTTGAATAGGTTAATCTGATATGTTAGTGTACATTTTCAGGATCAGTAGAGTTAGTTATTTATATTACAGTGTCAGAATCGTAATGTTAGTCATAATAATTTGTTAGTTTTCTGTAATGTTAATATTAGTCATAATATTTTTAATGATTGTAAAATACATATAGTTAATTTGAATGGTAGAAGAATTTTATAACCTGACTAGATTGTAAGCATGTGTTTTGTCTGGAAATGTGCATTTACCAATTGAATGTTTAAATGAATCACTGTGTTGAAGCTGTGTATGTTTGTAAAATTCATTTTGATTTTGTTGGCTGGTCATCAAGTTATATTAGTAACATAATACCTATATACTTTTTGTATTTGTAATATCACTGACCAATTCAGGTGATTATCATTTAATTTAAAGTTAATATAAGTAATGTTTTCTCAGTCATGGCTTAAGATACAATTTGTGTAAGAAATTTTACCACACATTAATGAACCTTTTATAACTTGTGACCGAGGAGGCAGAATCAAATTTTTCTGGAACGTGATGGTTGGTAAAAAATTAACATGAATGGCATTATTTTTTTTTTATTTGTCTGGGTCAAACTCCGTAATATAATATTGAAATAACCCATCAAATTTTCATTAAGATATCCACTAGAGTTTTAGGAAATACTCCTTGTGTGCCAAAAATGTAATTCAGAGAAAATGAACATTAACCCAGAACTCCTACCTACGCATAGCTACACATTTTTAAACGACACAAAGCTCTGCTTTCAAAATATATATAACACTAATGCTAAAACTAGTCCCACTAGTGTGTTAAATGCAAAGTTTTCGTTCAAAAGAACATAAATTTACTAATTAGGTAAAATAATGTTTTAAGCTAGGCACATTCTAAAATTAAAGAGCAACTTCATATCTCTTTTGGTAACGACAAAAATGAGCAAAATTTTAAAAAAATATTTTTTTTACGCTAAAATGGCAGTTTGTTTATAATTTTAAGGAATAAATTTGGTAAAATAATTGAATGTAATGAACCTAAAATGTAAAATTAAATTAAAATTATCTCCTTGCTAAATAAAAAAAGTTTGACAACTTTTGACCATTGGGTAAGTTAGTGACTAAATTTTATTTTCTATAAATTTTATCAACAGATAAAATACTGTAGAAATAATTTTGATACTGTGATTGTTATATATTGTTTGTTGATATCTTTAAAAATGTTTAATAGAAGAGATGTGTTGTTTTATTTTATATTAAATTCGCTTTATCCACATACCTTGCTGCCTTACAAAGAAGGTAAGCTTACTAATTTGTGTTTGTTAGAAAGGTTTAAAATACACTCGGGTTTGTAATGCCTAGATAGTTAAAGCAGAGTAGTTTTTTTTTATCAAAATGGTAGTTATCATCCCAACAAAAGACACCATATACATTTTGCTACTTAAAATTATTTTATCCGTGTTGAAGTTATCAGGTTTGTTTTGTAAACATTTTTAATTTTTAAATCGATTGATAAACTGATATTATTACAATTAATTATTATTTTAACACTGCGTTAAATAGATTTACCGTTGTTTAAAATCGGAAGCAATGTTATGTTTTGTTCTGTGTGTATACCTAATAAAATTGTTAATGGTACATTAAGAATAATTATTGTACTGTTTAAGAATAATGTCTATTGTCTTACTGCATTGTATAATTGCACTTTGTAAAAGCTGAACGTAAATTTGCACACATTTTGTATCGGGGAAAATATATTTTGAATTGGTGTAGATCCGTTTCATTTTGCTGTAATTTTTCATGTTATTGTTTTTTCTTTGAATTTCTTGGAAACTTAGTAAATATTATTATAAATAGTTTCCTAGTTTTACTGCAAGTAACTTAGATATAACTACCTTATTAAAAATCTGGTGTGAAACACTCTTACAACTTTCTCATGCCAATGCAAATAATTAACAGTTTAACCTAATATTAGTAATAAAACATTAGAAATAAACAAAAAAACTAACCTCATAAAACATAACCTAATTTTAATCATGAGTCAAAGACGCAAAATGAAAATCAACCTCAGTTTGTACCTTAAAAATATGGAAAATCACTCTTTCACGCTAAACTATGCTCTGTAGAGAAAAATGCTTGCAATAAAAGTTGTATATCTTATAATTTTCTATTAATTTTATTATATATATGTTTTTGTCGTAAAATGCATGCTAAGGCTGAAATCTTAAAAAAATAAATTTTTTACACGTTTTCATGAGAAAAAAAACAGAAAATTGCTAATTACCGCTAAATTAAACGTTATACAAGAAAATATTTGAAATAAAAGTTGTAGGATTTTAAATTCTCTACAACATTTAATTTATACATTTTTGCGTTAAAATGCATATTAAAGTTGCAATCTTAAAAAAACAATATTTTTATGGGAAAACAGCCTCCCCTAGAATTTCAGCAAACATGATGCCTACCCTATCTTTTAGAGCATAAAAATGTAGTAAATTAGGCGAGTTTTAAAAAAAAAATTGTAGCTGGTTTTGAGAAAATCATAAAAATGTGAAAAATGACACTAATAAACTACTACTTCCGGTTGACCGATTTTGATGAAAATTATCGTGTCGGGTCCCGTAGTCATACGTAACTTAAGTTTCAAGTTCGTACGATGTTTTGTTCTTGAGATATTGTTCTTGTTCACGCGCGCGCACACACACACACACAGACCAATTGCTAAAAACCTGTTTTTTTGGGTTCAGGGGGGTCTGAAAACTTGTAGATCCGGTGAAAACTTGATTGCAAAAAATCTACATGAAAACAATACTTTCCTTCCTTATTCATACTTATATTACACTTATTCATATAGGCAAGAGAAAGTAAAAATTTTGTGGATTTTTTTTGAGATTTTTAAATAAATAAATAAAGTGACGCTTGAAGTCATTATGAATGTGTAGATTTTACTTAAGATTATTGATTTGTAGACCACAGTATTACTCTTATGGTGAGGAGGAATATGAGAATAATTTTCTTTTTTTTGTATTGTTTTAAATTGGATTGCCTTGTATCTGGCTAAGCCTAAAAATATTTTGGCGTAAATTAAGGACCACAATTTAGTACGTATTAATCCCATGCAAAATGTTTTATAAGTGTAAACAATATTGTGTTTGAAACATATTATTAAGTTATCCGAAATCGATAAAATAAGAATTTTCTTTGGAAAACACTTATATTTTTTATTATTAATTATTATTGTTAAATAACTGAATGGTAGATTGTTAGTAATCCAGTTTCGAATTGAGTATTTGGTATTCAGTTTCAAACTAGGGTCTGGAAAATATATCCAAATTTTGTCACATAATAATATGTGTTTCCTTTCGTAATAATAAGGATTTTGAATGTTAATTAAAAAAGTTTTATAAAAAATTATATTTAGTAAATTTTCAGTTTTGTTATTCACGGTGGTTAATTTTTGTTCCAATTAAAAATGTAGTTATAGTTTTGTAGTGACAACGTACTGTTTTTAGCTGCAGCTTCATTGCAAGTTTCTTAGATAGGTAGTGTAGTAAGAAGTTGGGAAGATCATAGTTTAAGTAGCATTTTAATTTATATTTTAACATTCACCGTTACACATATCTGGTAATATGAACAGATGGATTGATTTCTTTCTAAAACATATCTGTAATATCTGTGCAGTATTTTGAAAATGTTAGTTTTAATTAATATTTCATTATTTGTTTGAATACAATTTACTGCTCTTTACATAGGTTTGTTTGTAATTCCTGTAAATATTTACTGGATTTTTTTTCTTCTGTATCGCAGATCATTTGTATAATATTTTTCCATCAGTGTTCCTTTTGCCCGTAGTTTCATTTAGCAAATAAAGTTTGTGTTGTTTAGGTCATCAGCCAAAAGGCTGGTTTGAACCTGTAGAGGTTTTACTAAGTAAAACGAGGAGTGAGGTGGTTTACCATTGGCTTCCTCACTGAGTGGAAAAGTACGCTTATCAGCATGCCGGGCCCTCTGAAAAGCACATATTTTCCACTCTGCAAATGACACCTTCACTTCATTCACCACAGGGTCTGGCTGTATAATGAAATTCATTACTTTCAGAGGAGATAACTCTGATTAGTGTCTTTTACACCTCTACCTATTCTGCTCTTAAATGATTCAGTCATTCAATTGGCTGACCATGTGATAAGAAACAGAACTATTTATTTTAGCCCTGCAACAAACAGATTGAGTGTAAATAATTTGACACTCCACCTGTCTGTTATGGGCAGAAATAAAGTTTAGGAAAATGAAAAAGAGATGGTAGCACATCTACTGGAAGGTGTATGCTTCCTATATACTAATATAATATTGTAAAGAATTAATGTTTGTATGAGGTAATCTCAGTAACTACCATACCAACTTCAAAAAAAAATTTCGTTGTTGGTGGCTTAGAGCTTCCTGATTATAGTTTATATCAAATTACATAATTTTAAATAATTTTTGGTTGGTTAAATAAAGTAATTTTTTTTTTTTATTTGTTTCGTGTATAGTTATTTGTGAGAGTTAATTCTTTTATCTGTCGGTATATAATATAGCTTACCATCTAATGTATACAATGTTTTGTATTATTATTACAGTCAGGTATCAAATGCAGTTGATACCTCAACAGTACACCCTACAATTTCTTTCCTTTTTCCATTTTTTTTTAAATTTTTGAAAATTATTTACCAGACGTAGGGTAGGGTCTATATCCAAAAATATGTCGTAGCCATTTTCTACATAGGAAGTATACAACCCGTCAAAAATCAGAGATTGTATAATTTTTTAAGAAATAAATTTTATCTACTTTTTCGTGTAACACATATAAGTAATTCTCAAGTTGTGTTTTGTTCCTTCTACTGTTGAACCATTATATTATCAATGAAACTTCTGTTGCTGGTACTAACTGGTTTTATTTATACAGTTGTTATTTGGTTTTCAAGATGTAAGTTAGTGTGCTGAAGTAAGACATTAAGTTTAGTTTGCCACTAAAGGCAGTGATCGGGGTAAAAGCTAGTTCAATAAAAAGGTTTCATAGTTTAACAATGGCCTATAACAGGTGGAATGTTAAATTATTTCTACTCAGACCCTATGGTGAATGAAATGAAGGTGTCCATTAGCAGGGGGGGAAATATGTGCTTTTCAGAGGACCTAGCATGCTGATAAGCATACTTTTCAACTCACTGAGGTGATGGTAAACCACCTCACTCCTTGTTTAGAGGGCAAAACCTCTAGAGGTTCAAACCAGCCTTTTGGCCGATGACCAAAACGACAGATTAACAACATTTAAGAAGTTCATAAATTATAAATTTTTTGTAATAAGTGTGTTTCAATTATGTACTGCTATTATAGAAATGTGTTTAACATAGTCAAATTTCTAAACTAATGTAAACAACACAGTGTACAATATTATAATGGTTATGAAATGAATCTGTAATTATCAGTTGAAAATCTTTAAGTACTTTTTGGCTGTTTAAATTTTCATGAATCATAATACTAAAATACATGGTCTATATAGGTAAATGACACATTAAAATACATTTTGTTTAGGTAGACTTAGTATGTTTTAATTTATAAGAATATGATTCGTTGCTTAATAATTTTATCGTAAAATAGTAGAATTTTTACAATTATAAAATTATATATGCGTGATTTCTGTAATCATTTTATTGCCAGTTTAGTAACAGTTGTATAGTTAATTTAATTAAGCTATGTGTTTGCTGGATTCACAGTGTGAGCAAGAATTTTTCTTGTAATCTTATTTTCGATCTGAGATGCTGTTGAAAGAAATTAGCTCGTTAAGTGTTACCAATAATAATACTATTAAAATTCTTCAGACAAAAATAACTGTCTTGATTTTTAATTTTCAGAAATTAAAGTACTGATTTAATAAATGTATTGAAAGATTTTACTGTTATTTACTAGTAGGAGTTATAAAACCCAGTTCAAAAAAATTTAAAGAAAAGTAGTTTTTGTAAATTATTTATATAGTAAGATGAGAAGGTTATAAAGATATTACATGTTTTCTGCATAGAACTTGAAATTATAACCTTATAATCCAAAAGTTTGTATTCTGACCATAATATGAACAGGTAGCAAACCTTGTTACTCTTATTTAGCAACATAAATTACTTTAAATAAATTTACAGCTTTAAATAATGCTTTTGATGTCATTATTGGAATAACTAAAAACAAACGTCATTTATTCTGCAAATGCTATTTCATTGATAATTTTTCAATATCTTATTAAAATGAACCAGTTTTCAGCTGTATAAAATTTCACAATGACTTTTGTTACTTAATCGGTTTTTAAAGCAGAAATGAACTTTTTTTTGTTTTACTCTATCTTGCCTTGTATGGGTAGGCTATATAGGGAAGAAAAGTACTGTTTTCATGTCAATTTTTCACAAATTGAGTTTTCACCAGGTATACATGTGCTGAACCCAAAAAAGGTATTTTTAGGAATTGGGCTGTTTAAGAAGAAAATATCTCAAGACAGAATGCTGTACAAAGTTGAAACTTAAGTTAAGTACCACTACAGGACCCAACAAGAACATTTTCATCAAAATCGACCAATCAGAAGTAGTTTGTGCAATTTTATCAAAAGCGACTCCTTTTTTTTAAATCACCTGATTTACTTCATTTGTAAGGGTAAGCACCATATCTGCTGAAATTCTTGGGGGGGCATGTGTTTTCGTGGGATTTTTTTTTAAAGATTGCAGCCTTAATATCTATTCTAGGGTATAATAAGTATATAATCACAGTTGTAGAACATTTAAAAACTTACATCTTTTAAGTTCAAACATTATTTTTGTACAACACTTTGTTTAGCGTCATTTAATGATTTTCTGTATTTTGCTCATTAAAATCAGTTAAAAAATGGGATTCTTTAATATTGCAGCTCCTTATTATACATATTAAGACAAAAGTGTATTAGTAAAAGTTATAGGAAATTAAAAAACCTACAATTTTCATTTTAACGATTTTATTCTAGAGCCTGGTTTTAGCATCAATTAGTGATTTTCCATATTTAAGTTCTACAGAGGTTGATTTTCATTTTGCGTCATTCACTCATTATCACAAAAGATTTTTCTGTTTTGTTTTTCATCTAACTGTTTTGCATTAACTGCTAATCCAGACGATATGAGTTGGGTGGTAGAAGAAAATGAGTGATACAAAAATGCCAGATTTGACTGGGAATCGAACCCTGGACCCAAGTGGAAATGGAGAGGAGTATGCCAGCAAAGTTGGGCTGACAAAGCTGCAATGGTTTGGTCATGTTAGAAGGATGCGGATGGTAAACTGCTTAAAAGGATGCTTTGGTTGAAGGAAAAGGGAAAAAGACCAAGGTGAAATGATGGTGGGTTCAGTTATGGATGAATTAGGAGAGAGATACGATTCCAAGAGAGCAATGGAGGAGAGGTGGAGAAAATTTATGTTGGGCCTGACCTGATGAAACTTGAAAGAGTGATAAAAGATGGTGATAATCTTTGTTTTCAATACCGTTATTTTTACTATTATTATTATTGTTATGATTATATCATATTGGAGATGTATAGACATTTTGTACAATTGTTTCACGTACTTCTGTTTGTTTATAGTTTTTAAAAGAAATGAGTATTGACTTCAATTACATACTTGAAATACTATAGCAGGAATTTCTTATTTGTCGTTAGCTGCTATTGTTCTATCTTATTGTAATAGTAATGTATCCTGGTAGGCCTATTCTAATTAAATTCAATATAAATTTAATTTATCCATGAATATGGAATTTATTTATATCATAATGTAGGTTTAGAGTCAATCCATTCTAGATCACCCTATTAGAATTAAATTCATTACTCGATATTTTTAATGTAAAAAAAATTGTTTACCGGATTTCCTCCGTAATTATTAGTTACAAATGAGGGTCAAAAAAATTTAATTACGTACCTTTTATGGCGACCATTTTTCATCAGCAGCATAGTTCTTTTTGTCATAAAAAACATGTTTTACAGTAAATCATGGAACTCTTTTAACTTTAAAGTTATCAAGGTGAATAAAAAACAAATGTTTTTAGCAAGATCTCAAACTACATTTTTGATCCATTCGTCCTTATTCCTAAGTGGTAAAGATCTGGGTACATAAAAATTGAAATGAAAATAAAAAAGCGTCAAAATTTTAATTTTTGTCGCTATTATTTTTTATGAAGGAAATTTAGACTCGGCTTAAATTCTTTTTCGAAGGAAAAGGAATACTTCAGCTCCAGAAGTTTCAAACCAGTGAGCTTTTTTATTTTTGGAGCCTTTTAAACATTGTTTATGGCCAATTAAAAGTGGTTTATTATCTCAAGGGTCTGTGCTAAAAAATAAAATAAAAACTGACGATATAAAAAAAAAACAGTGTTAGCAATATTTTTATAATTAAAAATATTTTTTTGGATATATATATTATAATAATGTGTCATTTGTAAAATTATTTGTTTGATTGTATGTAAAAAATTATTCATTTGTATTTATGAAAGAAGACAATTTAGTAAGTATGAAATGACTAACTATTAAATAAGAAGAAAGTAGCGAAGCTGATTTATCTAAGCAAACTGATTGGTGTCTTTTTAAATACTTAATTTAATTATGATTATAAATTGTAGTATTGATTAAAGTGTGATTGAATTTTAATACAAATTAATTTTGGTTGGAAAGTAAACTCGTTAAAACCTAAATACATAATTTATAATTTTTAAATTGTATTGTTTATTTTTATTTAAAAACCAGATAGCTTTTAAGGTTGTTCAAATGTTAAGGTTGTAATTGGCAAAAGTTTTTAAGATTTTTTTTTAATTGTGACCTTGTCCAATAAATATTTATGTAAAATAATTTATAACAGTTTTTCGTTTTAGCGTATTGTTATTGTACGCCTATTATAAATTGAAAAAAATAAATGTGTTTAATTTTTTTTTTACTAATAAAGAAATGTATGTAAATTTTAATTATGTTATTCAAATGCATAGGCTTAATAATATTTTATTTTCAATCTGATTTTGTCATATTATTTTAAGTAAAATATTTGTTTAGCTATTTAATTTTTTTTTTAAATTTAAAGCCTCTTTGTTATAAACTGTTTTTTTCAATTTTAAACTTATTATTAGCACGTATGTTTTTTTAAACTATTGGCCAGGAATTAAACCCTTAAATTAGGTTGATAAGATTAACCCTTAAATTCGTAGTGATTGTCTGTTTTGTTTTTCAATGAAAATCTGTAAAAAACATTTTTGAGATTCGGCCGTGTTATGCATATTATGAAAAAAGTGTTTATAATCAAATTTATGGAAAATTAAAACATCTACAGCTTTCATTTTAAGCATTTTTCTCTTCAGAGCCTAGTTTAGCATCAGAAAGTGATTTTCCGTATTATTAAGCCAAACTAAGGTTGGTTTTCATTTTGTTCATTATTGGCATTGGCAAGAGAAAGTTGTGTAAGTGTTTTGTTCCAGATTTTTTTTAGAGACTTTTAAAATACTTATAGAGTTCTTGTATATTTGTTACTACATTGCCACTGAGGAACATTTTTTATGTTTTACAGAAATGTACTATAAAAATATGAGCTAAATTAACAGATTTCTGATGAGTCTTATTTTCTTGAAAAGGTTTTTTCTTTACACCTTTATGTTTTTGTTTACAACATAGTTATGAGTTATTTGTTGTTGAAATACTTTTCTAGTGTAGTATTGCATATAGCTTCAAAATCGGTCAGTTATCGGTAGCTGCTTTCTTTTACAATTAACAGTTCCTAGACCTAATATGTGGATGTCTCTTTTTTCAGAATGTTTTATAAATGTAAAATGCGCGGTTTTTTATTATTAATGAAAAATTAAGGCCTTTTAAAAGATTGAAAAAGGGGAATTGTAGTACTTGATTGTTGCGGATCTTGGGGTTGGTGTTTAATCTGTAACAGGTTGGACAAAAACTAAGACAACAAGCAGAAAAACAATGAAACTGACAGATTACAAAAGACTTGATGAAGTTCGGTTTAATAAGGAAGATACTGGAATAAAGAAAAATGGATGAAGAGTGTAAAATTTTTAAAAATGCCGAGAGCTTTACCAGCAGGACAGACTATCATGTAATAAAAAAAATGAAACAGTTTGCTTTATTTACACCTCATGAGAATAGATGTAAACAGACTAACCAGGAAAATTTTTGATTTCAAAAACATTAGAAAAACTGCTTAATTGTTTAAACAAATCAAGGAAGTTATCAAAGAAAGAAAAATAGAGTATAAAATTATGGATAGATAGTGTACATTCTGACAGGAAGTAAAAAAACTTGAAGGATTCTAAGTGAGGCAAGAAGAGCCCTCGTGCAAAATGAAGGAGTGCTAGAAAATAAGGATAAAATAATGCTCAAAGGTGAAATGATTTATCGTGGTCTTACAGTGACCAGTGTTAAAAAAATAATTAGGTTTAATCTTAATTTTGTAAAATTGTATTTCAGTTGAAATGTATTGAATGTTTGTTAAATAGATAGTTTTTGTTGGTTTAAAAAAACAATGTTCTTAACAAGTTAACCTTTCAATTTTTGTTTGGTACTTTGTCCATATTTGTTAAATCCAGATTATTCGGGAAAATGGGTACGCCCTAAATATTGTAGATAACTGGGAATCAACTATACTATTAAAAAAAATTAATTTTTTAGCTCTTTAATAATTTATTCACTGATTTTATTATGATTACACAAAAACAGTTTTTTGTCTGCGAATTAATAGTAAAATGTTTACCGAAAGACTCTTTTCAAAAACTACCCAGAATCAGTGTATTAAAAATATTTATGAGATACATTTTCTGATAAATGTACAAACACTAATCATATTCTATTTAAATTATAAATCTACATGGTTTGAATGTAAAAACTCTGTACACAATACACCTGTTGATATTATAGACTTGATGCCAACTTTCTTCCAGATATGAAAGTCAAGTTTAATGAAACGAATGGAAGGAGCTTGAAGTTGCCAGAATACAATTTATAACTTATGGATGTATTAATTTCAATTTTTAATAAAATATTTATTTTTCTGAAAAAATGAAGCACTTTATTAAATACTTATAAGTAATATGAATTAAGTTTTGCTTTTATGTTCACTATCTGTAAAGATTTATTGATGAAAATTATTTGTTGTGTGCATAAATGTAGTTGTAAAACATTTATGTGTTGTAAGATAGGCCTACTACTTACTCTGAGCTTATCTTGCCGTTAATGACCAAGAAATACGTGTATTAGTAAAAAAAATTATATTATTTCTGTTTATTTATTAAAATGTGTGTCGGTAAGGTAATTAAGATATCTGATTAAGTTTTCTTTTTATTGAAACAAAAGAAATTATGTAATTATTTTTATTGGTTCATTCAATGTGAAATCTAATGTATGATTTTGGTACTTTGGATATTTGTTAAAATTATGTTAGTGGATTTCCTTTGTAATAATTTTATGTATTTTATTTTTCAGGCCGCACTTCTTAAAAATGTACCAACTCATCAAGGAAGGTTTCTCCCCTCAATTCAACAATCAACGCAATCAATTACCACAACTACACCTACATTGTCTGCAGCGCAGACTCAAAATGTATCAAAGCAAGGTATGTCAAATATTATTATTATTATTATTACGTAAGTGTTTTACAACTAATAAGTACTTTATTATCTTGCTTAAAATTCAGTTTTTCTTTCTCTCGTCCTTCTGTATGAATATGTAAGGAAGGAAAGTATTGTTTTCATGTTGATTTTATCAAAATGAAGTTTTCACCAGAAAAACACATTTGCAGCCCCCTGAACACAAAAAAATCATACTTTTAGTGTTTGGTCTCTGTGTGAACAAAGTATCTCAAGAATAGAATGTCATACAAAGTTGAAACTTGGAACTTAAATTAGGTACTACTAAGGAATCCGACATGATCATTTTCATCAAAATCAGTCTACCAGAAGTAGTAGTTTATTTGTGTGATTTTTCACTTTTTTTAATTTTCTTGAAAATGACTCCTATTTATTTTAAAATCACCTCATTTATTACTTTTTTTTGTGCCCTACAAGATAGGGTAAGCACCATTTCTGCTGCAATTCTTGGGGAGGCCTATGCTCTTGTGGTAAAAAAATTATTTTTTTGCAGCCTTAATGTGCATTTTAGAGCAAAAGTGTGTGTATAATTATTAAAGTTGTAGGAAATTCGGTGAGTATCTTTGGTGGACATTGGTTGTGATCCATGTGATCCTATCCGCTGCAAATCAGAATAGATCTGTTTAGGCAAGACCAGTTCATTGTCTGAGGTTTTAAAACAATAATATTTGTCTTTGGCCAGGACCCCTTTTCCCTTCAGTTTTTTTTTGCACCAGCCTCGGCAACTAATATTTTTAAATATAATATTAAATCAAATTTAAAATAAATCTTTATAATGTATCCTGCAGCCTCTAATTAATACTATTATAAAAAAAAATACCATAATTTTCTTTAGTTTCATTTAGAGTCTGTCAATGTGCGCTTTTTCTATGATTTTATTTTCTTTTACTTGTATGTTTCGGTGGATCCACCATCTTCCGAATATAGAATTATAAATTGGCTCTTATTAATTTGTATTTTAAATAAGTGACTGAAGATTTAACGTCTTTTGAAAAGGTTTTAATAAAAATTAGTTCCAATTTTATATATTTTATATACTCTGATGACAGTGATCAACTGAAACATGTGAGCAGAAAAGAATAAAATCGTAGAAAAAGGTAAAATAAAACTGCTATAAAAAGTTTTTGAAAATTACAGTATTTTTACAATAGGATGAATCAAATTATTAGTCTGGGGTGAGTTAAAATTTTAAAAAAATATTTAAAATGCTTTTAAATTAGATATTTTAAAGACTTGAATAAAATAAATTGACAGAATGTATTTTTTTGCTGCAATTTAAGAGCTAAATTTACTCAGAGGGCAAAAACTAATGGACGTAAGAATGAATATAATAATTTTTAGTTTCACCTAAAAATCTGCCGAATGGATTGTTACTGGGTTTTCTATTAATTTCTTTTATGATGTGAATAATAACAGTAAAAAATGATCTGCATAACAATGCAATTTTTTCCTATGTAAGCTTACCACGTTTCAAGGAATGATGAAGTAGAAAAGAACTTTATTAGTCACAATCGATTGTGAAGGGTTTTCTCCTGTAAAGTTTTCGTCCAGTTATAAACTACAATATATTTTTAAGAATTGTTTGAAAGTGTCCAGGGCGAATGACATTTATTAGGAGGTTTGCTGTGTAGTTTGACCCATACAACATTTATTTTAATGTTATTTGCTTGCAATTTAGTTTTATATTGTTAATCTATTTTAAGTACATTATTAATAATAAACAGGTGAGATTGTTGTTGCTGTAGAATTTAAAAATAATAGAATATAAATTAGAACTAAGTAAAAATGTTTACGATTAAGCTAAATGAATTTTTTTTTGGAAGTTGAATGTGCTTAAATGAACTCGAACTTTTGAGTTGGTCCTTGTGTAAGTATTTGTAATAAGTAATTAACATAATTGTTTATCTGTTTGCAGTGACAATTAATTCATCTCAAGGGATAGTTACTTCAAATGCTGTGATTAGTAGATTAACATCACTTCCAGTACATAGTACATCATCTACTTACCATGTTCCCAGAGGTTAGAACCCTAGAAAAATTATTTGAATATCTTCAGAAATAATAAGAATATTATCTTAGTGTAAAAAGAACAAGAGTCTGTCAATATGTGAAGTATCAGCTTGTATAATATACTAGTTTATTACAATATGCAAAAGTGTGGTTAATAACACGTACTTTTATATTATAAATAGTTTATTGGAAAGGAAAGTATTGTTTTCATGTCAATTTTTTGAAATCAAGTTTTCACCAAATATACACGTTTTCAACCACCTGAACCAAAAAAAAAAACATTTTTTAACGATTGGTCTGTGTGTGAACAAAATATCTCAAGAACACAATATAGTATGAATCTAAAACTTGAGGCTTAAGTTAGATATCAGTACAGGACCCGATAAAAAAATTTCCATCAAAATCAGTCTACCAGAAATAGTTTATTCGAGTAGTTTTCACTTATTTGCGATTTTCTCAAAAACAGCTACTATGATTTTTTTTCTATCACCTCATTTTTGTTAATTAAGTTCTGGATGAGGTAGATGGCTGAAACTTGGGGGAGGTGTCCAGATATATTTATTAGATTTTTCCAAATGAGAAAATCTTAGTTTTGATTTATTTATTAATATAATTTAAAAATTATTAAACTGAAACAAAATTATACCCTGATGAAACCAGGACAGGCTTAAAGGATAAGTTAGGGCTTTTTTTGTTATGTTTGAAGAGTTTTTTGAACATTCGGGAGAATCTAAAAGAAAGTTTCATTAAATGAATTGTAAGTTGACTTGTGTCAGCTTATGTTGTGAAAAATGTAGAATATAATTTTAATAAGTTTTAAAAATAATGCTTGCAGTATGTTAATATTTTTCTAGCCCATTTCCGAAACACATAATGTCTCAAGGATTGTTTCACTTGATTAACCCCTTAAGCGTTTTATTTTTTTACACTTATTTATATCTCCAGTGTTTTTTTTTTCTCATGAACCATAAAATTATTTTAATTCATTCGGTTGAACGTTATTAACAGTTTTTTAATCAAATATAATTCCCGTGTGTATATTCAGTTGCAAAATAAGAAGCAGTAAATTGTCAATCTTAATCTCCAATCAAAATTAATAATATATTAATTTTCAGTACGGTAGTCTATATTGTAAGAGATGTCCAAAACCTAGTAAAACATTCCATGTTTTTAAGAAAACACAGATTTCAAACTTGATGTAAACATAACAGAATATTACAATGAGTGGACAAACATTTAATTTAAGGAATGTAACAATATTGTTTGTAACTTAAAAAAGTACTTTCTTAAAAATTATTTTAAAAAATTGTCTTCAGATTTTTGATCTTACTATGGCTTTATTTAAGACAAATATTTTTTTTTTGTTGTGTATTTTCTGTTAGACTGGAGAGATATGTTTTGTAAAATCTGTATTAGATTTTTATTGTATTGTAAATTATTTAATTTTCTTTTTGTTTTTTGATTTGCAGGAGCAGCAGCTGTCGCAAATATTGCAGTTCCAAGAGCTCCTCTGGCAACACCTATTAGAACGCCTTCTACTTTACAAGCAATCGGTGTTTCATCGACCCAAAATCATTCTACGTTAGTATTTACGATGTATTTTGTACTATAATTTTTATTTCATTATTGAAATGTATAATTTAAAATCACCGATAAAATATGGTAAATGGTAAACATTCACCAATGTTCTAGAGTGCTTTTGTGTATTATATACACATCTTCGGTTTTAATTTTTGATATTTTCAAAGTTAAATTTACAATTTCCTTTTCCTACCATGGCAGGTAAGGAATACCTCATAGGATGTTTAATAAAACTTGTATTTCATCAATAAAATTCGCAGAAGGAATTTCAGTTCAGTTCTGAGTAAAATGAAAATATCTGACTTAAACAACCTTTTCCAGTGTTTCCCTGTTTTGTCACAAGTGTTCCACGTACCCTCTGTGGAAATCCTTAGAGAATTAGGTGTGTGTAGGTCTAGTGTTCAGTAATCTTCATTTTTTATCTTTACTATACGAGACAGTTGAGTTATTTAAATACAAGTCTTCATTCCATGCATCACAACAACATTACAGCATAACACATTTACTGTAAATAAAAAAAAAACAATCTTGGTCTACGTTGAATAGCATGGCAGCATTACGTATAAGAAATCAAGTAGAGAGAATTTTTCATGAAGATTGTGGCAAATTTGTTTTGAGTGATGAAGCACCAGCTATCAATTTGTGAAACACAAATTGAACCATTAAAATAAAAGCAAACAAATGATATTGATGGCCACTTCCATGGTCTAGTGCTTAGTATGCAATGCTTCAAAGCATCCCAGGTTCGATTCCTGGAAACTAAAAAAAGTAAATTTTAATCTTCTCAAATTCCATCCTCACCTTTGGCTAGATTTAATATTATTCCATGTGGTTTATTGCCGAGTGATATTAAAGTACTGTTAAGTACACTTTACTGCAGATACCAAAATTTAGGTTGCTTTTTCTGACACATACAAACATAATTTGTAATGTGAATAATTCAGAGAATGATTGATTTAATAGTAGTGTTGATTAAAATTAAAAATTTGGATGCACTGGTGCAAAAATAAAAGAAGCTTTACAGTTTCAATACTAACATTTAACGAAGTTATAATTTTCTTATTGATAGCGAATAATTATGCACAGTGAACATTACCTGGTGTTAATAGAAATACACTCATAACAGACGTATTTAAAAAATTATTTGTCGTTTTATTTTTCAGGTTAGTGCGGGGTAATGCTTCCACAGTCGGGGTAAGAACGACGCTTCAAGTAGCATCTGCTAGTCCATGGTTGGCTGGGATGTCGACCACTACTTCCACGGCACCCCGTCCAACTAGTACCCCAACAACAATATCACCTTT
The DNA here is from genome assembly GCA_035578175.1 of Catonia carolina. NCBI lineage: Eukaryota > Metazoa > Arthropoda > Insecta > Hemiptera > Achilidae > Catonia > Catonia carolina. The sequence goes on along the minus strand of JAQMRL010000002.1, from coordinate 23,455,151 downwards.
CTCTAGGGCAGCTCCCATGACAGGTATGGTTTACAGTTGATTGTATTGGAAAAAAATGTACTGTTTATTTGTATATAGTAAAATCCCAATTATCCATGAGTGCCGCAAAAAAAATTTTTTATTATAAATGTTGATTTTTTAAGGTTTATAATTACAAAAGCCAACAACAGGGAAAATACAATAGGCTATACAGTGGAAAGACAAAATATTATTGACAGGTTTATTGCACATCGTAATCATATAGGCCTTCTCGTAATTTTTGGGTGAGTGGCAGGCTCTTGCTCTTTTATTTTGGTCATGGCTTTCAACTCATGTTAAGAAAAGTATTGTCTAGAATAAAGAAAAGGCATTTCCAAAGAAAGAAGCAAAAATGAGTGAATGATTTTAGAAAAAGGCGTAATCGAACATTTTTTGATAACAGTACAGTTCTTTTTTTGTTTATTGTTTTTTATTTTAGTGATTAGAACATAGACCAAATATTTCTCGGGTACTTTACGTATTAAAAAAGTTTTACGTATTATGTTTTTTTTTTTTTTGTATAACAAAACCGTATTTATGCTGAAATATTTTTTTTTGTGATTGTACTTTATTTTAATCTTTTTATTTTTCGGTTTAGCCACAGTGCCCTTGCCACCCAATTCCGTGGATAATCGGAACTTTACTGTATTTGTAGTTTATACGTGTGTTTTCCTTGTTAAATCAGCTTCAGAAAATTTATTTGTGTTAAAATAATTGTGTTTCAGGTATTGTTAATTTTGTTTTTTTTTTTTTTTTTTTTTTTTGTTATCCCAGTTCCCATTTATATTCTCTATGTCTCAAAGTAATGCGTTGTGGAAAATATGTGTAAACATTTACACTAGCTTAATGAGTATGTTTACTAACCTACTCATAAGCCCATAGTCCCATAGTAATTATTAAAAATTGTATATTATTATATCCATAATTATTAACCTACCTGACAAAGTTATCAAAAATGTTATTGCTTTACTAACAGTGCTTTTGATTTAAAGTTGTTTTTACAATGACTTTGGAAATGATTTCTCAATCTTCACTGTGAACAACAAAACTAGTTTTTTTTTGTTGAAACAATCTACTGAGTCTTCGACATTGTTCTTATAAAAATACAAAACCGAAATGAAAGGAATAAACAATAATACAGAACTGAGACACTCTAACGCTGCTTAAAGAATGTTTTGTAATGCTAATTAAAAATTTTTAATGTTAATATTTAATGAATATTATCACTGATGTTAAATGTAACACAAAAATTAAAACATGTCTTACTTTATTAAACTTCCTTATCCTAAGGATTAAACTCCTAATCTTACTTTATTAAAACGAAGCACTTACTTTAGGATTTACTACTAAAGAAGCAGTCATTGACTGGCTGCTCTAGAACTAGTGACGAGAGAAACTTATTTTCTGTTAGATTTATGGTCAGTGTTTTCAAAACTATATTGACACACTCTAGAACTAGTGACGAGAGAAACTTATTTTCTGTTAGATTTATGGTCAGTGTTTTCAAAACTATATTGACACACTTTAGAACTAGTGACGAGAGAAATTTATTTTCTGTTAGATTTATGGTCAGTATTTTCAAAACTATATTGACACACTCTAGAACTAGTGACGAGAGAAACTTATTTTCTGTTAGATTTATGGTCAGTGTTTTCAAAACTATATTGACACACTCTAGAACTAGTGACGAGAGAAACTTATTTTCTGTTAGATTTATGGTCAGTGTTTTCAAAACTATATTGACACACTATTCGATAGTATCAGGGCTGTAACATTCCTCTTTCCCTTCATTCCACAAATACTATGGAAGGTATAGAGTAGTTAATTCAGTATTGATTTTTGACTTAATACAATTTTTTTTTTACAGTGCCAAGATTAACAACACCTGCAGGCAATAGAACGTTGCCTGAAACAACTCAGCGACCTGTATTATTACAGACTACTGCTCACAAGCAATTAAGTATATCTCAACCCCCTTCTCAGGTAATTTAATTTTCATTAATTTTGATAATTTTTATTTGTAGTTTAAAAACACTTAAGCTGTACTGTCAATTTGGCCGCCCCGTGGTGAGTGGTCAGCACATCTAGCATCCATGCCAGGGTGCTGGGTTCAATTCCCAATCAGGTCTGGGATTTTGTTTATAGGAATCACATCACATCATTACCTAAGCACAAGGCTTATGCAGGCATCATCACTCACTAAAAAAAGTTATGCTTGCTTAGCCTATTACATGAATATTTCAAGGTGATGGGAAAACATAGAAGAAATATAATATTTACTGTTCATTGTAGAGTTTTAATTTGGGTAGCGTATTCAATGAATTGATATCCCAAAAGAATTATCCACAACTGTTTTTTTTTTTAAATTTTGTTATAAAGTCTTAGTTTAGAAAATTATCTTTTATAGCAACTTATATTTTTACCAACTATTAACTATTTTTTAACATGTGCTGTCTTTTCAGTGGAATTTTGTTATTCTTCTTCTTCTTAACGTGCCTGTCCGATTCGAACGTTGGCTACCATCATAGCTATCTTGGTCCTGTCAGACATTATTTTTGAGTTTTGTGTTAACTGTAATTTGTTATAAATTACTAGTAGTAATATAAATTCTTTAATAAAATTAGTATTTAAATACATAGGTACTTGCTTTATATTATGCTGGGTTGCTGGAATTCAGAATAAAATTATTTGAGTTCAGTATAATAATTAGTTTTGTTTCATTTTTAGCCTGTGCATATGAATGACAAGACATTCCTGAAGACAGGTGTTAATTTAAGAGCGCAAACTACGGTGGCTTCTACCAGTGCAACTAGAACAGCTTCCCAACCTACGACTTTAAATAGGATAGGAACGACATTGCCACCTGTTGTGTCTCTTCATCCTACCACTGTGCTTGTGCAGAGTTCACCATTGCCTTTGAAGGCTCAGCCATCTCATACACCTAAGGTATTGCTGACGATTCAATAATTAAAAATTGATAAGAAAATGTACTATTGGATTGGACGGGATGGGAATATTTATCCATTAATTTAGTTTCTTAATATCTTTTAAAGGTGCTTTTAGAATTTAGTTAGTTTGTAATATCAGTGTTTGTATGAACGTGATGGGAGCCAACATGAAGATATTTTGTAGTAATAATTATAGAGATTTCTTTCTAATATCCAAACTTGTTAGTTGCTTCGGAATTTATATTGATAAAAATTTTAGTTTCCATTTTAGGCTAAAATGATGTCATGTAGTGTACATTTTCAGAAACTAGTACCTTCAGCAGCAGTTAAAAATAAATAATACAGTTGCATTGTATTATTCATCTTGAGATAAAGTTTTACTTGCAGCTTGTAATTTATCTAAGTGAAAAAATACTACCAGTTTTCATTAACTTATCCTCATGTTAATGCTGTCAATTGTCTTATTTATTATGACTAATAGTTTCAGGTGGTTTCAGACAGTTTTATAAGTGTGAAAAAATAACATCTTCTTATTACTTAGTTTTTATTTAAATCGTCTATTTACCTGATTATGATGTAACTACTGAAATGTGTTAGTTTTTTTAATAAGTAAATTAAATCAGCATTAAGAAGAGTACGGGTAATAGAAAACTAATGTTAGTATTTTTTTATGATTACAGATGTTGACTCAGTCACCACATATCCAAATCCAGTCATTACCAGTCAACTCTATCGCTCCATCAACGCTCACCATGACCACTGTGGTTACCCGACCACCTGTGTGTTTCTCAACCACTAGTAGTACAATGTCAGTTACACCCTCTGGTACCAGAACAGCGCCTAGTGTAAGCACTCCTTGTCAGAATCAGACAACTTCAAAAGTCTTCTCTTCGGAGTCTGTCTTCATCCAAACAACTCATAAATCTTCTGGTAAGTTTTTATAATTTACATAGTTATTAAAATTTCTTAAGAGCATAAAGGGTAGGACAAGGAGAGATAGAATAAAGAATACCGAGATTAAAGTGGAAGGTAAGGCTAAATGTGGAAGGTATGAGGGAGAGGGTAGAGAAAATGAGGATAAGATGGTAAGGCCATGTGAAGAGAATGGGGGAGGAAGGTTGCTTAGAAGGATGTAAAAAGGAAGGGTGGACAGAACGAGATCAAGAGGACGACCAAGAAAAAATGGAAGGATGAAATTAAGAGGAGTATGGAGGGACGGGGGATACAACTGGGAACAAATGGAGGAGGAGAAATGGTGGACGGACAGAAGAAAATAGAGAGACTTGGTGAACACCTAGACCCGGCAAAAGATGGAACGGGCACTGGATATACATATACACAAGGCTATTAAAGTAAATGTGATTCCTGGAATCATGATTAGATGATTTGTACTGTATAGTTTATAGTGTTAAAATTAGTACAGACCAATGAACGCTATTAGTATTTTTTTAATTTGTTAAATATCTACTTGTGTGATAATGAGAGAGTAAAGGACTGAACAGGTTTATTTAGCATTATTACAATTGTAGACAAAAATTTGAAAAAGATTAGGTAAAATTTAAGTTATAAATGTAACTTAAATTGAATGCTGTATGTGTAAAATAATAGAATTACTGTCAGTGAATTACTATTAAAGGCCAGTATCGCTAAAGTAAAACTGTTTGTTAGTTTTAAATAACTAGTTGCAGTATAAATTTGAAAGTATGGTAGATTTGTTTTTAAATTGTTAAGAAAAATTTCCAGTTTTGTATGAAATGTAAAAGTTTTTACACAAGTAACAAAATGTGTTCACTATAATTATTAGTGTAGAGCTGAATCACTTTGATGGCTCAATTCGGCTCCATAATGAGTGAAATAACCCCTCACTTTGTCCCTCATCCACTCTGTTTAGTCGTTTCATTACGATGTAGTCCAGTTTATTCGTGAAATGTGCTTATACCTCCACGGAACTGTTTATCCGTATGACTATTTTTACTTTCTCTTGCCTATATGAATATATAGGAAGGAAAGTATTGTTTTCATGTCGATTTTTCGAAATCGAGTTTTCACCGGATCTATACGTTTTCAGACCCCCTGAACCCAAAAAACATGTTTTTAGCGATTGGTCTGTGTGTGTGTGTGTGTGAACAGAATATCTCAAGAACGGAACATCGTACAAACTTGAAACTTGAAACTTAAGTTACATATCACTACCGGACCCGACACGAACATTTTCATCAAAATCGGTCAACCAGGAGTAGTAGTTTATTCGTATAATTTTTCACTTTTTTGCGATTTTCTCAAAAACTAGTCCTACGATTTTTTTTAAAATCAACTGGTTTACTACATTTTTTATGCTCTACAATATAGGGTAGGCGCCATGTTTGCTGAAATTCTGCTTGAGGCTGTTTTTACGTAAAAACATTTTCTTTTTAAGATTGCGGCTTTAATATGCATTTTAGCGCAAAACGTTGTATAATAAAAGTTGTAGAGAATGTAAAATTCTACAACTTTTATTTCAAACATTTTTTTGTATAACGCTTAGTTTAGCGGTAATTTGCGATTTTCTGTTTTTTTTCTCACGAAAACGTGAGAAAAATCGATTTTTTTAACATTTCGGTCTTAGTATGCATTTTACGACAAAAGTGTATATAATTAAATTTATAGAAAATTAAAAGATCTACAACTTTTGTTTAGAGCATTTTTCTCTACAGAGCCTAGTTTAGCGTGAAAGCGTGATTTTCCGTATTTTTAAGCCAAACTGAGTTCGATTGTCATTTTGCGTCATTCACTCATGATTAAAATAAGGTTATGTTTTTGAGGTTAGTTTTTGTTTATTTCTAATATTTTATTAATAATCATCATCATCATCACCCAAACACGGATAGGCCTAAAGCCTGTTCCGGCACCCATCTTCGTAGCGGTCTTCCTCTATCACGTCTACCCCGTGGGGCATAACTTAATATTTGGACTGGTAGTCTTTCCTCTCGCATTCTATTCACATGTTCACACCACCTGGAATTGTAGCGCGCAATGCCGTCTAATAGTGGTTGGACCTGTAATTCTGCTCTAATACTTTCATTACGTTTCATGTCCAGTCTGTTATAGCCTGCCGTCGCCCTTAAAAACTTCATTTCTGCACTTTGTATTAGAGTTCTCTCTCGTTGCGTCATGGTCCAACTTTCACTGCCATACAGCAAAACCGGGACTGCCATAGTTTTGTACAGTTTAATTCTTGTATCCTTTCTTGTCTTATTTTTCAAAGTTCGATGTATTGTCCCGCAAATTGTTCTAAACTTATTCAGTTTATTCATAACATCGTCATCTTTTAAAATGCTTACGTCACATCCTAAATATTTAAAATGCGAGACTTGTTCTAAAACTTTATCATTTATAACGATTTTCGTTCTGACTGGATACTTGCCCTTAAAGGCCATAGTCTTTGACTTAGCGGCAGATAGCTTCACTCCATAACCCTCACAGATCTTTTGTAGTTCAAACACAGCTTTCTGCAAATCATTTTCAGTTTCCATGATAATTACCTGATCATCCGCATATAGCAAACAGCTTAAATCATAATCGGCGATTTGTACACCAGCATTTATGCTCTCCTTCCACTTGTTCAGAATCCAATCTATATATATATTAAAAAGCGTCGGAGACAAACTGCAACCCTGTCTCACCCCCTTATTTGTATCAATCGCTGATGTCAGTCTATTTCCAACCTGTATATGGACAGCTGTATCTTCATACAAACTCTGTACCACTGATATCAGATGTGGGGGATATCCTTGCACATACATTATCTCCCAGAGCTGCTCTCTATTAACACTATCAAAGGCCTTTTCAAAGTCAATGAACGCTAGATGGGTTTCTAGATTAAACTCCCTTCTTCTTTGTATCATCAATTTAAGAACAAATACAGCATCCGTACACGACCTCCCCTTTCTGAAGCCCATCTGCTCCTCATTTATCAAACAGTCTGCCAATACTTTTAAACGTTCATTGATCACGGATGCATACAGCTTATAGCCTGTGTTTAACAGTGTTATACCTCTATAATTGGCACATAGATTTCTATCATTTTTTTTAAACAAGTTAATTATTTTTGCTGAATTCCAGTCTTTCGGTACTTTATGGCTTCTCCAGCACATATTGTATAGATGTAGCAGACGAAGGCCTAAAAAGAGGCCACCATATTTTAGGAGTTCCATCCTCAAACCATCCAAACCACATGCTTTCCTATTCTTCCCATGCTGTAGAGCTGTGGTAAGTTCTTCCATTGAGATCAGATCTGGGTTACAGTTATCACAAAGCATCTTCACTAAACCACTATTAGTTCTTAAGACGTCACGCCATAATTCACTATAATGGTCGACCCAATCCTTCTCTGATATCACCTCTAACCGTACTGTCTCTTTGACATCTGCATTTAGGTGCTTCATAACTTTATAAGCCATTTGCTGTTGTCCATGCAGGTCGTTCTCTACTTCACTAATAAAGCGATTCCATGACTGGTTATGAGCTTCTCTCACCAGTCTTTTTGCATCTGCTCTTGCTAGCCGGTACAAGGCTGTTGTCGTGTCATTTTTACTATTTAGCATGCGTTTGTATTGCTCCTGGTTTTTATTAATGGCTGCTTCGATCTCCCTATTCCAGATCTTTAAACCCTTCCTACTCCTTGATTTAAACTCTGTCCCTAAAGCTTCTGCAGCAGCTTTCTCAATTGACGTCTTTATATTAAGCCATTCCTCTTCAACATCATCACTACTAGCTACTCTTGCCAATACCTCATTGAGTCTGTTTACGTATAACTGTCTCACCGACTGATCCCTCAGTAGATGCACTTTATATACCTGCATCTTCTCGACCCTCTTAGAAGTTGAGCGAGTTTTCTTCCATGCTGTATATAATATAACTTTCGAGACAACTAGGTAATGGTCTGTAGATAAATCGTATCCCCTATAAACTCTTGTGTCCTTCACTTGGCTTGATAGTCTTTTATTAACAATAATGTAATCAATTAATGAGCGTGCACCTCGAGCCGTCCATGTATATTTATGTATATCGCGTTTCCTAAAAAACGTGTTTGTTATTTTTAGTTCATTGAACGTAGCAAATTCTCTAAGAACATCGCCATTCTTGTTACATAAATTCTCACCAAAACTTCCCACTACATCTTTTATTGGTTGATTCCCTACCCGAGCATTCATATCACCTGCAATTACGACGTCTACCTTCCTTCCATTAGCAGTGACGAGATTTTGAAGTTTCTTGTATAGTTCTTCAGTTTCCACCGGTTTACCCTCTTCTGGAGCATAAACACCGATCATCAGAAGTGTCCCACGTGAGTGCTGGAGTTGTGCAGTAACTACACGATCTGATACATATTGGTAATTCTTCACTCTTGATTGCCACTTCTTATGTATCATCAAAGCTACTCCTTTACTTGCACGCTGGTTACCTCCCACGCCGCTATATATCATTAAGTAATCACCGATGTGCTGTGTTCCCTTAAGTTTCTTTTTCGTTTCTGTTATAACCGCAATGTCAATCTTAGCCCTGGCTAAAATCCTTGAAAGTTCCTGTTCCTTACTCGCCAGTCCTCTTACATTCCAAGTGGCTACATTTAAAACATCCGTTATCCAAGGTCTTTTTTTATTTTTTGACGTTCCAGTATTTTTTCCTGTATTCCCGGTCCTATTTCCGAAGCTATCTTGGGTGCTGCCAGTAGTTAAGAAATCCCCTGGCCGCGTTACGGGCGCTGCGCAGGTCAAGTTCAGTGGTGGGGCTGCCACCTTTCTGCCCCTGAACTTGCAGGATTATCATTCGGGGTTCACTCCCCTAGACTCTTCCGCTCTATTGACCATTGGGAAAATTCCTCCTCTGCTCAAATAGACCGTTGGCCATTTTTCACCTGTAACCCTAGGCAGGGACCCTTACTGGGTGCTACCATCCGGAGCCAGATGGACCCAGGTTTTTTAACGAGGTTGTTACTCCTCCCCCTCCACACTTCCCCATCACATGATGGGGCCCCGGGCTTGGGACCGGCAGTGTTAAGCAACACTGTTGGCGGTGTTATTAATAATGTTAGGTTTATTATTAATTATTTGCATTGGCAAGAGAAAGTTGTGTGAGTGTTTCACACCAGATTTTTTGTTCTTTTTTAATAAGTAGGTTGTTTGACTCATTGTCATTATGGATTTTTATGAATTTCCTCACTAGGTTTTATTTAATTTTATACTTGCAGCAAAAAAATTGTGATTCAATAAGCATTAGTGTAAACAAACAAAATTACAAAAAAAAAGTTGAAAATGTTTTTTAATATTTTCACTGCTGAACAGTTGAACAGGATTTTACTCCTGTGCTGATTGGAAAAAACGACCATAAGAGTCGTAACCTTTGTACATGCGACATGTGCGTAGTTAGCACAGCATGAAGAAATGTCCTTCATGCAACTGTTGTGTATTCAGCAGTGAAAGAGTTTATCAAGTTTTATTTTTATTTTGTCTTTTCTATATAAAATAAGTAACTTTACTGAAATAACATCACCACTGTTAGTAATTTGACAATATCGTAGTATTATGAATGGTAGAAACACCTTTTAGGTTCCTGCCAATTTAGAATAGAACTGTTTGTGTAGGTCAAGAACCTATATTCAGACAAGCTGTACACCAAATTGTAAAAAAATTACAGAATTTTAATATTACTCTACATGATACATAGATGAAACAAAATTGCTAATATACGTATGTTACAATCTGAATGAGTAAGTTTATTCAAACAAACTACTTTTTACAATATTACTATCACAGACATGCTCACCAGAACCTGAAAAAACAAAAAATTAATATTAAACATTTGTTTTGAAAATCTGCCAGTGGGTTAACAGACTACAGTCTAATGAATTTAAATTTTTAAACTGTTTATTTAGTTATGCATTCTATTTCTTCTGTTTTGGCCACAATAATTTTTTTAACCTGTAAAATATTTGTTTTTGAATATCCTAATGGATCTGTAAAATTAAATTTTTTTTTAGCTTTTATTTGTTATCAGGAACTGTTCTTTATATTGACAACCACCCACCATCAGATTGCTGCTTTTTGCTTTATTTTTTGATGTGATTCGGCATGAATTTTTGAACAGGGACCCCTAGTGGAGTTAGTTCAGGAATGGCTGTCAGCTGGTCACCATACAAAGTCATTTTCCCAACTAGTGTTACTTAACAAATGATAGTAACTTTCTACCAGCTGACTGATTGGGCTGGCCTGAAGTCCGGGTCTGTAAATAAATACTTTTTCTTTTTCACAGCTGTTACTGTTTTTAAAGCCTGATTTTATGTTTTAAAAACATATGATTGTTACATTGTAATAACTCACATAAAAGCTTCATTATTGGTTTTTGTTTACTACAGCATTATTGCAATGTGAATTATGACTTTGTATGTCAATTAATCTTTCTAATATTTGTTTATATTATTTTTTTGGTTTCAATAGCAGTTCCAGGAGTAGTACCTGGTGCCAGTGTTCCAAGTATTGTCAGTATTGGGAATCCAATGTACAGCCTGAGCTCACAGCCGGGGACTTATACGCCTTATGAACCTTCAAGTGGGTATCAAATGCAACGCACTAGTTACACGCCTAACCAAACAACCACACCTGTTACAACTACCTCAACTAGAACACCTTCTGGTACAGTAACTTTTTGTTTTGTTTTATTTGTTTTTTTATATCCTTTAAACTATTTATTAAATTAAAATAATATTCCTGACCCAGGTGATTTTCTTTATGCAAAGATTTGTTTTGAGAACATTTAATGAAGTAGACAACCAATTTATGACAGCTCTGTCTTGCTTGCACCAGTAGTTATAAAAAACATTGGATTCTAGAATTAGTAAGTATTAGATTAGCCTTTTAAAAAGGCTTCTAATAGAACATTCTGAACATGAAATAGTTCAAAAATAAATCTTTATAATGCATCCTGCAGTTTTAAATATTTCTATTTCATATAATGAATCAGTCACTTGTATAAAAAGTGACTGAAGATGTATCATCTTCTATAGATTTTTAATAAATAGTGTTTTTAGTTTCAATTTTATGTTATTTACTCTGATGATGGTGGATCCACCGAAACACGTGTAAGTAAAAATTAAAATAAAGGTGACGCAGTTTAAAAAGAAGGTTAGTGAAATTATTGTATTAATTCATTATATGAAATAGAAACATGAAATAGTTAGTTAAAAAAGGGTTTGAAGTTTTCTTTTAATGACATTTTAACATGAATAAATAACATTGTTTTCTTCAATCTGTAATGTTTGTACTTTGCAATCTGTTCAATGTATATAAGTACAATAAGCAATCCCATCACCCAGTGAGATGAGGATATATATGACTTGTAAATGAGTTGTAATCTAGTATAGATTCAGGCTGAACATTCCTGAGAGAAAATGGTTAATTAAACCCGAACCATAAAAGTACACTGGTAACCTTTGTTTAGAATTTAAATCCATATAAAAGTAACTTACCTTTGCTAGGATTTGAACCACTGAACCTTTGTCTCTGAAAATCAACTGTTAAACCGCTGACGTGTGGTAACAGGATTGGTGATGAAAATTTTTTGTTCCAGTGGATATGATGTTATTTTTCCATAGAATGTCTCTCCTTCGTACAGGCTAGCACAAAATTTCACATGAAATGTCTGCTGCATTCAAAATCACGTTCATAACTTTAAACATAAATTAAAAAAATACACTTTGTATTGTTGTTTAAAGAAATTTGTTGGTTTGTGTATTTGTGTACCATATACAGTTATTGATTACTAATCTGCACTTCTTGAATGGTAAATATGTCTAAAGTTTAGAGAAAGTAGGATTTGAAAATTTTTATTTAAAACTGTTTCAGTATTTTCAAAAGTTAAGTTTTTTTGTAATGATCGAAGAGGATGTAACTAATAGAATTTTCAATTTTATTTTAATAAAAAAATAAACGAAAATCAGATTATTCAGAATAATTTATGTAACTTGTTAACAAGAATTTTGATGTACATAAGTATGGATGTACGTTAATGGTGTTTTGATAGATTTTTATAAGATTTCAATACAAGAAAGAAAGGTTGATAAAAAATAATGCGTTATCAATGGTGGTTTTCATGTTTTCTTTCTGCCTGGAAACCTTGTCAAAACAAGGATAAAAGTTGCGTGATGTTAGTGCTTTGTCTCGCTTGCAGTTTTGTTTAATTTTTTTACGCCTTACCTAAAATTCAGTTGTCATTGAATCAAGAATTATATTGTCTTCTGAAATTAAAAACCAGGCATTTTTTATGAATTCCAGGAGCCAGTGGCTTACCTGGGTTGTGAAGAATGACAGGTGTCTCACGTAAAGTACTGTGTTGTGCTATCATTTTGATTGTTTCCTTCTGAATCTGTACTTTTTTTAATTACTCAATAAATAAAAACAAGACAATTTCTTAGTCTGGCGAAATAACTCATACCTAAGCTGGATATACTTTTAGGTTAATATTTCTGTGATTTCAGATCTAGTAAACAGTTTTGTTTTTTACAGGTATTTTAACCAGTGGACAGCCAGTTAGATATAATTCTGTAATGGTTGTAGATCCTAACAGAACGGCTGTTCATTCTTATGTTTCAGCTAGTGAAGGTATGTATACAAAAAGTTTTATTTTTCCGTATGTATAAACTGTAAGTTGAATTTAGAATTACTAACTGTAAAAAAATTAGTGTTTCATTATTCTTTGAGGACAACTGATACTTTATAAACTATGCTCCATGCATTGTATATGTACTAGTAAATTTAAATTTACTTCAATAAATTTTTTTTGTTAAAGTAAAGCTTGTTCTGATTTATTTTAGAATCGCACAGTGATATTAGAAACTTAAATGTATCAGAATGTTTCTCGCTCTGTAGCTCCTTTCATAGCTACAGCTACAAGTGGATATTAATGGGCATGCAATGCCATCCACCTAGCGAGGTGACCTATTGGCTTCCAATGTGATGTTGTAAGGCAATGTGTTTCTGCACAAATGCTAGGTCTAATCAGGTCTTTTGAATGGGTACAACTGTATCATCCTCCGTACATACAGTACAGACTGCACCCAATGATTTCACTTGTTTTCGGTACTTAAAGGAGTTCTTTGTAGGGTAACAATTTAACAACGACAATGAAGTGAAGACTGCAGTCGTAGATTGGGCTTCTTCAGAGGCAACAGATTTCTTTGACATCGGAATTTAAAAACTTTTTAGCGGAATGAAAAATGTTTGAACAAAAATTGAAATTCTGTAGAATGTGGCAACAATATATTTGAATGATTACAGTATTTTTCCTCTTATTAAAGAATGAATCTTATTTAAAACCTGTCGTACATATCTGCAGATTTAGCATACAATGAGAATCTGGTTTACTGCATTATTGGTGTTGTTCTTATTTCAAGTAGAAAATAATGTTAAAATTATTTAATAATAAAATGTAAACGAGAAATTGTGTTAATACTTTAGCAAGTAAAGTTTCTAAGTATCAGATTAATATGATTTCTAGCAGTTTGATTATTTTTTACGATATGAATGTAATTAAATTATTTATTTGAATTAAATATATTATTTCCACAGCTGCATGTACCCAAGCCGCTGAAACATTAGCATGTATGACTCCAACATCTCAGGTAGCCACACCAACGAAAACCAATGCCTCACCTAGACCTAGCATATTAAGGAAAAGAGATTCGGAAGGGTATGTAAATTTTTCTATTTGGTTTCTAAGTATTTTCTATATTTTATAAGTTATACTTTTATTAGTTATTTTTTCTTATCCTGTATGAATTTATGTAGGGAGGAAAAGTATTGTTATATCAAGTTTTCACCAGATATACACATTTTCAGGGCCCCTGAACCCAAAAAACATCTTTTTAGTGATTGAAATGAAAGTTGTAGCTTATTTAATTAATAAATTAAGTAAGTAATTAATTAATAAAACTAATCATAATCATTTAATCAAATGCAGTAATAAATAATCGTGACAAATTAGTTTTAATATTGTAGAGTTGGAAGGTTAGGGAAAACATAATTAAAAAATGTCACGCCGATGTAAACAACAGTTTTCTTGGTGTTTGTACTATTATATAGGTATCTGCTTATAAGGCAGTGCTATTACTACCCAATCAACAATGCAGTTGTTCAGACATAGGAGTATCTGTCAGTTCGAATGATTACAAATGAGGAAATTTGTAATCTTTGCTTGATCAAATTGGAATTCTATTTTTCATCTTTATTAATCATACTGGGTATTTAAGTATTATAGATGGGAACTCACTTGATGGCTAGCATAAGGAATTTAGTTGGAGAGGATTGTTTGCACGATTCCCATCCTCCTATAACCCAGTAGTAGTAATAATACTACTATTAGTACATGCTGTTCTAAAAATATTAGTTAAAAAACCGTTTTGAATAACTATATGTCATAGTACCAAAATATGTGATTACATTTTACATTAATAATACGAGGGCGAATCAAATATAAACAGTAATTTTTAAAATTATATTTATTGAATAATATTATACAAAAACTATGCCTTCAACATTTTTCAGTATAGTCTCCTGCATTATCTACACACTTCTGCCACCGATTTGGAAGCTTGAATATTGCCTGTTCATAAAAAGATTGCGGGAGAGTTGTCAACCAATCGCGCACGTGCTTCTCGACATCTTCATTGCTTTCAAATCGTTTTCCTCCAAGTGATTCTTTCAGAGGCGCAAACAAAAAGTAGTCACAAGGGGACAAGTCTGGACTGTAAGGAGGGTCTTCGAGAGTTTCCCAGCCCATTTCTTCCAATTTATCCCTTGTCAACAATGTGGTGTGAGGCCTTGCGTTGTCATGGAGAAGGATGACATCTCTAATGGGCACACCTCGTCTTTTGTTTCGGTAACTGGTTTTTGCCGACTGTAGCACATGGCAGTAGTAAGCCGCATTCACTGTTCGTTGATCGTGAAGAAAATCAATGAGTAGAACTCCTCTTGAGTCAAAAAAAGTTGTTGCGAGAACTTTTCTGGCTGAGAGACGAGTTTTGGCTTTCACTGGGCAGCCTTCATCCTTCCTTCACCACTCCTTACTTACCATTTTCGATTCGGGAGTGTAATGGTGGACCCACGTCTCATCACATGTGACGATGTGCCTCAAAAAATCTTCACCTTCTTCTTGAAATCGATGCAGAAATCTCCCGGCGATCTCCGACCTGACCTGTTTTTGATTTCCGGACAGCAACCTCGGAACCCATCGAGCACTAATCTTTCTGAAGCCAAGGTGGTCTGTGATTGCAGACTGAACACTCCCGTAGCTGATACCAATTTCTGACGAGATTTCTTGAACAGTTAACCGGCGATCACCTTCAATAAGCTCTCGAACGGCACTAATGTTGTCATCTGTGAGATTTGACCTTGGGCGTCAACGGTGACTTTCGTTTTCAACACGTTCTCGCCCACCCCTAAATTCTCTGGCCCACGTATACACTCGATTCTTAGACAGAGTAGTGTCCCCAAACTGTGCCCGCAAACGAGTAAAAATTTCCGAAGGCTTAACACATTCATTTGCTAAAAATTTTATGACGATTCGTTGCGTAACAGATGGATGCAGATGGAACAGATGGATGTACAGATGGATGCTCGGTCATGGCTGTACTGACGGCAGAACGCAACAATGCTGCGAATTAAGCTGTTCCCCCCACTCCTATTAAACAAAACAACAACTGCTCACCGCCACATCTGGTCCGAACGGGTTTGGTACAGTCAACAGCAAAATTACCGTTTATATTTGATTCGCCCTCGTATTTAAAAATATATAAATATACTAAAAGTTTATTATAATACCCTAATAAAGTAAAAAAATGTATTGGTTTTTAATATTTTACTACTGAGTGTTATAGGTATTTTATATCAGTTTGATTATAAATAGACCGCGTATAACAGTATTAATTACATACAATAACTAGATTAATAACTTCATGAGCCATGAGCGTAATTAACACCACTACAGTGAACAGTCTCATAGTAACAACTGACAAATATGAAGGGTAAATGTTTTCAGAATGTACAGTACACACGTCGCCATGTGGATTTAAAGCAACCATTTCTATGACATCACGTCTCACTGTCAGTCCCCCTTGCCTTTCATCCAGCACTAGCAACAAGTCAGCTCCTGACTATAGATACTTTGTACCAGGACCCTTCAGTACTCATTATCCTGTTCTGTCTCAAGAGTAGTTCTTACTTTTGTTTTGTGATATATTTTAAAACAAATTACTTGACAGGTTTTGTTAATGGTAAATTTTGTGGGTTTAGTTTTACTTTTAACATTGTTGGGTTTAATGATTTTTTTAAAATCGTAATTTGTTACTTTTTTTTAGATCGCCAATGAAAGCACAAAAGAACCTTACTCCTTTATTGTCAACATTGACAGTAGTACCTCCAACTTCACCTCCCTCGCCACCAAAGAGGCCGGAATCACGTGGGAATGGTGGAGGGCAGTCATCCGGTGGTTCAACTACAATCTCTGCTACCTCTTCACCTGGTCTTGGGACTGGTGATCCCGACTCACCTCCTATCAAACAAGAGCCTCCTGATCCTCCGCCTGTAGAAATGAGCCCTCGTAAAAAGCCAAGGAAACAACAGCTGTAAGTACTTGTAATTATTTTTTATCCTGTGTAACACTTCATGTGTGTGTTGATAGTTTTCTTCATCTATCCACATTGTTTTTATCAAAGAAAGTTGATTGATTCTAACTTAATTATTTTTAAATTTACTTTCTTGAAGTGTGTATGATGTTAGATGTTTATTCAGTATCATTTTTTCCCATAAAATACTCATATATTAATTTCTTTCTCTGTCACATTAAACTACTTGTAAAAATTCATATATATTTCTGTTTTGTCATTTTAATTCTATTCCGGGTTATTTATTTTAGATTATATTAGGTTATTAATATTAGACCGGGTTTGATTCCCAGTCAGGTCTGGCATTTTTTCATCACTCATTTTCTTATATCATCATTCTCCACCATCTGCATAAGCAGAAATTGCTAAACCAATGTAAAACAAAACAAAAATTAATTATATTGAAAACCTTACACAGTTTTAAATGATATGTATTGGGCACAGCAATAAATTTTGAAGTTTAAAACTAAATAGACGTTTCAATTGTTTCAGCACTGGCAATCAAATGCAGGAGCCAAAGAGTGAGGATGAAATGGAGTTTATATCTGAAGAAAAAATAAAGAAAGAAACAAAAGAACGTAAGTAGAGTTTGGTACATAATTAAATAGTTAATTAAATTTAAGCCGTACAGATACTTAATTTAATTATTTTAAAAGTTCATAATGATATAATACAATAAGTCAAGGAATGAAAAAAAATGTGTAGTTACTTTCCGGACCTTAAACTGTAGTTGATGTTTTCTGTACACCTCCTTTTAACGAGCCTGTCCTATTTGGATGTTGGCAATCATCATGACGATTTATACATTATCTGTTCGAATTCAAAACAGTTCTGTAGAACTTTTGCCAAACCACTTTTTCTGGTTGGTCAGTCACAAAATTCTGGGTTTCTTAGTCTTCTTGTCTTCCCCTGGAGGGTCCTTCATAGTAACTTGTACCTTTGATTGTTCCACATTAATGCCAACAACTGAATCTTTCAACTTTTGTCGGTTGTATTTGTGTTCTTTATTTGGCTATATTATTTTCATTCTTGAATGTTCCCAAGAATGTGTTAGATGATGAGTTTCAATATCTGCTCCTATACTACATCCAACAGTCACTTGATGAGACTGTGGGAAAGATAGGCGATTCCAATTTAACATTGGTTGTATAGAGCAATACGCTCTCTGCTACTATCTGTCCTACAAACGTAGGTAGTATTTAATTAATAACGTATAAGTTTTAGTTGTTAAAGTTAAAATGATAAGTGACTATAATTTAAAGAATAATGTTCGGCCCCAATATTCAATTAAAAGATGTAATATTTCCTACATTGGCTATCTAAAATTAAAAAGAAATGAAATAATTTAAAATAAATGTAAATAGTCATTTATAGAATTTATACGGCGATAAAATGGATAAATATAGATTTTGTAAGAATAAACAAAATGTTAAATTTTATCTTTTCATAACATTTAATGCTTTTTCAAACAAAATGCTGTAAATTACCCTATAAATAGTTATATTCAATTACAAACGTAATAACAATTGTGTCACATAATTATATATTTCAAAAAATAGCATAAGTATAATATAGCCTACAATGAGATCAACATTATTTTCATAGCATGAGTCAATGTTTTTAACACAGTACGTAGCAGCGCTCTGGCCATATAAGCAATGGTATCTTCCAAATGTTGGAAAGAATATAGATAAGTTTTCACAGGAGTACAGCCATTCCTATTTCCCTTGTTTAATAGAATGTAGTTTGTTGGGTTTATCCATAGGTGATTCCAAGTATACAGTTTACTTGGTGGTAGCTTGAACCAAGTAAGTGTTCATGACTAGTGGGTTTTCCCCTCTGGAGTTCAAATGATCCCATGAATTCTCAAGTCCCAAGTTTTGTATTCTTATCCCTTATAATGATTGCTAAGTCTTGCTTCTTAATTTTTTATGATTTCATTTATGCTGTGATAGAATTTTCTATTTCATCATCTTTGTCGGCCGTTAGTGGATAAGCTTGTAAGATGTTGGTATCTACTGGTATAGCTCTCAGTTGTACCAGTATGACATATTGTGACATTGTTGTTGTTGGTACAAGAGTTCGATTGTTCACACTGATAACCATTTAGTCTCCATTGCCTCACGTGTTGAAATCAGAGTGCACCATGTGCAGGTAAAGTCATAATATGCGGAGAGGCTATGTGTTCGCTTCACGCATTATACACCCAGTTGTTCTGTACACACTGAGAGTTATTTTGAACATTTGGTTCAGTTAATGATTACAAAATACAGTAACTAATGAGAAGGCCATTAGGATGTAGAAGCTGTTGTATTTTTTTTAAGATTTTTACATGAGATTTTATGATATTATTTGTGATCTGTATGTTAGGTTTACTTTTTGTAGATTTAGAAGATGGAGTGGAACCATCGGTCCCGAAGCCTGTACCAAAGAGGCCGACTATTTCACTTCTAAATAGCTACCGCCATACGTGGAAATCACGACATCATCATTTCTTAAGATATTCTGATGTTAAACCAAAAGATGAACGTAGGCCTACTGTAGGTGATCTCGCCAATCAAAAGCAAGTTTTACAGAAAATTGCGGGTTGGAAAATTTACCATTTAAGTTCACAGATGGAAGATGTGGTATGTTTTGTTCAGCTATTATAGTTTTTTAAAAAAATTTCAGATATTTATTATATTTTACCAAAATTTTTGGTTGTCTTAAATGGTACTTAACCCTTACAGTGCCAAGAGAATATTTTAAGTTCCTACCGAAAATGGCAGCCTACTATATCTATCTATAACATGGCTATTTTTCTAGGTATCTTAATTACTTTTTTACTTTCTCTTGCCTATATGAATATATAGGAAGGAAAGTATTGTTTTCATGTCGATTTTTCGAAATCGAGTTTTCACCGGATCTATACGTTTTCAGACCCCCTGAACCCAAAAAACATGTTTTTAGCGATTGGTCTGTGTGTGAACTGAATATCTCAAGAACGGAACATCGTACGAACTTGAAACTTGAAACTTAAGTTACATACCACTACCGGACGCGACACGAACATTTTCATCAAAATCGGTCAACCGGAAGTAGTAGTTTATTCGTATAATTTTTCAGTTTTTTGCGATTTTCTCAAAAACTGGTCCTACGATTTTTTTTAAAATCGCCTATTTTACTCAATTTTTTATTCTCTACAAGATAGGGTAGGCGCCATGTTTGCTGAAATTCTCGGTGAGGCTGTTTTCACGTAAAAACGTTGTTTTTTTAAGATTACGGCTTTAATATAAATTTTAGCGCAAAAACTTATTTAATAAAAGTTGTAGAGAATGTAAAATTCTACAACTTCTGTTTCAAACATTTTTTTGTATAACGCTTAGTTTAGCGGTAATTTGCGATTTTCTGTTTTTTTTCTCACGAAAACGTGAGAAAAATCGATTATTTTAACATTTCGGTCTTAGTATGCATTTTACGACAAAAGTGTATATAATTAAATTTATAGAAAATTAAAAGATCTACAACTTTTGTGTAGAGCATTTTTCTCTACAGAGCCTAGTTTAGCGTGAAAGCGTGATTTTCCGTATTTTTAAGCCAAACTGAGTTCGATTGTCATTTTGCGTCATTCACTCATGATTAAAATAAGGTTATGTTTTTGAGGTTAGTTTTTGTTCATTTCTAATGTTTTAATACTAATGTTAGGTTTATTGTTAATTATTTGCATTTGCAAGAGAAAGTTGTGTGAGTGTTTCACACCAGATTTTTTGTTTGGGTCTAATGAATTGATCTTGTATGACATTCAACTTGGAAAACATTTCTTACAATTTAAAAATCAAATGTACGTTGTCATTTTTTGTGGAAATTTCCTTTTTAATTTAAAAAAATCGCCCTAAAAATTATTTTACTCAATTTCGCTTACATCACTTTAAAGACAATTTAAATATGCAAAAATTACAAAAAATCATTTATGTATTGTAAAAAAATAAAAATACTACGATTGAAGTTTTTAAAATCCAATTTTCAGTTTTTTTAATCAATATTAACCATAATCAATTACATTCATAAAAAACTCTATATACGTATTTTTTTCAATGTACATTTCTTACCGATTATTTTCATATGATGTTTTTAAAAATTGAGTGTAAAGTAAAAGTTCTATGAACTTTTTAGTCTACGTACTATTAAAAGGACGACGCCGGAATTTTTCGGTAAAACTGCTGACGTCCTAATAATAGGACGCTGGCACTGTAAGGGTTAATGTCTAAAAATATTAACTTATTTAAAAAATTATCACTTTATTTTTCAATAAAATAAGTAATTTATACGTTTTGTGTAATATACATTGTTATATTGAGAGTAAACCACAAGGTTTACTTGTTTTGCACATTGATTATAAACAGTACCAGAAATGGAAGTTTATTTTTTTACTATGTATGTTTTTCTCTTATTAAAAACAGTTTACTCTTTTTTTGTATTTATTATCTGATAATATTGATTTAGGATGTTTCAAAAAAGGACGAAACTCGTTTTTAGATGACATGAATGTAGTACAAAAATACTATATTAAATTAATGAAATATTTATTACATTTTTTGGAACAATGTTCAAATTACAATCAAAACTACCATTAATAATAGATTTTGAAAATAATTCCCTGGGACCTGAATGCAGGTTCTTACACATTTTATGACTTTGTAGCACTTGTCGTAATTTTTGTCAATCATTGTCAGAAGTTTCATGTTCAATATTCACCTTAAATTCATGTCAGTACAAGGATTATTTTTAAAAATAATACTTTTTAAATACCTCCCTCAAGAAAAAGTCTGCTGGTGTAAGAATAAACACACGTTAGTCTTTGAAAAATATCGTGACACAGTAGACAAATGGATACTGGAATAGCACTGGTGCATAATAACATTTCAGTTGTTACAAGCTGTTAACTTTGAATACAGTGTTGCCAACTGACATGTTAGGAGACATGAATTCTACCTGTGCGTTACTTCTGCTTTCTTAATGCTATTGTTGTGTTCTTTCTGAAAAACACCTGTTAGTTGATGTATACGAAAAGAAATGCAGTTACGGCAAAAAATTACTGCTAACATTGTTGCCGTTACTAGAAAATAAACAGTATTGTTCTTAATCTTATAAATTTTATCATTGCAGCAGTAATTCCTCAGGCGCTTCTTCTGGTGGTGAAGATTGTGTCTGCAAGTCTAATGAATTTTCTTAAAAACTGGTGTTCAAATTGGACTCAAAAACTTATATCAAAAATAATGGATCTGAAATTGCTCTTAGCAATCTCTTCACATATCTAGAAATGATCATTTAGTTAAGAGATCAATGTTCAAATTCTTGGGCTGTATCACGTAGTAACATGTCTGCAAGGAGTTTCCTAGCAGTTTGTTAAGGGCCTCTTCTTTTTTCTTTATTGTATTTCGTCCCAGCATAAATGAAGAACAGCAGTTGTCATCTGTTTATGATATTTGTTGTATTTTTGATAATTTTTTTCTCAAAGACAGAAAACATTACTATGATATTGTATATGATGCTAAGATGGTATTGGATCAGCATTATTTTTTTGTAAACTGTGTATTATATACAATATTGACTTCTGACTTTTTTATGTTCTTTACTGCTTTACTAATTTACAAGTTGCTGTAGAAGTTCGTATTGAAATGAATTTACTAGTCATGTTTAACCTTACAATGTGAATTATCTTTTACAAAGATTTATGTAGCAAAGTCATTTAACTTTGTGAGTTGTACAAAACATTCCTATTAGTGGAATATATCTTATGCAAACAAAATTTAAATATTAGATAGTAATAGATTGAAATATTTATAGGTATTTATTTAGTAAAGTGAATTAATGAAATTTATTTTTTCTACAGTCTGATTTGGAGACCGAAGTATTTGAAAAATTGACAGCTATGTTAAAAGTTTTAGAAAGAAAGCCCGGTAATCAGCTAGATAAGGATATTAACAGGGTTAATGAATTAATTAAGGTAAGTACACAAATATCTTGTATTTACAGTCATTTTACAATTTTTGTTTATGAATTAAAGGTTTTGTTAAATGAGCTGTACTACAAAAAAAAAATTTAAGTGCGATGATGGTTTATGAAAATGTTATATTACCAGTGCCTCAATTTCTTTGTTGGGAACTAGTGAAAATATTTTATATCTGTCTTTTTGTTCATATGTCTGTCCATTTCTGTATTTATTGTGATCACATGGAAATTCTGATTTTTGTCATCAGCAACTTAAAAAATAGTCTCATCAACTAAATCTGCACTTTCCTTAGTGAAGAAATCCTCCTTTTATTAAGTTCTTATAAACCTGAGTTTGAAATTGAAGGATAAATTTGTATTACCCATAACTATCTGGGATCATTTTTTTTGGATGTGAATTTTTTTTAGTTTAAAGTCCCATCAGCTTAATTATTAGCGACTATGGTGGGTTTTGACTTCATATCATTTCCAAACCCTAATGGGAATCAAACTTCAGACCTCTGCGTGGTAGGCTAGTGTACTACAAACTATCGCTATGAACGCGACCTGATCTGAATTATTATTGTGGAATGTGATAAATTGTAAATCACTGGACCCAGCAACCCTTTATTTTCAAAAATAGTAAGACAACAAAATATTCTTGGGTTTTCAAATTTCTTTTCGTATGTAGCACAGAAAAAGAAATTCTTGCACATTACTTTTTCAAGATGTAAATTATAACTGAATATATGTTGCAAAGAATACTCTAACATCTGTTTAGAATTGGGGAGATTACTAGCAATTCTCAATATCTTTGTGTGTTAGTGTTGTGGCCAACAATGTCTGTCATTTAACTGCCGAAGTAAAGGATATGAGCTCAAGTAGTAGGCTAAGCGAGAACCTAAGTGCAAAATCATCATATCTGCACGTATATTAGTTTTTATCCTGTATATAAACTGGATTTATGACAGTGTCTGGACTAATCCCCTGCTCACTGTGCTTCACGGAAAACAAAATTAAAATTTTTTAACTTCTCATGCAACGTTAAAAGCCAAATCACGATTGTACAAATAAAACAAATTAGCCAATAAAGAATATTAATGTTTTCTTATAAAATGGTACAATATCTTTGATTTTTGGAAGGTTTATATAACTTTTTATAAAGAAATTGGAGTGACGTTATTTGTTGGATATCTATTCTGTAATAATTTTTAAAATAACGAAAAAAGAAAGAAGAAGGAGGAGGGTGTATTGTATAGCAGTACTGTATTGTACCCTGATATCTGCATAATACAATATATACTCGCATATGGTATAAAAAAGAACTAACCTTACCCCAAAAAATGAAATAAAAGATTACTTAATTTTACTTATCACAAAGTTTTTTTCCAAATTTCAAAATTATGAAATGCCATGTTGTATTTGGTACCCAGGAAGCTTTTCAATAGTGAAAGAATTTTTTTAAATCAGTTGGGTTTGTTTCTGACATTACTCTATACAAACAAACTTTAATGTTTTTATTTATATAAAATTTGTTGTGTGTGTGTGTGTGTTCCCCTTTATCTCCTAAATTACTGAATTAATTTTCATGGCAGTTTTTTTTATGTTGTAACTATGATGCTGGTGCAGGTTTTAGGCTATTGAAACCCTTAAAAAGTTAGCCCTAAAGGGTTGAAAATAATGTTTATGTCCTACATGAAGGCTTTTATGAGGTTAGATAATCTGCTGCTTTTAAACCAGCTGATGTGATTCAAATAAAGATTTGTCATAAATAAAGTCATGATTTAGCAAATAGCGACGTGGTGCTAATGATCAGCTGGTGACAACATCACATGATAATTTTATTGTATTTTATTATGTAGATACGATCTTGTATTGTTGAGTATTTTATAAAAGTAAAGTTCCGTGTTTCTTTAATTTGTTTTAATTTTATTTTAATTAGTGAGTGATCAATTACTTTGATATTTTATTTTGACAGCTTGAATCTGTCCTACACAAAAATGAAGTCGTTACGATCTAGCAGATACCATTTTTCGTTTGCAAAGCCATGACGGGGCATGCTAGTTTCTTATATTAGTACAGATATAGTACTTATATTTAGTATCATACTGTTTAACATAGGACTTACAAGAATGTGGGAGTTCAAATGAAGAATACTTAATTAATTTTGTGACTGGATTAGTCTTATTGTTTTATGGACTGCTTATTATAATAAAAGATCAATGTGATTCTCACTGTTGCTTACTGCAAGATCTAAACACATATCCTAGATTGATAGCATTCAACTGAAATTCTAGTAATAATTATTACTTATTTTATAAATTAATTGTTTCAGGGTAATATTCAGAGGAGTAAAGTGATCAAGGATCAAATGCAAGAGGCGAAGACACAAGTCATGAAAATATTCGATCATAAAGGTCACATTACGGAAATTTTATCTCGTTGTGTGAGTAAACGTTCTGTGAAAAAAAGAGATAGAGTGTAATGTATTTTTTCTTGTGAAATTGTGTATATATTTTGTGTTGTTGTACAAGTTTTTTTTAATAAAACTAATAAAACTCCTATAAAATAATGACTTAAGGGTTTTTAGACAGTTAATAAAAAAACAATGTAAAATGCCCTTTGAATCTATTTTATTTAAAAAAATGTATAAAAATAATAAAAAAATTAATAATTTTGTAAAAATTGTGTAATTTATATTTAAAATGATTTTGTATAATTACAATATTTGTTTTTTTAACGTTTAAATGTGGGAAAATTAGAAGATAAATTTTATATTTCATATTATTGAATTTCATATCAGAATAAAGTAATACTGTTGGTACCGTGTAGACTAGAATATACAAATCAATATTTTTATTACCATGTATTGGAAAACAATACTTTTTAAGTCGCCAAATCTTGTGTAGGTTAAATTTGTTTTGTGTTAGCTTACGCGTAGTAGTAGTATAGATTGTGAAATGATTTATCAATTTAAAAAAAATGTATGAAAATTATTTATAACCATTGTTAATAATAAAATGATAATTGTTTGAAAAAATTCTTATGTATGCGTTCAGGAAGGAATTCTGTTCGCCTTCCATCTTCACCAGCCACATTGATCGAAACCAGTTATTATTATATTTTAGGTCATCTGGTTGCCTTGTCCTGTCTCTGGAATTTATTATCTATTTGGTAGGTAAATTTTATTTTTACGTTTACTCGAGAAATCTGTTTTAAATCTCATATCTCCACCACTGGTAAAACCAATTCACCTTGTCTATTGTTTATTATTTTGCCTATTATTTCTCTTTGCTACACAAACATTTTGAATGTTTTCTTTTGTGTTTAAAAATTTTATTAATTCTATGAAAATTGGAATTTATAGTAGTATTCAAAGTACATGAGAGTAATCACATGGTTAGAAGAATGTATGTGAACATTGTTGTTGTGGGAGTAAGTAGCTAATTATACAATTAAAGCTATATTTTTCCATTTCTTAATAATTCCGTGTCATAGCAGAAATGTCATGATCATTTTCCAGGCCAGTGTTTTTCAGTATTTTAACGTATCAGTGTCATATTTTCTTATAAATTATTCATAACATGTTAATTTATACAAGATATGTCACCAACAATTTTTTGATTCCTATTATAAGAACCTATCAAAAAACATTAGTGTGTATTGTTTTAAAAATTGTGACAAATAAAGAATTCAATTATTTATATTTAAAGGAAATTTGTAAAATTAATTATAATATTTTTTATGAATACAGTAACTAATAATTTTATAGTTTACAAACATAAAAAATTAAATGAGTGGTGTACTGTTGTTTTAGTTATGTGATTCATTACCCTTGCATTACTATAATTAGTATAATGTCACCTAATTAAATTATTATTTGCAAGACAAGTAATGATTTAGAATGATTGATGCTTGTTTGTTCATCAATTCCTCTCACTAAAGTTGCTAAAGATTAAAATTCCCTGTTGCTCTCCATGCCTGTTTAGTCAGGTGCACGTTATTTACCTCTTCTTCACGCATCTAATGATCTCATGTAATTTGAAAACTACTGTACTGTTATATAAAACATTAAATAGTGAGAATAGCCGGCCATTTACACAGTTACTTACTGGCGGGTTTGGAACGCCACGTACTTGCTGGCGTGTTTGGAACGCCGCGTACTTACTGTGTGTTGCCCACTAACATAAGTTGAATTTACACGTGCTAGACTCGCACTCCAGGAACAGCAAATACTTGCGCGTTCGTTTATGGGAGAGATAAATCAAATTTTGTACGTTCCAAGTACGCGAGTAAGTATTTCACCCGGTTAGAAATACTAAATGTTGGAGTGTGATAAATCTATTTCATTTCACGTTGTTTTAATATTTTATTATTATTGGTTATACTTTATAGTAGACTTGGTTATTTAATTGTTTTTTTTTTTTTTGTTATACACGTGCTTAGTTTAAGTTATTTAACATTTATTAAAATTGTGAAATATAAGTTTAATAAACCTTGAAAAGAAAAAAGCTTTGGCTTTAGCCGTTACATTTCTTTACGCTGATGGCAAGCCTAAGAAACGGAAACGTAGAACGGAAAAACGTTGGGTACAAAAACGGGAGTATACACACGTTAACCTTTTAAACGAATTACGGGAAGATAATCCTGAGGCTCCAATCCGTTTTGACTGCTCTACTTTTTTTAATTCCTTTCGGAAACAGCCACGTATCGCTTGAATTTTTTTCACAACAAACTTCTTAGGCCTATCAGCCTTATCGTAGATTTTTTTACACAGCTCAATCATTTCTTCATAAGCTTTTAATTTTAAATTGCGGTTCGTGTACTCACTACTTCTAACTTTCCATAAACTTGGATGACACCTATACAATTCTGTAAATTCCATCATGAACTCCTAATCCCCAATATCGTGTATCTATTTTCAATACGAAAAACTAAAGAATACTAAAAATTAAAAAAAAACCAAAAATTTAGGAGAAAAAATATAACAAAATTTAACGAACGGTTTGGATGCAATTTCACAACTGGATGAAATAAGAACGGCACGTTCTAGACCTCAAATTAGTGGGCTTGTACGCGTTCCTTGGTACGTGGCGTTCCAAACCCGCCAGTAAGTATTTGTGTAAATAGCCGGCTAATGTTTTAAAAGTTCTGATTTCATCCTGTGCAGATTTAAATTACTGTAAATAAACTAAATTTCTGTAAATGGATATACTCATCAATTTGAAGAACAATCTAACACAGCTTTTATATACTAATAAAAATTCTAAAATATTTTTCGTAAATTTAATTTTTGGTAAATTTCAAATATTAAAAATGTTTAACATTACTCTTTACTAAATTTTCTTTTTACTTTTAGGTACAATTACTTTGAAAATTATAGAGTATTTTTAAAATCTTTTATTTTAATTTATTGTAAATGAACTATTTTACAAAACTGACAAAATTGTCATTAATATTGTAACATTAAATTGATAAACTTATGTAATTAATCTATTATTAATTATAAATAAATTTTATTAAGAATATTTATATTTTGTTTGGTGTTTCTTATTTCGATTTTATATTTAGGTTGTCAGCTTTTTCTCAGCAGATATTATAACATGTTTCACTGACTATACTGACAGTTGGTGGAGACCCAAAGTGCAATTTATTAGTTTATAATGTTGGCTTTAGTACAAAATAGTGTTGACAGTTATGTCCTGTAGATTTTAATCATTTGCTATAGACTTTTGACAATCCTTCAATTTTTGTTGTGTAATTATTGAGGATTAATCAGCATTGTTCTGTATGTTGTTTCCAGTTCTTCATTGATTAGATGATGAAATGACCTATTGTGTTCATCTGTTTCTATTTCTCAAAAACCCTTATTCTTCTTTGCTCATTTATTCTGCTTCTTTTCCTTTTTTCAGTTTTCTAGTTTAGTATCGTTTTTACCCCATTCTACTTTTCATGGCTTTATTAATATTACCATTACCTCTTATTAAAATCCCCAAATTATCTATGGAAGAATTAATCAATTTAAAAAAACGGAAAATGAAATCTCTCCGCTCACACTTATTACAGCAATTTTATCCTTTTTAATTTGGTGCCACACGTGATCAATTGTGTAATGGTTGCATACCCTTTACTGTGACCAGATTTACCCAAACCATTTTCAGTTAACAAAAATTAAAGGAAAATTCTGCAAATGTACATTAATTTTTTACTGTAAGGGTGTTCCAAATCTTTTACTTTTTATCTTCTCTCAATATCTGACACAGTAGAAACTAGTATAGGAGATTCAAATGTGCTATTTAGTGTATAATATATTTTGAGTAATTTGGGATCCAGTTCTTGTTTTATTTTTTATCAATTTTGAACTTTAAAAAGTACTTCCTATCCTATTTTATTTGTCAAAGTTTACTGTTTATTGCAAACTAGATTAGTGGCTCAGGAAATAAGGCCGACAAATGTTTCACAATACTTATTCTATCACTGTATCAGAAATCAATTGTCTTAAACCTGCTGTAGCTTTCCCTGGCAGACATTACTATTAATTTATTGTTTAGAGGTTTAACTTCAAATTTTAATTTAATATGAAATTATTTTTAACACAATAATTTTGGGCAACTTACCTATTTTTATATATGTATATTGTATTTAGCGTGGCCTTCATGTAATAGATTTGTGTTTTAATGTGGCGTATTAAAAGTAAAACAGCTTTATAGTTCAAGATTTCTGTATGTTCACAGAATCTACAGTAAGAAGTGGAAAATGTTCAATGAAATTCATAAAAATTAATTATTTAAAGTATTTATGCTCGAAAATTTCTTTAGAAACAACGTAACCTTAATTCTCTAAAGATTTGGAACTGTTCAGGTTCTTATTCTGATTGGAAAAAAAATATTTTTTCCCTAATATTTTATGTGGATTAAATGTGGAACATAATAAAGTGTTCCCCCACCACTAACAATCTGATGGTGACTTGTTTTAAGAAAACCTTAGTCTCTTTTGCATAGCATTATTTAGTTCTCATTGTGTAATTTTATGTTTGACTTAATTATTCGTTCATAAGTGATAATAGTTGAATTAGTTATACTATATTTATGTCCGTAGTTTATTAGTTGTTGTAGTAATTTGTAGTATTGCAGTAGATGTATAATGGATTTGGTTGTGCTGATAGTTCACTAGTTTCTATATTTTTCATATTCAGTAGTTTACCAGTAGGTAAATATTGCAGTTTTATGTCAACTAATCAGAACACCCTTTACGAACTGGAAAAAGATCAGAAGTAAAATTCTACGTTATCAAGGGAACAGGTTAGTAATTTATTTGGATTAATGAAAAAAAGAAGCAAATGAGGGTCCAATTTTGTTAACAAAAATACGAGAGATTAGTGCACTAACCTACAAGGTCCCAGGTTCAATTCCTGACTATGGTCTGGAACTTTTGACATGTTAAAACCCATCTTTATAGTACCAAAACCCTCACTGTAATCGCTAATGACAAAGTTGTCGATGCGACTTTAATAAACTAAAGAAAGAAGAAGAAACTAAGAAAGAGTAGCTTTAGCAATATTTTCTAAAGTAGCGTTCAATGCTAGAAAATAATTTATGTTGGTCAGGTTTTTTATACACTTCAAAAAAGTGGCATTAAAAAAATTGTGTTGTAACTATGTTTTTGACTATCAGCAGTAGTAATGAATCGGCTCACTTCAACACTCTGAATTTAATATATTTGTAAAAAAAAAGTGTACCAATCTATTTTATTAAGTTGAATGTCCAGTTCACTTTTTTTTACTTAATTAATTTAAAGTCTCGTCAACATCTTAGTTTTTACCAATTACTTCGGGTTAAGGAATGTGGGTTTAAACTAGAGAAGAGACAAAAGAACTGTCACTGTGAACGAGTCACGGTTACTTATAATTCACGGTGACCACAGTTATTCAGATAGGCAAGTAACCGTTCCCCAGTCACTGTTACATAGATCGCTTACTCTTCTGTCACTGGAAGACAGGACGACACTGCGAATGTTCACCGTACTATTCTACAATATAGCACAGCCTCTCGTTCCCCAGTCACTGTTACAAAGATCGCTTACTCATTCTCTGTTCACTGTTTAAGGCAGGACGACACGGCGACCATAATTCTACAGATAGAAGAGTAACAGACCTCTCGTTCCTTCAATCACTTTTACAAAAATCAGTTACTCATTCACTGTTCACAGTTAATAGACAAAACTACATAATATGCTTACTCTTCTTCAAGGCCCCTATGATAGCTACATAAGATATGTTGGTCTGTTCACTGGGCTTAGTGCTCTCCTTTGATAACCGGCACGTCCATTCTTTTTTTACTTCAATTTTTACGCACTCTTCTCTCTCTTTCTCTCCTTCTTTCAGTCTCTTCCCCTTATGATTTTTTTTCATCTACTAGACTAAACAAAACGAGGGTAGTTCTTATATCTCTGATCGCAGTAACACAATTACATTACAGTATTATTTTTATTGCCCGCCGTGTTCTACCTAGCTATTTTATTTATAATGTGCGTTGTGATTTTTGAGTTGTAAATATTGTTTCTTGTACTTTCTCTTTTTTATACAAAATGTTATTTTTATTACTGATTTAGGATACCTTGTGTTAATCAGTTTTAGGCTAAATTTGTATTTTAGTTATGTAGCCCAGTTTTTAATTTATCAAAACTTCAGTTATCATGAAATAACAACTGAAAACATTACTATTATTGTATAACAGCTGAAAAATGTACTAAGAAAATACACAGTGATTGATAAATCACTAGTAACTATTAAAAGCAATGCTGAACGCAAAATCACTGTCACCGTGATCACAGTGACTGGTTGAAACAGTGAACGCTCTCCACTAGTTTAAACGTGTATTAATTTTCCAGACCCTAGCTAGGAATCAAACTCAAGATCTCTATTGTACAGTGTAGTACATTAACTCGAGGCCACGGAGGCAACCAGTTCACTTTTTGTTCCTTAAAAAATTGTGTTTGTACACTTTGATCTTTTCTGTCTCGTCAACATCTTGGTCTTTACCCATTACTTCAGGTTAAGGAATGTGGGTTTAAACATGTATTAATTTTCCAGACCCTAGCTAGGAATCAAACTCAAGATCTCTATTTTACAGTGTAGTACGTTAACTCGAGGCTACGGAGGCAACCAGTTCACTTTTTGTTCCTTAAAAAATTGTGTTTGTACACTTTGATCTGTTTTCTTTACTTATATTGATCTTAAAATGTTAATGAAATCCTACTACTACAAAATATGAAAATAATTTCATGGCTGAACACCAAATGTTTTAATGATAGTATATTTAATAAAATCTAGTCAAGCACCATTTATGTTCATATGCATTTTGATGAATTCAGTTAAGCAAGTTTGTTTCTTTTTTATTTTTATTTAAAATTTACCTCGTACATTTTTTTAATAATTTTCTTTAATAAATCTCTTGCCATCACATGTTATTTTTTGTTCTGAAAGACTGTTCTCAAGATGTAGTAATTGTTAGAGCCTCAACAGATTGAAGTCGGACGTTAAACCAAAAAAAAAAAAAATCGACAGATTGAAAAGGCTCGATAATTTTCTTGCTAACGTTGCCAACTTAGTTCAGCTGTTTTAATTAATTGTACTGTTCGAATACAGTATATACTTTAATTACTGTCTGGATTTGTAGTTAAATTTTTATGGCTGGTACGATATTAACTTATTAAAATTTCAGGAAAGAGTATTTTTGACAGATTGGTGGTAGGATTGGTAGCACAATTAACTTCAGTTTTAAAAGCTATTCTTAATTATTTTAAGGATAGGTTCTGAAAAATATTTAAACTACTGGTATTTGTTTGTCCCTTTCCCCTTTTTTCCATCCTAGTATTGTAATTGGCTTAGTAAGTAAGGTATCATTCTTTGTTGAGACTATTACCATTTCATGTGTAGTACAGAGTGATCTGCTAGTTAAAGCATTTGCATTGCTGTTTTTGTTACTATTAATATAGCAAGGACATTTTTCCCCATAGGAAATATTTTCATTATCCTATGCATTGTTTGCTAGTTAGAAAAAAGAATTACAAGATTGTACTATCTGCACTGCCAAAGAATGATTTGTGGCGAGTACCAAGCCAAGTGTTATGCACAAGTGCTACTTTTTATAGTTGACTGATGGCAAAGAAACAAATATGAAAGTTTTTACTATTTTTTTTATTATTACTAAATTAGATAACATTGTGATTGACTTGTTTTTTAATACATTGAGCATGAAGGCAAGAACTATGGCTGCTTGGTGTGCTGGTGTGCTATTACTGTGGAAAAATAGCCTAACGCCAGTCCGTGTCATCCGTCCATGTGAACTATCTTTATTATTTCCTCACCTATTCATCACCTAAACAGATTTTTAGATATTTTTTTTTTTTTGTTACGTTCTGCTGTTCTGCAATTACTGCTAATGCAGACTGTAAAGGATGGAATGATATTTTTTGTAACGTATGAAAATATGCCGTGCCTGAATGGGATTTGAACCTAAGACTGC
The DNA here is from genome assembly GCA_035578175.1 of Catonia carolina. Taxonomy (NCBI): domain Eukaryota; kingdom Metazoa; phylum Arthropoda; class Insecta; order Hemiptera; family Achilidae; genus Catonia; species Catonia carolina. The sequence continues at coordinate 23,421,996 of JAQMRL010000002.1, read as the reverse complement.
ATGATTAGATGCTTCAGTCATTTAAAAATTTAAATTTAAAAATCTAATGTATAACTTTTTTACTTTCTCTTGCCCTATATGAGGAAAGGAAAGTATTGTTTTTATATCGATTTTTTGAAATTAATGGATGTACACATTTACAGGTCCCCTGAACCCAAAAAACATGTTTTTAGCGCTTGTACTGTGTGTTAACAAATTATTAAATAGTCTACCATTACGGGACGTGACACAAACATTTTCATCAAAATCAGCCAACCGGAAGTAGTTGTTTATTCGTGTGATTTTTCACATTTTTGCAATGTACTCAAACGGCTATGATTTTTTTTTAATCGCCTAACTACATTTTTTATGCTCTTCAAGATAGGGTAAGCACTAAGTTTGCTGAAATTTTTGGGGGACTTTGCTCTCGTGGTAAAATTTTTTTGAAGATTGCTGCTTTAAAATGCATTCTAAGGCAAAATGTATGAAATTAAAGTTGTTGGACATATAAAAGCCTACAACTTTTATTTTAAACATTTCTTTGTACAATGCTTAGTCTAGCATCAAATAGGGATTTTCTGTATTTATAGGAACATAAGAATCTCCAAATTTATTTCAGGCATTTTCTTCTACGAAGGTTGATTTTCATTTTCAGTCATTCGCTCAAATAAATATAGATTATATTGTTCATTATTTACATGGCAACAGAAAGTCATGTGAGTGTTTTACACCAGATTATTATTTTTTATTCTGGGTTGTAAAAAGGAAGGATCAAAGATTTTATCACGGATATTTGGAAACTAATGACATATTTGGGGATGCTGAAATTTATATAATATATTTCTTTTTTAATCTTTTGAGACTGCAATGGATCACTTAAGTTAGTTTACTGGAAGTTCTTCTCCTGTTTTTTTCTTAGATTTTTTCCAGTATCTCTTCATTCTGACTGATCGTGCTCGTCTTTCTTCATCTAAAACAATTGCTTTACTCGCTCCTGTATTGTCTATCCTTGGTTTGAATCTTAAGTATTTATCTTTTAGTACTTTTAATTTTTCTTTCTTATTCTGTAGATCTTCCAACGTTATTCCCAATTCTTCCACATCCTCTTTAATTTCATTGATCAATATTAGTGCCTCTTTTTTGCCATGAAGATTTCTTATTATTCTGTTGGTTATTCTATCTTCCAGTGTTCTAATTAAGTGGCCAAAGAATAATATTCTCTTTTTCTTCAATGAGTCTATTATTGGCTCATTTTCTTGGTAGATTTGTACGTTGGGTAACAGTCTCCATTCACACTAATAATATACTTTTATTAAAAAGAAAACTAAACCATATTAAGTTGTCTAAACAGATACTTATATGATTTGTTCAAAACTTTCTGGTAGCTGCTAATTAAAGACAATCTCATCGTTGCACATGTTGGACCAATTTGAATGCGTGTATAATATTCACTAACACTGTTCATGTTTCATCGATTAAATAAAAGCTTTAGCAAAATAATTGGGTAGATGATGCTGATCCATGCCATCTTTCTCCAATATGTTGATAATACCCTAAATTTAGGACCATAGGTGGTAAAGATAAAATTGTTGTCCATCAGAGTACGCACTAGCTTTATTGTTCATCTTTAGTAACGTTAGCTTTCTGGGGTTAATTGATTGAAATAATCCACTTCTTACTGTAAAAAGCTGTTAAACAAATACATGTTAAATTCTAGTCGATTTTAATTTAATTGAGTGTTATAGTAATAAAAAATATAGATCTAGTAATAAATTATGTGTTAAAATTTATCGCTGTTGTAAATTTTTTTTATTAATATATAATATATTACTATAATACATTATACCTTACAAAGAGCAATAAAATTAAGTTTTATTTCAATAGCAATATATTGTAATCAATATTTACAAATTTAAAACTCTTGTATTAATTAGAAATGTTTTATAAAAAACGATTGGTAGCTTTTTATATTATAGAAATATTATTAAATTTGTTATGAATTTATTATTTGTATTGAAATAATAAATTCCGTGCCAACACTATTACTTAATTTAAATACAAATATAATGAAATATAAAAATTTTATATCGATAAAAATTTGTAAAATTTAATATTAATAAAAAATTGTAAATATATTTTTCATTCTTAAATAGATTTATATAAAAAGAAAAAGAAAACAAAATTATTACTGTATATATATTTTTATTTTCTCTGAACATGAAATTATTAATAAGTCCTATAGGTTGATTGTCTTTCTTATATTAATGCTGTCCTTTTGTTGGTAATTTTAATATATTTATTTATGTTGTTATAGTTTATTCCACTTACATTTGGAACTGTTGTCAACGAATCATATGAGCATTTGGTTGAAAGAATATAACTGGCACTGTATTGCACAGCCAGGTGGTAATCATATGGTAACTTATCAACATTTATTACGTTAGTCAGCTTAAGGGGGTAGTCAACCCAGAAAATGAAATTCAAAACTACTGGCTATAATTTATCATTATTTATTTTTAATGAAAGAGTAATTTACTAGTAATGATCTACCACTTGACCAGACCAAAAAATTAATGACAGCCCCTAATACAAGGTTGGGGTGGAAAAGCGGGCTTCTACGGGTAATCGAATATCTCAGGAACCAAGAAAGACATCAACATGATTCTTATACTAAAAAATACAGAAAATTGCTGTGTATTATTTGTTGTATGCTCTTGTATTAATTTTTTCTGACAAGGAATTAATTGAAGAAAAACCATATTTTCAAAAACATTTATTTTATGTATTCAGAAATTATTTTATAACAAATTCCCTATAAAGTATTTTGTAATAACCATTCGACAGATAATAAAGCATGAAATTATGAGCATTTGTAAAAACAATTCATCCAAATATCTCCAATACAAACCAAAATATTTAATTCCCAAGAAAATATAATCATGCAAAAACACAATTCCGGAAAACTGAAAAGTTAAAGGAATAATTTCACTCGCCTTGCTAGTGAGCTCTGTATTAAACTGATGTTCTTATTACTTTTTGTCAACGTACAGACAAAGTAAACACATGCTATGATTCAGAAAATTTTAAGCTTCAAATATGTGAAAAAAATGTAATTAAAAAAAATCATCTTCTTGAGTTGACTACCCCCTTAAACAGTAATACTTCGGTGCTTCTTGGAGCAGTTCAGTGCTTTATTCTTCCTCAGAAAATGTTCTGTTTTGCTGTTAAATACAATTTAAATTTGATGCAAATCAGTAATCACAGTTGTGATGGCTCATGCTAAGAATTTCCTGTCATTTCAATTACGCATGCAGCCAATATCAGAGCAGAGCTATTTTTTTCAGTTTCAAAGATAAATGGAATTATTAATAATTATAATAATTACAGTAAAAATTATATTATGATATTCAGTGTTGTGACATACTAGGTGAATGTTTGTCGTGTGATTTATATATCTTATGAAACAGCTTGTTTAAAAAATAGTAATTATTATAATGGTCTAAATTAAGAAATATCCACATGTTTTCACTCACCTGTACTCTTTTTAATGCTGCTTTAGTTTTGTCTGATTATTATATATTATAAACCATTCAAATCAAAACTCTTAACCATTTTTTTAAAGATTAAATGGTTTTTATACAAAGTAGACTTGTAGCGATCAGCTGTTGTGACAGTTTTTAAATTTATTTGGGAACAGCTGATCATACATTTCGTTACCTTAGGCAAATATTTAATTTACATAAAATTTATTTATTTTTTTATTTCATTTTCTATTTTTTCATAGTCATTATGTAGTTCCGGAGTTGTAAGTGCAACAATTAAAAATAAATTTGTCGTGGACCAACCATCGCACAGTAAAGATGGAATTTTGAGTTTTATTTCAAGTGGTAGTTTGATTTAATAATTAATTAGATTATGTTAGCAGAATGATTTAAATTCGTACAGAAACCGTTACAGACTTTATTTTATTTACTAGAATATTTTAATTACTTAATTTCAGTTTGAATTGTTTATAATATAATCTGATGATAGTTGATCCACCAAAACATTTTAATTTTATGACCTCGTAGGATCACTTTAGTCAGTCCATTATCCAAGTCTTTTCAATGGGACTGCTCAGGCCTTATGGCCCTCCCAATATCTTTTCATTCGCTCTTTCTGGTTTTGAAAATATTCCTGTAGTGAGTTTGTTTCTTTTAAGTGCGAAGCTGGTGTTTTTGTTCCTGATCTTATTGTTCAATATTTTTCTGTCTGTGGTGTCTTCTGTTATAAGACCAATTTCCTTCAGATCCTCTCTTATTTCTCTGATCCATCTGCATCCTGTCATAAGATTGTACTGCACCAGTTGTTTCAAGTCTTGAATCTTGTATCCTCATTTTAAAAAAAACATGTTATAAATAATTTTTTTATCCCTAATGTGTGGACGTTGCAATCTGTTCAATTCAGAACAATAAGAGAGAAATTCATGACCCAATGAGATGAGGATGATGTGTAGTCTTGTTCAGACCCAGGATGGCCATTCCTGAGAGAGTATGGTTAATTGGACCCCAACCATCAAAGTACACCAATAGTCACCATCTAGTATTCAGATCCATATAAAAGTAACTACCTTTACTAGTATTTGAACCAGGAACCTTCGTCTCCAAAAATCAGCTGTTATACTTCTGACATGCAGCGACAACTGTACCTTTAGACCAGCCTGGTAGATCTATCATGGAACTTATAAATAAATTAATAAGAATAAAATAGAGTAACATTAAGAGGGGTACGGATTATTTGAAAACTTATATTTTTTCATTTGGATTGCTCACAAGCTCTGGTATGCATTTTAAAGTTTATTCATCAATTTTAATAATATTTATCACAAGAAATTTTATATACTGGATTTTATCCCAGTGTAGGGTTTACAACCAAGTATAACCATTATTTGAAGATTTGTGTACAGATTTAAAAATTAATTTTTACATTGTGACCTGTATTAATTGTTATATCGGAGCTCAGGGTTCCAATTCTCAGTTATATTCAGAATTTTTTAATGTTTTTATTTGATCTATCAATGGTAGCATTTACTGAAAACAGTGCTCTGTTAATCTTGTGAATAATCATCTCTGTTGATTGTACCTGGTACTGACATGTCTATTATGAATTTTCTACTTACAGATCAAACATGTGATCTCATATTTTTCACATTAATTAACCAAATTATTTTAACTACTCAGGATTACTATTTGAATTGAAAACATATCATAGCTGGTCTAGAATTTGTTTAAATTTCATTGTGCTTAACAAAACGCACATTTATTAAGAACGGGAGGTAACTTCTCAGTTATTCTTTAAAGCATAAAGTAAGGTATATACTTTTAAAACATCAAATAAAATAATAAATTCAAAGAATCGTCTTCCAGTTATTTTAAGAAGTTATCAAAGAACTGTAACACTGAAAAATTGTGAACAAATAAAGTAGACAGTGCCAAGGCATGAATTAAAGTTACCCTATTCTATTCGTACTTAAATTGATAATTGTATTAATTGTGAAGTTAACCTTAGGTTAATCCTCAGTTAATGTATGGTAATTTAAAATAACTGAATAATACTCCATCACTCACCAGAGTTGGTAAACGTAATTGAATCGGCACAAAAAACTCTTGTCTTTAAATTGCTAAGAAAAAGTAAATTATGTTAATTTATATGAAGGCTATTTTTTTCAAGTTCCAGTTAGCTGGCAAAAACAAATACAAGAGATAAGAAAAGCTTTGTTATGCACAGGAGTTACTCACACGTGTACATTTCTCAATGTAGTCTCCACTGACATTGAAGCATTTGTTGTAACATGGCTAGCTTTTGTATACCCTCCTCGTACCATGTTGCTGCATCTGGAACCATACTCTCATCTTGGTGAATAAATGGAAATTGCTTGATGCCAATTCCAAACTGAAGGGGAGTTTGAACATCTCCCATCCAAATTTCGTGAGCAGTTCATTTGTTACTGTTGGTGTATGAGGGCAAGAATTATCATAAAGAAAGACAATTCCTGATAACAACATCCCTCTCTTTATGTTTTTTATTGCTGTCCATAGATTTTTAAGGGTTTTGATCGCTGCAGTAATTATTGTTCCAGGGTCCAAGAACCACTGTGTTCACTTTTTCGACAATATTGTCTGTTGCTGTGGGTTTCCTTCCTTGACCTTTATCATAGACATCAGTTCACCCTTCTCCAAAAACCCTACACCACTTTTACACAACACTATCACTCATAATGTTTTCTTCATACATAACATACAATCTTTGATGAATTTCAGTCGCAGTATTTCCTTCACCATGAATAAAACAGATCACAGAGTGAATCTCATATTTGCTGGGAACTTCAATAATTTTTTTTTTGCCTTTCAAGGATTAGGCATCTGCCTGTTCCAAACCTCTCAAATCTGCTCATCTCTTTCTCGGTCGTCCTTGATCTCTCCTGCCCTCTGGCTTATAGCCTTCTGTCTGCTTAGGTATCTTATACTCCCTCATTTTGTTTACATGCTCTAACTACTGCATTCTGTTCTGAGATACCTTATCATTTATAGAGAAGATGTTGAGTTCTTTCTGTATCTCGGTATTCCTGTAACGATCTTCTCTACTACACCCATACGTATGTCAGAAAAAATTTCATTTCAGATGCTTGCAATCTACTCTCCTCTCGCTTTGATAGCACCCAAGTTTCACTGCCATAGAGTAAGGTCGGCACTGCTAATGTTTTATAAAATCTCACTCTCGTGTTTTTGCTAGTGCTATTTTTTTAAAGTGCAGTGGAGAACTTCAATAATAATACCCATAATAAAATAGCGCTTACATCAAACTACGCTATGTATTGACCAACCCAGTTGGGAGGTACATACTAGCAGGTAGTACGTCCTTGCTAAACACTACTGTGCTAGTGCCACATCAACATGATAGCTGAGTATCCATTGCCAACTTAACAAAACTTGAAAGCAATAGCCCTGGTATTATATTTTTCGTTTGTCATTGTCGGAATTCTGTCACTTATACGTATGTTTAAAAACCTATAAATACCAATTTAGCGTTCAGACCAGTGCAGTCAAGTCACCTAGTAGAGAGTTGCTATTAATTTTTAAGAAACGCTGGTTAGATGATCAATTGGTATGGTGACCAAGTGAGTCACACGTGAACAAACTCCACTGGGGGTCCCTGATCAAATAGGGTGTTGATTAATACTTTAGTTCATAATAACAAATAAATCTAAGAAAATAAAAAATAAATACCAATTTGAAAAAGGACAGCTGTTTTTTTTTTAAGTTTTGTTACCGAAATTAGGTGAAAGATAATTAATTTTTTTACTATAAACTTTTCCGTTTAATGCAATTTTCTGTTAGAAATTAACAATATCAGGAATCGGTGATAAATGTACAAGTTTTATTTTTGTTTGTTATTAAAAATCCTTTTTTGATATTAACATCTTAAAATTTCTCGTTAAGCATATTTATTTCGATTCAAAAACCGAGTCAAAAATGAAAAAAGATGTTTAAGAAGAAGTATTTTTAAGTATCTTGTACAGGCAAAATGTAATCTTAGATCTGTAACAAATATGTATTTGATTGTGTCTGTGCGTGTGAAACCAAGCAGCCAAAAGTTTAAATTTACGCATGAAGCAGTTACTAAAAAGAGGATAAAATTCTTGAAAGTATATTTTATGTATTATCTGTATAAGAAAAGAAAATATATAATTTTAAGTAAGTTTAGTTTTTGAAAAACTTTAAAATTTAATGTAAAGCATTATTAAAAAATATAAATTGCAACATGGGTTTCACATGAACTGTCACTGAACTTATGATAATTTTTTATTCTGTATATTTAATATCCTTCTATTTATTTCAATTTCAATGTCTATTTGTGTATGTCAGGGTATTCTTTTAGCATTTCTCTCTGTACTAAACTTTTACAGACGAACTTCCAAAAGAATAGCCAGAAAAACATAGATTGAACACTATACAAAGATATGTATCAAAATTATATTTTAGAATCTAATTAAGTTAGCCTTAATACAATAGCTTAAAGTTAAGTTAATATCTGATTTGTTAAGTCTGATCAAAAAAGTATGTGTAAAAAATGTTTTAAAATAGTTTACTCTGGTTTACCAACCAGCTGGCCATGAAATGTATTTTAAACTAGTGGTGCAATGAAATTTAAAGTATGAATAACTTTTGAACATTTTTTTTCAGTGTTTTTATTTGTTTTACCATATTGGCATATTTTGTTACTAAAATCAGTTAAGAACTGCACACAACTATTTGCTTAATGTTCAAATGACTCATTTATGGTCTTCTGTTACATTATGTTTCCTTAATTTGTACTTCCATGTTTCTTGTTTTCAGTAAATTATTTTCTTGATTCTACTTTCACATTAATTCTCTGTTTTACAAAAGAGATCGCTTTCCCTTTTCTATTTTTTAAATAAATGATAACTTTTGAATATGATAGCAATTTCAAATTATTATCATGAACTGAAAACAAAAACCTTTATTATGATAGAGTTTAAAATTTTTTGTACAGTAATTGTAAAAAATTGGTATTAAAATATGCTTTTTGAAAAATTAGGACAGTGTAATGAAAATTATGGAAAAGAAAGGAATATGGCCTGAAACATGTGATGTTCACTCTGAATTGTATTCATACGAGTGCAGTCCAGAAAGTCTGTCACGTTTTGATATAAAAAAAAAAACTAAGTACAAGAAAAAAAATTTATTATATACATTTGAAAGTGCAACTAAAATGTTATTTTTCTACATAATCACCAAACAAATTAAGACACTTATCATAGCGGTGAACTAATTTTGAAATGCCGGTATCATAAAAGTCTACCGCCTGTGATTTTAACCAGTTAGTCACACCCTCCTGCAGCTCCACGTCGTCGTCAAAGCTAATCGTCTTACATAATTTTTCTGTAACAGTTTCATGCAATAAACTTTTTGAAATTTGTGGGAAAAAAGCGATAGCTCTCTTATGGTGAATCGACGATCTTCTCTAATCTTCTCATTGGCTTTATTCACGAGGCTTGGCCGTCCACTTCGTTCTTCCTCGTGAACATTAGTTCGGCCATTTTTGAACTGAATGCACAAACGCCGTACTCCACTTTCAGTGTAAACATCGTTCCCATAAACTTCACGGATTTGGCGATAAATCTCAATTGGTTTATTGTTTTTAGCCAACAAAAACCGTATTACCGACCGTAATTCACAACTGGCGGGATTTTGAATTACGGCATACATTTTAAATTGTTGTTGAAAAACAACGAAGAGCGACACAGACCTCTCGCTAGCACGGCTGGATAGCCACTAAACGGAGAAACGCCGCGACACCAAAATGGCCACGATAGCTCCGCGCCTAGCGGCTACTACGCAAAACGTGACAGACTTTCTGGACTGCCCTCGTATTAAATAAAAAAATAAAACTATTTTTTGATCAGAATAGTCGTATTTACTTTTTGTTGCCAATAAACTTGAATAAACTTTCTTTTTTGTAATTAAATAATTTTCCTACAAGTACAGAAATTTAATTACAATATTAAAGCATTTATAATGCATTTTTATTATTAAAACACCAAACATACCAAGTTTATTACTACTAGAAATGTATTTCCTTCAGCAGAAAAATTAATTTCAACAATTTTTATAACTTAAAAGTATGAACTCCAAATTCAGTATAATAAGGTTTATTTCAAACTTCACTTTAAGTCAAGTTGATTTCTTCTGTCTTGATACAATTAATTTTAAAAGGTGAAATTAATTTGTTTTACATAATATGGAAAGTATGAAAATAATATAAGATTTTTCTAACCCTTTATATTCAAATGGTTATTTGTAGTATTTTATTATCTTATCAATTTGCTGGAAAATAAAATAATTTGTGAAAATTTTATTAATTTTTAATTCAATTAACGAAATCCAATGTAATTTATATTTAATATGGATTTATTTTGGGTACAAATTATATTTTGTAATGTGAACTAATGAGTTATAGAACTCATTTAAAAAGTATTGCACAATAAGTTTTATGAGTTCTTTTAAATAAAGAAAAACTCTATTATAAATTGAAGGGTTCAGGCAATCTAATCAAGTTATTACTTTCTTTTGCCTATATGAATATATTGATAGGAAAGTATTGTTTTCATGTCGATTTTTTGAAATCGAGTTTTCACCAGTTATACATGTTTTCAGACCCCCTCAACCCAAAATACATGTTTTTAGTGTGAACAAAATATCTCTAGAATGGAACATCGTACAAAGTTGAAACTTGAAATTTAAGTCACATACTACTACCGACTTGACATTGACATTTTCATCAAAATCAGTCAACCAAAAGTAGTAGTTTATTTGTGTTATTTTTCACTTTTTGCAATTTTCTCAAAAACGGCTCCTACGATTTTTTTAAAAATCGCGTCATTGACTACATTTTTCATGCTCTACAAGATAGGGTAGACGCCATGTCTGCTGAAATTCTTGGGAGGCTGTTTTCTCATAAAAAATTGGTTATTTTATTCAATCTAATCAAGTTATTTTTATTGCACACAAGTTTCATTCATAAATTTAGTACATAAATGGTTTTCTTTATTAATCTCATTTTTAATATTCTATCAAAAGTTTTATTTGTAATTTACATTTTATAAATAATGAATTTTTTTATGGTGAATTTTATTTGAAGTGAGAATCTATAGCTACTTTTCTAGGAAAGATTATTATTATTAAAAAAGGCTAAAGCAAATGCTTGTTTGCCTGAAACAAAGCAGATAATACTGCTTCTTAGAAAAAAACCTACTTCATCAAATCAGTACAGATAATGAACTTTAACATAAACTTATGGTGTATTGAGATGGCCATCAATTAAATCATCCAATGATTCGTCGGTGACCAACAACTTCAATTAAATCTTTAATTAAATTAGTTAAATACTTCAATTAAATCAATGATCTTTGGTTGTATTAATTTAAGTTTATCCTCTTTTAAAGATTTTACCAAGTAATTAAGGATAATTATGAATTTTTTTTAAAATAGTACACAAAAGCCTACTGCATTTTAATGCAATTATGTGAAAAGCATGTAAGAAAATTTAACATAAGAATTTAATAAACAAAAGTGAAAAATTAAAAAAGCAAAATGTTAACTTAAAATAGAAACAAGTGTATACTCAAGGTCGCACAAGATGCACTCGGATTCAATCAACAGGTGATCCAAGGAACACTACATTGTTAGTGAATATTCTTAATTTATTTTAGATATGGAATGACCATCCATCAAATTTACAATGATCAAAATGTAATCATGAAATAATATTATTTATTTAGAGAGATGTCTCAAAAGTACTTTGATACATTTTGATTTGCTTCTTCCATTAACAAGCCAACTACTATTCCAGTGTTCTAGTATTTTTTTTTTAATTCCTTATGTGTGTACGTTGCAATCTGTTCAATTTTGAACAATAAGCAACCCAATGAGATGAGGATGATGCGTATGACGTGTAAATGAGGTGTAGTCTTGTACAGACTCAGGCCGACCATTCCTAAGAGAGTATGGTTAATTGAACCCCAACCATCGAAGTACACCGGTAACCACTGTCTACCAGTCAAATCCGTATAAAAGTAACTACCTTTACTAGCATTTGAACCAGGAACCTTCGTCTCCGAAAATCAGCTGTTTAACAGCTGATTTTGGTGACGACTTTACCTCTAGACCAACCCAGTGGGTTTAAAGTATTTTTTAATAAATAATTTAGTAATGTCTCAGTATAAGAAGCCAAATTTTTGGTGGCAATTTTAATTTTTTTCATCAGCTTAGTTGTTTTACTGCAATTCCGATGGGGGAAAGAATCCAATTAAAAATTAACTTTTTTTCTGAAATGTTTATTTTTTGCATAATTATATAGAAATTTTATTGATGTATTTACCACAGATATCAATTGGTTTTTAATTATTTTAGATTACCTGGACCCTGCATTGAATATATAAAAGCATTATTATAAATTACAGAAAATTTTATATTATACGGAAAATATATTAATTATATAATTATTTCAATACAGATCAATGTAATTAAAATTGAATATGGTGCATATTGTATGAATAATAAAGATATATATTTTTTATATCAATTAAATTATATTTTTAAATATTTCAAATATTGTAATTGAAATAGCACAATATAAAAAAGTTATATTTAAAATTATTTGATTAAATGTTCAGTATTATTCCGAGATAGACTGAAATTCTGCTTTCTTTATAAAAATAAATAAAATCAATTATAAATAGTTTCTATTGTTGTAAGCGTATGTGCTGTATATGTAATTTTTGTAAATTATATTTAAATTTCTTATAGTTTTATATAAATTTAAAAATACACTTCTTATTTGTATACTTAAATACTATATTTTATAACATAAAAAACAACTTATTTTTTAATATTGTAGTTAATTAAATTATTATTATTATGATTTGTAAATAATTATCTTTTTTAATGCATTAATTATTTATTAATTGATTTGTCAATATTATTACAAATAATGATTTACTTTTTCAATTTTAGCTCTATTAAAAAACAGTAAAAAAATGTTAATAAAAATATTATTGTAAGTATTTAAGGTTGTAAATAAATAAAAAAATTAATCATAAATTTTTTGTAAATAGGGTGCTTTTTGCACACAAATGTATTATAAATTCCTATCTTTTTTTTTTATTAAATTGCTTTTTTAATTAAGAATTTAACGAATAATGATAAAAGAGTACAAATGTATGTTCATATGATTTTTTTGTTCTTTTTAAGTTTTTTTTAATGTGTTTATGAGTGTGTGTGTGTGTTGAGTTTGTGATTGTGTTTATTAATTAATCTAAATGCCATAATTTAAATTTAAAATATTTGCATATTAATAATGATATTGATCTTAAAAAACTGTTTTTTTTCTTGGAAGTAAAAATTTTGTAAATACAGTTTATTAATTAAATTTTGTTTAAAAGTTTTATGGTTCTTTTGACAGATTTAAATTTCCATAGTGTTTTATTATATTGAAATTAAGTTATGTAATATGAATACCCAGAATTAGTTGCAATTAAAACTTACTTCTTTCAGTTACGGTAAATTACAATACCTTGTACAGAATACACTAAAAAATTTCTTCTTGATATCAGCTTGCCTTGATTTTTAGAACTCCAATTCATAAAGTAATTACCAAAATTTTGTACATAAATCACTGTACTATTGTAAATCAGCCTCAAATTCAATTTTGAATATAATGGAACGTTCTCGATTGTGGTCTCAGTTTCACGCAGATTACTGCCATTCGCAAATTTATTTCATGTTTACACTATAGATTTATTAAAGACCGTTTTAATTTTCATAATGACTCACAAAAGAAAAATTTTACTCCTGTACTGTAATAGTTCTTGAATAGATATCTCTACAGAACAACCTAAATGAATTGTGTTTAGAAATACACCTACTTTACATCAGCCTACTAAATTTTTGTAATGTATTCTATTAAACTTGCTGCAAGTACTGTATGTACAAAAGCAGTACATCAGTCTAAGAATTGAATCCCATGTATAAAATCTTCCAAAATCATCGGACATTTAGGAAGGAGTGTTTTCAGGTACTTAAGTTTCTGTACTGTACAATCTCACCCAAAATAATATTCTTCCTAAGTTTTATGGCCTTTTTTCTGTCAGTTGAGTTGATGTGTACCACATTTTGGAACTTTTGTAAAGTTGTTTATAATATTTATTTATTTAGTGTTTAAAAAATAATAATTTTTATTGGTACCACATTTTCTTGTTAATAAATACTGAACGCTACATACGAGGTGTGGCTATTAAATATGTTTTTCAAGTATTCTTATTGCAAATAATGTTTGGTTTCCATATAACACTTCCCCTATTTTCATTATGCCTAAACATGTTTTGTACACCACGGTTTTGCAATGTGCAGTATTCAAGGAAACACATTAACCATGATCAAGTAGGTTTTTTTATGTATATGACAACTACTGTTTAAAAATATTTTAAGAATTTTTTTCATCTTTTAAGTGCATTAAAAGTTATAAATGTGTAGTTCATGTACCAATGTTTACTACTACAATTGCATTAATTTTTACAGAGACTATTAATTTTTCCATTTGTCAGAGCTTTTACCAGTTTCAAGAAATCATTAGATTAACTGTAACCAATTGTGATAGACTTGTCACTTTAACTTAGCCATTGTTGAGATTTTCACTGATAATTTACCTCCAATCATGGAATTAACCCTTTCTAACGCAGTGTGACATAGAAGGCATATTGGAATGAAATAACAGACCTCAAAATTTTAGATGTTAGAGACAACTTTGGATTAAAGAATGCTGGGTGTGAAGTGTAATAATTTTCTGTACCCTAGCCAGGATTCGAACCTGAGACCTCCGCTTTGCAGTGTAGTATGCTGACCATTGCGCCACGGAGGCAACCATTAATTTCTTTTTAATTTCGGTTTCAGAAGTTTGTTTCATTTACTAAAATAAAGTAACATTTCTTCGAATATGTTGTATGTATGTACAAGTATATTTTTTAAACTGTTACTAAATAGTGATTTTATCCATTTTACCAATATTTTTTAATTGTAAAATTTTTGAAGTCTTAAAATAATATTAAAATCATACTTAGTTTTTTTTACTACAAATCTAAGTAAGAGAATATTGTTTTGTTTAGGAAGCCTGAACATGATTTGACTTATTCTTATTGTTGGGAACTTTCATACCATCAAGTCCTAATGTGACGTACATGTCACACTTTTTTGTCAGGCCATCAAAAGGGTTAAAGGTCTAAAAGTGATTTTATTACACTTAAATATTAGTAAAATGTATGAAACAATGTAAACATATTCTTCTGTATACAGTTTAAAAATTTGGGATTGAAAGGGATAATAATATTATTGAATCATTTTTCAAGTTTGTAGCTTTTGAATTTGAAGTTTGTCTGGAGGTGATTTTATTGGCATGAAAGTGGATGAGTGTATGGATTACGTTTTTGTAATTAATGATTAAGATTTATTTCAAAATCTCTGGCTGGTTTGAATTGCCATTTTGTTGGATAATCTCGGTTTATAAATATTAAGGTTTCATTTTCGGATAAGCAGAAACAAGATTAACTAACCTAAGATTTAGTTGTTTCTGGCAATAGATAAACCTTGACACGTTGACCGCGATTCTGATATTGGTAACTTTACTCCCAGTACAGTTAGATACTTTTGACATTTACACAGGTGAGTATGTAACAAAAATGATAATTCAGCATTGCGCATGACTGCTGATGTTTAAGTCACTTACCGATACTGTGAAAATGTGTCGTCCCAAGGTATGCTGAACCAAATAAAAAGGCGACATGGCGGTGAACGTGTTAAGTAAATAAGAGAATTTCAATTCAAATCTAAATTTCATTCTTTAGAATGATAATATTCGAAAAGCTTGCCAAGTATATTTTTTCCACCATAAAAGAAACATTTTCGAGAGTACAAAGAATTTCTTTTAAAAAAATGTTTTCAAGATTAAAATACACCTCTAAACAATTTTGAAATTAAAACTGTTGTTTGTACTTCTCATAATTGTGGGAAAGTTATTTGTCTGTTGTGGAGAAAAACCACGGTGTTTCTGTTGTTTTATTTATAAAATTTGTTGAGGCTGCAAGTATCATTTTCTGTGTGACAGTTATCGGTAACATTTTTTTCCAGAGTAGCTTCTAATTGCAATACAACTGATGTTATGTGCTGCTACTTTAATTTGCTGTTGATGATATTTTACATTTTCTTGTCGCAACAGCATGATATTATGCAATTTTTACGTAATAATGGATTTACTGAAAGCTTAATAAAAACAAAAACCTACTTAATAATGGGTAGGTTTTATGCTTTTTCATTTGTATTTCTTCTTCCAAAATGCATTTTGAAAGGTCCAAATTTATTTTGGCTGATCTATTCATTTTGAATGGTTTGACGAACTATGTTGAATCTGTATTGCAGTAAAAATGACAATTTTAAAAAATTGTCTTGGCAAGAATTTCTGCTACAAAATTTGATTGTTATTCTATCAATGAGTAACCTGATTCAGCCAGTTTACAAAGAAACACTACAAAATTTGGTACAGATGTATAAATTCATCTCTTTCACTACTTGAATTTTTTTAAATTTCAGATGAATTGAAGGTGAATCAGAAAAATTTTAACTTTATAAATTTATTTGATTACCAGCTAGGCTCTGGAAACATTGTACAACAGTCACATTGATCCAAAATCCACTGTAGTTAATGATCTTAGGTACTGATATAATCAAAAATTCACGCATAGCATGTTTGATTTGTTCAGTTGGTAAAAAATTGAATAGGAAAATTTTTTAAAGCAGTCAGTAGTACCTAGTACAGTTTTTTTTAAAATAAAAGACAACTTTTGTTTTTACTTTACGTTGCAGTTGTGTTCAAGATTTTTGAGTACATGTTTCAGTTTGGACAAGTAGCAAAGAAAATGAAACACATCATTTGGAAACGTAAGAATTTTTTCGTGGCGGATGTAATAGTAGCCATTAACTTTCATGTTCTGTGGCTATTTGTTTAAAATTATTTTCAGTTTCCTGGTTCAACTGACAACTGGATTATTGAGTTGTCAGTTGAACAAAAATAAATTTCGAAAACGACCCTCACAGAAATATTTATTCCAAATAAATAAGTATTTTGTTTTTGGTAACAATGAAATTTCTTCATCAATAATAGTTACAGGTAAGTAACTTCTAATATTCTGTTTTAAATGATTATAAAAGTTTTCTTTTATAACAATGAATACAATGAAAATTGTAAATAACAAGCAGACAATTTATTGCCAACAATTATTATTTCATCAAATTGATGAAATAGTTAAGCATCTTTTTCAGTGTTCAGGCAAGATATACAGCTTATTTGTATGAACCCAGACATTGATGTAGATTTTCTATGAAAATCTATGTCAAAAGGGGGTATAACTTTTTCTACAGTGTTAGGAAAATTAGGAAGTACCTCTTAACAGTATGGGATGTATTTGGATCACTATTGGACACAATAAATTGCTTGTTATTAAAACTTTTTATTCAGATGTTCTCTACTCAAACAACTTTGGAATGCAACAGTATTACACAAATATTTTGTTGCTGCCTTCATGGCACAGTGGTTAACACACTGGATTGCAAAGCAGAAGGTCTTAGGGTCTGTTCCAAAACCTACAGTTAATGTTAATGTCTGTGCTGTTGATGTGGCTTTATAAACTAAAAAATGTTAGTTAAAAGTTTTTTATTTTTAATTATTACAAGCTTGCTGTAAGTGAATATAGTTCATTTTAAAACAGCTGAAAATTATGTGGTGGTGTTATGATAAAAGAAGTTATAAATATGTACAGTATTTTTCACAAATGTAAAAATATTTTGAACAAATTTTAAGGAATTAAATTACAAATAAATAATAATATTTAAGGTTTTTAGATCTGGAAGCTACTGTCTTTAATTTGGTACCACTTCCTGGAATTTCAGTTGGGTCTAAATATTTTGCACTTATTTTGATGAGTTTTGATGTACCATTTCTTACAGAATTTTGGTATAAATCACAGCAATTTGCATTTTATTGGCAGCCAGTCTAAGAAGGGCACTAATCTGTACACTATACCAGTCCCCCTACAGGATTATTCTGAGCCAATGAAACCCTTTTTTATCCAGTGTTTTTCTTCGACCTGAATCATTATTTTGCCTTTCATGACATTCTGCAATAATCTATATTTCTGAACTTGAGAGTTACAGGCTTTTCCCATCCAAGAAATTTTCAATATCCTTCTGTAGCATCAAATCTTAAACACCTAAGGTCATTTTAAGTTAACCACCAGGTTGGTCGAGTGATGAAGCCATCATTGCGAGTTGGCTGTTTACCTGCTGATTTTTAGATACAAAGTTTCTGTGATTCAAATCCTAGTAAAGGTAGTTACTTTTACACAAATTTTAATACCAGACTGTAGTTACTGGTGTACTTTGATAGTACAATTAACTGTAATACATCATAGTAAAATTAACTATAGTCTCAGAAATGTTTGGCCTGAGACTGTACAAGACTACACCTCATTTAGCTGTCACAGGTTCCTCATATCATTGGGTCATGGAGTTGTTTATTGTTCTTGAATTGAACAGATTGCGACTTACACACATTTATGATTAAAAAAAACTATTTTAAGTCCAACCCTTAATACTACTAAAGAATTGAAATTGTATGTAAAGAAAATGAGTTCATAGGGAGATTTTGAGGTTTCTATTACATAAATCTGCCCATTTTCCTGAATGCTTATGAGCTTGTTCGACTGTCCCCATCATTATTTAACAGATATCAAAGATATTAAACTTGATAAACTGGTTTGAGGTTTTGTAATACGAGCCCTCACATTCTGCTACTTACTAATTACAATAATTTTGCTGAATAAAGTACACAAATTTTCAGTTGAGTAAAATTTTCCTGATAATGGATTCTTTATAGATATTCTGCTACTTTTACTTTCTTATGCTGTAGTAAGAGGAGAAATTTTATGGATACATGAATTTTTAAGCTGTTTTTAATCTGCTGTATTAAAAACTTGCAGATTTTTAATCCTTATGTTCCTGATAACCTGCGAAGTAAACCTTAGTGCAGCAGTCAATGCAAGTGGCTTCTATGCCAGGGTCCCAAGTTTGATTCCTGTTGGGTCTGACATTTTTTCATCTGTATATCACCTCATACTACCTACACACAACCCATGGCTTTAGATGTCACCTTTCTATAAAAAAAGTGAACACATCTTGGGGTTCGATGGAAATGTTTATTGAAGCCCCAACAGCTACTTTACATAAATCAGTGGTATTTGAGGAGAACTGGTGGGAAGTTTTGGCTTTTGTAATCTGAACTAATTAAATCTATTATGAAATAGGCAGAAATAGTAAGTTTAGGTCTGTTGGATTCCTTTTGCAGTACATGAAAAGAAAATATTGTCTTCAGGTGAGTCCCAAGAAGCCTTTCTGATAGTGGAAGTGAACTTAAGATCCTTGAAAACTAAGTATTCTGGAGAGATTCCATTACCTTGAAGTGATTGTGTAGGTTATATAAGGAAAATTTTGACTGTCTATTAACAAAAAAAAATATTTTTGCTAGAAATTTTGTGGTCTGTTCTTTTCCCCATTGCATTGTTTATTTTTATTTTTTGGAATCGATGTAATTTGATAGTACATTGTTTGTCCTGTAGTGTGTATGATTTTGTTGTATGTAGATCTAAAACACATAAGTTTTAGAATGTGATTCGCTGAGGTACCACGTATTTCAATCATTGACTAAAGTGATCACGGTGTACTCAAAGTACCCCCTAATTTTTGTGATTAAGGATATAGAAACTGAAATCTTCGATATTATAATCATGTACATATGATTTATCCTGTTAGACAGACTTCCTAGGAAATTTTATTAGTGGTATGTGCACAACTTGCGATATATTTAAATATATTGTATTACTGTTAAAGATATTAATTCACAATAAAGCCTTGTTTGGCGAGAGATTGACTAAATTGACTTTCTAGATGTGAAGTGGTTCTAGTGCAAAGGGGAGCCGGCCGCATTGGTGTAGTTGGTAATGTGCTCGCCTCTCATCATGCAGTCTTGGGTTTGGATCCTATTCAGGCATGGCATATTTTCATACGTCACAAAAAATAATTTCATCCTTCACCGTCTGCATTAGCAGTAATTGCAGAACAGTCGGGCGTTAAACCAAAAAAAAAACGGGAGTGGTAGGGGTTAGACAGTAACTAGTCCATTTTAAAAACACTGTTTATCTAGTTTTTACTACTAGTCTGATTAAAACATATGAACTAATATTTTTTAACAAGAAAAGTGCTTGTTAATTGAGCGTAATGTCAACAGGGAGCTCACTCCCCTATATTTCAGTTTACCTCCTCCTAGTACCAGTTTTGCACAGCTCATGTGCCACCTCGTACGATATGCAAATGCATAGTAAGTTAAGCCAAGTTAATTAATTTTATGTTGAAAATTGTTACTGCGATTGATGATATTCTAACATGTCTTCTCTACTTCCTGTATTAATCATTAGTCTGAATATTCGTTTGGTTAGGTATCTGTGATTGTGTACAGGCTTTTCTTTCCTAGAAATTGTTAAAAATCTTAACTTTCAACGAGTTTCATGTTCAACTTTTTAAATTTTATTTTTCCTAAATAAGAAAATAGGTTTTATTAATCTCATTTTGCTGCAAGTAAAAACATTTATAAACATGTTTTTTTTTCATGCCGTCTAATTTGGTTATTAGCAATAAGGTAGGTATGAAACAAAAATTCTTCATTGATCTAAGCAAAATTTTTCAGACTAGTTGGGAATCAAACACAAGACCATCAGCTTTGCAGTCTTTTTGTTACCACATCACCAGTGGTCAAAATTGAATTTATCAGAACAATAACAAAAATGAAAACATATGTTCACTTGATGTTTGTTTACTAACAAAAACTGTAAAATAAAAAACAGTTGTTTCAAAAGTGCGTAGTTTTATTATTAAATTTAATCGAATTTAAGTCTAGGTCTATACTTCAGTGGCATTATTGTTATTCAGCTATCAAAATACAATTACAGATCATGCTGAGTTACAAAATGTGTTTCTTAATTCAGAGTTGATTGAAATTGGAGGTGTATCACCACAGAGATACCAATGCAAAACACAAATGTTAAAAGGTAATTCAATACAGTAGAATCTCATTTATACAAAATTCTCACTATTTTGGAAAGCATTTTGAAATATTGAAACATCAATAAAAATATTGTCTGTGCAGTATTACTTTCTGTTTTTTTTCATACGAAAAAAATTATAGAATCAATAAAATTAATAATGGTAATTTCATTAGCTATTTTTAAACGATAAAAAGCTGTTCTACCACACCACTGCATATAAGCCTTATTTGTACATCATTTAGAATAAATAGAGCTAATAAATCTCAGCTTAACTATTTCAATAATTCAGAATGCTGTTCCTCCAATTATTAGCTACATTTTACTGTATTGTTTTGATAATAGAACATAGTGATTTTTGAAAAGTTCATAGCTTCTTTTTACTTTCTCACATTGTTGTTGGAGGAAATATTGAAGTTATTTTTTATTGTAATGCTAAAATAAAGAGTCCTTGCAAATAAATTCACTCAATGAATTCTGAGTGACATCTTTATTCCTAGAACAGGTTTATGCCGTGATAAATTTATGATGGGCTTGTATCATCTGATTTAAGTCTATAAATTTTATACTTTAATAATCCATAGTCACAACAAAAATTTAATGTTGACAGCATGACAGTCATTATTCGTGAAGAAGGTTTAGAAAGCTTGGGTGTCGTGCATCTTAAAATTGGTTGTAAATAGAAATAATTGCTGGAAAAATTTGGTTGACAATAATAGTTTGGCTGTAATTAGATTAGCTGTACTCTGCTTAGCCAAACTGGGGACAGCCTGTGTTGTAAATCAAACGTTGCCACCAGAGTGGCAATACCATCAAATCTACAATTCAATTATTTGAAATTTGTTTTTCAAAAATTTAAGTAAACCCTCCAGATTTACGGTACTTTAACACTTATTGGCTAATTAGCCAACACTCCCAAGTTTGATTCCTGTTGAGTTCGACATTTTTTCATCTGCATATCACCTCATACTGCCTACACACAACCCATGGCTTTAGATGTCACCTTTCTATAAAAAAAGTGAACACATCTTGGGGTTCTATGGAAATATTTAATGAAGCCCCAACAGCTACTTTACATAAATCCCTCCTGGGGGCTGGGTTCTCCTGGGGATCTCTCGCCAAACAAGGCTTTATGGTATAAGGATCTTATTTTTACATTAAATCACAGTATATACTCGAATCTAGTTCTTTAGAAATGCTTGCCTGTTACAAATCTCATAACTTTTGGACTGTTGGACATCCTTTAGTATGTTTTTATACATCACTAATCTGTTAGAATAACTGTTCACCAACTGCAAACCTTCACATAACTACTATAAGATCTAACATACTATTTAAAAATATTAATAATATTATTACATACTATTAATACGTTACAAAAAATCATTTCATCCTCCATTGTACAATAATTACACCCCAACGTCCTCGCTAATGACCGTTGTAGTTGATGCGACGTTAAATAAATTTTAAAAAAAATGGAAAGTGGAAACAGTTCTCATTCATTAAGAATGTAATATAAAGATTTTCAATCATAAATTTAAATATTTAACATAGAGTAAGTCTTTAAGATGAATCTAGCATCTTGTAATTAAATCAATTGTAAAAATTCTATAATAAGTTTTTACTTAATTTTGTTGTTTTCTCTTCAATTTTCCTTTTTACCTGTTATTCTACACACTTACATGTTTAAGCAAATCCACCATTGTCAGAGAAAACAAAAAATGCAGATATTGAAAATTTAAAAAATTTTTTAACTTTAAACAAGTGACAGAAGATAAAATATCTCATATAAAAGTTTAATTTTTGGTGTTTTTTAATAGCCTACTATATGGATGATGGTGAATCCAACAAAACATGTAAGTGTAAAATAATGGGTAAAAGGGAAATTGCAACAAAAAAATAAATAAAAATTTATAGTATTTTTACATTTTGTCAGTTAAAGAGTGTTAAAATGCTAAAAAAATTGCAACAAAGGATAATAAAAAAATATTGTTTTTTTACATTTTGTCAGTGAAGTGTTAAAATGCTTAACTCCATTTCGTGAAACTTTAAAGGAGATCTGAAAAACAGAAGGAAATTTGTGTAGTTCCTGTGGGAATGGCAGAAAAGATTGTCGCAACAAAACTACGGTTTTTACTACTTATTGGAATACTAGGTTTTCTAGTAGATAGATTTAATTTATTTTTCCAGTGATAACAAAATTAATTTTTGAGTTATAATCTTAACACTTTTAACCAACAATTTTTTATACATAAGTTAAATGGTGCAGTTCTTAAACCAGAAACCTGTTTTGGATAACAAAGAGAAGTTCTTGAGTTCAACGCTCAGCTAGCGTCCAAATATTTTTAATATCACATTAATACCTCAGAAAAGGTCAGTAATTGTGATACTCGAGAACTTCATCAATCCCATAAACATTGAAAATCCAAATTTAGTAGGTTTTTATAGTTATTTAAGAATTGTAATTACCTTAGACCAATTAGTGAAAACTTTTTGAACAAGTCAAATTAGATTTGGGAGCTTACAACAAAATTAAGTTCACTTTTGTAGGTGTACTTAATTTTTTTAGTATTTTTGATGTATAAGTTTAAAATCTTTACCAGGTTTATAATTCTACAAATAATCTTGAGTAATATATCAAAATTTGGTATGATGACATTAAAAAAATTGTAGCGTTTCAAAGTTTTAATTGTAAATTTATTCAAACGTTTAAATCAGACTTGTAAATTTAATTTTCTATCTGAAGTTTGTAACTGAATGTTGTAATCTGAAAATGTATGTTTCTTTTACAGTTTTTTATTTTATTTTGATAAAGACAGCTTATACAATATATTTTAGTTGCTTGTCAATTTTTATAGATAAAGCAGAATTTCAGGTATAAACAAAAGAATTTTTATAACAGTTAATTATTGTATCAGAAAACAGAAAAGTTATTATAATATAAAGAGAAATGTAATAAAATGAAATTTTGGTTTCGTAAATTTTTTTGTATTTAGAATATTTTATATTTTAAAAAGGTTGCGTAAAATGTACTTTGTATTACTTATATATTTTTATTAGTTGTAGACTTTTTATAATAATGTATTTTTAAGAAGAAAATATTTCTGATATTGTACCTGACTTAATATAAGTTACTATTAATATTATTACAAATTGTTGTTTTATTTCACTTATCCCTTCCTCAGCTCGTGAGTTGTATTAAGAATTTAGCTTCACTTCAGAATTTGTTTTTTTGCAGAATGTTGTGGTCTGAACTTAATTATCATACTTTTATTATCGTTGGTAATTAGGCAGGGAAGGGTGAGGAGAAGAATTAGACTAATTAGTTAAGTGCATTACAACAGTTTTTACCATGTAGGCAAGAATCATGTCAGCAACTTAGGAATTCATAAAAGTGAAATAAAAAATACAGCTTTGAGACCATTTGCTAAAAAAGTTAAATAAAAATAAGCATCAGGCTTTTCATTTGACTTTTTACAGCTATTGTCATTTTTCACTTCCTAAACAACAAGCCTGTCTCTGTCTGTCAAACCAATCATCCTCCTGCAGGTCTCTACTGGTCATCACCTCCATTACTCCTCTCATGCATTGGTTTGCTGGACATCCTCTTTTCATTCTATTCTTTGGGGTCCAACCTCGAAACTTGTCAACTTCTACTCCAGAAGTCCATCCGCTCAGGTCCTCAAAACTTTTGAAAACATAGCTTCCAATTCCTCCAGGTTGGTAAAGTCGTTACTGGAGTCAGCTGATTGAGAAGTGATTTTTGGATTATTTTCAGTCGTAAGAGACTGGTATTAAGAGGTGATTTTTGGATTATTTTCAGTCACAAAAGACTAGTATTTTGGACCTGATACAAGCTAATGCTAAGTATGGATCTGCTACTACTACAGTAATTCCTACTGTGGTCTTTAACCTACTCTCATATGGAATTAATTAAACTGTTCACTCTCAACTGGTCTGTAGTAAGCTTGTATTAAATAATAGTAGTAATAGTTATATCAAGATGCAGTTTCAGCGTGACACTCCTCATTTTTGTTTCCAGGCAGGTGGAATGTTAAATTGAGGAGGTAACATGCAAACCGTGCTTTGTCACAATAATGTCATTTTACACTAAGACCAAAAAACTGTTGTTTTGATTTTACTGCAGATTTAATACGGGGTTTAGCTACCAGCATTTAAAGGATGATAAAAAACGCTAAATAAACAATTTTTGAAAATATTGATGTGGGAAAAGTGTTCAAAAACATTATTTTAAATTTGGACAAAACACGTTCTGCATGAAAGTAATGGACATAACTTGGTTTGAGTGGAAATTATGTAGACAAAGTTTTTTTGTAATGGACTTATTTATTATTTTAAGACAGTATAAAAATTTAAAGTTACTTATAATTCATAAAAATTATAAGAAGACATATTGAAAGTAATTAATAATGAATATTAAAAAATGATACACTAAAAAAATTATATTATATAATGAATTTTTATGATAATTTTTTATATGATTATTAAAAAATGATATACTGAATGTAGGCTACCTATTAAAAAATTATTAAACATATTATACGAAGTCTTATAATAAAAATAATAAAAGTAATAATGATTCAAAAGTTTAAATCCGAATATCACATCTTTCTTCTTCAAGACAGTCACAGAAGATGACCTGTGCTTCACACTTTGCTGACAGCTCTTCGAATATCAATGATGAATACCATTTAAGGCGGTGATCAGATGATGTTACCCAGTCATCACCAAACATCTTTTTCAATAATTAATCTATATAACTTTTGTTTCACTAAACAATTTAAGCAAAGTCTTGCTTTTAAATTCAACTGTTGAGAAATGGTTGTACAGTGTGGATGATACCTCAACACTATTATAGAATGGTAAAAGTGTGAAATAATGAGAATGCATTCCACACAGCTGATTGGTAGACTGAAGCGCTCTTATTGGTCAGATGGACAAAACACTTTTTGACTGAATCTTGATGATGGACAAAACATGTTCTGCACAAAACAGTAATTTTTAATATGCTTTTAACATTGGACAAAATTTTATTTGATTGAAAACACAGCTAAATATAATGTATTTCATGCAGGAGAATGCAATGGCGGCCCTAACTCAATTTTTAATTTTTTGTGACAAAACACGTTTTGCATGTTACCTCCTCAATTATTTGCACTTGATCTGTTAGTTCCAGGGCTACAAAAAATAGTTCTGTTTCTTATCACATGGTCAACCAATTATATGACTGAAGCATTTAAGAACAGAAGAGGTAGAGGTGTAAAAGACACTAGTCTCAGAGTTATCTCCTCTGAGAGTAATGAATTTCATTATACAGCCAGACCCTGTGATGAATGAAGTGATGATTCAACATTTTGCAGGGTGGAAAGCAGATGCATTTCAGAGGGCCTGGCATGCAGATAAGCATACTTTTTCACTCAGTGAAGAAGGCGTGGTAAACCTCCTCACTCCTCGTTTTACGTAGTAAAGCCTCTAAAGGTTCAAACCAGCCATTCAGCTGATGACCTAAACAACATTCTTACGCTGCAATGTTAAATACAGATTTATGTGTCTAATTACTATTATTATCAATATTATGACCACATAGTATCACTTTAGTCAGTCCATTCCCCAAAACATTGTTAAGGGACTGATCAGACAGTCATCCCAGTACTTCCTCATACATACTGATCTTTGTTTCCTTTCTGGTGTTAAAAATGTCCGTGTTGTGATTGTTAAGCAGATATTTTGGTCCTGAATTTTGGCATTTAATGTTTTCTTGTAAGTGGTGTCTTCTGGTGTAAGGCCAATTTCCTTCAGATCCTCTCTTTATTTTTTTTTATTCGTCTGCATCCTGTCTTATTGTTTTTCTAGTTGAGATTGTACTATAGGTACCAGTTGTTTCAGAAGTATCTACCATAATGTTTAGAATGCGCGCGTGCGTGCTCGTGTGTGAAATGGAGCGCAAGTCCTGAACAATGTATATATATATACATACAATAAAAAGTGTACTGTGTTAGTAGTTCCACTACTAATATACAATGCAGTATATCCTGGAAACCTTAAAACTGCACTGCAGGCGGCTAACGTGATAACGGAATATTTTTTCCCCTTGTTATTTTAATACTCACTGTAATATTCACTGTCTAATTAAATATATTATTTCAGTAATTCTCCATTTGTAATAAGAAACATGTAACTGATGTATAATTTACCAGGTAGTTTTGCTGTGTACTTTGTATTTAGTCCACAGTATCATTATCCTATGTTTTGCCTTATCACTAGAGTTTACTACCAACTGTACAGTTCACCAAAGACCACAGCAATTTATTAACACAATTTATAGCCATTTTAGGTATTGCAGCAACTGTTCATGAAAGGATTACCTCCAAATCCAACTAGAATAATTTTTTTGATCAGTTTCTACTGTGTGTCAGTATTAAAGGTATTAGATACTTTGTAAACGTACTGTTCAGTACCTGTATCAAATTGTAACAGGAACAGAAAGATTGTGCTCCAATCCAAGGTTACTGTAAATAAACATTTTTATAAGTAGAAAAATTTACTGATTTTAAATGGTTTAATTACAATGTAAATATTTCAGTATGCAGACAGTTATACAACTCGCATATACTGCACTAAATGGTCAAAATTATTCTAAACCTTAAGTGGTGTAACTAAAAAGTTTCTTTCTTAAAATATATTATGTCCATTTCATACTAATGAAGGATCTGAAATATTACATCATTCCATTCACTAATACAGTTGTGATGACCTTACATTGATTGACTGATCTTTTTATTAATAGAAGAAGTTTGTAAAATCCTTAAAATATATCCTGTTCCAAAATAATTAATTCTAAAAATAGAATCTTAGTAAACCTACACACATGTAACAATAAAATTAATGTACTTTTCTTTGTATATTTATTTGCACAAAAATCCTTTGTTAGAATTAATGACATTTGCAGTCATAATCATGAATTTGTAAGCTATTATTTTTCAAAACTGTGTGACACATGAACGTGATTAATGCAATGACTATTGTGAAAAAATGTACGTTAATTAATGAGTTTTGTATGACTGTACTAAGATATTTGAACTAAGGTAACGATAAGAAAATAGACAAAACAATATTACAAGGTATTGTATATTTAATAATATATCTATAAGTATTAATTGTTCTTTAATTAATTATCTATTTATTTAATGAATGTTATTTTCTGTAAAGTAAATTTAAATGACGTACAATCAAAGAAATAAGTTTTAAATGCATTTGCTTAATATTTTTAATGAAAGTTGTTTGATTCTAATTTATTTTGTAGGCTTGTACAATGTGAAAATATAGTTAAAAAAAAATTCAGTTTTAACAAAAAGTGATCTTATGTTATACTTTATTTACACATCATACAAATCATCCTCATATCTCATGGGGTGCTAATTATTCTTAAATTTAACAGATTGTAATGTACACATTAGGGATAAAATATGTACTACACATAAGAGGTCTATGTTAACAATTATTTTCTTTAATGTGATGGTAAAGAGTGAAAAGTTAGCTTGTGAAATTTTTCTTAATTTTTGGTAATTGCTGAAAATGTTACTGTGTCAGTATAAATTTAAAAATATAAATTTATTATATTTATTATTATAAATATATTTTTTTGTTTTACGTCTGACTGTTCAGCAATTTCTGCTAATGCAGATGGTGGATAATGAAAATGAGTAATGAAAAATGCCAGACCTGATCGGGAATCGAACCCGGGAACCTGGCATAGAAGCCAGTTGTGCTAACCACTACATCAACGGGTCAGCCAATTTATTACAATAAATATAAATTAAATGTTCATGGTTGGCCCACTGTTAAATTTTATATCAAAACAAATTTAATAGTGAAAACGTCTTTCAAATTGGAATTAATCTTTTTTAGGTACCTAATCGTGAATATCTTTTCATTTGTTTTCTTACTGGGAACTGGTTTTCTTTTCAAATAATCACCCTTTAACTGGTCCCCAAAGTTGCTCACCCAACTGGAGTTACTTAACAATTAAAACCAATTTTCACCTGACTGGGCTGGCTTAAGCCAATGTACACAAAATACTCATAAAAATATAAAATGTGTACATAACATTTGTTCATAAAAATAACTGCAACAATTTTTTGCGTAAACATAAAAAAATTATAATAAATAAAAAAGCCTCGAATTGAGTAAGCTACTCCTTTTTTTGAAGTACCTTAAATAAAGAACAAGGATAAGCACCACTCAGTAGGCACATTATCAATGTAATATTTCTATTCTCGAATGTTTAAGTAATAATTTATAGTTAAGGCTTTAAATTCTGCTATAATACATACTGGATACATGAAAAGGTCTTGTGGTACGAAACTTCTCCCTACCGGACAATACGCGCGATTTCTATTATAAAATAGGTATTTATAGCTAACTACAAAAGAAGAACGTATCTCTGCGTCATTTCCCTAGTTAAACAGTTATTAGTAAGTTGTTTAAATATAGACAGATATTAGCAACAGCTAAGTGTATATAAAACAGAACTAAAAATGGACCGATTGCATTTTAAGAACGGTACCTGCTTTAAATTTTCTTAGATTAGCCATTTAAATGACTGCCTCAGTTTAGTGACGTCATTGATTCCGTACAGAGCTTAATAACATAGAGTCTTATTCTTAAACTCACCACTTGCTAGGTGCTGCGTTCTACTTCCCCTTCCATATTCGGAGTTATACCTTCTGCTGATCGCTTGGCGTTCTGATTGTGATCTGTGAAAGGTTAGGTAAATCATACTTGAAGTAGAAAAAAGTTTGTTACTTTGGAATTCGTTGTTTGCATCTGACAGATATTCGCTAAAGGTAATTAATTTTTACTTATTACAAGTAACATTTCCGTACTAGAAGCTATGGAATATCTAAGTACATATTAATTAGTAGGTACAGAATGATAAGTATATTCTGACAGGATTGTAGCAGAAAGTCCAGTGTAGTATTATCGAAAGACTGAAATACATTAAGAATATTTTCTAAGGTTACATTAGGTTCTCAAGTACGGCTGTTCAAATGTAAATTTTTATCGTAAAATTATCTTAACGCTTACGCATTGTAACATTTTGATATTGTACATAAAACCTGTATTTACAAGACAATACTTGAAACTTGTATATTTCGTTTATTTTATCGATTATAACAGGTTTTTTAAGAAATTAAATAATTTGAACGATCATTAATAAGTAATCCTTATGCATTAAAAAAATTTGAAAGTGACTGTTTTTGGCTGATTGTACGATAAGAGACAATATCAATCCGCGATTTACTCAAGTCTTGATGATGTGCTTCAAATGTTGTTAAAAATATCCTGTAATGTTATTAAGTGATTTATCAGCAGTTAGAAAAACAAAATTACTAAAATTTATATTTTGTAAGTATACTTCGGATCAATTTATTCCAAATCCTACTTTACTAAAGTTTCCTTGATTGTACCAGTCTGGTTAGGTTAAGTTATCTCAACTAATAGCTGCTTTTGTAGAGTTGAAAATTATTTAGTAATTTTAATTAAACTTATTTTATTTATTTGTCTGTAATTAATATGTACTTTTGCATTTTCTAAATAATTCTTTGAACTATTTTTTGCTTTTAGATTTTCAATGGCTACCCAGCAGAGCCCAACTGTCATGCAGCAACAGACTGTAGACAGAGATAAAGTTTATGAATGGATTGTTGAACTGTCCCACCCTGACACAAGAGAAAATGCTTTACTTGAATTGAGGTAAACTTACTCTTTATTATCAAGGTCTTATTGTAATCTTCAGGCAAAGGGAAATACTTTTGCCTTATATTCAGAAGGCAATTAAATAGGTAGTGCATAGTTGATTGGGTACGGTTATGCTACTGCTTCTTGATGTATAATTTTTTTAAATAATTTATGAATTATTTTTACTTGCCAGTTGGTGGTTTTGACCTAACCTAACTCAACAATTTTGATTAAATTACTGTATATTGTTATATTTATTTGGATCAACATTTTGTGCCAGTAATCGACTATTCAACCATATTAATGGTGCATTACTATAGTTATTTGTGCAGGTTTTAATGTTCTTAGCTGAAGTTATGATATAGTAGGTTATGTCATAGTGCTTACTACCTAACGTACTGTATATACTGTCTGTATTGTGACACTTATCGCTAAGGTTCGTTTCGGGATCTAGGTAATTAAATAATTAATACACTAAAGTTTACAATTACAAGTATTTATTACAACTAAAAGATTTACAAAATAAATAATAAACTAATTATAATGGAGTATTACAATAAATAACTTAAATAATTTACTTAGTCCTACTTACAAATAATTATACACAAAAACTGAATATAATGCACGTACACAAGATAATGTAACAATAGTTAACCACTACAATGCTCAGATACGTAACCTGTACTACGCACCTGTAGCCACTCTATAAACACTCGTCAAAGATCAAACAGATACTAACTCACTGACCGCACTCGAGGCTCTATTTATATGGGCGGTTCAAAGAATCCTCTTGAAAGACACCGAAGTTCAATACAAAAGTTCTTTCTGGAGAAGTCTTATTATATGTAAACATGTTATAATTGAATAAGAAGGTGTTAAAGGTAATCAACCGACTCTTTCATAAATAGTTGTACAACAAAAGACCCTACCTTATCATACACAATAGCGCAGTCCTTTTAAATAACCTTTATGAATAGGTATCCCTTTTATAGGTAACCCTATTGTTACTTTTTCACTCTATTATCTACTCTTTACCATTTTATGAATGAAGTACTAGAAATTTCGCGAACCATGCCCTTCTTCGATATTGTCACAATATAATAGTAAAATTTTATTTTATGGAAGACTAGTACCCCTGCTTGCTTCGCTTCACAGCAGCTAATGTAGGCCTTATTAAAAAAATTTAAAACCTCACTATATACAATATTTGTGGTTTTGTTGCCCTGTGGCAGCAAAATAAATTGTTTTTCTGCACTTCCAGCTCTAGAAAGTCCGACATAAAGTTGTCCATGAGCGAAGGAAGCTCTCTTGTCTCAAATCGATGCCCAACATTTTAAATGTTAGTCCCTGCGATTTAACTAAATTGATTAGAGTGCATAGAAGTATACCGATGGAAAAGAAAGAGACAGTTGATATATGGCTGAGATAAGAGACAGTAATTCGTGGGTGCGGTATGCAGAGTAATTGGATATATATAAATATGACTCATTCGCTACCTGTCGAATGAAAATAAATATATGAAATACACTTACAAAAAATAAAAATTTTGAATATATCCGAATTTTAATGTTTTTGGAATCTAATGTTTTTCTTCATGTTTTTCTATGAAATATAGAAGTTGAATCATGCTTTTAGCCCAAAAAATACACCATCCAGAGGACTTAGAAAAAATTTAAGTGCTATGCACCCGATAAACTAAAACATGCGACATCGTCGCAGTTTAAGTTGCTTAACTCACTTAATTAAAGTTACTTAAAGTTTCAAAATAGCCTATATTGATCAGGATGCTCTCAGCTACGCAACAGTGAAAAATTTTTTAAAATCAGTGCATTAGTTTCTGAGATTACCACAAACAAACAGACGTTTCTTATTTATTATATTAGTATAGATGTAATTTTGATTATAGGACTATACATAGGTTTATGAACTGAAAACATGGTTTATTAAATGATATAAAAAACTATTTGAGGGTCAAGTTCGCAACCCTAGTAATAAACTGTTTGATCATAATTTTAATATAAAATTAACTTCATTATTTATCTTGAGATGTTGCCTCTGCTTGAAATGTTTATTTTGGAAGAGAAACATTCACTGATAAGATTTTTGTTATAATACCTAACTTTTGTTTTCAGCAAAAAACGAGAGGTTGTTCCGGACTTGGCCCCGATGCTATGGCATTCCTTTGGTACTACTGCAGCTTTGTTGCAAGAAATAATCAATATTTATCCTGCTATTAATCCTGCAACTTTGACAGCTCATCAGTCAAACAGAGTGTGCAATGCATTAGCTCTCCTGCAGTGTGTTGCGTCCCATCCGGAAACTAGGTAAGTTTACTAATATTATTGAAGTAATTTTATTGTTGGTTTTCTTATATTTTTTTAAAGAATGATAAACTTGCAATTAGAATGTAATTTATTTAATTTAAATAAACTATAATGCATTAAGAATTTGAAACTACATTGTATTATTCTGTGTTTAGTAAGTAGGCTCCTTATTATGTTAACTATGCCTGTCATGTTATAATGATTAGTCACTACTGTTTTTGTTCGTTTTTTGGCCTAATTGGACCACTTTAGTCATTTATTCTGATGTATATGATTTTTTCTTAAATTTGGGATTTTATTAAAATTTTCTTGATTGCCAATATTTTTTCAACTATTGGATCTTGTTCTTTCTGCCTCTGAGAAGACCCTCCTAACCAATCCTGATTTGTTTCTCCTTGATTGAAAGCTATATTTTTATTCTACCATATAGGCCTATAGTTTTTCGGTTATCTGTTGGAATTCTCATTATAATTGGTTCTTTTTTATTTTATGGATATTTTGTTTTTTGTAATATACAAACACTATATTTTTACTTTTAACACATTAAACGTGGCTGGGTATTGAGAAGTTATGTGCCATGATGGATCTGTTCACGCCAATTTTGAGACTTAACGCCTCTTGGATGTCCACCGTCATCATGAATGAATCAGGTTTATTACATTAATTTTATTTAAATTTTGAATACTAAAAAGAAATATTTCAATATGTTATCTCCTTTTCGTTAAAATATATGTTTAAGATGATTAATTAATAGTAAAATGCTGATTATTAAACAAAAAAATAACTGAGCAGACATCTTAAAACAATCTTCACTGTAGGACAGAATAAATGTTTCTGATTTGCATAGCTGTCGGAACATAAATAACACTTAAAAATATGAAAGAACAATGACACCCAAGAGGCCTCAGCTGTCGCACAGTAGTTTCATTTAGTGCCTGATTGATGTCAGCCATCTCTTACGTGCTAATGTCTATTTATATCGGGTGAAATTAATGTTTATGTAGGCTAATTTATATGTTTATATTGTTGTTGTTTAGGTCAACAGCCTGTAGGCTGGTTTGAACCTGTAGAGGTTTTACTAAGTAAATCGAGGAGTGAGGTGGTTTACCATTGCCTTCCTCACTGAGTGAAAAATTACCCTTATCAGCATGCCAGGCCCTCTGAAAAGCATATATTTTCCACTCTGCAAAAGACACTTTCACTTCATTCACCACAGGGTCTGGCTGCATAATGAAATCCATTACTTTCAGAGGAGATAACTCTGATTAGTGTCTTTTACACCTCTACCTCTTCTGTTCTTAAATGATTCAGTCATTTAATTGGCTGACCATCTGATAAGAAACAGAACTATTTATTTTAGCCCTGCAACTAACAGATTGAGTGTAAATAATTTGACACTCCACCTGTCTGTTATGGGCAAATGTTTATATTATGAACGTAATTTAATAATTTTTGACAAACAAATGTCTTGTGTACAGTTTGTTGTATCCATACAAATGTACTGTAAAAAACAGCATTGGTCAAAATTTTCTAAGCTGAAAAAGAAGAAACTAAAACAAATTACTGTGATACAAAATGAAGTATTTGGAAAATCATGCTGTAGAAATTTTTTTAAATAAGTGGAAATGTGTAGACTTAGTTTTATGTTATTTTAATAAGATATTATATATTTATCTAACTTCTTACTTTTTAACTATACCTTCTGAAAGGAATTCTTTTCTATTTTTGTGTGTTAGTGTATTAATTAGATAACCTCACTGTTATTATGTTTGTGTTGAAAATGCAAAGGTTATATTGAATGTTATTTCGTTTCAGATCTGCTTTTCTTCAGGCTCACATTCCACTTTTCCTGTATCCGTTTCTGCACACTGTTAGCAAAACTAGGCCTTTTGAATATCTTCGCCTTACAAGTTTAGGAGTCATTGGTGCATTGGTTAAGGTAATTAGATTATATAAACTTAACAAAATATATAGTAGCGTAGAAAGCAAGTAGCAGTCAAGAGTGAAAGCTTCTGTTGTTTAGGTTATAAAAAGGTGAAAATAAGGAGAGCACCATACCCTTATCTAGTGCATGTTTAATTCATGGTGTATTAGCCCTTGAGCGCCAGGAACCGCATATTCGTGGTCCAGGTAGTTGCAAGCTTTGAGCGGCCATAACGGGCGTATTTATAAAGCTATCAGGGCGTATGATACCTAAATTACGTGCGCTGAAACATAGTCTAATTTGATATAAAACACCATCTATTTACTTACGATAGTGCTGGTGATGTTTGCCAATGTAACTTTTGGCTTTTCCAATCTTTCAGATAGTGTAACTTCAAGAATATTTTTTCTTTAGAGTTGGTAAAACTGTAAGTCTATTTCAGTGGGTGTGTGTTTATTGTCTGAAGAGAGATCAAACGTTTATGGTGTCGCTAAGCTAAGTTATGCGGATGTTTATGAGAGCGTAATTTTTTTCTTTCTTTGCTGTCACATGATCCTTTCCACCCTCTTTTTCCCCACTAAATCCTTTTACTGGTGTAATTTTTGTAATTTTATTGTAAATTATTCCCTGAAGCTAGGTCATGTCTTTATTCAATAAGAGTGTTTCGGGAGTTGCCAACCTAACTGATTCCTTCATTAGCCTTTACCAATTTTTCAGATAACGTAACTTTTGAAATATTTCATAGCGTTCATGAAGCGTAACCGATTTTCACGTGTTTATATTAACAAAAATCGTATTTATTATAAGGAGCAGGTGTAATTTTTCATTAGTAATGAAATGCAAAATGGATTTATTCAACATTTGTGTTTTGACATTTACAGTTTATCATTAGCGTGAAATGCGGAGCGGTGCAAGAGGGTTAAGGGACGTTTCTAACAAACCATTTGGGTTAGAGACTTCATTTTTTTGTGCCTTATCTATGACATTTTGTTGGTACTTGGAACTGAAAATAACGAATTTGTACTCAAAACAGTTGAATTTTTTTTTGTGAAACAAAAAAAATTTAAATTTTATACATTTTTGTATTTTTAGTTTCTGACTTTGTAGAACAGCAATAATTTAAGTTCCACACATCACTTGTGTTCTAAAGAACATGCTGGGAAAATTTCAACCTTCTTAGTCAAATAGTTTTTGTGAAAATTGTACATTTGTAAAACAAATTAAACTTACAGGAAATTGGCTCACCAAACTAACACAAACATTATATTCACAACCTCTCACAAGACCTTCTAAAGATTTTTCTGCAAAACACACAAGTACAACAACAAACTAACCTTACCTTACAGGAAGCCACATTAATAACGGCTGCTATGTTGCTAACATTTGCCAAAATTTTTCTGACAGAAATAAACATTTTGTAAAACGTTTACTCTAAAGAGTCATTTAGTGAATTTTTCACCCTCACATTACATCGTAAAAACCGATATATCTTTTCATAAGTTTTAGCGTAAAACCGTATAATTTATGTCAAATTACACACATGAAGGTAAAGAAGGCATGGCACCAAAATTTGAAAATCAATTTTTTTTTTAATGTTACGTATAGTATGTATATTCAGTGCCTATTCCAGCTATCACCGGGTCTGGGTGTTTACCAAGCCTCTCCTTTTTTTCTGTGCGTCCACCATTTGTCCTCCTCTGTATGTTCCCAGTTGTATTCCCATCCCTCAACACTCCTCTTAATTTCATCCTTCTATCTTTTTCTTGGTTATCCTCTTGATCTCGTTCCGTCCACCCTTCCTTCTTTTATTGGTTAGTGTAAATTACTATAATCTGTATACTTGTATTTATCTTGCTTATGCTGATATCACCTGAGGTTTTTAAGTATTTCTGTGCAGCTTACAAGAATTCCATATGTAAAATAATTGTTCTGCTCTATTGTCATGGAAATAATATATACATGCATATAATTATGTATGTTAAAAAAATATAAATCAGTTCAAATTATCAAAAATTTGGATTAATGGGTTGTTCTGTTACATCAGTTTCTTTTAAAATTATTTATAAATATAAGCAATATCTTTTTAAATAAGGTCTGTTTTTTTTTAATAAGAAGAAAAATACTGTAAATAAGCCTATCATTAAATTATTTTTTTTCCCATATTCTCTGTGTAGAATATGGAAAAAAAGTTGACTTTTCTACAAAATTTCCATTTCTGTTCAAACATTTGTCATACTGCTTGATAAGTTTTTGAATTCTGATGTCAAAAAATTCTGCCACCTGCGAAGAAGCCCAATCCATGACTACAGTTTTCACTTGTTTGTCATCGTTGAACCATTGACCACCAAGGAACTCCTTTAACCTTTTGAGGACTATGTTTTTCAACCTAGAACTGGGCTCACAGCCTGAGTTTTTTTTTAGGTTTTTCGTCTATTTCTACTTCCCTTTATTTATTATTTTTCTGCTTTTTTTTTACAGACCTCCACCCCATGAATACTTGTACACGTAAATAACCCTCACCCGCACAGTCAAGCGCCCATACGTGCATGCGCGCGCACACATACACGCGTGTGTCCCTCTATGTACGCGTATAATATATGGTTTTATAGTGAAGAAAATACACTAAACAGAAAGAAAGAACACTTATAATATATTTATTTACTATGAAAATAAATCAACACATGCTAAATGCCCAAATAAAAAGAGATTACATGCACAGTTATGGTTTTTACACACTCACCGCATAAAGTAAATGTATCCGCAAAATCCTACGTCAAAAACTTTATAGTCAAAAATGTCACTACACTACATTGTCAAAAAACTATAAAAAAATATTACACACTAATAAAACACGTATACACTAGTAATATATTGTAATATATCGTCATCCCGTAGACGCCTACCACTAAAACTAGCCATTTACACTCATATATACAAAATAAACAATGAAATGAAACGTTCAAAATAAAACAAATATATACACGAAACACGATTTACATTATAATAAAACACACTTATATTCACAAGAAATAAAAATTATTTATTAGTAAACTATAAATAAGTATTCTGTTTAGTAAACAAACGGTAGCAAGAAGCTAATACAACTATAAAACCTTTTCCGAACTCATAAGTTAGGTTAGACAAAACACACGTGCTGTTTCAATCGCATAAAACAAAGCCTACTAAATTAATTATTCGTTTATAACATGTAGTACATGGAGATAATGATAGATGTCAGCTCAAGTATAAAAACAAAACCAAACGTACCGGTGCGTTCGTAGTATTTTGGACCGGAAAACATGAAACGTACCCGTACGTGCATAGTCCTTTACGGTCGCAGAGCGGTAAACGTACCCGTACGTTCGTAGTCCTCAAAAGGTTAAATATCATAATAAGTGAAACTGGGTGCAAGGTTGGACGGTAAGGTGAATGTTCCATTTGTTCCCATTCAATAGGCCTTATGTTTGTGTGCATGGCGTTATATTTTTATGGAGCAACATCTTACTAAAAGACAGAGCACGCCGTAAAGTTGGATGAACTTGCACCCAGTGATTTTTACTTAGAAGTAAGAAAAACAACTTATCAGGTAAGATATTTATTTCTAATTGCAGTAGATAGAAAATATTCCATTTCCACAAACTAACTATGAACATGTACCCCCTCAAACGAGATAGTTAAGATAACCCAGTTTTTTCAGAAATTGATTAAAGCAAATATTGAAAAATTCACTTATACTCTGTTATGAAATTGTTTTCTTGAACAGAAATGGTTTGAATTAATTTTTAAAAATGTGCAGTGGAAGATCTTTTAATTATTGATTCTGTCTGTTGTTTTGAAATTTTTACAGAAGCGTAGTACAGTGATTTTTGTTCGCCATTGTTGTATGTATAACCAACTCAAACCATGAGGCCTCTGAGATGCGCACATCGGCTGTGTGTGAAGAGCTTTTTAGAAAGATATGGAAATACTGTGCCACACTTGGTACAGTCTGATTGAAAATTTAAAGTACGTTTCAGAAAATATATTTTATTCGCGGCACGGAAAACTAAACTACTTGGAAAATAAATATTTACTAGAAATCAACGTAATATTTAAGATAATATCAAACTAGAATTTATGACACTCCCAGTTAACTACTCATGCTGAAGGAATATACTAAATAACATTGTTGCTGCTGAGATATTCGGCTTGTAATTGGAGTGTGGACTGTACTGGTCGGCTCCGCGGTCGTGTTCAGGGTCAGACTAGACTGCGCATCCACCATTGAGAGGCCACATGGTTTGAGTTGGGTTGTAGCATAGTTCTAAAACAATTTTTGTGTCCAGTCAAATATGAAAATGGATATCAATGAAATGGTGAAATAATATCGACGAAACTTTAATAGAAGTAATGATTTTTGATTTACTGATGTCATTACTCTAAGAAAATAATTTATGTTTCAGACTGATGAACAGGAGGTAATCACGTTCCTTTTGACCACTGAAATCATACCATTATGCCTTCGTATTATGGAATCTGGATCTGAACTGAGCAAAACTGTCGCCACATTCATTTTGCAGAAAATTCTCCTTGATGATAGTGGATTATCGTATATTTGTCAGACGTATGATAGATTTTCTCATGTTGCAATGATTCTTGTAAGTTTATTCTTGTAATTATATTTTTTTAAAAGCCATTTTATCTGCAGTAGGTAATAATCAAGTATAAGTGTTAAGTAGGTATAATCAAGTATTTGTTTGCTGTTTGTTTAAAAGAAATTATGCTGTGTATAGTTGGTAATGGTGAAAGATATAACTTTTTGTGTTGTGTCTTAATGTTTTCTTTAGACATCTATTCCATACAGAGGGTTCAAGAAATGCTAAAACTATCATTTTTGTTCCAGGCCAGGTTATCTTTCTTTTCGACTTCCATTTGTCTATAATTATAATGGACTAAATTTAGTGTGAAGTACAAATCTAGTAGTGTTAAGTCCACAAGCCTTGGACTTGCAAAAACTATATAATAAATCAATAATCCATTTAATTGGGGCGTTTTTCGGAGAACCATTATACATTTACAGGGGTCCGCGTACGAGACCAAGCGGTTAAGTTTTAAAAGCGATAAAACAAAGTAGGAAACGAATAGAAGGAAAAGAAAAACAGAGGGACAAAATGTAATAGGGAAAAGAGCACTTGAACAATCAAACTGAGTATCACAAACATAAATGTCCACTTACTTGGTGTTGAATAGAATTGCATTGTAGCAGAACACGTGTCGAAAGTCCAGGATGACCGTTGCAGATGTTATTTAATTTTACGGAAAGAACAAAACATCCAATATATTACTTACATTTTTGTAGAATTTATAATTATTATCAGGTATTTCATTTAATTATTATTTCGTAAAAATAATATCTTGAGAATTTTATCTGCGGTGTTGAGTAAATGTGTGTACTTATACATTACCTATTCAAGATTACATGTGAACAAGTGATATTATTGCCTATAAACAAGCTTATATAGGTATTTGAATAGAAAATCATTGTATAAAGGTATTTAGGTAAATTGTATACTTTGGTTCAAATTAAGTAGGCCAATTTTTTTGTACATACAGAACTAAAATTTTCTTTTTTAAAGAAACTGGTTGGTATTTAATTTTATAAAAAAATGTTTGCTTTATTTAAAAATTTGTCATAGTAATATTTTTTCATAATTTCAGGCCACTTATTATTTTAGGAGCCTACAAAGGTGTTCAGTCACTCAAAACGACAGATTCATTTGAATGCAATGTGAGATCACAAAAATGCATCAAGCCAATTTACCATTGAAACAAGGTGAACGACCTCGCTTCTCTGGGGCCGTAGTGAATGTGTTAATAAGAAAAATAGTGGCAATGTATTACCTCACAGCCATTTTCAAATTTATTTTTTGAGCCAATATATTGGCTCAAAAGGTTAATTTGATGTTCCGTAATGGTACATTGGCTATTGCACAAATGCCACATATACACAGTAAACTAATGCAATACACAGGTAATATATGGTAGAAATTACATGATTTCATGTTTTAGAGATTGTTGGTCAAAGTATGAGTAGATATGATTTCATTCTTTGGTTTCCAGGGAAAGATGGTGCTTTCATTGGCAAAGGATCCTTCTGCTCGTCTCTTGAAACACGTTGTTAGATGTTACTTACGACTTTCAGACAATGCCAGGTAATCATTAAAGTTTGTCTGAAATTTGATCTTTATTTTAAGTTTACTTATTTATGTGTTATTTTTAAGATGTTTTATGGAAAGTTGCTTTACAACAAAATCCACCGAAAACTTCATGAAATTCCAGTTTTATTCATTCCTTTATTTATTCTTTATCATAATTTTAAATTGTTAATTGAATATAATTTTAGTTGTAGGGATTAATATAAATAGAGAGACAATCTTAATGAGAAAGTATGTCTTTTTTGTCTGTTTTTAGGTGTACTAATTTTATCTTTTTGTCGAGTAAAATATTTGTCAAACTAAATTTAAATTATTTTTTAATTAAGTTGTATCAGACAAGTACCAATCAATAATGATTGATTAATAGATTGATGGGTTGTTGAATGCCTTTGCATTTGAATCCAAAAGATCTTTTGTACTGCCCCACTACCATTCAGATGTAAGCTACCTTGTTAAAAGATGTGTTCTGTACACTACATGATAAAAATAATTTCAAATATTTCCATACTGAGCATGAGTTGCAAGTCATTTCCATAATTTAACTGGAAAATTTTAAATTACTGTATTTATTCATGTGTACACTCTTATCAGATCAGTATTATTCATTTTCAAAATCTTTTTCAAAAATTAGCAATGAGGGAGCAAAGCAACTTATTTTTCGTTTTTACTTTGCGTGACTCCTCTGAGGTAAGCATACAGCATAGCATTAGTGCAAGTGCTAGTTGTACTTAAATAATATTTTACGACTGTCTATATAATTTTAAATCAGGATTTTTGAGGTTTGTATGATAGTATCTCGTGAAAAACCACAGTTAGGTACCTTATATGATAGCACAGTAACGATAAATAATTTAATGTTATTATTTTCAGGGCCCGTGAGGCATTAAGACAATGCCTTCCAGATCAGTTACGTGATGGGACTTTTGCAAATTGTTTGACTGAAGATAAATCCACCAAACATTGGTTGGCACAGCTGTTGAAGAATCTTGAAACCAACCCTGCAGTTCCAGTCGGAATGTCTCCTCTTGTACCTCAATAA
Source organism: Catonia carolina (assembly GCA_035578175.1). NCBI lineage: Eukaryota > Metazoa > Arthropoda > Insecta > Hemiptera > Achilidae > Catonia > Catonia carolina. The sequence continues at coordinate 23,380,016 of JAQMRL010000002.1, read as the reverse complement.
TTTTTATGATTTTACTTTTTCAGAATTATCATGAGTTTATGAAAAACGTGGTTATGTATTTTAAATATTAACTATTTATGAAAGGATTATTATTATTTGATTTAATAATCCTTTGTGAAACAATTTTTTATTAGCTTGTTTTTTGATAATATTTTATTTTGTGTTATGCAGTGTATCGAGTGAACAAAAAATTTTAGATAATGTATAACAGTACAAGTGCTGATGCAATTTGACATTTTTAATAATATGCCTGTTGTTGTATACATGTAATTCGAGAAAATTACATCCAATAATATTGCAACAAGGCATTATTACATTCAGTGTGTAATTTACCAAAGTTTTATGAATAAAGATATATTATTTCAAAATCCTTTGTGTGTATTTGTAAATATTTAAAGCTTGTAAATTTGTACAACAGTATTTTATAGTTGAAATATTGATCTCATAGTTAACTTGCATTACTTTGTGGTGTGACTTATTTTTAAAATGTGGATCTATTGAAGGAGAGTATTCGTTAATTTTTTAATAATTTTTACTCTGTAATTTTTATTTGATTTGTAAGCACCTGATATTGTCATCACCATTTTATTTATGTTTAAACCAAATCTTTATTAAGAATCATATTAATTCTTGTTAAAACAACTTAGATTAACAACTGAAATAGTTAAACGATATAACTAGAAAGCAATTACCACAATATCCATTGGTCTAAAAATCTAAAAAAACTAGTCTAATTTATTTGTGTAAACATTTTTAATAAAATCAAAATTCCTATTGTATATTTGGATGTATCAATGAGCAAATAGACATTTCAAAAGTAAAATTAAGTAACAATGCCGTTTCGCTTTGTACATGAATATTACTGATCACATGGTCATTAAAAGAGTCGTTATGTCTTTTTATAACAGTTGGACCTTATTAATTTGCCATTCAGGCACGGCATTTTTTCATAAGTTACAAAAAGTCATTTCATCATTCACCGTCTGCAATAGCAGTAATTGCAGAACAGTCGGATGTTAAACAAAAAAAAATTATTAATTTGAATCTCAAGGGGCTGATAATTTTAGGCAAAATGGCACTATTTAATAAAAATTTGTGTAATTATTATTTCGAAATACATATACATTATAAATATTAAATAAAGATTTGATTGGAAAACTATTTAGTATTATATGACAAATTATTGAAATATATATTTTCTAACCACCAGAATACGGTAACATAAAACACTTAACAATGTTTATAGCGCTTTCGTGTATCTTGTACACATCTTCAGTAAATTAAAATTTATTACAAGTCAGAATTTAAAACTTCCTGCTCCTACCATGGTAGATAATTATGTTACCGTATTCTGGTGGTTAGAAAATATATATTTCAATTTTAAATAATACGGCTGTTTGAAAATCCTACATAGGATGTTTAATAAAATAATAATGACAAATTATATATGTATATATATGACAAATATTATGATTAAGAATTTTATAATTATTTTCAGTAATTTAATGTAATAAAAACCATGTGAAAAACTGTAATAAATACAAAGTATGTATTATGAATTCAAAGTAGATTACCAGTAATTTTCATGAAGTATAACATGGTAAAATTCTCAGAATTAACTATTTTTGTACAGAAAGACCTTGACTTACGCGAATTCATATTAGCACAATTTTGTTGTACATAATATATTATTTGTACAGTAGGAATAACGTAAGAATGCTGATGGGATAAAAAGAGACAGTAGGGTGGGTACACAGAGAAATATGTGTACATTATTGAAAACATTTGATTCACTTCCCTTCATTTGTTGAAAACATTTCTTTTTTTGTTTCAATAATGATTATGTTACATAAAATAAGGGAAGTGAGGCATATGTACTAACTTAACATTGTTACGAATAGATTCCAAGAATCATCGCTTATCTTGCGGTTGTTTACCACTATTTTGCTAATTGCTCTCAAAACCGTTGTAGTTGCCCTCCCCATTTTTACACTGAAATTTTATCTTGATTTGCCTTTGTTCGTAACATTAGTACTGTTTAGTGCGTTAAAAATATCAGTCGTGTAAGGTTGTGTAGTTCCATTTTGCTACGATTTGCTCGTCTTTTATTTTGTCATTTTCATTCACCATATTTTTTTAGCACACCTTATATGGGTTTCTAGAAATCATGTGCAGTATCAAAATTCTTTGTTGGTAATTAGTAAGAAAATTATTTTATAAAATAAATATGTCTGTTAAACTCTCAAAATTATTTAAATTAAATACAATTATTAAAGAGAATATAAAAAATATTGAATTAAGGGAATATTTTGAATTTAGAGAGGTCCAACTGTAATACAAAAATAATTGGTGCAAATTCTTACGCTTGGTTATGGGGCTGCCTCCTTACTGTATCCAAGCATGCTGGACAGTTTAATTTGAGATGTTTCTCTTGGCTCTTCTCTCTTCAGTCCATTGACCATCTTTGCCTAATACCCTAAGTAGGAGTTATGACAAGGTGCTACCATCTGGAGCCAGATAGACCCTGGGTTTGTGACGAGGTTGTTGCTCCTCCTTTTTCGTCTTTTCCAAGGTGAGCCGCTGGGCTTGCAACTGGCAATATTAAAAACCACCATTGGCAGAGTTAAATAAAATTCTTCTTACTTAAATATTCAATTGTGTTTAGTCTACATTAATTTACATCTTGATAAAATTACTTCAGTAAAACTAAAAATTCTTTTAATAATAAAATTGTTTATCTCATGCATTAATATAGTTGTAAATCATTTTCTCGAGGTTTTTGTTTTGCATATTAAATAAAAATTGGTTAAATAATGATTTGTTTATAATATCCTATACTGTATCGTAATGCATGTATTAATCTAATTTTCTTAGAGTACTCAATTCAGTAAAAGTTCTTACATGTTTTCCTATAATTATTTTGACTTATAAAAATTAAGTAATTTATTTTTAAGCTTGTAAAACCCTGATTTATCATTTTATAATATAGTCTACCTTCAGATTTTTGCCACTAAAATTGTCTTTGTTACATTCAATTTCTGTTGTATAGATAATTATGTTGTCCATTTAAAAAATATTAATGATTATTATTTAATTTTAATACTGTGTTAAAAATAATGAATCAATAGAAAATACGTCAAAATGATTTATTAAGTAATTAGGAGTGAAATTTATAATTATAAATTTTTTAAATATATATTTTTTTAATTACTTAATTTTGCGTGTTTTTACATTTATTGTTCATTTTGTTTAAGTTAAATATCATTAATAATCATAAATATCATCAATATAGTTAAATATCATTAATTTTGTTTAGTTATTTGCACATTTTTATTTTATTTAAATTTATATATTTTTATGGTATATTTAGGAGATGCTGTAAGTGAAGGAAAAATTGTGTTGTACTATACAGGAGGTTTCAATGATATAGTTTGACTGTGAAAATGTTTGAATATGTTCTGTAAATAAATAGATTATTAATAAATTTGTGAATATGTAAAATAAAATTATAAGTGAATACAAAAAGATAATAGTAAACCCTTATTAATTCAGAATTATCACGGAGAACAGTCTGTATTATTGAAATATCAATAAAAATAGTTTTGATTTTCTTTGGCTTTCGAGCCAGCCCAGTTAATCAGCCGGTAGAGAGTTGTTATGAATTGTTAAGTAACATTGGTTGGGCCAGTTACCTTGTATGTTGACTAGCTGACAGCCATTCATGAACAAACTCTATTAGGCATTCTGTTCAAAAAATAGACATACAGCAAAAAGCATTAATCAATTATAATATACAGTTCCCAATACTAAATAAAACCCTTAAAAATGTTTTTGTTTTTATTAAAAAAAAGGAAAATTTAATACATTAATGGCCGGTTTCCCCAACCTCAGTCAAAACATTTAACTACGGTTAAAAATGTAACAATGGTTAAATCAGTAGTTATTTGTTTCACCAACGCTAGTTATTTTTAACCACGGTCAAATCAACAGTTAAATTTGACGGGCGTCAAATGGGCGGTCAAATTATTTGATCGAGTTCAAACTAACTAACCTCACTTTCCCGCAACGTTGTCAATTTATGCCGAGATATTTCAATAAATGTACAAATTTTAAAATACAGAATACATTTTATTGATAGTGAAGTTAATAAATATTGATCAATAAACATGAATAAAAATAACGTAAATATATAAACAACGTAAATACTATGAAAAACATAAAATGATATACTAATGTAATGACGTAACGGCGTATAATGGTATGATTTTTATGACGCCATTACAAGCGGCCTCAAAAAGTAACATTAACCTTATTAACCGAGTAGGTTATTGGTTGTTATGGACGTTTATAGTTGCATATAACAACCGATAACCTATTCAACATTAGCTCATTAAGAGTAGGTTATCGTTTGTTAAGCGCAAATATAAACGCCCGTAACAACCGATAACCTACTCTTAGGTTATCGGTTGTTACGGCATTTATAGTTGCATCAACGAATAACCTACTCTAAATGAGCTAATGTTGAGTAGGTTATTGGTTGCTTTGTGCAACTACAAACGTCCATAACAACCGATAACCTACTCGGTTAATAAGGTTAATGTTACTTTTTGAGGCCGCTTGTAATGGCGTCATAAAAATCATACCATTATACGCCGTTACGTCATTACATTAGTATATTATTTTATGTTTTTCATAGTATTTACGTTGTTTATATATTTACGTTATTTTTATTCATGTTTATTGATCAATATTTATTAACTTCACTATCAATAAAATGTATTCTGTATTTTAAAATTTATACATTTATAGAAATATCTCTGCATAAATTGACAACGTTGCGGGAAAGTGAGGTTATGTCGTTATATGATATAAAAGGGGCTATAACTAATTTCACAGTGGTTTGCGCGCAAAAATAAGCTCATATTCTGATTCAGCATCCAAAAAGGAACTATTTTAAACAAAATGGTTCAAATTGGTTTGGTGTCCTATAAGTAAACAATTACCAATATAAATATCATTTTTCATCCAGTTTAAAATTAACACTCCGAACTTTTTTGTGTGTTTGATTTTCCATTTCAAAAAAAAAACCCGAACTATATGATATAAAACACTACTGTAGGTTACGGGTATCGCAGAATGAAAACAATAACATTATGATAAAATTAGATGTAGCCAATAGAAACTCAGTTACCACGGTAGCCAACTTCGAAAATAAGTGACTGTGGAAATTAACTGTGGTTAAATTTGACCGACGCAGTTTTGATTGAGATCAAAGTTGGTGAAACAGTTTCGAGTTTAAACGAACGGTCATCTTTTGACCACTGTTAAATTTGATCGTGGTCATGGTATATTTGACTGATTTTGGTAAAACCGGCCATTAATCTTTTAAAATTGAAATCTTAATTATTTAGCAAATTAAGTACCAGATAACAATGATGGTTTACCCTCTGTTGGTAACATTTGCTGAACACAGACAAAATTGATTCTGTTAATTTGTTTTTATATCTTAATATTTAATACATAATAAATAGCCGCCTCCATGTATCAATGGTTAGCATGCTGCGCTGGAAAGCAGAGGTCCCAGGTTCAATTCCCAGTCTAGGTCTAGAAAATTATTACAAGTTAAAACCCAACATAATAACATAACCACGATTTAGATGTAACTTAAAAGAAACTAAAAAAAAAAAATTAAAAATATATTAAGTAAATCTTTTGAAATTTCAGTAATTTAGATTGACATTCCCCTCTCATAGTCTGAATCAATGATGGTTTTACTATATAGATAAATAAAATTTTAATTTGTTCAGTTTTTTACTGTATATTAAAAATGTTATAATTTCCTTGATTTTTATTATAGTTTAAAATGGTTTAGTTTAAAATAACGTTCATTAATTCAATACAGATTAACACTTTCTGTGCTAATTTATTGATTTTGTTTTCTTCATTGACAGTTGTTGAAACTTGAAATAAGTTCAAAAACTATCAAAGTAGCTGAATAAAGTATTCATATAAAACTCAATTAAGATTACATTATCATTTAATTCATAAATCAACAATATCGTGTAATTGAGTGAACCCTTGCAAAATTGGAACCTAATGCAAGATTAGATTTTTCGTTATAATGCAAGATTATTAGAGGTTTGTATATGAAACCTTTGCAAGAGTATAGCACAGAAAGTGTTACATCACAAAGCAGAAATCTTATATCAAAAATAATTTCATTCTTAATATTTATTTTTATGCCAAGTTTGTTAAAAATAGTAATTTAAAAGAGATAGTATATTATTTTTGTAAAGTTACAGATTGATTTTTATATTGTAAAGATTTAATGTAGTATTTTGTACATTTAATAAATAAAATTGTGCATTTATGAACAGTGTGTTTTGAATAATTATTTTCTGATTAGATGATAACTCGAGAAGTTTTAAATCTTAATTCAGGCTGCCTCCATGATAAAGTGCTAAATTAATCCTATAAAAGTGGAAGGTTCCAGACTCAGTTTCTGGTTAGGGTGGGGAAATGATTATTGGTTAAAACTGACAGTTTCAGTTGTATATTCCACAGAAGTCACAATGATCAAGTTTTTAATGGGACTTGGATAGATTTTAAAAAAATTCATTCAAAGAAAGTAAATACATTAGAGGTCACCTCCGTAGTGTAGTAGTAGCGTGTTAGCCTACAATGTGGAGGTTCTGGATTTGATTTCAGGTTTGGATCTGGAAATTTTCACAAGTTAAAACCCACCATAGTCACTAATAACCGAGCTCTTGATGCAACTTTAAATTTAAAAAATATCTAACCTAAATACATTAGAACCTTTTTGATCACGGTTTCAGTTTTATGCAGACTACTCTGTTTGTACATTTATTTCATGTTTACATGAATTTTGTACTAAAGACCATTTTAATTTTTGTCATGACTCTCAAAAGCAAAGTCCTACTACTACTAAAAGTTCACTGTACTACTATATAGTCCTTGAATGACCTTTACAGAACAACCTAAATGAATTGTGTTTAGGAGGACCACTTTTTGGTTTACTACAGCTTACCGAATTTTTGTAATGCATTTTACTTAACTTGCTGCGAGTACTACACATGCAGTGGCAGAGCACATTGATCTAAGAATTAAAGCCTACACTAAATGAGTCATGCCACCTTCAGAAACCATTCAACCATTAAAGAGATGTTTCTTGGTTCTGCAGATTACTGTACTGTACAATCTCACCCAAAATTAAATCAACTGAGTTTTAGTGTGTAAAACTGTATATTTTTTAATGTTCAATAATTGTGTAGTTCTCTGTAAAACAAACAGTGAAGCCTACATAGTGTAAATGTACCAGTAGTTGACTCTATAAAGGAGCGTTTTCTTTAAATTTGGACTTAAAAATTTTTTTACACTTAATCTTCAATTGTATTGTTATTAATGCTTGTTGGCTGTACAGTAACATACTTTTTTTCTAAATCGCTTTTTAGAGGGAGCATGCCAAATCAATATTTTAATTACGAGGGTTATTCGGAAAGTAAGTTCCGAATCTCCGTAACTAAACAAACGTGACGCGAACATCGTATTGCACATGCGCCTTAATTCCCGGCATGCCTTGCGTGTAAAACAATAATAAATTCCACCGCTTACTGAGCCACTCTTGACTAATCTTCACCGCGCAATACAGAATAAGCATCGTGGCCTTCTGACATCTGGAGTTTTGTTGCTGCACGACAATTCCAGGCCCCATTCTGCCATTTGAATGCAAAATCTGATCAGATCATTTGGATGGGAACAGGTTGACCACCCGCCGTATAGTCCAGACTTGGCACCAAGTGATTTTCACTTGTTCCGCTACCTAAAGGAGTTTCTTGGTGGCAAGTGGTTCGGTAGAGATGACGATGTGAAAGAAGCTGTTCAAGACTGGTTATCCTCACAGGGAGCGGACTTCTATGATACAGGTATACAAAAGCTTGCTGAACGTTATGATAAATGTTTAAATAAAAATGGAAACTATGTGGAAAAATAACGTAAGATGTAACAAATACAATAAAAAAGTTTTTTGAAAAAATCTTACATTGTTTATCGGACCTTAACTTTCCGAATAACCCTCGTACTTCTTCATGTTTTGTTCACGTTTCTTTTCTCCGTCAATCTCTTCATTCTTACAGATCTGTCCTTCTTAAGTTGTTCAATGTTCGGTTCATGTCTCGTTCGTTCAATCTCTACCCCAAAGATCACTCTGACTGTTTTTCTTAAAATTTCCATATTCTGTATGAATGGTTTCTGTGTCGACTTTTGCATCTTTAAGGTCATTCAATATTACTGTGAACCCTAGTGGTTTGGTTTGAGATTTTTTATTTTATCAAAAATTTATTCTGTCAATCTGCTATTGTTCATTCTTATCAGTTTTTTATTATTAAAATAAAATTATCTTGTAGAATATAAAAGCCTGTTTTGCAGTAGTAACTGACATGCAATTTTTTTGTCATGAGACTTATTACTTTCTGCCAACCCCACTCTTACTTTTCAAGCTAGTATGTGTACATGAACAATGCCAAGTATAGTTAAGCTGTCCTTACTTTGCTCCTTCTGTCAACAAACCAAAGCCCGCTACTACAGGGTGTACGCTAGGGTCCACAACTTTATGAATGTATTTCTATTAAGTTTAGTATGTTTTTAATTGGAATAATTTTATTGACCTAAATTTTAAAAATGTATGTATGTGATGTAGTTTATTTATTAAACTACGAAGAACTACTTACATTTTTTAACAATCTTTGTCGGATAACTCTAATTTAGTATATATCTTGTTTTTCAGTAACAATAGTTTTTACATTTCATTTTAAATATTTAAAATGTAAAAATTTTAAAACTCTTTGAAAAGTTCTTCTTTTCAAATTCAATAAATCTGGGTCATAATTTACTGTGCACAGAATTCCTGATAATGTGGGAGGCTCATTATTTTGTAAAAATTTGTGTACTTTTAGCTTAATGGTTGTTTGTACAAATTCATCACACTAATTATTTACTTGTTGATCCTTTCGGCCCATTGGTGTAGTGGTTAGCGCAACTGGCTTTTATGCCGGGCTCCTGGGGTCAGAGGTAATATACCCATAACTTGTAACCACGTTTATTTAAGATAAAGAATGGAAATAAAGTATACCGTTTTTATAAATTTATTGTTCAGTACTTTAACATCAGTAATGATATGATATTAAGTGTTTTTTACTTTCTCTTGCCTATATGAACATATAGGAAGGAAAGTATTGTTTTCATGTCGATTTTTCGAAATCGAGTTTTCACCGGATCTATACGTTTTCAGACCCCCTGAACCCAAAAAACATGTTTTTAGCGATTGGTCTGTGTGTGTGTGTGTGTGTGTCTGTGTGTGTGTGTGAACAGAATATCTCAAGAACGGAACAACGTACGAACTTGAAACTTAAAACTTAAGTTACATACCACTACCGGACCCGACACGAACATTTTCATCAAAATCGGTCAACCGGAAGTAGTAGTTTATTCATGTAATTTTTCACTTTTTTGCGATTTTCTCAAAAACTGGTCCTACGATTTTTTTTAAAATCGCCTGGTTTATTCAATTTTTTATTCTCTACAAGATAGGGTAGGCGCCATGTTTGCTGAAATTCTTGGTGAGAGTGTTTTCTCGTAAAAACGTTGTTTTTTTAAGATTACGGCTTTAATATGCATTTTAGCGCAACAATTTATATAATAAAAATTGTAGAGAATTTAGAATTCTACAACTTTTATTTCAAACATTTTTTTGTATAACGCTTAGTTTAGCAGTAATTAGCGATTTTCTGATTTTTTTCTCACAAAAACGTGTGAAAAATCGATTTTTTTAAGATTTCGGCCTTAGAATGCATTTTACGACAAAATAGTATATAATAAATTTTATAGAAAATAAAAAGATCTACAACTTTTATTTAAAGCATTTTTCACTACAGAGCGTAGTTTAGCGTGAAAGAGTGATTTTCTGTATTTTTAAGCCAAACTGAGTTCGATTTTCATTTAGCGTGTTTCACTCATGATTAAAATAAGGTTATGTTTTTGAGGTTAGTTTTTTGTTTATTTCTAATGTTTTATTACTAATGTTAGGTTTATTGTTAATTATTTGCACTGGCAAGAGAAAGTTGTGTGAGTGTTTCACACCAGATTTTTTTATTACTTTTGAGACCTGATAGGATCACTGTAGTTCAAGTTTAGGTCTGTTCCAGTGTTGGGTTTCTTTGAAAAGCGCGCTCTCCTAAGCATGGCTTCCTTTCGTTTGGCCCACATTATAACAGTTTTATCTATAAAAATACTAAAAACTTTTAAAAGTATTTTGTATTGAAATACTTTTACAATTATTTTGGAGTTACTTTTTAATCAGCATGTACACATTTTTGTTAATAATGCTCATGCTCAGTAGCATCATTATTTGTTGACAGTAGGAGCAAACTAAGGACGGCTGGACTTAAGATGCATGCTGGATTTGTTCACCATTTCCAAGTCCATGGTAGCACATGTTTACCTTTCAACAAAATTACAATACCATTTATTTTATTATTCATTCTTTACTTTAAACTCCTGAACTTAATTTTGGTTTTTTACTAATTAAAGAGCATATTTTTTTCAATTTTGCTTTTATAATGACTCAAAAAAGTCCAGATGCCCATCTCCATAGCTTAGTGATTAGTGTGCTAGCCTACAATGTGGAGATCCCAGATAGGGTCCAGAAATTTCACAAGTCAAAACCTGCAGTAACAGTTATATAACACAACGTAGTTGCTAATAACCGAATTACTGATGCGACTTTAAATAAACTAAAAAAAAGTTCAGATATGTGGTGTAAAGGCTAAAAATAAAGAGGGGAAAATTTCGACTAGTCATACCAATATAATATTTATTACAATCTTCATTACCACAAATTCCATATTTGGAATTTGTGGTAGTTTTTATATTACTTAATGGTCTATTCATCCCATTATTAAACAGGTTTGTGGATAACAGTTTTTGATTGTTGCATCTGTATTATTTTTTTAAATGTGTTCAATGTTTTGTACATTGATCATAATTTATTCATATAGTTGTACAATTTTAAAATGGAGGTTAGTGACTCTTAACTCTTTTTCTCTTTAGTAGTTGTAAAATTAATTGGCAATTAAATCGGTTAAAGATCTAAACTTTGTTGAATTAAAATAAGATATTAAAAATAACAAAAATATTAATTACTATAAGAATGTTCATTGAACCCGTTGAGCATATAATTTAATTTAAAAACAATAAAATAATGTGTTTATCAATTTAAGAACGTTTTTAAATAAGTTTAAATGACTAATGTGGAATCACAGAATAGGTTAGTAATTACCTTATCAGTAATAGTATGTATCTTAAATTTAAATTTCTATAAATAATCATTATGTAAGATTGTATCTTTTCTTTATCCTTTACATTCTCATTAAAATTTAATTTAAGCATTTAAATTAATCAAGAATACAACTTGACTGATCATTAACTTTTATATTTATTTTTAGTTGCTTCATTTTAAGTTTCATTCACTTTAATTAACATTGTTGATTATTAAGTTAAGTTAAGTTATAGTCTCAAGTTTGATTCCTGACTAGGGTCTGAAAATTTAATACAATATTAACAACATTATAGTGGTCGCCAAGAAAGAAGTTCACTGTGAATACCATTTACCCATCAACCAATTAATAAAATTTTCCATTTACAACACAATATCATTTCTGTTTTATTTGTATTTCATAAATGCCAGAGTTTACTGTACTTGGCACAATACTGTTGTAAAATTGCATAGTTCAATCGAAAAATCATTTCCCAATCTTCATGTAGAGCCAAAATAGGACTTTTTTCTTAAAACAAAAAAATGACATTTAACTTTTTAAGTATTAACATTCTAGAAAAAACTGTGATCTTTAACATACCTAAACCCTGAATTTTTATTTAAAGCCTGGATAAAGTAACTGACATTTAAAAACCACACTAACAGAAAACCAATTAAGAAGTGGGTACTTTTTATGCGTAAATTGCTGTGTCTCCAACAAATTTTTAAATAAAAACATTTAAGTTAAACTAATAAACGCAGTTAAGAACAGGCTTTAATTTGCTACAGCAGTTAAAATTTTCCATTCGGTTTTTTTGAAGAAAAGCTCTTCAAACACAGCAGACTTCTTTCGTGGTGTGCACTATAGTTAAGTTCCATACTCCACAATAATCAGTGTTGACTAAGCTCTGTAACTAAGGTCACAATGTAAGGTAGTTACCTAGAGGGATACCCAAGTAAGTGCTATCTAAGCAACTCATCAGGCAATTATCGGCTACATGCTTTGTTTGTGGTGCCGACCACATTGCCTTCTTCATCCAATCCATAGTGGCTGATGTGTCACTTGACATGTTATGAGGTGAACAATCAAGTTTGTTATTTCCATCCACCCACAATGTGCATGTTGTCTGTTATTGTGTTTTATTTCAGTGTTTTAAATAGTATTAAATAATTAATATTTGTCCCAACACTGACATGGGAGTGAGGCCTGGGTGTGGAAGAAGAAATATGAAAAGTCCAGTCAGTTGGCTGAGATGCGTTAAGGACTGTAGTAGACTGGATCGGTTCAGAAATGAGGATATATGGTAAGAGTTAGATGTGTGCTCTTTTAAGGAGACAACCTATATAGAGTACCGTGGGAAATGGACTGATCATCTTGGAAGAATGTCTCCACACAAGATTCCTAGACTGGTCAAAAGTTACAGGCCAATTGGACGGCGTAACCGTCCAATAGGTGGTGGCTAGGTGGATGCCAGAACAGATTCCGGGATTTAATCCTTAATTGGTGAAGAAGAGGAAGAGAATTAATATTTGTGTACATAATCTTTAGCCAGTATGGAAGAATTACTCATATCAGCAATTTTTAAGGACAAAGAAATCTGGGACCCATCCAGCAAGATGAGGAAGAATTCCAAAATTCCTCAGTGGTCTGCCAACAGAAGTTTTCAGTAGACTGTCAAACATATCTATATCCATCTTTACCTAGTCATAAAATTTATCAGGATACCTTATTAGCTTATTGTAAACATGAAAGAATTCAACTTCACATTCTCTAACTTTGTAGTAGTACTGATGCACCCACATGGATCTTACATTTTTAAAAATTGAATTTTGTACATAAGGACTGGAATCACACAAAGTCATTTTTTATGAGAGTGACATTGTACAACTGAAATACATAACATAATAACCACAACTGAGGTTGCAACAAAAGGCAACCAGCAGTGCAGCTGAAATTTATCTAGCGTGTATTCTCTTCTGACCACTGTAACCTCTGCAATGCGGCCTTAGGTTTACTGCAACTTCAAAAATAAACTTATAAATGTTTCACACATGTTGTTACCGTTGTTATTTTTGACTGTTCTTAAAGATTCTTTTATACATTTCAATTGAAATTTTAATTCTTTCAGCCTTTTTGTAACTTTTATAGCTGAAACATGTAAAACTAATTCTGTGACCAAAATAAATCATAGACTCCAATTTGAGTGTACAAAACTATTTTTATTTTTTATAATTCATCATTCTTGGCTGGTCAGCACAACTGGCTTCTACACTAGGACCTTGGGTTCAGTTCCATATTAGATTGAGCATTCTTTCATCACTTACACTTATAATGGTCTTAACATTTAACTCATAACGTTTAAAACCAAAAAGAAACTCCTGAAATTCATCCAATCAAAAGAAAAAAGTTTTTTCATGAATATTAGGGTATAACTTTGATTATGGTAGTGTACCAGCATCATCGATAACCAACCACTTGAAAAGTAAATTAATACAGTAGGCCTATGTAAAATAATACAGTATATTTAAAATTTACATCGTAAAAGATTTGTGAGCATAAATCAATCAATCAAACTTACTGAACTAAACTAAAGAAGAGATAAAACAGGTATATTCATCTCTGTAACATAATGGTAGTGTGCAAGTTTACAAAGCAGAAGGTTAGGTTTGATTCCCAGCTTGAGTCTGGAAGTTTTAACACTATAAAAAAACATTACATGCACAAATGACGAAGCTAATACAACTTTAAATAAATATAAAAAAATATGTATTTATATTATGTGATAAAGTCATACCTATCAGTTTTTTGTGGATAATTTATCTTCTTTTATAATAAAAACTTGTTTACAAACAGTACTTAGAAATATGTTGTTGAAAAAATAACCGGTTTCAAGTAAGGTACTACTTGCTGGTTTCTGCAGTTAAGTTGTGCAGTAGTGGATGATAAAGAAGTGCGTACTATCTTTTTAATTCTGCATGGGTTCTTACAGCACATTTTATTTTTATTTTCCCACTAAAAAAAATAATTTAAAAAGTCAAATAGCCTATTTTGTTAATTTTTAATGAATCATCTTTTAAGTTCTTTGAACTCTGAACTAAAGGAAAAATAGGTTCTGAATAGGTGGCCTACAATATAAACCATTTAAATGATCTTGATGTTTGTCAACGATTTAGAAAGCTCCTCAGATGGCTTTTGTTAAGAATTTAATTATTAAAAATTAAGAGAAGTTTATTCCGATTCCCAGGATTAAATACAATTCCAATGTTCTCTTAGCCTTTCCAGGTTTTCTTGTTTGTTAATTGCATTCAGGAGACTCCAAAAGGGAAAGTAAGACATATCAAGAACTTATAAGTTATAATAAGATCCATTTTTATTGAGACTTTCTGCTTTACATTTCGTACATCTCCACTAAACAACGAGACTCATTGTTCTCCTCTACTAGAACATATAGACATTTTATAGACATGTGTAAAACACATATGCTGGCACGGCTAGCATACGTGCACAAACAAGGTGTGGCTATTAAATAATTAGACTGACGTTGTAAAAAAATTTATTTTAATTTTATACATAATCACTATTGTCACCTTCAATATACACTCCTTCTCTATCCCTACAACGCTCCATGCGAATTTTCCATTGTTGGAAACAGTGCTGGATGTCATCTTCTGTCAGCACCTTCAGGACACATGCCGCTTTCTCTTTTACAGCTTCCACAGATTCAAATCCTGTCCCTTTTAATGCAGATTTCACCTTAGGGAACAGGTAGTAATATTGGTTAATTGTTTGACCTTTAGGAACCCAGTGAAGGTACACAATCCCATGGATATCAAAAAAACAATCATCATTGCTTTAAATTTTAACTTGCTCATTCAAGCTTTTTTGGCTCTCGGTGAAGTTCGGCTCTTCCAGTGCATGGACTGGTGCTTCGTTTCCGGATCATAAGTAAAAAACCACGTTTCATCACATGTTATTATTATTATTATTATCTTCTACCTATTCCCTAAGGTGAAATCTGCATTAAAAGGGACAAGATTTGAGACTGTGGAAGCTGTAAAAGAGAAAGCGGCATGTGTCCTGAAGGAGCTGACAGAAGATGACTTCCAGCACTATTTCCAACAATGGAAAATTCACATGGAGCATTGTAGGGATAGAGAAGGAGTGTATATTGAAGGTGACAATAACTGATTATGTACAAAATAAAAATAATATTTTTTACAATGTCAGTCTCATTATTTAATATTACATTATTATTATTAATACATTATTTAATAGCCACACCTCGTACACGGGTTTTTTAATCACACATTTAACAAACTGCTACATGCGTACTTAATTCAATAATTGTGTTGCCTTCTAATATTTACCCAATAGAACACTATTTTCTTCAATATTCACTTGAACTTTTTTACTTTTATTTACTTTTTTAAATTAAAAGTTATTTAGAAATGAATTTTTGTACACTATAAAATATTGATCAAACCCCATTCATACATTTATCTAGTAATTTTTTAGTATTTTTTTTTTAAATACATGCAAATTAGCACAACTTTTTAAGGATTGTAATAATTTATTGATTTATTTTAATGAAAACAGATTCCAATCACATGTTATTAGTACAGGTTGTCATAAAAATATTAGAGGTAGTTACCTTTCTCAGGAGTTAACTTCTTTGATAGAGTGGTTTATGTAAATACTTAAAGCAGAAAGGTCCTGGGTTTGATTCCTGGCTAGGGTCTAGAGATTATTACTGATAAACCCACTGCATCCATACCAAAATTTATTGTAGTTTTTTATAACTAATCAAAAATTAATGGGAGTAAATAAACCTTAATTTTGGAGCTACATGACTACTATAGAAGGGGTAACTTTGGCCATCATTCAGAGATATATTTTTTATACTCTATAAAGTAGTTGGGGAATATCAAAAAGAAAATAAACCCTCCAAAACAATAAAACAAGAATTTTTTGTGTACCAAAATTAATAGTATTTCTATACCGATTATGCATATTTAAAATCCATTATTTAGAAGAATGATAGTTTTTGTTAATTTGAGTTCCACGTAAGTTTTCTTTAATACAGGATTATATTTGCCTTGGGTTACACTAACAAAAAAAATCTGGTGTGAAACACACACACAACTTTCTCTTGCCAATGCAAATAATGACCAGTGTAACCAAACATTAGTAATAAAACATTAGAAATAAACAAAAAACTCACCTCAAAAAACTTAAACTAATTTTAATCATGAGTGAATGACGCAAAATGACAATCGAACTCAGTTTGGCTTAAAAATACGGAAAATCACGCTTTCACGCTAAACTAGGCTCTGTAGAGAAAAATGCTCTAAACAAAAGTTGTAGATCTTTTAATTTTCTATAAATTTAATTATATACACTTTTGTCGTAAAATGCATACTAAGACCGAAATGTTAAAAAAATCGATTTTTCTCACGTTTTCGTGAGAAAAAAAAACAGAAAATCGCAAATTACCGCTAAACTAAGCGTTATACAAAACAATGTTTGAAACAGAAGTTGTAGGTTTTTAAATTCTCTACTACTTTTATTATATAAGTTTTTGCGCTAAAATTTATATTAAAGCCGTAATCTTAAAAAAACAACGTTTTTACGTGAAAACAGCCTCACCGAGAATTTCAGCAAACATGGCGCCTACCTTATCTTGTAGAGAATAAAAAATTGAGTAAAATAGGCGATTTTAAAAAAAATCGTAGGACCAGTTTTTGAGAAAATCGCAAAAAACTGAAAAATTATACGAATAAACTACTACTTCCGGTTGACCGATTTTGATGAAAATGTTCGTGTCGCGTCCGGTAGTGGTATGTAACTTAAGTTTCAAGTTTCAAGTTCGTACGATGTTCCGTTCTTGAGATATTCTGTTCACACACAGACACACACACAGACACACGCACAGACACACACACAGACCAATCGCTAAAAACATGTTTTTTGGGTTCAGGGGGTCTGAAAACGTATAGATCCGGTGAAAACTCGATTTCGAAAAATCGACATGAAAACAATACTTTCCTTCCTATATATTCATATAGGCAAGAGAAAGTAAAAAACTAAAACAGTATCACAGTTTTTTCCATATTTAATTGAAGAAAACGTAAAAACCTACAAACGTGAGACAAAGTATTCCCGGTTTACGGTCACTCCAAAATCCCCTCAGAACAAAACACACACACTCGGACAACTTCCTCAAAACCACTTTTCAGCCTCTAGGGATCATAGGCATGATGACCAGTTTTGAAAATTTGGAATCGAAAATTTTGCTCAACTGTCTCGTTTCATAAGTAGAATTATGTAACAAATTAAATTACGTGTAGACAGAGTATGAAAAGAAACAATTATTATTTTATAATTAAAAATATTGTTTCCTACGTCATTCAAATTTATTTGACTGTTTCCTTTTTGAGATAACGCATACACGTTACAAAACAAAATCTTCTTCCTAATAGAACGGATGTGTTTTCTGTAAAATAAAATATTTTTTTTTTTTTTTGAAAACTGCCGGATATACATTTGGAAAATAAGATTATTATCTTAATGTTGCTTACGTCAGTTTACCTATTATAACACGCCAACAAACGCGAGGGAAGTATTTGGAAATCGTAGCTGTATAAAACTACATCTTCATCCCGATAAAATTATGGGCCTAATTTATTGATAACAAAAGCAGCTACGGGTACCCTGGGGCGACCATATGCTTTAGTCCAAACGCGTTGTATCAGGTTTTCTACAGACGTCAACGAACAAGTAGTGACGTCAATGTCCTTGGTTCTGGAACCTGCTACACAGGAACCAAGAGCGTCCCAACCCAGCTGGCTAGACATGTCGACCTCTACTGCTAAACTATTGTCCGCAGTTTTATAGTCATGAATTACACACTCAAAAACTCTGAATATCAGTTTTGAGATAAATAATATTTTGATCATTCTCATTTAGTGAATTCTTAAGCGAAAATTGTATATCAAATTTAAATCGAATTACTTGACAATGTATTCAATCAAATGAAACAAAATATGTAAAACCTTTAGATAAAATTGTTCATTTGAAAGTCCTTGCCATTGTTCGTTTGGTAAAAGGAGGGTCAGGGCTTTTAATTTACAAAGTAACTTTAATATTTATTCGCTTACTCACTAGATGCAACTTCAACAAAGATTGTGAATTGAGTTTGTTTCTTCTATTTTTTAATAAACTGAGGATTGTTGTATAAATTGCTGTTTTCCTCAAATCTTATAAAAAAAAATAAAGAATATAAATAAAAATCTTTTGAACACTCAACTACAGAGAACTAAATAATTAAACCATCATTTTTGAGTGGCAGAAAAAGCGCAAAAATACCAAGTCGAATAAGAAAAGCATATCTCGTATTTTCCAAGTAGTTTATTATATTGATGTAATTTGAAAAAGTAGGTACATATAATAGTAAATTATTTTTAAACGGTCCCTAGTATTTGCTTATTGTTTTAGCCTAATTAAATTAGCATTTTCTGGGAAATCGATTTTCAATTCAAGTCTACTTTGGTAAATATTTTACGGAATGCGTACTAAAACAGAAAGATTGAACTTTTGGAAGTGGTTATGAGAGATACCTAACAGTATTTTTAAAATGGAATAGAACTTTGTTAACAGCAGTAACAAAAAAGTAAATAGTAGTTTCTAAACTGAAATAAATATATCAGTAAATTGTTCAAATCACATGGCGGATATTTCGACTCAATATTGTGTGATGAACTAAGTAATGCTCGTTAAAAAGTGTTGGAGAAGTTTAACAGTCACCAGGTAAGTAAAAATGATGGCCAATTAGGTTTTTCATAATAATTATTTAAACAAGCAAATAGTAAAAACAGGAAGGTGAAGCCTCCTAGAGGTATTTCTGAGATTATTTCGAAAAGAAGTACGTAGGTATAAATTTGTTTTTCCAGGTTTTTACTTTAAACACATTAACTGCGGCAAAACTCTTTCGGTGGTGGCATTTAATTTAGAAGTTGGTGATGACTATGTTTAAATTTTTAGTTGCGTAACGATAACTCATCCAACAAGTTTCGATAAATATTAGTTTTAAAGTTTTAACGAACGGTTGGTGAGGATGGAGAGCACCACGTTGAGACGTCCTCATGCGTTACTTCGCCGATAAGCTTTCTGGACTCTTTGGAGAGCTCTTTTGAGCGATCTGCAGGGTACACAGTTGAAAGCGATGCAAGTCCGCTCCTCCGGGCATCCCTGAGCAGTACTAGGGGACCTGCTGACCACCACCCGCGAGCATAAGGATCCTTCGGCTGATTATCCTTCTTTTGGACGTCGTGATCCTTAAGGGTTGCGTCGTCAACCGGGCAATGTGATTCCGCTTGGAGTTCCTAGTGTTGGGTGACGAGACTTGACGGGGATGACGGGAACCACTCTACGTTCTTATAGATCTTTTTGACCACTCTTTCTTCTTTCCTGTCTTCTTTAAACTGTTTCGGTCCTCTCCTCATATTACCCCTATTGTATCATTGGCGGATCCGACCGGCAATTATGCCTATTAGGCCTACGGGGAAGCTTTACAAGCCTGTTGTCCCGCTTGAGAGGCCTCTTCTCGGTACACAACGGTTTTCTTCTTCAATCTTCGTGGCTTTGTCAACGCTCCCTGGTATGTTAGGAACGACGACCTGCACCGGGACTTGGGAGTGGATTCCATAAACGAAGTAATTCGGAAATTTTCCCAGAAGTTATGAAGACAGACTTTTTCATCATGTGAATGCCGAAACTATACAGCTACTCGACAACGCAGATCTGAATAGGAGACTTTCTCGTGTAAAAACATTTGAACTGGTGTAATGAACAGTATAAAGTTATTAATTTGTTAGTTAATAGTTACTTGTATATATTTTGAAGTGTTTTGTTAAATATCAATGACAGTAAATTTTATAAATAGTGTATCAGAATATCGAACATAAACTAAGAACTAGTAGTTGTTAAATTCTTAGATGAAGTACTTAGATCAATTAAGTTAGGACAAAATTGTTAGTTAGTCTTAGACTAGTCACAATGAATTTCAAAAAAAATTTTAAAAATCTTCATGGCAGAGCGGACTGGCAGTGCGTTCCCTTGGAGGAGGTTTCGCTAGTTATTCCTTTCCTAATACCGTGTTCATTTTACCAAAATATCAAGGGGATTATAAGAGCCGTCGTCTAATACTAAGTTATAACTAGGAACCCAGTACTTTTGGCTTACCAGCTTGATATGCAGTCAACTGACCATAGAGATAGATACGACTTTTTTGTAAATCAAACAAGTTAAATCACAATAATCTTAACATAATCCCAGATTTAATTATTCATTAGTCTTCCGCAGGAAATTATATATTGTAAAAATAAATTATTTATTATTAATAAAAACAATATTATTATTATTATTTTAATAAATTATTATTATCTTATTATTATGACAATTTAATTTCTCATTAAAAGAAAATTTATCCACACAATTAATTCATAACAATATCTATATTATTATAAATATACAATAATACATCTCACCAGATGTATGTTCATACATGTGTAAATCAGAATAATTTTCTCTCAAGGTTAGCTTTTATTTACTTTATTAAAAATATAATATAGATCTATTACAGAGCTACTTTAGAAAAGTTATATAATAGTAATTTTTTGTGTTCTCAACTTACTTGAAAAGTCAGTAATTTATCATTATTAAAAATAAAAATTATTACACGAAGTAGTGATGCTTATAACATAGATTTCCGTCAGTTATGTTAATTTCGTAGAACGCGGAATTCCAAAGGGGATTAATAGAAAAGATAAGCCAAGATTTCAGTCTGATACGAATGCATCGATTCCAGCAACCGAATCCTAGTAATTGCATGATGCATTCTAACAACATAACATTGAATTCGTTATTCTAATCATTTAACGAGAAAGTAAAAAATTGGATTAGAATATAATCACAGGCATTCCCAAATATGGGTAGAAGGCCGCTGTTCCCTAAAAGCTCAAGAAATTCAAAAACCTTGAAAATTGAATAATAATATTTTTGTATTTATTGAAAATTCACCATAACTGTAAATTAATACAACTAGCAGTTATTTATGTCAATGATAGTGTCATATTCTAGTTTTGTTCCCTATTGATCCCTATTTTTGAATATCTAGTCATCTTTTCGGATTTTTTGGTAATTGTGGTTGTGGCAATATTTGTATCTCTTGATTTGTGTGATTAATTAATTTTGAATATGAATAAAATGAAAAATTCCGAGGAATCAAAAATGGAGTGGTTTCTATTGCCTTTTTCATATTATTCCGTTTATCAATTGACATATTTTCAGGAATTACGAATACAAAGTGTCTGCCCTACTTGCCATCATTATTTTAATATTTTCAATGTTTGCTTATTAATATGAACCCTGAGTTAGAACGGAATTGCATAATAACAATTGCATTAACCATTGTATTAACTTTGTAAATAAATGCACCCATACAAGGACCGTGAGAGGACAATAATGTAAATTGTGAACAACGGCAAAAACATTTTAATTCATTAAGTTGGCCTAGCCGTCGGGGGAATAAACTAGTTCTAATAACTTCTTTAATTTAATAAACGCTGCCATAATTATTATTTTACAGTTGCTTTTGTTGTTTTTCGTTTGATTTACCGGTAAAATATTGTGTGACAACCGTATTACATACTTCTTTTTCAGATATCTTCCAATTCTTTACCTTAATGGCTTACTAGCAACCTTCCGCTCACCGCGCTTCACGGTAAGCTAAACTTAAAGTGCTTTCTAACTTCTCACAACCTAACAAGTTGAAAGCCAAATCACGCTGAACAAATAAAACCAATTAGTACTGGAAAAAGGATTTTTGTTGACATCGGTATGAATCACAAGTGGAACGGGAGAAGTACGACATGAGAATAACAGAATATGTGATAAGAAAAAGTAAGTAAAATCTATCTAAACCAAAAAACATTACCCTAATTTAAAAGTACGTTGCAATCTGTTCAATTTAAGAACAATAAGTAACCCCATGACCCAATGAGATGAGGATGATATGTATGACGTGTAGTCTTGTGCAGACTCAGGCCGGTCATTCCTGAGACAGTATGGTTTTTTAAATCCCAACCATCAAAGTACACCGGTAACCACTGTCTAGTATTTAAATCCGTAAACTATGCAACTACCTTTACTGGGATTTTAACCAGGAACCTTCGTCTCTAAAAATCAGCTGTTAAACAGTGACTCGCCGCGACGACTATACATTTAGACCAACCCGGTGGGTTTCTTAAAAAAATAAAATATATCTTTTATTTTTTGAAGGTTTACAAAATTTTCTATGCAGAATCGGGTGTGACATTATTTTTCATATCTATTGTCCTATATTTTTAAAATTCAATAGAATAGGTAGATAAAAACACTAATTTTAACTAACCAAAAGTTGACTTCATTTACTTATCACAAAAATGTTTTATCCAAAATTTAAAAATAACGTACGGTCATGTACCCTATATTACTCAGGATGCTCTAAGCTTTCGACAATAAAAGAATTTTTGGATGGTTTTTGAGATTACCTCGTACAATCAAACAAACGCTTCTTTATACGTTTTTTTATTTGTCTATTGGATATAAAACAAAATATATCTATAAAATATAACTTAAATTGATGTAATCAATAAACTAAGAAATAATTCTAAAATCTAATGACATAATTTTGATATATCCGAGTAGGCAGATATCAAAAGAAAGTCATAAATCATAGCTAAACAAAGTATATGAAAAACTAAAGTAGAAATAATTTTAGTCATTTTAAATTGTACGTCATAGGTACTTAAAAACAGGGTATTACTTTAAAATACAATTATCTTTGCCGTGAAACCTACATAAAGGCCGTAATCTAGAATAACGTGATTTTCTCACAAAAAGTAGACCCAACTGAACCTACTTCCGTAAATAATTTTCTTCAAAGATTAGATCATAAAACATTAATTTATTACTATTGTTGTTAATTACTATTTTATTTATTTTTATTTGTTTTCCAAACTACTGTTGAGAATACTATTGTTAATGCATATGATGAAGGGTGACAGATGAAAATAAGCGATGGAATAATGACAAACCTAGCCGGGAATTGAGCCCACAATAACTTATTCTGCTTAACTTTGGAACTGATGTAAAAATCATATGATGTTAGAAGAATTTTTAACCCGCGTCCCGAAGACTCCACAAAAGGGAGTACAGGGCATGTCAAGATTAAATTGATGAGCCTAAATATTAACACTACGTTAAATTCATTAATTACAAATTTATTTATCACTTAATAATAACTACAGTTTACTTTCATTCTTAAATAAGTTTACTAATAATTTGGACCAAATAAAATACAATTTACCTGTGTTTTAGACATAGGTACTACCTAAATATACATGTTACTTTAATTACAAGTTAACCAGCTAAACTTGATTACTTACTTAGGTACTTACATATATACCATAATAAATGTATCATCTTCTAATATTTACCCAATAGTATTTGGTTATCTTAAAGGGAGACTGTACTTTGTATCCCGCCAATGTTAAATTTGCTGTTTTTAGGTACATTTTTATAGGATTGGTAAAAGGTAGGTAAATTATTAAACTTTACACACCATAGGTGTCTGGTTTCTTCTCGAGCTACTGACATTTTTTCAATTTAATCTTTGGACCATTTTTTAAAAAATATTATGAACATAAAATTTTTACAAATTGTTTTCTACATTTTTTGCGTATTCCTAATTTTTGGAAAACCTGAGGAAGTCATAAAAATGTCGGTATATGTGGATATACAAGATAATTAACTGGTAAAAATTTCAGCCTGGTAGGTTTATTGGCTTCTGAGAAAATTGTACCTAGTGCTAAAAATCTCAATTCACGGGAAAACACAAGAAACAAGAAGGCATCAATCAAAAACAAAATGTACACAAGTAAATTTCCCATCAACAGTTGTTTAGAAAGCTGAGCCAACAGCTGAGAATACAAAAAACAGCGATGCAGATATTTTAAAAACTAAAATTCTCTTTGCTCTAAAACGAACAGTACAAAATTGTGAAAAATATTCGTTCTTGGTAACATGATAATTTTACTGTGTAAACTGATAAAAACTTAATTTTTTCATAAAACAATTATTTTTTGACGTAATTCAATGTTTTTTCTGGTAGATCTAGGTCTAAACTATTAAAAAACATAAAAAACCAAAAATCGAAATTTTGAATTAAAACCATCGTGCCATCTCCCCTTAAGTATTTACTTGAATGTTTTTTATAAGAAAATTATTTACAAAGGAATCTTGTAAACTGTC
Organism: Catonia carolina; assembly: GCA_035578175.1. NCBI lineage: Eukaryota > Metazoa > Arthropoda > Insecta > Hemiptera > Achilidae > Catonia > Catonia carolina. Next base: position 23,355,336 of record JAQMRL010000002.1, on the reverse strand, counting down.
TCATCGATCAACGTTTTTAGATTTTTTAAAAATAAATGCGAATAAGTAAAACTTTTTAATGATTGTGACAATTTATTGATGTTTTCTTCCTGCATAAGTAGATTTTTGTTCAAATAATTTAGTGTTGTGATTGGCAATACAGTTATCATTTATGTTTCTAATGTTATGATGGTGGATATTAAAATTCTGCATGTAAGTATTTTGCCTAATACACATTATGCAGCTTTAAATTATCGGTCTCCTACGATTCGCCTCATCACTTGTTCCGATCGAGGTCAGCGAGTTAATCTTTCTTTGTTCATTTGGTATTTATGTATCGGAAATAAGTATTAAAAATACCAGATACTTTTTATCAATTACCGTTCAGTACTCGTTCCGAAATGCACTATGGACAGGAAAATCCTGTTGTCAACTAATAATAATCACCCCATTTTTACCCCCTCAGACACAACTCATTGAAATTCAAATGCTTTATTTTTCTTAGGTATCACTCATGCCGATTTTACAGATTGTAGCCCTTTGGGAACCTATCAAAATAACATTCATTGCTTTAGGATAGTTATCCTCTTTTTACCCGATAAACGCAAATTCTAGTCGGGATCTTCTCTGTTAGATGCCTACCACTCTATTAACTCTAGTTACACTTGTGATAGGTTCTCCCACTGCTGAATAAACATTCGCACTACACACCACTCTTGTTCTTCTCACATTCTGTCAATATGTGAGAGTATGCAAGCACACACCCATTGAACATAAATGAAATATTCTTGTTGTTTTATTTGCATGTTTTAGTTGTTTTCATTTCTATTTCTATTATGCACAAATAGGCCTAACAACATCATACACGAGGTATAAAATCTCGAATGACTTCAAGTATCTTCTAAAAAACAGAAATAACAGACCCATAATCCCTGCCCATAATCTCTGCCAATCTGTTCGTTGCAGGGCTAAAATAATTAGTTCTGTTTCTTATCACATGGTCAGCCAATTAAATAACTGAATCATTTAAGAACAGAAGAGGTAGAGGTGTAAAAGACACTAATCAGAGTTATCTCCTCTAAATGTAATGAGTTTCATTATACAGCCAGACCCTTTGGTGAATGAAGTGAAGGTGTCATTTGCAGCGTGGAAAATATGTGCTTTTCAGAGGGCCCAGCATGCAGACAAGCATTCTTTTTCACTCAGTGAAGAAGGCATGGTAAACCACCTCACTCCTCGTTTTACTTAGTAATACCTCTACCTACAGGTTCAAACCAGGCTTTTGGCTGATGACCTAAACAACAACAGCTTCTCAAATAGGTCATATTTTCTGTTCCCTAATTGTAAAAGCATGTCGTGACCATTACGGCAACGACGGGGATTACGAAGAAATCCCTTGTGTTGCAGAAAAACTACGGCATCATCTTTATTCCGTACAGTGTCAGCTAACACCAGGAAATTCATTACATATATATCGTTATATTTACAATAATACAGCATGCTAACAGATACTAATAGAACGACGGTTGAATAGCGAATAACCATTGCCGCCTTCATACTAGACCGCACCGTAGTACTCCCACCATCTCATACCGTGCAGTACTTACCGTAGTAATGTCAGGCACAAGGGGAACTGGAGTTAGCCTAATAATGGTAGGCATATAACAGAGAAGATCCTCTATAATAAGCATGATAAATTTAGGCGGGTGTGAGTTTGCTGTGTACTTCTCCACTTCCTCACCACTCCACTCCCACCAGTCGAGCAATTTCTCCTCTCTTACTGCTCCTGTTAATTTGAATATTATATCTTATTTTAAAGTTTACTTCACCCTTTACTCTCAAAAAATTTACTCTGTCTATAATATCTAATACACATCAAGTGATAAATTTATTATATTTGCGACATATGCGTTAAAAAAAATTTAAATTAAAAAAAGAACTTTTTCAAACTGTTCTATTTTCGTGTTTAAAAATTAGCTTATCGTATTTGATTGTACAGGACTACTCCACTTATGTTTTATTTTACCTGTAAAGTTTATATTTCGTACGAAAATTAAAACAAAATGTAAATTATTACAATTTATATGTAAATACAAAGTCCTATTTATACTTTATTTATGTTAATAATATATATAATCCAACTGCAGAAAATGAATACAATAAAAGAAAAATTACAGTGAATAAACTACTTTTATTTGATCTATCGCATAAAAACAGTGTACTTCTTGTAACACTGCAAAGAGCGCAAGGGGAGTACTATGAGTACATAGGAGGTTGTGGAAGGGATACACGAGCGAAAACTCGACCTGCCTAAATATTTCGTTCTTATTATAGTCGTACTTAGTATTTCAATTAATGTTTTAGTTTGCCCACTCATCACTAAATGGTAAACATTAATCATGGATTTAAGCTGTTTGTTTCGTCAGAAAATGAGATAATTATTAATGAGAGAATAAGTGAGTCAGTCAGTGAGGGTTTTTGTATTTATATTTATACGTAGGGCTGTAATGGAGATGACAGCTATTATTTATTGCTTTGGATTTGGAGAATTAACAGCGTAATATTTTGGATTATATCCAGGCTTGTCGGTAATTGAACGCAACACTTTCGGTTCAACGGCTATTTAACCTGTGTACGAATAATACAATGTTTGAAGCGGTCAAAGTTCATTTATTGTTTGTACCTTATTTCATTTACAAAACTTGTTCATATAAATAGGTAAAAACAAATAAAATAGTTTTTTTTATTTTAAAATAGGCGATTAATTGATTTAATAGTTGATCGCTGCTATAATTAACGTTGAACGTAATGAATATCACGTGTGCTCAACGGTTATTATTACTTTGACGTCGTTGAAATAAAAGAGAACGTGTTCTTTACGTCGTACGATAGAACTGGTTTTATGTTATAGTTATCTTTTCAAGTTTAATAACAACTATTTAGGAAATAAATGGAAGAAACAGGATACTTTATCCTCGATCGATTCTTTTATTTGGTCCAATCTAAGAAAAAAAACTAATTATTTTGAGAATTTACGACTGATTTGTCAGATTGACAAAAATAATTTGTCAACCTTAATTTTTATAGTTCCTGGAAAATACTTAGTATAAACAATTATAGTAAATTTAATTTTCATGTTAAAATTAATTTGTAATCGATAATTGTTTTGTTTAGAAAAATATTCAAATTTTATTATTCCATTATGTCAGATTTCTGGCGTGAGTTGATGTGAATATAAGTTGTATCAATTCACTTACAGCTATTAAACGTTCATGGTTGGCCCAATCGAGTTAAAAATTTAAAGCTGAATATTTGGGCTGGTCATGAAACCTAGTGGTTTTAGCAAAATAATTACCCTCCTCCATGGTGCAGTGTTTTAAAGAGAACTTTTTTTTATCAAAGGTGGCGAGAAAAACTCATGTTCACTCCCTCATGATGGGGGAAATAGTGTTGGACTCAATTGAGGCTTTTTCGTCCAGCCCCAAGGAGGCCGCAACCGCCTACCAACCAAAAACCTGGCCACTTTAAAGAGAACTGCTAAGCGGAAAGTGTTGGGTTTGATTCCCGGGCTGGTTCTAGAAGATTTAAACTTATTGAATCCCACAAGATTTTTTACTCACTAATGACCAAGCAGATGGTGAGATTCAATAATCTAAGACAAGAAATAATATTGGCTGCTTTTGAAAACCTACCAAATTTTATAGACTTCCGTCTACGTAATCTCCAGGAATCGAATAGTCGATGACCCAGCTGGCTACGTTCTAAACTCATAAGCCTAAATAAGTTCTAAACTCATAATTATTAGCTCTTATTCGATTCCCAGTGAGGCTATGGATATCTCTACAAATATTATAAATAAATAATCTCTGTTTGTGTTTTTACGAAGAAATCTTAGAAACTACCCAACCGATTTCAAACATTCTTTCACTGTTGGAAAGCTTAGAACTTCCTAAGTAATATAGACTAATGGTATTACGTAATTTCAAAATTTTGAAAACAATTGTGATTGGTAAAATGAAATCATCTTTTACTTCATACCCATTCAATTACCAACAACAGTACATTACTGATCTACAAGATAATACCATCCTTTACTCTCTTTTTTCAAAACTTTTGAAAATTATTCATGGGCCAGATATCTGAAAAAAGTCATATTCAATTTCTGCGAAGAAAGTTATGTAAACCCTCCAAAATTTAAAGAGATCGAACCATTTTATTAAAAAATAGATTTTATCTGCTCTTTCTTAAAACACATTTAGTTAATGCCAGGTCGTATTTCTCCCTTTTCACTGGGGATTAATACTGATGACTCCTGTTTCCAGTATTAATTGGTTTACGTGTACAGTTTGATTTTTCTTTCAATTTGTAAGATTGTGTAAGAATTTAAACGTGTTATCTTTAGTTTGCCGTAAAGCACAGAGGGCGGGAAGTTGTTATTGTATAACGTTTAAAATCCATCATCACAAGTCAAACGTATCCTCAGTATTTTTTTAACGAATTTATAGAATGATTGGCCCATAACAGGCAGGTGGAGTGTTAAATTATTTTCACTCATCTGCTAGTTCCAGGGCTACTAAAAATAGTTCTGTTTCTTATCACATGGTCAGCCAATTATATGACTAAAGCATTTAAGAACAGAAGAGGTGGATGTTTAAAATACACTAGTCACAGTTATCTCCTCTGAGAGTAATGAATTTCATTATACAGATAGACCCTGTGGTGAATGAAGTGTAGGTGTCATTTGAAGGGTGGAAAGTAGATGCTTTTCAGAGGCCCTGGCATGCTGATAAGTATACTTTTCTACTCAGTGAGGAAGACAATGGTAAACCACCTCAATCCTCATTTTACTTAGTAAAGCCACTTGAGGTTCAAACCAGTCTTTTGGCTGATAACCTAAACAACAACAACAAAGTGATCGTAATTCTCCCTCAGAGAATAAATTAAGGAGGAAAAGAAACACATTAAAATTTAATTGTCCAAATACTTCAATGATCTTGTAGACTAATGACAAATTTAAAGTTTATCCAGTACATAATTAATTATTACGATAAAAATACCCAGTGTTGCACAAGTCCAGTTAATTCTAATTATTTTTCAAGTTCAACAACATACTTTTCAAAGTTACTTACTCTAAGAAATGAAACACGCGATTACATAAATCGTGTATAAATTATTACAAAACAAGTTGTAAAGCTCGTTTAAAGAAAATGACTTGCAAACGTAAACCATGATGATAAATTATGAGCTTGTTTTTAGGCTTTATAATTTTTTCTTAAAGAAAATGAGATATTTTTAAGTGTAGTTTTTGTATTTTGGTCCATTCTTTTATAGTGAAAGCACTGTTTCGGAAATGTGAAACTCAGCCAGTGATTTTTACACTATTTAGTTTAGGTTTAAGATATTTTGATTTCTTTTTGTTTTGATTCTGGATTAAGTAGAATTAAGAGAGATTAAGTAGAAACAAAATAGATAAATATTTTTGATCAATTTTATGATCTATATCTTAAACTTTTTCTCTGTTTTTTCTCTTTTCTATTTACTTAGAACTAATTGTCATTATTTTTTACTTGATTACATTATTATTTATATTGTATTTCTGTATCAGTTGAACAAAAAGTGAATCTACACAAGCAGTGATTTGGTGATGTCACTGTTATTTTACAATAAAACAAAAAACTTTTAAAATATAACAATTTAATAAAAAACTGGCTCTACTTTTACTGTTTTTCCCTCTCCCACACTTGTGCATCAATACTATTATAAGTACCTTACTGTCGATCCAGCTGTTAATCATAGCTGACGCTATTCCAACTATGACAAAGAGGTAGTAGAAGAGGAACTTCTATCACTCCTGTTTCTATCTTCCATCACTTCTATAACTCTTCCAGTTATTACAAGAAACGCCCAGTTTACAAGAAACGCTTCATTAGGTAAAACCGCATAGGAAATTTTTTACTATGTTTATTAGAATTATAGTTACTGGCTCGCTAGCAAAACATGAACGTGTAAGATGTAAGTATACACCTGCTGATCTGTAAATTGTATTTGTGTACCATACTAATTACAGTTTGTCTATAGCAATTTTAATTTCGTTTACCAGTGATGAATTGCTCGAAAATAAAAACAAAAATTTTAAGTGTAATTCTGTATGACCACCAGTTTTCTGGTATTCAGCTGATAACTAGTTGTGTTTCTCCTCATAATTTGTTTTTCTTTAGGTAAAAATGAGCTAAAAGTGGAATAGTGAAATAATTGTTCACTTTTAAATACGTGTCAATAATTTCCTTGTTTGTGGAATGGGCATTCCCAAATGTACGAAATATAGATGCTTTACAAGAAACGTATATAAAATTCCAAAGTAATGAATAATTTTAATATCCAAAGCGTCTGGGTCTTCTTAAAATGCATCGAACAGAAAACAAACAATGAAACCATTTGAGTTCGAAAAATTAATGAAGTTCAGAAGAAAATTTCCGAAAACATAATCCTGATGACATGAATAAAAGTTATTGATTCTTTATGCACAGTTTAACATAGGATTTTTCAAAATTTTTAATTTAAAAAATATATAAAAAAACTTCCTGATCTGAACTTAACACTTTGAAATTTTAGGTAAAACTTATCTTTGTAAAAAAAATTATATTAGGTTTTAAAAGTCACGTTGAAATGTCTCAGTTAGATAAAACACTCCTGAAATTTTAATAGAGATTTGCTGACTGATGTCTAAATGTCTTGTGCTAAAAAAAATTTCGGAAATTACAATGAGATTTATCTGAAAACGTTCAACGTCATTTTGATATTTATTTTCTTGTTACATAAAATTGCAGCGTGACCGCTCAATGTGGAAAGCGGGAACGTTAGTACAATTAAAAAAAACTAATTATGGCGCTATCACAATTTTATTTGAAGTTATAACAAAACTTGGAAAACTTTTTAATACCAAAGTAGACTATCTATCTATGAACACTATTTAAAAAATTGCTTAAAAATACAAATAAACTTTATAAATTAATAAATTATGTATCAAATTATAAAGGAAATTCTGTAAATTAATAAAAGCAATAAATATATTTTGAACTCCTTTTGTTAGAGTTAAAAAGTCGAACGGTTTTGTTACTTTCACTAATGAAAAAACCGTTTAAAAAATTACATAATTCCTTAAAAGTATAGGCTTAGCTGTGTTATTTTAGCATCTCATAAAAGATACTTATTTAATTTACTTACAATTGTTCACACTTAGATTTTAAAATGATAAATCATTTCTTAGTAGTATTATTTATTTAACATAATCGTATTTTAACGGATAAATATTTTGTATATAATGACTTCCTTATTTCTAAATATGAGGAATAAAAGCCGGATGGTTAACCTTGCTTTTGAATTGCAGTACAGTATTTTTTTTAAAGACCAGCGGATCAATATTAAAACAAATCCGGTAGTTAACTGTATAACATTCCGTTATTAAAATTATTGGAGACGTCATCAATGTTTTGAAATTTTTTTCAATGAAAATTGACAAGGTAATCTTAACAATATTAGTTAAGTATCCTTTCATCACTTTTCTGTCTTCGCACTACGTTAACTGTTAAATTAATTAATCCTTTTATAAAATTTATTTTAGTAACAATATATTTCACTTCACACTTCATTTAAAATTTAACATATATAATAATGTGATTTTTTTACTTCTAAATACGTTTGTTTTTAAGTTTCTGCGATAGCTTCTTTCCTTTTTTAAAATAAACTGGTGCCTGAAGTTTGATGTGTTTTAGTGACTTTTTGAGTTGTTAACGGATCTATCAGTGTCCTATTAAAATATATTGATTTTCCATAATTGTGTAGGTCAATTTCCATCTCGCACTTACTGATAAAGAAAAAGAATAAAGTAATAAAGTAGCTTGTGTATATATTGCATATTTAAAGGAAATTTTGTACTACGAGTTTAACTAACCTTATGTAAACTCGTATTACTATTTTTGCATAATATAGCGATTTAAATGCTGTTCTAATATACCACCTTGCATTCCTTGTAGACATTTCACAGTCGTGGGAGGAGACAGCTGGGTGTAGAAAAGTTTGAAGCTCCACCAAATAAAATGAACAAATTTGTCTGAAATGACTTATCAATAGCCAAACAGATACATGAAATAAACCATCGCTCCATTATATTTAACTAAAATTATGGAGTTTTAATAAAAAGTATAGTACAATTCATTCGAGGTGTGGCTATTTAATAACGAGACTGACGTTGTAAAAAAATTTATTTTTATTAAATAAAATTATTATACATAATCACTTATTGTCACCTTCAATATACACTCCTTCTCTATCCCTACAACGCTCTATGCGAATTATCCATCGTTGGAAACAGTGCTGGAAGTCATCTTCTGTCAGCTCCTTCAGGATACGTACCGCTTTCTCTTTTACAGCTTCCACAGACTCAAATCTTGTCCCTTTTAATGCAGATTTCACCTTAGGGAACAGGTAGAAGTCACATGGTGCAAGATCTGGTGAATAAGGTGGATATTCTAACACTGAGATGCTGTACTTGGCTAGGAACCTCTTGACAGATAACGCGGAATGAGCTGGCGCATTGTTTTGGTGGAGAACCCATGATTTGTCCTTCCACATTTCGGGGCGTTTTTTCCTTACTCTTTGACGTAGTTTAGAAAGTACCTCAAGGTGGTAATATTGATTAATTGTTTGACTTTCAGGAACCCAGAGAAGGTACACAATCCCATGGATATAAAAAAAAAATAATCTCATTGCTTTAAATTTTGACTCGCTCATTCGAGCTTTTTTGGCTCTCGGTGAAGTTCGGCTCTTTCAGTGCATGGATTAGCGCTTCGTTTCCGGATCATAAGTAAAAAACCATGTTTCATCACATGTTATTATATTTTACCTATTCCTTATGGTGAAATCTGCATTAAAAGGGACAAGATTTGAGTCTGTGGAAGCTGTAAAAGAGAAAGCGGCACGTGTCCTGAAGGAACTGATAAAAGATGACTTCCAGTACTGTTTCCAACAATGAAAAATTCGCATGGAGCGTTGTAGGGATAGAGGAGTGTATATTGAAGGTGACAATAAGAGATTATGTATAAAATAAAAATTAAATTTTTTACAACGTCAGTCTCATTTATTTACAATAGCCACACCTCGTATTGTGTAAGTTAATACAATCATTGCAATTAAAAGTAAATTCGATTTTGTACTGTATTTTTTCCGCTCTATTTACAAAGAATGCTGATTTAAGAATTATGTGAAGTAAGTTAGTATGCTGTCCAGTACGCTTATTATAGAAAATATAAAAATCACTCTTGCTTATTTTGATGATTCCGGGACTAAATAAGTTGGTCGATTTTCTATAATTGTCTGTTTACGTATTTTTCGTATTTGATTATTTTAAATTTACATAGGCGTACTCTTTCATAATTTATAAACATTCTTTTCTGCTGAAAAAATTATAAGATTTTTAATTTAATACAGAATTTTTATTTTATTTGGTGATAATGCCTACATTTGCCCATAACAGGCAGATGGAGTATTAAATTATTTGCACTCGATCTGATAATTTTTTGTAGCCCTTGGCTACAAAAAATAGTTTTATTTCTTATCACATGGACAGCTAATTAAATGACTGAAGCATTTAGAACTGAAGGGGTAGATTTTTTTTTGGTTTAACGTCCGACTGTTCTGCAATTACTGCTAATGCAGACGGTGAAGGATGAAATGATTTTTTTGTAACGTATGAAAATATTCCGTACCTAAATGGGATTCGAACCCAAGACCAACACTCCTTACACCTCTTTTACACCTCTACCCAAGAAGAGGTAGATGTGTAAAAGACACTAGTCAGCGTTATCTCCTCTGACAGCAATGAATTTCATTATGCAGGGTGAAAAGTAGACGCTTTTCAGAGTGCCTGGCAAGCTGATAAGCATACTTTTCCACTCAGTAAGGAAGACAATGGTAAACCACCTCACTCCTCGTATTACTTAGTAAAGCCCCTAGAGGTTTAAACCAGCCTTTCGGTTGATGACCTAAACAACACACTGCCTAAATAAGCCTTGGCTTGTGAATAGATAATCACGTGAGGTCATACATTCAGATGAAAAAATGCCAGACTTGATTGGGAATAACATGCGGGATTCCTGGCATATCAGACAATTGCACTGACCGTTACACTAACAGGCCGGTCAAAATTTGGGAAAATATAAACAATGAAGTAAATCCTTTGAATTCAATTTTCCAAATATTTTATAAATTATAAATAATCTTAACTGCTGAAGAATTGAATTTATCAATTTAATATTGAAATCTTTTTTTAATTTTTACGCCTAAGATAATTGCATCAACAAGACTAGAAAATAGATTATTTGTTGATTAGATATTATAAGGATTATAATAGTTAATGTAGTTTCGTACAATTGTACGTACAAAAACTAGTCGTATACAGATTACGAAATTACCTACTGAAAAAAATGAAAAGGTTGGCTGAAAATAGTTCTAGAATAAAAGTAAAAATTCCTGTTACTATTTACTTAACATAGCAGTTGGTATATGTAATTCTTCTTGTGCATATGGTCAATTTTAGACCATGTAAGGTGACTAGACGTTTCTGAAAGCTTTTTTTTTGCAGCCCATATTCTCAACATTAGTTCACGGTAGGCGTTTCTCCTTTCTTCTGTCCACCCGGTGTTTTGTTTTTGCTCTACATGGAAGCCCTTAAAGTCCGTAATTAGTTGTCTGAATTAGGGTCGGTTCATTAAGTTTTCTCAGTTATTCCGGTTTTCTCGGTATCCTTTATGACTTCTTTAAACCATTTATCCGACACCTTAAGTATAAAATATTTAGTGTCTTAAAATGTGAAATGTAATTATTATAGTATTTAACAATAATAGAATATTTGAAATAGTCTTCAAATATAACCACAAGAAAAATAGCTTTTAAAATGAATTTTAGATTTGACAATTTTTTCTAAATTTTGTAAAAAAAACTCTACAGATTATCGCCCTACCATAATATTTTTTAATGAAAAATTTGATTAATTTTTAGAATTTTTAATACAACATAACATGCACGACCGAATTACTTAGGTACCTAGTTATTTATAAATAAAATAAAACAATTGATAATAAACATTTTTTTAAATACAGTAAAAAATAACTATGTAAACCAAATAGTTAAAACAGTAAACAATATTCAAATTTTGTTACAAGATAAAAAACTAATTAGAAAAATAATTGAGAATACCTTTAAGGAAATATCAAACAAAACCTGTGTAATTAAAACTAATAGTAATGAAATACCTGACAGAACTTCCTTCCACAGATTCCTATTTTTATTCTTTTTTTCGTAAAACTTTTTAACCTTCAGAAGGTTGATTTAGCAAATCATAGTATTAAACGTGTTTTAGTAGGTAATATTTTTTTAATGATACCCCACTCTAATGGTTAATACAAAACAACTACTCTATGAAATTTTATAACTAGAAACCTTAACAAAAATTATGTGTAAAATTTGGAAGAAGATAAAATATCAGTGCCATTAAAATTTATATTCATGATGAAATAATATTTTTTAAGACTATTATAATATATCCCTGTCACATTTCATTCTTATGGACAGCTACTAAAACTGGTTAACAAAATATTCGATAAAATTTTGAATGGATTTTTTATCTGACATAAAGAGTGGATAGTCATGCTCATTGTTGATTTTATTACTTTTTCATTTCTTTAATACCGCCATAAGATATTATTACAATGTAAGCATAAATAGTAATTTATTCACGTGTCGTTTCTCTAATAACATTTTACTTCATCTGTTGCAGTAAAACATCGGTTATCGGAAATAATCGGAGCTATCAAATAGTTGCAGCTGAGATAATATAAGGTTTTGTTAATATATGAGAACTTCCGGAAAATAATGTAGTATACTCAAATTATGTTATTACTTAGACTCAGCTCCTGTATATTTTATATTATACATAACAAAAATAAAATTTTATAATGCACCCTGCAGCTTGAAATCAATTTGATTTTATAAAATATAAATTTAATTAACCTTTTCAGCTACCTTGATCCATATTATTATAAATTTATCTATATATTTATTCATTATTTCTACCCCAGCTAAGCAGTATGGTTTGGCCAAACAATTATTTGTTTTTTTATTCATACTGCATAAAACGTAATTCCCATTGTAGTTTTTTCGGTTAATATCTCGCTACATACCTAATTATTAATTTTGTATCTATTATTCAATATTTTTTAAAGATTCTTTGCCTTTGCTATTTGTTCCTTTTTTTGTATAATTAAATTAAACATTGTTTGCGGAAGTGATGTGTTTTGTATTAAACCCTGGGTTCTCCTTTTGGATCGGAGTGACGACGAGGTGACTGTGTACCAGGTGTATTCTTTTATGGACACCTGCGGTACATTATTTACTACTTAGACGTGTTTTGGTGGATCTACCATAATCAGAGTATACAAAATATCATTTGTTGTTTAGGTCATCAGCCGAAAGGCTGATTTGAACCTGCAGAGGTTTTACTAATTAAAACGAGAAGTGAGGTGGTTTAGCATTGCCTTCCTCACTGAGTGGAAAAGTACGCTTATCAGCATCCCGGCCCTTTTGAAAAGCACATATTTTCCACTCTGCAAATGACACCTTCACTTCATTCACCACCGGGTCTGGCTGTATAATGAAATTCATTACTTTCAGAGGAGATAACTCTAATTAGTGTCTTTTACACCTCTAGGCCTACCTTATCTTTTCTTAAATGATTCAGTCATTTAATTGCCTGACCACGTGATAAGAAACAGAATTATTTATTTTACCCCTGCGACGAACAGATTGAGTGTAAATAATTTGACACTTCACCTGAATGTTATGGGCAGCACAAAATATCATGTGAAACTTTAAAATATGTTTTTTTAAAACCTACAGAAGAAGTTACATTTTCAGTCATTTATATAAAACTCTTTTATAAACATCTTCTGTAGGTTTTAAAAAATATATTTTTAAGTTTCACATGATCCTTTATATTCGCTGATGGTGGATCTACCGAAACAAGTGTATGTAAAGTCCAGCCTCTCTTAGTTTGCTCCTAATGTAAACAAATAATAACCTCACGAGCATGCGCATTATATCAAAATGTGTACACGCTGATTAAAAGGTAACAACAAAATACTTTCAAAAGTATTTAAATACAAAATACTTTTAAAAGTATTTTTCTAAATGAAATTGTTTGGCCTACATCATATCATGACTGATGTTTTTAGTACTTTAAATACTTATAATTTAAAAAATAGTTAACTTAATAGAAATACGACATCCGTAAAGTAGCAGACTCTAGCGTGTATGTGGCTTTTGTTTGTTGACAGTAGGAGCAAACTAAGAACGGCTGAACTGTAAATACTAAGGCTCAAGGCAGCTGAAAAGGTCAGTGAAATTTATAGGTATTTTATAAAATAGATAACAAGAATAACACTCTTAAAAATAGTGTCTACGATACAAGAACAGTACATAATTATTATTTTTATTTAAAAAAAAAGAAACAGAAATCTTCCGCTGAACGTTTTATTCATCGCTTTCTAGCTGCGATTCCTCCCATCGTTTTAGTTAGAGTATCGAAAGCGGGCCTTGCTGTAAGACATTGCTCGACAAATTGTTACACGATCTAAAATCTGAGTGTATTTCTGTTAATTATTTTCAGTTTGATTGTAGGCCTATTTGGTATTTATCGAAATATTCTTCCAGGCTAGATTTATTTTTCACCCTCACCGATACTGAGGAAATACCAACTGTAAAATCAATGCTACTTTAGACAGAATTTCAAACTGCTTCAAGATTTTTTTAAATTGTTATCGCCCCTCTTTTCCACTAAGCTGACGTTATTAAGTACAGTATTAATAAGACACAACATTCAACTTAATGAAATTAAACTACACTGTACATTATATAACCAAAAATATTTTATTTCTGTAAATGACATGTTTATGTAGTTCTATAAATGAATATTCTAAACGATTAAGTGAAGAAAATTTTTAATTGAGTTAAATTGTATTTATATAAAATTTTGCAGTTTTTGTTGTGATTTTTGTTGTGACATTTACTTATCGACACCATTTTGCTTCGTTCAGGAATGTCATAGTCATATCTGACAACAATTAACGTGTATCTTTATTGGTAAATCAATGATTTAAAAAGATCGATAATTAAATATTGCTACACGTGAAATATCAATACCTACTACATAACAGTAGCTATTACATTTTAAGCTACACCAATATTTCAAGTAAGCTTAACAGAAAAAGAAAATTCTTGCTTATACAGTATTAGGGTATGTCCATAGTGCACCGCTTCTCGCTTCTCGCTTTATCGTGGCAGACTAGCGGGGGAAAAATGTTTGGAGAAATGTACACGTGTGGCCATAGTGTGCCTGCCAGCCAGCTTTAACCGGCTCAAACGCTTTTACCAGCGTTTACCGGAATGAATTATTGTTTCTTTTTCTCGCTTCTCGCTTCCCCTGCTCGATCAGTTCAGTGTACAATTTCCGACGCAGTGGTTGTTCTCTTGTTTTTCTTTTGTTTTCATCACATTGATATTAATAGAAAAGCCAAGATGGAAGTGGATAAAGACATTTTAATTTCGAAAGTGTTTTTAAATAGTGTAATTAATTAATTATTTATTTTATTAACTATTAATTTCATGAACGTTGGTAGTTCTTTTTTTTAAGTTTCAAATGAACATTATCACTAGCTAATAAAACACACAACAGATCTTCACGTGATAGCTCCATGATGCCAACTGAGAAAAAGCGACACGTTCTCGTTTTCTCGCAACCGGTGCTCTATGACCACCACCGGCTACAATCGCGCAGGTTCACGAAGCGGGTAGAGTCTGCCGCGGTCAAACCGGTAAGAAAAAAGCGAGAAGCGGGTGCACTATGGACGTACCCTTACGATAGACATCAGTCCTGGTCGGAGTCACTGTCATTTGAAGAATCTGAACTCTTTTCAAACAATAAATTATCTCCAACTCCATCCAAAGAATTGCTGATGCCACCTTCTTGAACGAATTCACAACAATTTTGGAGTCAACATTGTTCGAAAACGTTTTGACCCATTCACAGACCTGAGTTATAGAAGGACTATAATTTAATTTAATTTAATTTTTCCTCTCTTGTCATTTCTTGTCCCGGTGACATCATACATTTATTCAGTCTGTGAAGAGGGTAAAACAGTTAGTACCTATCTCATACGCAGGAAGCGAGTGCGATTTTCATTAAATGGCATTTCAAAAGAAATCAGAAATTAGAAACATTCAATAAGAAACCAGACAGAGATGAATCAATTAGTAATTTCATCATATACCGTAATTGATTGTTGATTCATAATCAACAGAAAAAACCACGTCCTCTGAAAATAATAATAATAGAATAACAAATTTTTCTTTTTTAAT
The DNA here is from genome assembly GCA_035578175.1 of Catonia carolina. Taxonomy (NCBI): domain Eukaryota; kingdom Metazoa; phylum Arthropoda; class Insecta; order Hemiptera; family Achilidae; genus Catonia; species Catonia carolina. The sequence continues at coordinate 23,339,889 of JAQMRL010000002.1, read as the reverse complement.
TTTTAGTATTCAAAATCTAGGTTAGAGTTTTATTGTAAGTTACGATTGATTGAAAAGCCAATGAAGTAACACCTGAACTGAAAACATCCTGTTATTTTAATGGTTTGTAATTGAACGTTAAGGTTTATTTATGTTGAAATATTTTTAACTTCGATACAGAAGTCATTAAACTTTTATACCCTGTGCATTCAGGTTAAAATGAAGTTTTTTGATTAGATGAAAGTAAAAAATCTTGCATTCACGGCTAATCTGAAATAGATAGACCATAAAACATCATATAAGATATAAAAATTTATGTTTTTGTAATTAACTAAATACATTTAAAGCCATAAATATAGAGAATTATTTTGTAATAAAATATATAAAGTATTACTTCTTTTCTATTGTATCATAAAATGTACTATAAAAGTCAAAATTAAATAAAAATACGAAAGCCATTCAAGGAACTAAGAAATAGTGACAGATAAAACAGTTACTGCGGTTGTGCACTTTTAGGTTTTATGGGTCAATAAATTGATGACGAAATACTAACTTCAGTATTTACTTATGACATTGTGAAATAAATCTATGTTTCAAATCTTCTTTATATTTTTTAACGGCACTCATAAAAAAATTAAAAAGAAAAAAACCATTGATCGATCCTCAAATCTACCTATATTAACATAAATCATCAAGTAAAAATCATTTTACATCACATTTTAAAGGTGCCAAGAAAAACCTTGCAGATTAAAAGCCGTGCATCCAAAAATGTATGCATACCGCTTTATAACAACCTTTTAGGGTGAGACTTAATAATGGTTTTGACTGAAAATTTTGATTTTCCGTTTTTTATGTTTTCAATAGTTTAGATCTAGATCTACCAGAAAAACATTAAATTATGTCAAAAAATAATTTCAATGAAAAAAAAAGTTTTTAGCAGGTTTACACAAAAAAATTATCGTGTCACCAATAACGAATTTTTCATAATATTGATCGTTTCAGAGCAAAGGGAATTTTAGTTTTTTTTTTTAAATATCTGCATTACGCCTACTGTTTTTAATATTCTCAGCAGGTGGTTCAGCTTTCTAACCAACTGTTGTTAGGAAATTTACTTGTGTGTACATTTTGTTTTTTATTTGTGCCTTTTTATTTTTTAGCCTGTTACCGTAAATTAAAATTTTTAACGTTTAGATAATTGAAGCCAAAAAGGTACATTTTTTCGGAAACTATTAAATCTATCAAACTTAATTTTTCCACTTATTAATCTTTTAGCTACATGCACGTATACCGGCATTTTTATGACTTCCTCAGATGCTCCAAAAATTAGTAATATACAATTTTTTTTTTTGTTTTTTTGTTTAACGTCCGACTGTTCTGCAATTGCTGCTAATGCAGACGGTGAAGGATGAAATGATTTTTTTGTAACGTATGAAAATATGCCGTGCCTGAATGGGATTCGAACCAAAGACCGCATGATGTATATTAATACAAAAAAAAATAATTTGTAAAAATTGTGTGTTATTCGTCATTCTGTTCTTAATTTCATGATCCAACAAATTAAATTGAAAAAGTCAGTAGCTAGAGAAACCCGAAAACTACAGGTATACGTGTGTAAAGTTTTATATCCTATCTTTTACCAATTCTATTGAAAATTTACCTAAAAATAGCAAATTTAACATTGGCTGGATACAAGGTATAGTTCTCCCCTTAAAGATTAAATATAATCAGTAATAACGAATTACACTTAATTTTCGATGCTGTTAGTTTTGCTTATGAAGTTTATGAAAGATTTTCGTATTTGTACACACTAAAATGCCCAAAACGGGCAGGTGGAGTGTTATTTAAATTGCACTCTATCTGTTTGGTCCAGGGCTAAAAAAATAGTTCTGTTTCTTATCACATAGTCAGCCACTTATAAGACTGAACTATTTAAGAGCAGAAGAGGTAGAGGTGTAAAAGACACTAGTCAGAGTTATCTCCTCTGAGAGTAATGAATTTCACTATGCAGTCAGACCCAGTGGTGAATGAAGTGAAGGTGTCAATTGCAGGGTGCAAAGTGAGTGCTTTTCGGAGGGCCTGACATGCTGATAAGCATACTCTTTCAACTCAGTGAGGAAGGCAATGGTAAACCACCTTACTCCTCGTTTTTACTTAGTAAAGCCTCTAGAGGTTCAAACCAGCCTTACAGCTGTTGACCTAAACAACAACAACACACTAAAATGAATTAACTGTGCACTTATATGACGATAAATATCACAATTATCTGATCAAAGAGCATGCGTAGGCTACATGTTTTTACTATACTACATGTAATTTCAATAGAAGCTTGCATTTTAGTCATTCCCTCTACTTGCGTCCTCCTTCTTATTCCTACTAGTCGACGTTTTACCCATACTCTTGCTCGTGGTTGTTAGAAAAGTATGCCTCTAAACTGTTACCAGTGTTTCATATTTTTGTACGAATTTATTTCTTCTAAAATTATTGTGGTTAATTGCATAATCATATTTTAGTTTATTTAAACCACGTACCGATCGGTACATGCGTAAATTACCACGTTCTTTGTAGACCGGTACTGCAGTACGCTGTAATCTCTTGTGTACCGAACGGAAACCCAAACTGAACCGGTGAATTTCTTTGTAATATAATATAAATAGCCTTACATTTTTTGTTGACAATATAAAAGTAAGCACTGCAAGAATATAATATAATATAATTAACCTACTAATGACAATTGGACTATTCTGATATAAAGTTTTTATTTTGACATTAAAATAATATATCAATGAAAGTAAAAATAGATAGTGATTTATATTATGCCTATATAATACATATAACAGATATTATTATTATTATTATTATTATTGGCGAATTCTCCTTGGATAGAAGACGTTAAGCATTATGACTCAGTATCGTCATTTGTTTTTCTTATTGGTCCAGTAGGCCTTCATTGTTTCCGAGAAAGCTTTTTTGCGGTTTTCAGATCACTTTGGTCTAAACTGCTTCTCTCTTGAGGGCTCTGAAACATTCCACTTGTCTACCTTGTGACGGAATCATTATTATTATTATTATTATTATTATTATTATTACTATGCATAAAACAGATTATATTATAACGGTTTATATTTGATTGTAATCAAGAGTATGGGGGTGGTAGTGCGCTTTGCAGCACACTATACAAACTGCTGCAACCAATTCAAAAATGTGGTAGTGCAATGACACACACACACACACACACACACACACACACACATATCTATATATATTTATTTACAGTTGTATAAAGTCATTCCCTTAAAAATATGACATTACTGGCCAAATATTAAGTTACAAAAATCGTTACAACTAGGAAAAATAGATAACTCTCTTTTGTTTACTTTTCTTTGTGTCGGTATCGAATGAACACTCATGATTTTTTAAAAAAACCGTATTAACATTTAGCAGCAACAGAAACCAATTCTAAATTTCCTTAAGAACTTGAAAGATCTTTACAATGGGGTACTACATATTTCGTAAGTGATATTTACCAAGAAACTATAAATATCATTTAAACGTACCTTCATATGATCTGCCCTACCGTTAACTAGAAGTTGACATTGGGTATGGACTTTATATTACAATCACATTCGACGAGACGCCCAGAATCAGTACGGACCAATCAGAAAGCAGCATATCCTGACGAATGACGTAACGCTCAAAACACTTTGTCATTGGTTGACATCGGTGTGACGTAGTACAGTAATATAAACTCTCTGATTGGACAATATTAACCAATCAAAATGACGCAAAAGAAGACACCTGATTGGTTAAAACTGGGCTTTCTTATTGGCCGAAAATACGAGACTCTGATTGGGCAATTATTACCTGAGCCGTTGACGTCACATGCGCATCACACACAACTTGGCCCGACTTACTCACGCAACCCTAATAGATCCTTTGTTGAATACCAGTTATATTTTGATACATATATTTTTGTTTCTGTTAAACACAATTATAGCTTAGGTCAAAAATGATTTGTCAAGTAACGTCTTGTCAAGTCTATTTTTCGTTAATTTAGGATCTGTTACTTAACGGGAAATTTATTAGCAGTATTTATATCTTCTACACAGCCAGTGTAAAACTATAACCTTTAACACCTGATTCGTACAGATGAGATGAATAAAAAATAATTCGGCGACAGCATTCGCTTAATTGTCGTAGCGAAAGTACAAACAGAAAAATTACGATCCCTATAGCTGTGATTTTATAGAGTTTTAGGGCTGCAATCAGTGTTTATGTAGGCTGCTTGTTCGAATATTACAATTTTATAAGCATTATCAGATGCGGCTTTTTAACGTTCCGAAACCGAACGATTCATGCGTTCTCTTAAGCAAGGTAGGCTAATAAAATTACTTATTTTCAATCCAATTTGTCAGTAAACTAAAATGCTGGCTGTTAAAATTGTTGTGCAATGAAAGTTGTGTTTTAGGTAAGCAGCGGACAAGGTGGTTTGAACCTCTAAAATCTTTTCTGAGTGAGATGAGTTGAGTTGGTTTACATGGTCTTCTCACAGCGTTTATAATTATATTTATCAGAATGCCAGTCCTTCGGAAAATCATGTACTTTCGACTCTCCGAATGACACCTGTATTTCATTATCAACAGGGTTTGATTGTAAAATGAAATTCATGAATCTCAGATGAGATAACTCTGACTAGTGTCATTTATACCTCTACCTCTTCTGTTCTTACGTGCTTTAGCCATATATTTAGCTGACCCTGTGATAAAAATGAATACATATTTACGGTCAGGAACTAGCAAATTACGTGCAAAAAATGTTTAACACTCTACCTTTTCATTATGGCCACAATAAATTTCATCCATCTTAAAATACAGGAACTAATGAAATAAGAGTAAAGCCAGAAAACTTTTTTCGGAATTACATCGGTCATTATATCATCATTTAGTCAGACCGTTGATTATTATTTTTCGACTAATGCTCGTTGGTAGAGCAAAATAGTTTTCTTGTTGTAAAACGGATTAATGAGGTATTTTTTTTTACCGGGTAGGATATTGACTTTGTTTCGTCTCAAGATATTTTGAATTAGAATTTTACAGTTGCCGTCTTCGTATCGTAATATTTATTTACAGTTGTACAAAGTCATTCCCTTAAAAATATGATACATTACTGGCCAAAATTTAAGTTACAAAAATCGAACAACTAGGAAAAATAGATAACTCTCTTTTGTTTATTTTTCTTTGTGTCGGTATCGAATGAACACTCGTGATTTTTTTAAAAAACCGTGTTAACATTTAGCAGCAACAGAAACCAATTCTAAATTTCCTTAAGAACTTGAAAGATCTCTACATTGGAGTACTACATATTTCGTAAGTGATATTTACCTAGAAACTAAAATCTCATTAAAAGGTACCTTTATATTTTCAGCCCTACCGCTAACTAGAAGTTGACAATGGGTGTGGACGTTATAATACAATCACACTCGACGTGACGCCCAGAATCAGTACGGACCAATCAGAAAGCAGCATATCCTGACGAATGACGTAACGCTCAAGACACTTTGTCATTGGTTGACATCGGTGTGACGTAGTACAGTAATATAAACTCTCTGATTGGACAATATTAACCAATCAAAATGACGCAAAAGAACACATGTGATTGGTTAAAACTGGGCTTTCTGATTGGCCGAAAATACGAGACGATGATTGGGCAATTATTACCTGAGTTGTTGACGTCACATGCGCATCACACTCAACTTGGCCCGACTTACTCACGCATACCTATTAGATCGTTTGTTGAATACCAGTTATATTTTGATTTTGATACATATATTTTTGTTTTTGTTAAACACAATAAATAAGGTAAGTCAAAAATGATATGTCAAGTAACGTCTTGTCAATTCTATTTTTCGTTAATTTAGGATCTGTTACTTAACGGGAAATTTATTAGCAGTATTTATATCTTCTACACAGCCAGTGTAAAACTATAACCTTTAACACCTGATTCGTACAGATGAGATGAATAAAAAGTAATTCGGCGACAGCATTCGCTTAATTGTCGTAGCGAAAGTACAAACAGAAAAATTACGATCCCTATAGCTGTGATTTTATAGAGTTTTAGGGCTGCAATCAGTGTTTATGTAGGCTGCTTGTTCGAATATTACAATTTTATAAGCATTATCAGATGCGGCTTTTTAACGTTCCGAAACCGAACGATTCATGCGTTCTCTTAAGCAAGGTAGGCTAATAAAATTACTTATTTTCAATCCAATTTGTCAGTAAACTAAAATGCTGGCTGTTACAATTGTTGTGCAATGAAAGTTGTGTTTTAGGTAAGCAGCGGACAAGGTGGTTTGAACCTCTAAAATCTTTTCTGAGTGAGATGAGTTGAGTTGGTTTACATGGTCTTCTCACAGCGTTTATAATTATACTTATCAGAATGCCAGTCCTTCGGAAAATCATGTACTTTCGACTCTCCGAATGACACCTGTATTTCATTATCAACAGGGTTTGATTGTAAAATGAAATTCATGAATCTCAGATGAGATAACTCTGACTAGTGTCATTTATACCTCTACCTCTTCTGTTCTTACGTGCTTTAGCCATATATTTAGCTGACCCTGTGATAAAAATGAATACATATTTACGGTCAGGAACTAGCAAATTACGTGCAAAAAATGTTTAACACTCTACCTTTTCATTATGGCCACAATAAATTTCATCCATCTTAAAATACAGGAACTAATGAAATAAGAGTAAAGCCAGAAAACTTTTTTCGGAATTACATCGGTCATTATATCATCATTTAGTCAGACCGTTGATTATTATTTTTCGACTAATGCTCGTTGGTAGAGCAAAATAGTTTTCTTGTTGTAAAACGGATTAATGAGGTATTTTTTTTACCGGGTAGGATATTGACTTTGTTTCGTCTCAAGATATTTTAAATTAGAATTTTACAGTTGCCGTCTTCGTATCGTAATATTTATTTACAGTTGTACAAAGTCATTCCCTTAAAAATATGATACATTACTGGCCAAAAATTAAGTTACAAAAATCGAACAACTAGGAAAAATAGATAACTCTCTTTTGTTTATTTTTCTTTGTGTCGGTATCGAATGAACACTCGTGATTTTTTTAAAAAACCGTGTTAACATTTAGCAGCAACAGAAACCAATTCTAAATTTCCTTAAGAACTTGAAAGATCTCTACATTGGAGTACTACATATTTCGTAAGTGATATTTACCTAGAAACTAAAATCTCATTAAAAGGTACCTTTATATTTTCAGCCCTACCGCTAACTAGAAGTTGACAATGGGTGTGGACGTTATAATACAATCACACTCGACGTGACGCCCAGAATCAGTACGGACCAATCAGAAAGCAGCATATCCTGACGAATGACGTAACGCTCAAGACACTTTGTCATTGGTTGACATCGGTGTGACGTAGTACAGTAATATAAACTCTCTGATTGGACAATATTAACCAATCAAAATGACGCAAAAGAACACATGTGATTGGTTAAAACTGGGCTTTCTGATTGGCCGAAAATACGAGACGATGATTGGGCAATTATTACCTGAGTTGTTGACGTCACATGCGCATCACACTCAACTTGGCCCGACTTACTCACGCATACCTATTAGATCGTTTGTTGAATACCAGTTATATTTTGATTTTGATACATATATTTTTGTTTTTGTTAAACACAATAAATAAGGTAAGTCAAAAATGATTTGTCAAGTAACGTCTTGTCAATTCTATTTTTCGTTAATTTAGGATCTGTTACTTAACGGGAAATTTATTAGCAGTATTTATATCTTCTACACAGCCAGTGTAAAACTATAACCTTTAACACCTGATTCGTACAGATGAGATGAATAAAAAATAATTCGGCGACAGCATTCGCTTAATTGTCGTAGCGAAAGTACAAACAGAAAAATTACGATCCCTATAGCTGTGATTTTATAGAGTTTTAGGGCTGCAATCAGTGTTTATGTAGGCTGCTTGTTCGAATATTACAATTTTATAAGCATTATCAGATGCGGCTTTTTAACGTTCCGAAACCGAACGATTCATGCGTTCTCTTAAGCAAGGTAGGCTAATAAAATTACTTATTTTCAATCCAATTTGTCAGTAAACTAAAATGCTGGCTGTTACAATTGTTGTGCAATGAAAGTTGTGTTTTAGGTAAGCAGCGGACAAGGTGGTTTGAACCTCTAAAATCTTTTCTGAGTGAGATGAGTTGAGTTGGTTTACATGGTCTTCTCACAGCGTTTATAATTATACTTATCAGAATGCCAGTCCTTCGGAAAATCATGTACTTTCGACTCTCCGAATGACACCTGTATTTCATTATCAACAGGGTTTGATTGTAAAATGAAATTCATGAATCTCAGATGAGATAACTCTGACTAGTGTCATTTATACCTCTACCTCTTCTGTTCTTACGTGCTTTAGCCATATATTTAGCTGACCCTGTGATAAAAATGAATACATATTTACGGTCAGGAACTAGCAAATTACGTGCAAAAAATGTTTAACACTCTACCTTTTCATTATGGCCACAATAAATTTCATCCATCTTAAAATACAGGAACTAATGAAATAAGAGTAAAGCCAGAAAACTTTTTTCGGAATTACATCGGTCATTATATCATCATTTAGTCAGACCGTTGATTATTATTTTTCGACTAATGCTCGTTGGTAGAGCAAAATAGTTTTCTTGTTGTAAAACGGATTAATGAGGTATTTTTTTTTACCGGGTAGGATATTGACTTTGTTTCGTCTCAAGATATTTTGAATTAGAATTTTACAGTTGCCGTCTTCGTATCGTAATATTTATTTACAGTTGTACAAAGTCATTCCCTTAAAAATATGATACATTACTGGCCAAAAATTAAGTTACAAAAATCGAACAACTAGGAAAAATAGATAACTCTCTTTTGTTTATTTTTCTTTGTGTCGGTATCGAATGAACACTCGTGATTTTTTTAAAAAACCGTGTTAACATTTAGCAGCAACAGAAACCAATTCTAAATTTCCTTAAGAACTTGAAAGATCTCTACATTGGAGTACTACATATTTCGTAAGTGATATTTACCTAGAAACTAAAATCTCATTAAAAGGTACCTTTATATTTTCAGCCCTACCGCTAACTAGAAGTTGACAATGGGTGTGGACGTTATAATACAATCACACTCGACGTGACGCCCAGAATCAGTACGGACCAATCAGAAAGCAGCATATCCTGACGAATGACGTAACGCTCAAGACACTTTGTCATTGGTTGACATCGGTGTGACGTAGTACAGTAATATAAACTCTCTGATTGGACAATATTAACCAATCAAAATGACGCAAAAGAACACATGTGATTGGTTAAAACTGGGCTTTCTGATTGGCCGAAAATACGAGACGATGATTGGGCAATTATTACCTGAGTTGTTGACGTCACATGCGCATCACACTCAACTTGGCCCGACTTACTCACGCATACCTATTAGATCGTTTGTTGAATACCAGTTATATTTTGATTTTGATACATATATTTTTGTTTTTGTTAAACACAATAAATAAGGTAAGTCAAAAATGATTTGTCAAGTAACGTCTTGTCAATTCTATTTTTCGTTAATTTAGGATCTGTTACTTAACGGGAAATTTATTAGCAGTATTTATATCTTCTACACAGCCAGTGTAAAACTATAACCTTTAACACCTGATTCGTACAGATGAGATGAATAAAAAATAATTCGGCGACAGCATTCGCTTAATTGTCGTAGCGAAAGTACAAACAGAAAAATTACGATCCCTATAGCTGTGATTTTATAGAGTTTTAGGGCTGCAATCAGTGTTTATGTAGGCTGCTTGTTCGAATATTACAATTTTATAAGCATTATCAGATGCGGCTTTTTAACGTTCCGAAACCGAACGATTCATGCGTTCTCTTAAGCAAGGTAGGCTAATAAAATTACTTATTTTCAATCCAATTTGTCAGTAAACTAAAATGCTGGCTGTTACAATTGTTGTGCAATGAAAGTTGTGTTTTAGGTAAGCAGCGGACAAGGTGGTTTGAACCTCTAAAATCTTTTCTGAGTGAGATGAGTTGAGTTGGTTTACATGGTCTTCTCACAGCGTTTATAATTATACTTATCAGAATGCCAGTCCTTCGGAAAATCATGTACTTTCGACTCTCCGAATGACACCTGTATTTCATTATCAACAGGGTTTGATTGTAAAATGAAATTCATGAATCTCAGATGAGATAACTCTGACTAGTGTCATTTATACCTCTACCTCTTCTGTTCTTACGTGCTTTAGCCATATATTTAGCTGACCCTGTGATAAAAATGAATACATATTTACGGTCAGGAACTAGCAAATTACGTGCAAAAAATGTTTAACACTCTACCTTTTCATTATGGCCACAATAAATTTCATCCATCTTAAAATACAGGAACTAATGAAATAAGAGTAAAGCCAGAAAACTTTTTTCGGAATTACATCGGTCATTATATCATCATTTAGTCAGACCGTTGATTATTATTTTTCGACTAATGCTCGTTGGTAGAGCAAAATAGTTTTCTTGTTGTAAAACGGATTAATGAGGTATTTTTTTTTACCGGGTAGGATATTGACTTTGTTTCGTCTCAAGATATTTTGAATTAGAATTTTACAGTTGCCGTCTTCGTATCGTAATATTTATTTACAGTTGTACAAAGTCATTCCCTTAAAAATATGATACATTACTGGCCAAAAATTAAGTTACAAAAATCGAACAACTAGGAAAAATAGATAACTCTCTTTTGTTTATTTTTCTTTGTGTCGGTATCGAATGAACACTCGTGATTTTTTTAAAAAACCGTGTTAACATTTAGCAGCAACAGAAACCAATTCTAAATTTCCTTAAGAACTTGAAAGATCTCTACATTGGAGTACTACATATTTCGTAAGTGATATTTACCTAGAAACTAAAATCTCATTAAAAGGTACCTTTATATTTTCAGCCCTACCGCTAACTAGAAGTTGACAATGGGTGTGGACGTTATAATACAATCACACTCGACGTGACGCCCAGAATCAGTACGGACCAATCAGAAAGCAGCATATCCTGACGAATGACGTAACGCTCAAGACACTTTGTCATTGGTTGACATCGGTGTGACGTAGTACAGTAATATAAACTCTCTGATTGGACAATATTAACCAATCAAAATGACGCAAAAGAACACATGTGATTGGTTAAAACTGGGCTTTCTGATTGGCCGAAAATACGAGACGATGATTGGGCAATTATTACCTGAGTTGTTGACGTCACATGCGCATCACACTCAACTTGGCCCGACTTACTCACGCATACCTATTAGATCGTTTGTTGAATACCAGTTATATTTTGATTTTGATACATATATTTTTGTTTTTGTTAAACACAATAAATAAGGTAAGTCAAAAATGATTTGTCAAGTAACGTCTTGTCAATTCTATTTTTCGTTAATTTAGGATCTGTTACTTAACGGGAAATTTATTAGCAGTATTTATATCTTCTACACAGCCAGTGTAAAACTATAACCTTTAACACCTGATTCGTACAGATGAGATGAATAAAAAATAATTCGGCGACAGCATTCGCTTAATTGTCGTAGCGAAAGTACAAACAGAAAAATTACGATCCCTATAGCTGTGATTTTATAGAGTTTTAGGGCTGCAATCAGTGTTTATGTAGGCTGCTTGTTCGAATATTACAATTTTATAAGCATTATCAGATGCGGCTTTTTAACGTTCCGAAACCGAACGATTCATGCGTTCTCTTAAGCAAGGTAGGCTAATAAAATTACTTATTTTCAATCCAATTTGTCAGTAAACTAAAATGCTGGCTGTTACAATTGTTGTGCAATGAAAGTTGTGTTTTAGGTAAGCAGCGGACAAGGTGGTTTGAACCTCTAAAATCTTTTCTGAGTGAGATGAGTTGAGTTGGTTTACATGGTCTTCTCACAGCGTTTATAATTATACTTATCAGAATGCCAGTCCTTCGGAAAATCATGTACTTTCGACTCTCCGAATGACACCTGTATTTCATTATCAACAGGGTTTGATTGTAAAATGAAATTCATGAATCTCAGATGAGATAACTCTGACTAGTGTCATTTATACCTCTACCTCTTCTGTTCTTACGTGCTTTAGCCATATATTTAGCTGACCCTGTGATAAAAATGAATACATATTTACGGTCAGGAACTAGCAAATTACGTGCAAAAAATGTTTAACACTCTACCTTTTCATTATGGCCACAATAAATTTCATCCATCTTAAAATACAGGAACTAATGAAATAAGAGTAAAGCCAGAAAACTTTTTTCGGAATTACATCGGTCATTATATCATCATTTAGTCAGACCGTTGATTATTATTTTTCGACTAATGCTCGTTGGTAGAGCAAAATAGTTTTCTTGTTGTAAAACGGATTAATGAGGTATTTTTTTTTACCGGGTAGGATATTGACTTTGTTTCGTCTCAAGATATTTTGAATTAGAATTTTACAGTTGCCGTCTTCGTATCGTAATATTTATTTACAGTTGTACAAAGTCATTCCCTTAAAAATATGATACATTACTGGCCAAAAATTAAGTTACAAAAATCGAACAACTAGGAAAAATAGATAACTCTCTTTTGTTTATTTTTCTTTGTGTCGGTATCGAATGAACACTCGTGATTTTTTTAAAAAACCGTGTTAACATTTAGCAGCAACAGAAACCAATTCTAAATTTCCTTAAGAACTTGAAAGATCTCTACATTGGAGTACTACATATTTCGTAAGTGATATTTACCTAGAAACTAAAATCTCATTAAAAGGTACCTTTATATTTTCAGCCCTACCGCTAACTAGAAGTTGACAATGGGTGTGGACGTTATAATACAATCACACTCGACGTGACGCCCAGAATCAGTACGGACCAATCAGAAAGCAGCATATCCTGACGAATGACGTAACGCTCAAGACACTTTGTCATTGGTTGACATCGGTGTGACGTAGTACAGTAATATAAACTCTCTGATTGGACAATATTAACCAATCAAAATGACGCAAAAGAACACATGTGATTGGTTAAAACTGGGCTTTCTGATTGGCCGAAAATACGAGACGATGATTGGGCAATTATTACCTGAGTTGTTGACGTCACATGCGCATCACACTCAACTTGGCCCGACTTACTCACGCATACCTATTAGATCGTTTGTTGAATACCAGTTATATTTTGATTTTGATACATATATTTTTGTTTTTGTTAAACACAATAAATAAGGTAAGTCAAAAATGATTTGTCAAGTAACGTCTTGTCAATTCTATTTTTCGTTAATTTAGGATCTGTTACTTAACGGGAAATTTATTAGCAGTATTTATATCTTCTACACAGCCAGTGTAAAACTATAACCTTTAACACCTGATTCGTACAGATGAGATGAATAAAAAATAATTCGGCGACAGCATTCGCTTAATTGTCGTAGCGAAAGTACAAACAGAAAAATTACGATCCCTATAGCTGTGATTTTATAGAGTTTTAGGGCTGCAATCAGTGTTTATGTAGGCTGCTTGTTCGAATATTACAATTTTATAAGCATTATCAGATGCGGCTTTTTAACGTTCCGAAACCGAACGATTCATGCGTTCTCTTAAGCAAGGTAGGCTAATAAAATTACTTATTTTCAATCCAATTTGTCAGTAAACTAAAATGCTGGCTGTTACAATTGTTGTGCAATGAAAGTTGTGTTTTAGGTAAGCAGCGGACAAGGTGGTTTGAACCTCTAAAATCTTTTCTGAGTGAGATGAGTTGAGTTGGTTTACATGGTCTTCTCACAGCGTTTATAATTATACTTATCAGAATGCCAGTCCTTCGGAAAATCATGTACTTTCGACTCTCCGAATGACACCTGTATTTCATTATCAACAGGGTTTGATTGTAAAATGAAATTCATGAATCTCAGATGAGATAACTCTGACTAGTGTCATTTATACCTCTACCTCTTCTGTTCTTACGTGCTTTAGCCATATATTTAGCTGACCCTGTGATAAAAATGAATACATATTTACGGTCAGGAACTAGCAAATTACGTGCAAAAAATGTTTAACACTCTACCTTTTCATTATGGCCACAATAAATTTCATCCATCTTAAAATACAGGAACTAATGAAATAAGAGTAAAGCCAGAAAACTTTTTTCGGAATTACATCGGTCATTATATCATCATTTAGTCAGACCGTTGATTATTATTTTTCGACTAATGCTCGTTGGTAGAGCAAAATAGTTTTCTTGTTGTAAAACGGATTAATGAGGTATTTTTTTTTACCGGGTAGGATATTGACTTTGTTTCGTCTCAAGATATTTTGAATTAGAATTTTACAGTTGCCGTCTTCGTATCGTAATATTTATTTACAGTTGTACAAAGTCATTCCCTTAAAAATATGATACATTACTGGCCAAAAATTAAGTTACAAAAATCGAACAACTAGGAAAAATAGATAACTCTCTTTTGTTTATTTTTCTTTGTGTCGGTATCGAATGAACACTCGTGATTTTTTTAAAAAACCGTGTTAACATTTAGCAGCAACAGAAACCAATTCTAAATTTCCTTAAGAACTTGAAAGATCTCTACATTGGAGTACTACATATTTCGTAAGTGATATTTACCTAGAAACTAAAATCTCATTAAAAGGTACCTTTATATTTTCAGCCCTACCGCTAACTAGAAGTTGACAATGGGTGTGGACGTTATAATACAATCACACTCGACGTGACGCCCAGAATCAGTACGGACCAATCAGAAAGCAGCATATCCTGACGAATGACGTAACGCTCAAGACACTTTGTCATTGGTTGACATCGGTGTGACGTAGTACAGTAATATAAACTCTCTGATTGGACAATATTAACCAATCAAAATGACGCAAAAGAACACATGTGATTGGTTAAAACTGGGCTTTCTGATTGGCCGAAAATACGAGACGATGATTGGGCAATTATTACCTGAGTTGTTGACGTCACATGCGCATCACACTCAACTTGGCCCGACTTACTCACGCATACCTATTAGATCGTTTGTTGAATACCAGTTATATTTTGATTTTGATACATATATTTTTGTTTTTGTTAAACACAATAAATAAGGTAAGTCAAAAATGATTTGTCAAGTAACGTCTTGTCAATTCTATTTTTCGTTAATTTAGGATCTGTTACTTAACGGGAAATTTATTAGCAGTATTTATATCTTCTACACAGCCAGTGTAAAACTATAACCTTTAACACCTGATTCGTACAGATGAGATGAATAAAAAATAATTCGGCGACAGCATTCGCTTAATTGTCGTAGCGAAAGTACAAACAGAAAAATTACGATCCCTATAGCTGTGATTTTATAGAGTTTTAGGGCTGCAATCAGTGTTTATGTAGGCTGCTTGTTCGAATATTACAATTTTATAAGCATTATCAGATGCGGCTTTTTAACGTTCCGAAACCGAACGATTCATGCGTTCTCTTAAGCAAGGTAGGCTAATAAAATTACTTATTTTCAATCCAATTTGTCAGTAAACTAAAATGCTGGCTGTTACAATTGTTGTGCAATGAAAGTTGTGTTTTAGGTAAGCAGCGGACAAGGTGGTTTGAACCTCTAAAATCTTTTCTGAGTGAGATGAGTTGAGTTGGTTTACATGGTCTTCTCACAGCGTTTATAATTATACTTATCAGAATGCCAGTCCTTCGGAAAATCATGTACTTTCGACTCTCCG
This sequence comes from Catonia carolina, assembly GCA_035578175.1. Lineage (NCBI taxonomy): Eukaryota > Metazoa > Arthropoda > Insecta > Hemiptera > Achilidae > Catonia > Catonia carolina. The sequence continues at coordinate 23,324,139 of JAQMRL010000002.1, read as the reverse complement.
AATGACACCTGTATTTCATTATCAACAGGGTTTGATTGTAAAATGAAATTCATGAATCTCAGATGAGATAACTCTGACTAGTGTCATTTATACCTCTACCTCTTCTGTTCTTACGTGCTTTAGCCATATATTTAGCTGACCCTGTGATAAAAATGAATACATATTTACGGTCAGGAACTAGCAAATTACGTGCAAAAAATGTTTAACACTCTACCTTTTCATTATGGCCACAATAAATTTCATCCATCTTAAAATACAGGAACTAATGAAATAAGAGTAAAGCCAGAAAACTTTTTTCGGAATTACATCGGTCATTATATCATCATTTAGTCAGACCGTTGATTATTATTTTTCGACTAATGCTCGTTGGTAGAGCAAAATAGTTTTCTTGTTGTAAAACGGATTAATGAGGTATTTTTTTTTACCGGGTAGGATATTGACTTTGTTTCGTCTCAAGATATTTTGAATTAGAATTTTACAGTTGCCGTCTTCGTATCGTAATATTTATTTACAGTTGTACAAAGTCATTCCCTTAAAAATATGATACATTACTGGCCAAAAATTAAGTTACAAAAATCGAACAACTAGGAAAAATAGATAACTCTCTTTTGTTTATTTTTCTTTGTGTCGGTATCGAATGAACACTCGTGTTTTTTTTAAAAAACCGTGTTAACATTTAGCAGCAACAGAAACCAATTCTAAATTTCCTTAAGAACTTGAAAGATCTCTACATTGGAGTACTACATATTTCGTAAGTGATATTTACCTAGAAACTAAAATCTCATTAAAAGGTACCTTTATATTTTCAGCCCTACCGCTAACTAGAAGTTGACAATGGGTGTGGACGTTATAATACAATCACACTCGACGTGACGCCCAGAATCAGTACGGACCAATCAGAAAGCAGCATATCCTGACGAATGACGTAACGCTCAAGACACTTTGTCATTGGTTGACATCGGTGTGACGTAGTACAGTAATATAAACTCTCTGATTGGACAATATTAACCAATCAAAATGACGCAAAAGAACACATGTGATTGGTTAAAACTGGGCTTTCTGATTGGCCGAAAATACGAGACGATGATTGGGCAATTATTACCTGAGTTGTTGACGTCACATGCGCATCACACTCAACTTGGCCCGACTTACTCACGCATACCTATTAGATCGTTTGTTGAATACCAGTTATATTTTGATTTTGATACATATATTTTTGTTTTTGTTAAACACAATAAATAAGGTAAGTCAAAAATGATTTGTCAAGTAACGTCTTGTCAATTCTATTTTTCGTTAATTTAGGATCTGTTACTTAACGGGAAATTTATTAGCAGTATTTATATCTTCTACACAGCCAGTGTAAAACTATAACCTTTAACACCTGATTCGTACAGATGAGATGAATAAAAAATAATTCGGCGACAGCATTCGCTTAATTGTCGTAGCGAAAGTACAAACAGAAAAATTACGATCCCTATAGCTGTGATTTTATAGAGTTTTAGGGCTGCAATCAGTGTTTATGTAGGCTGCTTGTTCGAATATTACAATTTTATAAGCATTATCAGATGCGGCTTTTTAACGTTCCGAAACCGAACGATTCATGCGTTCTCTTAAGCAAGGTAGGCTAATAAAATTACTTATTTTCAATCCAATTTGTCAGTAAACTAAAATGCTGGCTGTTACAATTGTTGTGCAATGAAAGTTGTGTTTTAGGTAAGCAGCGGACAAGGTGGTTTGAACCTCTAAAATCTTTTCTGAGTGAGATGAGTTGAGTTGGTTTACATGGTCTTCTCACAGCGTTTATAATTATACTTATCAGAATGCCAGTCCTTCGGAAAATCATGTACTTTCGACTCTCCGAATGACACCTGTATTTCATTATCAACAGGGTTTGATTGTAAAATGAAATTCATGAATCTCAGATGAGATAACTCTGACTAGTGTCATTTATACCTCTACCTCTTCTGTTCTTACGTGCTTTAGCCATATATTTAGCTGACCCTGTGATAAAAATGAATACATATTTACGGTCAGGAACTAGCAAATTACGTGCAAAAAATGTTTAACACTCTACCTTTTCATTATGGCCACAATAAATTTCATCCATCTTAAAATACAGGAACTAATGAAATAAGAGTAAAGCCAGAAAACTTTTTTCGGAATTACATCGGTCATTATATCATCATTTAGTCAGACCGTTGATTATTATTTTTCGACTAATGCTCGTTGGTAGAGCAAAATAGTTTTCTTGTTGTAAAACGGATTAATGAGGTATTTTTTTTTACCGGGTAGGATATTGACTTTGTTTCGTCTCAAGATATTTTGAATTAGAATTTTACAGTTGCCGTCTTCGTATCGTAATATTTATTTACAGTTGTACAAAGTCATTCCCTTAAAAATATGATACATTACTGGCCAAAAATTAAGTTACAAAAATCGAACAACTAGGAAAAATAGATAACTCTCTTTTGTTTATTTTTCTTTGTGTCGGTATCGAATGAACACTCGTGATTTTTTTAAAAAACCGTGTTAACATTTAGCAGCAACAGAAACCAATTCTAAATTTCCTTAAGAACTTGAAAGATCTCTACATTGGAGTACTACATATTTCGTAAGTGATATTTACCTAGAAACTAAAATCTCATTAAAAGGTACCTTTATATTTTCAGCCCTACCGCTAACTAGAAGTTGACAATGGGTGTGGACGTTATAATACAATCACACTCGACGTGACGCCCAGAATCAGTACGGACCAATCAGAAAGCAGCATATCCTGACGAATGACGTAACGCTCAAGACACTTTGTCATTGGTTGACATCGGTGTGACGTAGTACAGTAATATAAACTCTCTGATTGGACAATATTAACCAATCAAAATGACGCAAAAGAACACATGTGATTGGTTAAAACTGGGCTTTCTGATTGGCCGAAAATACGAGACGATGATTGGGCAATTATTACCTGAGTTGTTGACGTCACATGCGCATCACACTCAACTTGGCCCGACTTACTCACGCATACCTATTAGATCGTTTGTTGAATACCAGTTATATTTTGATTTTGATACATATATTTTTGTTTTTGTTAAACACAATAAATAAGGTAAGTCAAAAATGATTTGTCAAGTAACGTCTTGTCAATTCTATTTTTCGTTAATTTAGGATCTGTTACTTAACGGGAAATTTATTAGCAGTATTTATATCTTCTACACAGCCAGTGTAAAACTATAACCTTTAACACCTGATTCGTACAGATGAGATGAATAAAAAATAATTCGGCGACAGCATTCGCTTAATTGTCGTAGCGAAAGTACAAACAGAAAAATTACGATCCCTATAGCTGTGATTTTATAGAGTTTTAGGGCTGCAATCAGTGTTTATGTAGGCTGCTTGTTCGAATATTACAATTTTATAAGCATTATCAGATGCGGCTTTTTAACGTTCCGAAACCGAACGATTCATGCGTTCTCTTAAGCAAGGTAGGCTAATAAAATTACTTATTTTCAATCCAATTTGTCAGTAAACTAAAATGCTGGCTGTTACAATTGTTGTGCAATGAAAGTTGTGTTTTAGGTAAGCAGCGGACAAGGTGGTTTGAACCTCTAAAATCTTTTCTGAGTGAGATGAGTTGAGTTGGTTTACATGGTCTTCTCACAGCGTTTATAATTATACTTATCAGAATGCCAGTCCTTCGGAAAATCATGTACTTTCGACTCTCCGAATGACACCTGTATTTCATTATCAACAGGGTTTGATTGTAAAATGAAATTCATGAATCTCAGATGAGATAACTCTGACTAGTGTCATTTATACCTCTACCTCTTCTGTTCTTACGTGCTTTAGCCATATATTTAGCTGACCCTGTGATAAAAATGAATACATATTTACGGTCAGGAACTAGCAAATTACGTGCAAAAAATGTTTAACACTCTACCTTTTCATTATGGCCACAATAAATTTCATCCATCTTAAAATACAGGAACTAATGAAATAAGAGTAAAGCCAGAAAACTTTTTTCGGAATTACATCGGTCATTATATCATCATTTAGTCAGACCGTTGATTATTATTTTTCGACTAATGCTCGTTGGTAGAGCAAAATAGTTTTCTTGTTGTAAAACGGATTAATGAGGTATTTTTTTTTACCGGGTAGGATATTGACTTTGTTTCGTCTCAAGATATTTTGAATTAGAATTTTACAGTTGCCGTCTTCGTATCGTAATATTTATTTACAGTTGTACAAAGTCATTCCCTTAAAAATATGATACATTACTGGCCAAAAATTAAGTTACAAAAATCGAACAACTAGGAAAAATAGATAACTCTCTTTTGTTTATTTTTCTTTGTGTCGGTATCGAATGAACACTCGTGATTTTTTTAAAAAACCGTGTTAACATTTAGCAGCAACAGAAACCAATTCTAAATTTCCTTAAGAACTTGAAAGATCTCTACATTGGAGTACTACATATTTCGTAAGTGATATTTACCTAGAAACTAAAATCTCATTAAAAGGTACCTTTATATTTTCAGCCCTACCGCTAACTAGAAGTTGACAATGGGTGTGGACGTTATAATACAATCACACTCGACGTGACGCCCAGAATCAGTACGGACCAATCAGAAAGCAGCATATCCTGACGAATGACGTAACGCTCAAGACACTTTGTCATTGGTTGACATCGGTGTGACGTAGTACAGTAATATAAACTCTCTGATTGGACAATATTAACCAATCAAAATGACGCAAAAGAACACATGTGATTGGTTAAAACTGGGCTTTCTGATTGGCCGAAAATACGAGACGATGATTGGGCAATTATTACCTGAGTTGTTGACGTCACATGCGCATCACACTCAACTTGGCCCGACTTACTCACGCATACCTATTAGATCGTTTGTTGAATACCAGTTATATTTTGATTTTGATACATATATTTTTGTTTTTGTTAAACACAATAAATAAGGTAAGTCAAAAATGATTTGTCAAGTAACGTCTTGTCAATTCTATTTTTCGTTAATTTAGGATCTGTTACTTAACGGGAAATTTATTAGCAGTATTTATATCTTCTACACAGCCAGTGTAAAACTATAACCTTTAACACCTGATTCGTACAGATGAGATGAATAAAAAATAATTCGGCGACAGCATTCGCTTAATTGTCGTAGCGAAAGTACAAACAGAAAAATTACGATCCCTATAGCTGTGATTTTATAGAGTTTTAGGGCTGCAATCAGTGTTTATGTAGGCTGCTTGTTCGAATATTACAATTTTATAAGCATTATCAGATGCGGCTTTTAACGTTCCGAAACCGAACGATTCATGCGTTCTCTTAAGCAAGGTAGGCTAATAAAATTACTTATTTTCAATCCAATTTGTCAGTAAACTAAAATGCTGGCTGTTACAATTGTTGTGCAATGAAAGTTGTGTTTTAGGTAAGCAGCGGACAAGGTGGTTTGAACCTCTAAAATCTTTTCTGAGTGAGATGAGTTGAGTTGGTTTACATGGTCTTCTCACAGCGTTTATAATTATACTTATCAGAATGCCAGTCCTTCGGAAAATCATGTACTTTCGACTCTCCGAATGACACCTGTATTTCATTATCAACAGGGTTTGATTGTAAAATGAAATTCATGAATCTCAGATGAGATAACTCTGACTAGTGTCATTTATACCTCTACCTCTTCTGTTCTTACGTGCTTTAGCCATATATTTAGCTGACCCTGTGATAAAAATGAATACATATTTACGGTCAGGAACTAGCAAATTACGTGCAAAAAATGTTTAACACTCTACCTTTTCATTATGGCCACAATAAATTTCATCCATCTTAAAATACAGGAACTAATGAAATAAGAGTAAAGCCAGAAAACTTTTTTCGGAATTACATCGGTCATTATATCATCATTTAGTCAGACCGTTGATTATTATTTTTCGACTAATGCTCGTTGGTAGAGCAAAATAGTTTTCTTGTTGTAAAACGGATTAATGAGGTATTTTTTTTTACCGGGTAGGATATTGACTTTGTTTCGTCTCAAGATATTTTGAATTAGAATTTTACAGTTGCCGTCTTCGTATCGTAATATTTATTTACAGTTGTACAAAGTCATTCCCTTAAAAATATGATACATTACTGGCCAAAAATTAAGTTACAAAAATCGAACAACTAGGAAAAATAGATAACTCTCTTTTGTTTATTTTTCTTTGTGTCGGTATCGAATGAACACTCGTGATTTTTTTAAAAAACCGTGTTAACATTTAGCAGCAACAGAAACCAATTCTAAATTTCCTTAAGAACTTGAAAGATCTCTACATTGGAGTACTACATATTTCGTAAGTGATATTTACCTAGAAACTAAAATCTCATTAAAAGGTACCTTTATTTTCAGCCCTACCGCTAACTAGAAGTTGACAATGGGTGTGGACGTTATAATACAATCACACTCGACGTGACGCCCAGAATCAGTACGGACCAATCAGAAAGCAGCATATCCTGACGAATGACGTAACGCTCAAGACACTTTGTCATTGGTTGACATCGGTGTGACGTAGTACAGTAATATAAACTCTCTGATTGGACAATATTAACCAATCAAAATGACGCAAAAGAACACATGTGATTGGTTAAAACTGGGCTTTCTGATTGGCCGAAAATACGAGACGATGATTGGGCAATTATTACCTGAGTTGTTGACGTCACATGCGCATCACACTCAACTTGGCCCGACTTACTCACGCATACCTATTAGATCGTTTGTTGAATACCAGTTATATTTTGATTTTGATACATATATTTTTGTTTTTGTTAAACACAATAAATAAGGTAAGTCAAAAATGATTTGTCAAGTAACGTCTTGTCAATTCTATTTTTCGTTAATTTAGGATCTGTTACTTAACGGGAAATTTATTAGCAGTATTTATATCTTCTACACAGCCAGTGTAAAACTATAACCTTTAACACCTGATTCGTACAGATGAGATGAATAAAAAATAATTCGGCGACAGCATTCGCTTAATTGTCGTAGCGAAAGTACAAACAGAAAAATTACGCTATAGCTGTGATTTTATAGAGTTTTAGGGCTGCAATCAGTGTTTATGTAGGCTGCTTGTTCGAATATTACAATTTTATAAGCATTATCAGATGCGGCTTTTTAACGTTCCGAAACCGAACGATTCATGCGTTCTCTTAAGCAAGGTAGGCTAATAAAATTACTTATTTTCAATCCAATTTGTCAGTAAACTAAAATGCTGGCTGTTACAATTGTTGTGCAATGAAAGTTGTGTTTTAGGTAAGCAGCGGACAAGGTGGTTTGAACCTCTAAAATCTTTTCTGAGTGAGATGAGTTGAGTTGGTTTACATGGTCTTCTCACAGCGTTTATAATTATACTTATCAGAATGCCAGTCCTTCGGAAAATCATGTACTTTCGACTCTCCGAATGACACCTGTATTTCATTATCAACAGGGTTTGATTGTAAAATGAAATTCATGAATCTCAGATGAGATAACTCTGACTAGTGTCATTTATACCTCTACCTCTTCTGTTCTTACGTGCTTTAGCCATATATTTAGCTGACCCTGTGATAAAAATGAATACATATTTACGGTCAGGAACTAGCAAATTACGTGCAAAAAATGTTTAACACTCTACCTTTTCATTATGGCCACAATAAATTTCATCCATCTTAAAATACAGGAACTAATGAAATAAGAGTAAAGCCAGAAAACTTTTTTCGGAATTACATCGGTCATTATATCATCATTTAGTCAGACCGTTGATTATTATTTTTCGACTAATGCTCGTTGGTAGAGCAAAATAGTTTTCTTGTTGTAAAACGGATTAATGAGGTATTTTTTTTTACCGGGTAGGATATTGACTTTGTTTCGTCTCAAGATATTTTGAATTAGAATTTTACAGTTGCCGTCTTCGTATCGTAATATTTATTTACAGTTGTACAAAGTCATTCCCTTAAAAATATGATACATTACTGGCCAAAAATTAAGTTACAAAAATCGAACAACTAGGAAAAATAGATAACTCTCTTTTGTTTATTTTTCTTTGTGTCGGTATCGAATGAACACTCGTGATTTTTTTAAAAAACCGTGTTAACATTTAGCAGCAACAGAAACCAATTCTAAATTTCCTTAAGAACTTGAAAGATCTCTACATTGGAGTACTACATATTTCGTAAGTGATATTTACCTAGAAACTAAAATCTCATTAAAAGGTACCTTTATATTTTCAGCCCTACCGCTAACTAGAAGTTGACAATGGGTGTGGACGTTATAATACAATCACACTCGACGTGACGCCCAGAATCAGTACGGACCAATCAGAAAGCAGCATATCCTGACGAATGACGTAACGCTCAAGACACTTTGTCATTGGTTGACATCGGTGTGACGTAGTACAGTAATATAAACTCTCTGATTGGACAATATTAACCAATCAAAATGACGCAAAAGAACACATGTGATTGGTTAAAACTGGGCTTTCTGATTGGCCGAAAATACGAGACGATGATTGGGCAATTATTACCTGAGTTGTTGACGTCACATGCGCATCACACTCAACTTGGCCCGACTTACTCACGCATACCTATTAGATCGTTTGTTGAATACCAGTTATATTTTGATTTTGATACATATATTTTTGTTTTTGTTAAACACAATAAATAAGGTAAGTCAAAAATGATTTGTCAAGTAACGTCTTGTCAATTCTATTTTTCGTTAATTTAGGATCTGTTACTTAACGGGAAATTTATTAGCAGTATTTATATCTTCTACACAGCCAGTGTAAAACTATAACCTTTAACACCTGATTCGTACAGATGAGATGAATAAAAAATAATTCGGCGACAGCATTCGCTTAATTGTCGTAGCGAAAGTACAAACAGAAAAATTACGATCCCTATAGCTGTGATTTTATAGAGTTTTAGGGCTGCAATCAGTGTTTATGTAGGCTGCTTGTTCGAATATTACAATTTTATAAGCATTATCAGATGCGGCTTTTTAACGTTCCGAAACCGAACGATTCATGCGTTCTCTTAAGCAAGGTAGGCTAATAAAATTACTTATTTTCAATCCAATTTGTCAGTAAACTAAAATGCTGGCTGTTACAATTGTTGTGCAATGAAAGTTGTGTTTTAGGTAAGCAGCGGACAAGGTGGTTTGAACCTCTAAAATCTTTTCTGAGTGAGATGAGTTGAGTTGGTTTACATGGTCTTCTCACAGCGTTTATAATTATACTTATCAGAATGCCAGTCCTTCGGAAAATCATGTACTTTCGACTCTCCGAATGACACCTGTATTTCATTATCAACAGGGTTTGATTGTAAAATGAAATTCATGAATCTCAGATGAGATAACTCTGACTAGTGTCATTTATACCTCTACCTCTTCTGTTCTTACGTGCTTTAGCCATATATTTAGCTGACCCTGTGATAAAAATGAATACATATTTACGGTCAGGAACTAGCAAATTACGTGCAAAAAATGTTTAACACTCTACCTTTTCATTATGGCCACAATAAATTTCATCCATCTTAAAATACAGGAACTAATGAAATAAGAGTAAAGCCAGAAAACTTTTTTCGGAATTACATCGGTCATTATATCATCATTTAGTCAGACCGTTGATTATTATTTTTCGACTAATGCTCGTTGGTAGAGCAAAATAGTTTTCTTGTTGTAAAACGGATTAATGAGGTATTTTTTTTTACCGGGTAGGATATTGACTTTGTTTCGTCTCAAGATATTTTGAATTAGAATTTTACAGTTGCCGTCTTCGTATCGTAATATTTATTTACAGTTGTACAAAGTCATTCCCTTAAAAATATGATACATTACTGGCCAAAAATTAAGTTACAAAAATCGAACAACTAGGAAAAATAGATAACTCTCTTTTGTTTATTTTTCTTTGTGTCGGTATCGAATGAACACTCGTGATTTTTTTAAAAAACCGTGTTAACATTTAGCAGCAACAGAAACCAATTCTAAATTTCCTTAAGAACTTGAAAGATCTCTACATTGGAGTACTACATATTTCGTAAGTGATATTTACCTAGAAACTAAAATCTCATTAAAAGGTACCTTTATATTTTCAGCCCTACCGCTAACTAGAAGTTGACAATGGGTGTGGACGTTATAATACAATCACACTCGACGTGACGCCCAGAATCAGTACGGACCAATCAGAAAGCAGCATATCCTGACGAATGACGTAACGCTCAAGACACTTTGTCATTGGTTGACATCGGTGTGACGTAGTACAGTAATATAAACTCTCTGATTGGACAATATTAACCAATCAAAATGACGCAAAAGAACACATGTGATTGGTTAAAACTGGGCTTTCTGATTGGCCGAAAATACGAGACGATGATTGGGCAATTATTACCTGAGTTGTTGACGTCACATGCGCATCACACTCAACTTGGCCCGACTTACTCACGCATACCTATTAGATCGTTTGTTGAATACCAGTTATATTTTGATTTTGATACATATATTTTTGTTTTTGTTAAACACAATAAATAAGGTAAGTCAAAAATGATTTGTCAAGTAACGTCTTGTCAATTCTATTTTTCGTTAATTTAGGATCTGTTACTTAACGGGAAATTTATTAGCAGTATTTATATCTTCTACACAGCCAGTGTAAAACTATAACCTTTAACACCTGATTCGTACAGATGAGATGAATAAAAAATAATTCGGCGACAGCATTCGCTTAATTGTCGTAGCGAAAGTACAAACAGAAAAATTACGATCCCTATAGCTGTGATTTTATAGAGTTTTAGGGCTGCAATCAGTGTTTATGTAGGCTGCTTGTTCGAATATTACAATTTTAGAAGCATTATCAGATGCGGCTTTTTAACGTTCCGAAACCGAACGATTCATGCGTTCTCTTAAGCAAGGTAGGCTAATAAAATTACTTATTTTCAATCCAATTTGTCAGTAAACTAAAATGCTGGCTGTTACAATTGTTGTGCAATGAAAGTTGTGTTTTAGGTAAGCAGCGGACAAGGTGGTTTGAACCTCTAAAATCTTTTCTGAGTGAGATGAGTTGAGTTGGTTTACATGGTCTTCTCACAGCGTTTATAATTATACTTATCAGAATGCCAGTCCTTCGGAAAATCATGTACTTTCGACTCTCCGAATGACACCTGTATTTCATTATCAACAGGGTTTGATTGTAAAATGAAATTCATGAATCTCAGATGAGATAACTCTGACTAGTGTCATTTATACCTCTACCTCTTCTGTTCTTACGTGCTTTAGCCATATATTTAGCTGACCCTGTGATAAAAATGAATACATATTTACGGTCAGGAACTAGCAAATTACGTGCAAAAAATGTTTAACACTCTACCTTTTCATTATGGCCACAATAAATTTCATCCATCTTAAAATACAGGAACTAATGAAATAAGAGTAAAGCCAGAAAACTTTTTTCGGAATTACATCGGTCATTATATCATCATTTAGTCAGACCGTTGATTATTATTTTTCGACTAATGCTCGTTGGTAGAGCAAAATAGTTTTCTTGTTGTAAAACGGATTAATGAGGTATTTTTTTTTACCGGGTAGGATATTGACTTTGTTTCGTCTCAAGATATTTTGAATTAGAATTTTACAGTTGCCGTCTTCGTATCGTAATATTTATTTACAGTTGTACAAAGTCATTCCCTTAAAAATATGATACATTACTGGCCAAAAATTAAGTTACAAAAATCGAACAACTAGGAAAAATAGATAACTCTCTTTTGTTTATTTTTCTTTGTGTCGGTATCGAATGAACACTCGTGATTTTTTTAAAAAACCGTGTTAACATTTAGCAGCAACAGAAACCAATTCTAAATTTCCTTAAGAACTTGAAAGATCTCTACATTGGAGTACTACATATTTCGTAAGTGATATTTACCTAGAAACTAAAATCTCATTAAAAGGTACCTATATATTTTCAGCCCTACCGCTAACTAGAAGTTGACAATGGGTGTGGACGTTATAATACAATCACACTCGACGTGACGCCCAGAATCAGTACGGACCAATCAGAAAGCAGCATATCCTGACGAATGACGTAACGCTCAAGACACTTTGTCATTGGTTGACATCGGTGTGACGTAGTACAGTAATATAAACTCTCTGATTGGACAATATTAACCAATCAAAATGACGCAAAAGAACACATGTGATTGGTTAAAACTGGGCTTTCTGATTGGCCGAAAATACGAGACGATGATTGGGCAATTATTACCTGAGTTGTTGACGTCACATGCGCATCACACTCAACTTGGCCCGACTTACTCACGCATACCTATTAGATCGTTTGTTGAATACCAGTTATATTTTGATACATATATTTTTGTTTTTGTTAAACACAATAAATAAGGTAAGTCAAAAATGATTTGTCAAGTAACGTCTTGTCAATTCTATTTTTCGTTAATTTAGGATCTGTTACTTAACGGGAAATTTATTAGCAGTATTTATATCTTCTACACAGCCAGTGTAAAACTATAACCTTTAACACCTGATTCGTACAGATGAGATGAATAAAAAATAATTCGGCGACAGCATTCGCTTAATTGTCGTAGCGAAAGTACAAACAGAAAAATTACGATCCCTATAGCTGTGATTTTATAGAGTTTTAGGGCTGCAATCAGTGTTTATGTAGGCTGCTTGTTCGAATATTACAATTTTATAAGCATTATCAGATGCGGCTTTTTAACGTTCCGAAACCGAACGATTCATGCGTTCTCTTAAGCAAGGTAGGCTAATAAAATTACTTATTTTCAATCCAATTTGTCAGTAAACTAAAATGCTGGCTGTTACAATTGTTGTGCAATGAAAGTTGTGTTTTAGGTAAGCAGCGGACAAGGTGGTTTGAACCTCTAAAATCTTTTCTGAGTGAGATGAGTTGAGTTGGTTTACATGGTCTTCTCACAGCGTTTATAATTATACTTATCAGAATGCCAGTCCTTCGGAAAATCATGTACTTTCGACTCTCCGAATGACACCTGTATTTCATTATCAACAGGGTTTGATTGTAAAATGAAATTCATGAATCTCAGATGAGATAACTCTGACTAGTGTCATTTATACCTCTACCTCTTCTGTTCTTACGTGCTTTAGCCATATATTTAGCTGACCCTGTGATAAAAATGAATACATATTTACGGTCAGGAACTAGCAAATTACGTGCAAAAAATGTTTAACACTCTACCTTTTCATTATGGCCACAATAAATTTCATCCATCTTAAAATACAGGAACTAATGAAATAAGAGTAAAGCCAGAAAACTTTTTTCGGAATTACATCGGTCATTATATCATCATTTAGTCAGACCGTTGATTATTATTTTTCGACTAATGCTCGTTGGTAGAGCAAAATAGTTTTCTTGTTGTAAAACGGATTAATGAGGTATTTTTTTTTACCGGGTAGGATATTGACTTTGTTTCGTCTCAAGATATTTTGAATTAGAATTTTACAGTTGCCGTCTTCGTATCGTAATATTTATTTACAGTTGTACAAAGTCATTCCCTTAAAAATATGATACATTACTGGCCAAAAATTAAGTTACAAAAATCGAACAACTAGGAAAAATAGATAACTCTCTTTTGTTTATTTTTCTTTGTGTCGGTATCGAATGAACACTCGTGATTTTTTTAAAAAACCGTGTTAACATTTAGCAGCAACAGAAACCAATTCTAAATTTCCTTAAGAACTTGAAAGATCTCTACATTGGAGTACTACATATTTCGTAAGTGATATTTACCTAGAAACTAAAATCTCATTAAAAGGTACCTTTATATTTTCAGCCCTACCGCTAACTAGAAGTTGACAATGGGTGTGGACGTTATAATACAATCACACTCGACGTGACGCCCAGAATCAGTACGGACCAATCAGAAAGCAGCATATCCTGACGAATGACGTAACGCTCAAGACACTTTGTCATTGGTTGACATCGGTGTGACGTAGTACAGTAATATAAACTCTCTGATTGGACAATATTAACCAATCAAAATGACGCAAAAGAACACATGTGATTGGTTAAAACTGGGCTTTCTGATTGGCCGAAAATACGAGACGATGATTGGGCAATTATTACCTGAGTTGTTGACGTCACATGCGCATCACACTCAACTTGGCCCGACTTACTCACGCATACCTATTAGATCGTTTGTTGAATACCAGTTATATTTTGATTTTGATACATATATTTTTGTTTTTGTTAAACACAATAAATAAGGTAAGTCAAAAATGATTTGTCAAGTAACGTCTTGTCAATTCTATTTTTCGTTAATTTAGGATCTGTTACTTAACGGGAAATTTATTAGCAGTATTTATATCTTCTACACAGCCAGTGTAAAACTATAACCTTTAACACCTGATTCGTACAGATGAGATGAATAAAAAATAATTCGGCGACAGCATTCGCTTAATTGTCGTAGCGAAAGTACAAACAGAAAAATTACGATCCCTATAGCTGTGATTTTATAGAGTTTTAGGGCTGCAATCAGTGTTTATGTAGGCTGCTTGTTCGAATATTACAATTTTATAAGCATTATCAGATGCGGCTTTTTAACGTTCCGAAACCGAACGATTCATGCGTTCTCTTAAGCAAGGTAGGCTAATAAAATTACTTATTTTCAATCCAATTTGTCAGTAAACTAAAATGCTGGCTGTTACAATTGTTGTGCAATGAAAGTTGTGTTTTAGGTAAGCAGCGGACAAGGTGGTTTGAACCTCTAAAATCTTTTCTGAGTGAGATGAGTTGAGTTGGTTTACATGGTCTTCTCACAGCGTTTATAATTATACTTATCAGAATGCCAGTCCTTCGGAAAATCATGTACTTTCGACTCTCCGAATGACACCTGTATTTCATTATCAACAGGGTTTGATTGTAAAATGAAATTCATGAATCTCAGATGAGATAACTCTGACTAGTGTCATTTATACCTCTACCTCTTCTGTTCTTACGTGCTTTAGCCATATATTTAGCTGACCCTGTGATAAAAATGAATACATATTTACGGTCAGGAACTAGCAAATTACGTGCAAAAAATGTTTAACACTCTACCTTTTCATTATGGCCACAATAAATTTCATCCATCTTAAAATACAGGAACTAATGAAATAAGAGTAAAGCCAGAAAACTTTTTTCGGAATTACATCGGTCATTATATCATCATTTAGTCAGACCGTTGATTATTATTTTTCGACTAATGCTCGTTGGTAGAGCAAAATAGTTTTCTTGTTGTAAAACGGATTAATGAGGTATTTTTTTTTACCGGGTAGGATATTGACTTTGTTTCGTCTCAAGATATTTTGAATTAGAATTTTACAGTTGCCGTCTTCGTATCGTAATATTTATTTACAGTTGTACAAAGTCATTCCCTTAAAAATATGATACATTACTGGCCAAAAATTAAGTTACAAAAATCGAACAACTAGGAAAAATAGATAACTCTCTTTTGTTTATTTTTCTTTGTGTCGGTATCGAATGAACACTCGTGATTTTTTTAAAAAACCGTGTTAACATTTAGCAGCAACAGAAACCAATTCTAAATTTCCTTAAGAACTTGAAAGATCTCTACATTGGAGTACTACATATTTCGTAAGTGATATTTACCTAGAAACTAAAATCTCATTAAAAGGTACCTTTATATTTTCAGCCCTACCGCTAACTAGAAGTTGACAATGGGTGTGGACGTTATAATACAATCACACTCGACGTGACGCCCAGAATCAGTACGGACCAATCAGAAAGCAGCATATCCTGACGAATGACGTAACGCTCAAGACACTTTGTCATTGGTTGACATCGGTGTGACGTAGTACAGTAATATAAACTCTCTGATTGGACAATATTAACCAATCAAAATGACGCAAAAGAACACATGTGATTGGTTAAAACTGGGCTTTCTGATTGGCCGAAAATACGAGACGATGATTGGGCAATTATTACCTGAGTTGTTGACGTCACATGCGCATCACACTCAACTTGGCCCGACTTACTCACGCATACCTATTAGATCGTTTGTTGAATACCAGTTATATTTTGATTTTGATACATATATTTTTGTTTTTGTTAAACACAATAAATAAGGTAAGTCAAAAATGATTTGTCAAGTAACGTCTTGTCAATTCTATTTTTCGTTAATTTAGGATCTGTTACTTAACGGGAAATTTATTAGCAGTATTTATATCTTCTACACAGCCAGTGTAAAACTATAACCTTTAACACCTGATTCGTACAGATGAGATGAATAAAAAATAATTCGGCGACAGCATTCGCTTAATTGTCGTAGCGAAAGTACAAACAGAAAAATTACGATCCCTATAGCTGTGATTTTATAGAGTTTTAGGGCTGCAATCAGTGTTTATGTAGGCTGCTTGTTCGAATATTACAATTTTATAAGCATTATCAGATGCGGCTTTTTAACGTTCCGAAACCGAACGATTCATGCGTTCTCTTAAGCAAGGTAGGCTAATAAAATTACTTATTTTCAATCCAATTTGTCAGTAAACTAAAATGCTGGCTGTTACAATTGTTGTGCAATGAAAGTTGTGTTTTAGGTAAGCAGCGGACAAGGTGGTTTGAACCTCTAAAATCTTTTCTGAGTGAGATGAGTTGAGTTGGTTTACATGGTCTTCTCACAGCGTTTATAATTATACTTATCAGAATGCCAGTCCTTCGGAAAATCATGTACTTTCGACTCTCCGAATGACACCTGTATTTCATTATCAACAGGGTTTGATTGTAAAATGAAATTCATGAATCTCAGATGAGATAACTCTGACTAGTGTCATTTATACCTCTACCTCTTCTGTTCTTACGTGCTTTAGCCATATATTTAGCTGACCCTGTGATAAAAATGAATACATATTTACGGTCAGGAACTAGCAAATTACGTGCAAAAAATGTTTAACACTCTACCTTTTCATTATGGCCACAATAAATTTCATCCATCTTAAAATACAGGAACTAATGAAATAAGAGTAAAGCCAGAAAACTTTTTTCGGAATTACATCGGTCATTATATCATCATTTAGTCAGACCGTTGATTATTATTTTTCGACTAATGCTCGTTGGTAGAGCAAAATAGTTTTCTTGTTGTAAAACGGATTAATGAGGTATTTTTTTTACCGGGTAGGATATTGACTTTGTTTCGTCTCAAGATATTTTGAATTAGAATTTTACAGTTGCCGTCTTCGTATCGTAATATTTATTTACAGTTGTACAAAGTCATTCCCTTAAAAATATGATACATTACTGGCCAAAAATTAAGTTACAAAAATCGAACAACTAGGAAAAATAGATAACTCTCTTTTGTTTATTTTTCTTTGTGTCGGTATCGAATGAACACTCGTGATTTTTTTAAAAAACCGTGTTAACATTTAGCAGCAACAGAAACCAATTCTAAATTGCCTTAAGAACTTGAAAGATCTCTACATTGGAGTACTACATATTTCGTAAGTGATATTTACCTAGAAACTAAAATCTCATTAAAAGGTACCGTTATATTTTCAGCCCTACCGCTAACTAGAAGTTGACAATGGGTGTGGACGTTATAATACAATCACACTCGACGTGACGCCCAGAATCAGTACGGACCAATCAGAAAGCAGCATATCCTGACGAATGACGTAACGCTCAAGACACTTTGTCATTGGTTGACATCGGTGTGACGTAGTACAGTAATATAAACTCTCTGATTGGACAATATTAACCAATCAAAATGACGCAAAAGAACACATGTGATTGGTTAAAACTGGGCTTTCTGATTGGCCGAAAATACGAGACGATGATTGGGCAATTATTACCTGAGTTGTTGACGTCACATGCGCATCACACTCAACTTGGCCCGACTTACTCACGCATACCTATTAGATCGTTTGTTGAATACCAGTTATATTTTGATACATATATTTTTGTTTTTGTTAAACACAATAAATAAGGTAAGTCAAAAATGATTTGTCAAGTAACGTCTTGTCAATTCTATTTTTCGTTAATTTAGGATCTGTTACTTAACGGGAAATTTATTAGCAGTATTTATATCTTCTACACAGCCAGTGTAAAACTATAACCTTTAACACCTGATTCGTACAGATGAGATGAATAAAAAATAATTCGGCGACAGCATTCGCTTAATTGTCGTAGCGAAAGTACAAACAGAAAAATTACGATCCCTATAGCTGTGATTTTATAGAGTTTTAGGGCTGCAATCAGTGTTTATGTAGGCTGCTTGTTCGAATATTACAATTTTATAAGCATTATCAGATGCGGCTTTTTAACGTTCCGAAACCGAACGATTCATGCGTTCTCTTAAGCAAGGTAGGCTAATAAAATTACTTATTTTCAATCCAATTTGTCAGTAAACTAAAATGCTGGCTGTTACAATTGTTGTGCAATGAAAGTTGTGTTTTAGGTAAGCAGCGGACAAGGTGGTTTGAACCTCTAAAATCTTTTCTGAGTGAGATGAGTTGAGTTGGTTTACATGGTCTTCTCACAGCGTTTATAATTATACTTATCAGAATGCCAGTCCTTCGGAAAATCATGTACTTTCGACTCTCCGAATGACACCTGTATTTCATTATCAACAGGGTTTGATTGTAAAATGAAATTCATGAATCTCAGATGAGATAACTCTGACTAGTGTCATTTATACCTCTACCTCTTCTGTTCTTACGTGCTTTAGCCATATATTTAGCTGACCCTGTGATAAAAATGAATACATATTTACGGTCAGGAACTAGCAAATTACGTGCAAAAAATGTTTAACACTCTACCTTTTCATTATGGCCACAATAAATTTCATCCATCTTAAAATACAGGAACTAATGAAATAAGAGTAAAGCCAGAAAACTTTTTTCGGAATTACATCGGTCATTATATCATCATTTAGTCAGACCGTTGATTATTATTTTTCGACTAATGCTCGTTGGTAGAGCAAAATAGTTTTCTTGTTGTAAAACGGATTAATGAGGTATTTTTTTTTACCGGGTAGGATATTGACTTTGTTTCGTCTCAAGATATTTTGAATTAGAATTTTACAGTTGCCGTCTTCGTATCGTAATATTTATTTACAGTTGTACAAAGTCATTCCCTTAAAAATATGATACATTACTGGCCAAAAATTAAGTTACAAAAATCGAACAACTAGGAAAAATAGATAACTCTCTTTTGTTTATTTTTCTTTGTGTCGGTATCGAATGAACACTCGTGATTTTTTTAAAAAACCGTGTTAACATTTAGCAGCAACAGAAACCAATTCTAAATTTCCTTAAGAACTTGAAAGATCTCTACATTGGAGTACTACATATTTCGTAAGTGATATTTACCTAGAAACTAAAATCTCATTAAAAGGTACCTTTATATTTTCAGCCCTACCGCTAACTAGAAGTTGACAATGGGTGTGGACGTTATAATACAATCACACTCGACGTGACGCCCAGAATCAGTACGGACCAATCAGAAAGCAGCATATCCTGACGAATGACGTAACGCTCAAGACACTTTGTCATTGGTTGACATCGGTGTGACGTAGTACAGTAATATAAACTCTCTGATTGGACAATATTAACCAATCAAAATGACGCAAAAGAACACATGTGATTGGTTAAAACTGGGCTTTCTGATTGGCCGAAAATACGAGACGATGATTGGGCAATTATTACCTGAGTTGTTGACGTCACATGCGCATCACACTCAACTTGGCCCGACTTACTCACGCATACCTATTAGATCGTTTGTTGAATACCAGTTATATTTTGATTTTGATACATATATTTTTGTTTTTGTTAAACACAATAAATAAGGTAAGTCAAAAATGATTTGTCAAGTAACGTCTTGTCAATTCTATTTTTCGTTAATTTAGGATCTGTTACTTAACGGGAAATTTATTAGCAGTATTTATATCTTCTACACAGCCAGTGTAAAACTATAACCTTTAACACCTGATTCGTACAGATGAGATGAATAAAAAATAATTCGGCGACAGCATTCGCTTAATTGTCGTAGCGAAAGTACAAACAGAAAAATTACGATCCCTATAGCTGTGATTTTATAGAGTTTTAGGGCTGCAATCAGTGTTTATGTAGGCTGCTTGTTCGAATATTACAATTTTATAAGCATTATCAGATGCGGCTTTTTAACGTTCCGAAACCGAACGATTCATGCGTTCTCTTAAGCAAGGTAGGCTAATAAAATTACTTATTTTCAATCCAATTTGTCAGTAAACTAAAATGCTGGCTGTTACAATTGTTGTGCAATGAAAGTTGTGTTTTAGGTAAGCAGCGGACAAGGTGGTTTGAACCTCTAAAATCTTTTCTGAGTGAGATGAGTTGAGTTGGTTTACATGGTCTTCTCACAGCGTTTATAATTATACTTATCAGAATGCCAGTCCTTCGGAAAATCATGTACTTTCGACTCTCCGAATGACACCTGTATTTCATTATCAACAGGGTTTGATTGTAAAATGAAATTCATGAATCTCAGATGAGATAACTCTGACTAGTGTCATTTATACCTCTACCTCTTCTGTTCTTACGTGCTTTAGCCATATATTTAGCTGACCCTGTGATAAAAATGAATACATATTTACGGTCAGGAACTAGCAAATTACGTGCAAAAAATGTTTAACACTCTACCTTTTCATTATGGCCACAATAAATTTCATCCATCTTAAAATACAGGAACTAATGAAATAAGAGTAAAGCCAGAAAACTTTTTTCGGAATTACATCGGTCATTATATCATCATTTAGTCAGACCGTTGATTATTATTTTTCGACTAATGCTCGTTGGTAGAGCAAAATAGTTTTCTTGTTGTAAAACGGATTAATGAGGTATTTTTTTTTACCGGGTAGGATATTGACTTTGTTTCGTCTCAAGATATTTTGAATTAGAATTTTACAGTTGCCGTCTTCGTATCGTAATATTTATTTACAGTTGTACAAAGTCATTCCCTTAAAAATATGATACATTACTGGCCAAAAATTAAGTTACAAAAATCGAACAACTAGGAAAAATAGATAACTCTCTTTTGTTTATTTTTCTTTGTGTCGGTATCGAATGAACACTCGTGATTTTTTTAAAAAACCGTGTTAACATTTAGCAGCAACAGAAACCAATTCTAAATTTCCTTAAGAACTTGAAAGATCTCTACATTGGAGTACTACATATTTCGTAAGTGATATTTACCTAGAAACTAAAATCTCATTAAAAGGTACCTTTATATTTTCAGCCCTACCGCTAACTAGAAGTTGACAATGGGTGTGGACGTTATAATACAATCACACTCGACGTGACGCCCAGAATCAGTACGGACCAATCAGAAAGCAGCATATCCTGACGAATGACGTAACGCTCAAGACACTTTGTCATTGGTTGACATCGGTGTGACGTAGTACAGTAATATAAACTCTCTGATTGGACAATATTAACCAATCAAAATGACGCAAAAGAACACATGTGATTGGTTAAAACTGGGCTTTCTGATTGGCCGAAAATACGAGACGATGATTGGGCAATTATTACCTGAGTTGTTGACGTCACATGCGCATCACACTCAACTTGGCCCGACTTACTCACGCATACCTATTAGATCGTTTGTTGAATACCAGTTATATTTTGATACATATATTTTTGTTTTTGTTAAACACAATAAATAAGGTAAGTCAAAAATGATTTGTCAAGTAACGTCTTGTCAATTCTATTTTTCGTTAATTTAGGATCTGTTACTTAACGGGAAATTTATTAGCAGTATTTATATCTTCTACACAGCCAGTGTAAAACTATAACCTTTAACACCTGATTCGTACAGATGAGATGAATAAAAAATAATTCGGCGACAGCATTCGCTTAATTGTCGTAGCGAAAGTACAAACAGAAAAATTACGATCCCTATAGCTGTGATTTTATAGAGTTTTAGGGCTGCAATCAGTGTTTATGTAGGCTGCTTGTTCGAATATTACAATTTTATAAGCATTATCAGATGCGGCTTTTTAACGTTCCGAAACCGAACGATTCATGCGTTCTCTTAAGCAAGGTAGGCTAATAAAATTACTTATTTTCAATCCAATTTGTCAGTAAACTAAAATGCTGGCTGTTACAATTGTTGTGCAATGAAAGTTGTGTTTTAGGTAAGCAGCGGACAAGGTGGTTTGAACCTCTAAAATCTTTTCTGAGTGAGATGAGTTGAGTTGGTTTACATGGTCTTCTCACAGCGTTTATAATTATACTTATCAGAATGCCAGTCCTTCGGAAAATCATGTACTTTCGACTCTCCGAATGACACCTGTATTTCATTATCAACAGGGTTTGATTGTAAAATGAAATTCATGAATCTCAGATGAGATAACTCTGACTAGTGTCATTTATACCTCTACCTCTTCTGTTCTTACGTGCTTTAGCCATATATTTAGCTGACCCTGTGATAAAAATGAATACATATTTACGGTCAGGAACTAGCAAATTACGTGCAAAAAATGTTTAACACTCTACCTTTTCATTATGGCCACAATAAATTTCATCCATCTTAAAATACAGGAACTAATGAAATAAGAGTAAAGCCAGAAAACTTTTTTCGGAATTACATCGGTCATTATATCATCATTTAGTCAGACCGTTGATTATTATTTTTCGACTAATGCTCGTTGGTAGAGCAAAATAGTTTTCTTGTTGTAAAACGGATTAATGAGGTATTTTTTTTTACCGGGTAGGATATTGACTTTGTTTCGTCTCAAGATATTTTGAATTAGAATTTTACAGTTGCCGTCTTCGTATCGTAATATTTATTTACAGTTGTACAAAGTCATTCCCTTAAAAATATGATACATTACTGGCCAAAAATTAAGTTACAAAAATCGAACAACTAGGAAAAATAGATAACTCTCTTTTGTTTATTTTTCTTTGTGTCGGTATCGAATGAACACTCGTGATTTTTTTAAAAAACCGTGTTAACATTTAGCAGCAACAGAAACCAATTCTAAATTTCCTTAAGAACTTGAAAGATCTCTACATTGGAGTACTACATATTTCGTAAGTGATATTTACCTAGAAACTAAAATCTCATTAAAAGGTACCTTTATATTTTCAGCCCTACCGCTAACTAGAAGTTGACAATGGGTGTGGACGTTATAATACAATCACACTCGACGTGACGCCCAGAATCAGTACGGACCAATCAGAAAGCAGCATATCCTGACGAATGACGTAACGCTCAAGACACTTTGTCATTGGTTGACATCGGTGTGACGTAGTACAGTAATATAAACTCTCTGATTGGACAATATTAACCAATCAAAATGACGCAAAAGAACACATGTGATTGGTTAAAACTGGGCTTTCTGATTGGCCGAAAATACGAGACGATGATTGGGCAATTATTACCTGAGTTGTTGACGTCACATGCGCATCACACTCAACTTGGCCCGACTTACTCACGCATACCTATTAGATCGTTTGTTGAATACCAGTTATATTTTGATTTTGATACATATATTTTTGTTTTTGTTAAACACAATAAATAAGGTAAGTCAAAAATGATTTGTCAAGTAACGTCTTGTCAATTCTATTTTTCGTTAATTTAGGATCTGTTACTTAACGGGAAATTTATTAGCAGTATTTATATCTTCTACACAGCCAGTGTAAAACTATAACCTTTAACACCTGATTCGTACAGATGAGATGAATAAAAAATAATTCGGCGACAGCATTCGCTTAATTGTCGTAGCGAAAGTACAAACAGAAAAATTACGATCCCTATAGCTGTGATTTTATAGAGTTTTAGGGCTGCAATCAGTGTTTATGTAGGCTGCTTGTTCGAATATTACAATTTTATAAGCATTATCAGATGCGGCTTTTTAACGTTCCGAAACCGAACGATTCATGCGTTCTCTTAAGCAAGGTAGGCTAATAAAATTACTTATTTTCAATCCAATTTGTCAGTAAACTAAAATGCTGGCTGTTACAATTGTTGTGCAATGAAAGTTGTGTTTTAGGTAAGCAGCGGACAAGGTGGTTTGAACCTCTAAAATCTTTTCTGAGTGAGATGAGTTGAGTTGGTTTACATGGTCTTCTCACAGCGTTTATAATTATACTTATCAGAATGCCAGTCCTTCGGAAAATCATGTACTTTCGACTCTCCGAATGACACCTGTATTTCATTATCAACAGGGTTTGATTGTAAAATGAAATTCATGAATCTCAGATGAGATAACTCTGACTAGTGTCATTTATACCTCTACCTCTTCTGTTCTTACGTGCTTTAGCCATATATTTAGCTGACCCTGTGATAAAAATGAATACATATTTACGGTCAGGAACTAGCAAATTACGTGCAAAAAATGTTTAACACTCTACCTTTTCATTATGGCCACAATAAATTTCATCCATCTTAAAATACAGGAACTAATGAAATAAGAGTAAAGCCAGAAAACTTTTTTCGGAATTACATCGGTCATTATATCATCATTTAGTCAGACCGTTGATTATTATTTTTCGACTAATGCTCGTTGGTAGAGCAAAATAGTTTTCTTGTTGTAAAACGGATTAATGAGGTATTTTTTTTTACCGGGTAGGATATTGACTTTGTTTCGTCTCAAGATATTTTGAATTAGAATTTTACAGTTGCCGTCTTCGTATCGTAATATTTATTTACAGTTGTACAAAGTCATTCCCTTAAAAATATGATACATTACTGGCCAAAAATTAAGTTACAAAAATCGAACAACTAGGAAAAATAGATAACTCTCTTTTGTTTATTTTTCTTTGTGTCGGTATCGAATGAACACTCGTGATTTTTTTAAAAAACCGTGTTAACATTTAGCAGCAACAGAAACCAATTCTAAATTTCCTTAAGAACTTGAAAGATCTCTACATTGGAGTACTACATATTTCGTAAGTGATATTTACCTAGAAACTAAAATCTCATTAAAAGGTACCTTTATATTTTCAGCCCTACCGCTAACTAGAAGTTGACAATGGGTGTGGACGTTATAATACAATCACACTCGACGTGACGCCCAGAATCAGTACGGACCAATCAGAAAGCAGCATATCCTGACGAATGACGTAACGCTCAAGACACTTTGTCATTGGTTGACATCGGTGTGACGTAGTACAGTAATATAAACTCTCTGATTGGACAATATTAACCAATCAAAATGACGCAAAAGAACACATGTGATTGGTTAAAACTGGGCTTTCTGATTGGCCGAAAATACGAGACGATGATTGGGCAATTATTACCTGAGTTGTTGACGTCACATGCGCATCACACTCAACTTGGCCCGACTTACTCACGCATACCTATTAGATCGTTTGTTGAATACCAGTTATATTTTGATACATATATTTTTGTTTTTGTTAAACACAATAAATAAGGTAAGTCAAAAATGATTTGTCAAGTAACGTCTTGTCAATTCTATTTTTCGTTAATTTAGGATCTGTTACTTAACGGGAAATTTATTAGCAGTATTTATATCTTCTACACAGCCAGTGTAAAACTATAACCTTTAACACCTGATTCGTACAGATGAGATGAATAAAAAATAATTCGGCGACAGCATTCGCTTAATTGTCGTAGCGAAAGTACAAACAGAAAAATTACGATCCCTATAGCTGTGATTTTATAGAGTTTTAGGGCTGCAATCAGTGTTTATGTAGGCTGCTTGTTCGAATATTACAATTTTATAAGCATTATCAGATGCGGCTTTTTAACGTTCCGAAACCGAACGATTCATGCGTTCTCTTAAGCAAGGTAGGCTAATAAAATTACTTATTTTCAATCCAATTTGTCAGTAAACTAAAATGCTGGCTGTTACAATTGTTGTGCAATGAAAGTTGTGTTTTAGGTAAGCAGCGGACAAGGTGGTTTGAACCTCTAAAATCTTTTCTGAGTGAGATGAGTTGAGTTGGTTTACATGGTCTTCTCACAGCGTTTATAATTATACTTATCAGAATGCCAGTCCTTCGGAAAATCATGTACTTTCGACTCTCCGAATGACACCTGTATTTCATTATCAACAGGGTTTGATTGTAAAATGAAATTCATGAATCTCAGATGAGATAACTCTGACTAGTGTCATTTATACCTCTACCTCTTCTGTTCTTACGTGCTTTAGCCATATATTTAGCTGACCCTGTGATAAAAATGAATACATATTTACGGTCAGGAACTAGCAAATTACGTGCAAAAAATGTTTAACACTCTACCTTTTCATTATGGCCACAATAAATTTCATCCATCTTAAAATACAGGAACTAATGAAATAAGAGTAAAGCCAGAAAACTTTTTTCGGAATTACATCGGTCATTATATCATCATTTAGTCAGACCGTTGATTATTATTTTTCGACTAATGCTCGTTGGTAGAGCAAAATAGTTTTCTTGTTGTAAAACGGATTAATGAGGTATTTTTTTTTACCGGGTAGGATATTGACTTTGTTTCGTCTCAAGATATTTTGAATTAGAATTTTACAGTTGCCGTCTTCGTATCGTAATATTTATTTACAGTTGTACAAAGTCATTCCCTTAAAAATATGATACATTACTGGCCAAAAATTAAGTTACAAAAATCGAACAACTAGGAAAAATAGATAACTCTCTTTTGTTTATTTTTCTTTGTGTCGGTATCGAATGAACACTCGTGATTTTTTTAAAAAACCGTGTTAACATTTAGCAGCAACAGAAACCAATTCTAAATTTCCTTAAGAACTTGAAAGATCTCTACATTGGAGTACTACATATTTCGTAAGTGATATTTACCTAGAAACTAAAATCTCATTAAAAGGTACCTTTATATTTTCAGCCCTACCGCTAACTAGAAGTTGACAATGGGTGTGGACGTTATAATACAATCACACTCGACGTGACGCCCAGAATCAGTACGGACCAATCAGAAAGCAGCATATCCTGACGAATGACGTAACGCTCAAGACACTTTGTCATTGGTTGACATCGGTGTGACGTAGTACAGTAATATAAACTCTCTGATTGGACAATATTAACCAATCAAAATGACGCAAAAGAACACATGTGATTGGTTAAAACTGGGCTTTCTGATTGGCCGAAAATACGAGACGATGATTGGGCAATTATTACCTGAGTTGTTGACGTCACATGCGCATCACACTCAACTTGGCCCGACTTACTCACGCATACCTATTAGATCGTTTGTTGAATACCAGTTATATTTTGATACATATATTTTTGTTTTTGTTAAACACAATAAATAAGGTAAGTCAAAAATGATTTGTCAAGTAACGTCTTGTCAATTCTATTTTTCGTTAATTTAGGATCTGTTACTTAACGGGAAATTTATTAGCAGTATTTATATCTTCTACACAGCCAGTGTAAAACTATAACCTTTAACACCTGATTCGTACAGATGAGATGAATAAAAAATAATTCGGCGACAGCATTCGCTTAATTGTCGTAGCGAAAGTACAAACAGAAAAATTACGATCCCTATAGCTGTGATTTTATAGAGTTTTAGGGCTGCAATCAGTGTTTATGTAGGCTGCTTGTTCGAATATTACAATTTTATAAGCATTATCAGATGCGGCTTTTTAACGTTCCGAAACCGAACGATTCATGCGTTCTCTTAAGCAAGGTAGGCTAATAAAATTACTTATTTTCAATCCAATTTGTCAGTAAACTAAAATGCTGGCTGTTACAATTGTTGTGCAATGAAAGTTGTGTTTTAGGTAAGCAGCGGACAAGGTGGTTTGAACCTCTAAAATCTTTTCTGAGTGAGATGAGTTGAGTTGGTTTACATGGTCTTCTCACAGCGTTTATAATTATACTTATCAGAATGCCAGTCCTTCGGAAAATCATGTACTTTCGACTCTCCGAATGACACCTGTATTTCATTATCAACAGGGTTTGATTGTAAAATGAAATTCATGAATCTCAGATGAGATAACTCTGACTAGTGTCATTTATACCTCTACCTCTTCTGTTCTTACGTGCTTTAGCCATATATTTAGCTGACCCTGTGATAAAAATGAATACATATTTACGGTCAGGAACTAGCAAATTACGTGCAAAAAATGTTTAACACTCTACCTTTTCATTATGGCCACAATAAATTTCATCCATCTTAAAATACAGGAACTAATGAAATAAGAGTAAAGCCAGAAAACTTTTTTCGGAATTACATCGGTCATTATATCATCATTTAGTCAGACCGTTGATTATTATTTTTCGACTAATGCTCGTTGGTAGAGCAAAATAGTTTTCTTGTTGTAAAACGGATTAATGAGGTATTTTTTTTTACCGGGTAGGATATTGACTTTGTTTCGTCTCAAGATATTTTGAATTAGAATTTTACAGTTGCCGTCTTCGTATCGTAATATTTATTTACAGTTGTACAAAGTCATTCCCTTAAAAATATGATACATTACTGGCCAAAAATTAAGTTACAAAAATCGAACAACTAGGAAAAATAGATAACTCTCTTTTGTTTATTTTTCTTTGTGTCGGTATCGAATGAACACTCGTGATTTTTTTAAAAAACCGTGTTAACATTTAGCAGCAACAGAAACCAATTCTAAATTTCCTTAAGAACTTGAAAGATCTCTACATTGGAGTACTACATATTTCGTAAGTGATATTTACCTAGAAACTAAAATCTCATTAAAAGGTACCTTTATATTTTCAGCCCTACCGCTAACTAGAAGTTGACAATGGGTGTGGACGTTATAATACAATCACACTCGACGTGACGCCCAGAATCAGTACGGACCAATCAGAAAGCAGCATATCCTGACGAATGACGTAACGCTCAAGACACTTTGTCATTGGTTGACATCGGTGTGACGTAGTACAGTAATATAAACTCTCTGATTGGACAATATTAACCAATCAAAATGACGCAAAAGAACACATGTGATTGGTTAAAACTGGGCTTTCTGATTGGCCGAAAATACGAGACGATGATTGGGCAATTATTACCTGAGTTGTTGACGTCACATGCGCATCACACTCAACTTGGCCCGACTTACTCACGCATACCTATTAGATCGTTTGTTGAATACCAGTTATATTTTGATTTTGATACATATATTTTTGTTTTTGTTAAACACAATAAATAAGGTAAGTCAAAAATGATTTGTCAAGTAACGTCTTGTCAATTCTATTTTTCGTTAATTTAGGATCTGTTACTTAACGGGAAATTTATTAGCAGTATTTATATCTTCTACACAGCCAGTGTAAAACTATAACCTTTAACACCTGATTCGTACAGATGAGATGAATAAAAAATAATTCGGCGACAGCATTCGCTTAATTGTCGTAGCGAAAGTACAAACAGAAAAATTACGATCCCTATAGCTGTGATTTTATAGAGTTTTAGGGCTGCAATCAGTGTTTATGTAGGCTGCTTGTTCGAATATTACAATTTTAGAAGCATTATCAGATGCGGCTTTTTAACGTTCCGAAACCGAACGATTCATGCGTTCTCTTAAGCAAGGTAGGCTAATAAAATTACTTATTTTCAATCCAATTTGTCAGTAAACTAAAATGCTGGCTGTTACAATTGTTGTGCAATGAAAGTTGTGTTTTAGGTAAGCAGCGGACAAGGTGGTTTGAACCTCTAAAATCTTTTCTGAGTGAGATGAGTTGAGTTGGTTTACATGGTCTTCTCACAGCGTTTATAATTATACTTATCAGAATGCCAGTCCTTCGGAAAATCATGTACTTTCGACTCTCCGAATGACACCTGTATTTCATTATCAACAGGGTTTGATTGTAAAATGAAATTCATGAATCTCAGATGAGATAACTCTGACTAGTGTCATTTATACCTCTACCTCTTCTGTTCTTACGTGCTTTAGCCATATATTTAGCTGACCCTGTGATAAAAATGAATACATATTTACGGTCAGGAACTAGCAAATTACGTGCAAAAAATGTTTAACACTCTACCTTTTCATTATGGCCACAATAAATTTCATCCATCTTAAAATACAGGAACTAATGAAATAAGAGTAAAGCCAGAAAACTTTTTTCGGAATTACATCGGTCATTATATCATCATTTAGTCAGACCGTTGATTATTATTTTTCGACTAATGCTCGTTGGTAGAGCAAAATAGTTTTCTTGTTGTAAAACGGATTAATGAGGTATTTTTTTTTACCGGGTAGGATATTGACTTTGTTTCGTCTCAAGATATTTTGAATTAGAATTTTACAGTTGCCGTCTTCGTATCGTAATATTTATTTACAGTTGTACAAAGTCATTCCCTTAAAAATATGATACATTACTGGCCAAAAATTAAGTTACAAAAATCGAACAACTAGGAAAAATAGATAACTCTCTTTTGTTTATTTTTCTTTGTGTCGGTATCGAATGAACACTCGTGATTTTTTTAAAAAACCGTGTTAACATTTAGCAGCAACAGAAACCAATTCTAAATTTCCTTAAGAACTTGAAAGATCTCTACATTGGAGTACTACATATTTCGTAAGTGATATTTACCTAGAAACTAAAATCTCATTAAAAGGTACCTTTATATTTTCAGCCCTACCGCTAACTAGAAGTTGACAATGGGTGTGGACGTTATAATACAATCACACTCGACGTGACGCCCAGAATCAGTACGGACCAATCAGAAAGCAGCATATCCTGACGAATGACGTAACGCTCAAGACACTTTGTCATTGGTTGACATCGGTGT
Organism: Catonia carolina; assembly: GCA_035578175.1. Classification (NCBI taxonomy): domain Eukaryota; kingdom Metazoa; phylum Arthropoda; class Insecta; order Hemiptera; family Achilidae; genus Catonia; species Catonia carolina. The sequence continues at coordinate 23,293,452 of JAQMRL010000002.1, read as the reverse complement.
GACGTAGTACAGTAATATAAACTCTCTGATTGGACAATATTAACCAATCAAAATGACGCAAAAGAACACATGTGATTGGTTAAAACTGGGCTTTCTGATTGGCCGAAAATACGAGACGATGATTGGGCAATTATTACCTGAGTTGTTGACGTCACATGCGCATCACACTCAACTTGGCCCGACTTACTCACGCATACCTATTAGATCGTTTGTTGAATACCAGTTATATTTTGATTTTGATACATATATTTTTGTTTTTGTTAAACACAATAAATAAGGTAAGTCAAAAATGATTTGTCAAGTAACGTCTTGTCAATTCTATTTTTCGTTAATTTAGGATCTGTTACTTAACGGGAAATTTATTAGCAGTATTTATATCTTCTACACAGCCAGTGTAAAACTATAACCTTTAACACCTGATTCGTACAGATGAGATGAATAAAAAATAATTCGGCGACAGCATTCGCTTAATTGTCGTAGCGAAAGTACAAACAGAAAAATTACGATCCCTATAGCTGTGATTTTATAGAGTTTTAGGGCTGCAATCAGTGTTTATGTAGGCTGCTTGTTCGAATATTACAATTTTATAAGCATTATCAGATGCGGCTTTTTAACGTTCCGAAACCGAACGATTCATGCGTTCTCTTAAGCAAGGTAGGCTAATAAAATTACTTATTTTCAATCCAATTTGTCAGTAAACTAAAATGCTGGCTGTTACAATTGTTGTGCAATGAAAGTTGTGTTTTAGGTAAGCAGCGGACAAGGTGGTTTGAACCTCTAAAATCTTTTCTGAGTGAGATGAGTTGAGTTGGTTTACATGGTCTTCTCACAGCGTTTATAATTATACTTATCAGAATGCCAGTCCTTCGGAAAATCATGTACTTTCGACTCTCCGAATGACACCTGTATTTCATTATCAACAGGGTTTGATTGTAAAATGAAATTCATGAATCTCAGATGAGATAACTCTGACTAGTGTCATTTATACCTCTACCTCTTCTGTTCTTACGTGCTTTAGCCATATATTTAGCTGACCCTGTGATAAAAATGAATACATATTTACGGTCAGGAACTAGCAAATTACGTGCAAAAAATGTTTAACACTCTACCTTTTCATTATGGCCACAATAAATTTCATCCATCTTAAAATACAGGAACTAATGAAATAAGAGTAAAGCCAGAAAACTTTTTTCGGAATTACATCGGTCATTATATCATCATTTAGTCAGACCGTTGATTATTATTTTTCGACTAATGCTCGTTGGTAGAGCAAAATAGTTTTCTTGTTGTAAAACGGATTAATGAGGTATTTTTTTTTACCGGGTAGGATATTGACTTTGTTTCGTCTCAAGATATTTTGAATTAGAATTTTACAGTTGCCGTCTTCGTATCGTAATATTTATTTACAGTTGTACAAAGTCATTCCCTTAAAAATATGATACATTACTGGCCAAAAATTAAGTTACAAAAATCGAACAACTAGGAAAAATAGATAACTCTCTTTTGTTTATTTTTCTTTGTGTCGGTATCGAATGAACACTCGTGATTTTTTTAAAAAACCGTGTTAACATTTAGCAGCAACAGAAACCAATTCTAAATTTCCTTAAGAACTTGAAAGATCTCTACATTGGAGTACTACATATTTCGTAAGTGATATTTACCTAGAAACTAAAATCTCATTAAAAGGTACCTTTATATTTTCAGCCCTACCGCTAACTAGAAGTTGACAATGGGTGTGGACGTTATAATACAATCACACTCGACGTGACGCCCAGAATCAGTACGGACCAATCAGAAAGCAGCATATCCTGACGAATGACGTAACGCTCAAGACACTTTGTCATTGGTTGACATCGGTGTGACGTAGTACAGTAATATAAACTCTCTGATTGGACAATATTAACCAATCAAAATGACGCAAAAGAACACATGTGATTGGTTAAAACTGGGCTTTCTGATTGGCCGAAAATACGAGACGATGATTGGGCAATTATTACCTGAGTTGTTGACGTCACATGCGCATCACACTCAACTTGGCCCGACTTACTCACGCATACCTATTAGATCGTTTGTTGAATACCAGTTATATTTTGATACATATATTTTTGTTTTTGTTAAACACAATAAATAAGGTAAGTCAAAAATGATTTGTCAAGTAACGTCTTGTCAATTCTATTTTTCGTTAATTTAGGATCTGTTACTTAACGGGAAATTTATTAGCAGTATTTATATCTTCTACACAGCCAGTGTAAAACTATAACCTTTAACACCTGATTCGTACAGATGAGATGAATAAAAAATAATTCGGCGACAGCATTCGCTTAATTGTCGTAGCGAAAGTACAAACAGAAAAATTACGATCCCTATAGCTGTGATTTTATAGAGTTTTAGGGCTGCAATCAGTGTTTATGTAGGCTGCTTGTTCGAATATTACAATTTTATAAGCATTATCAGATGCGGCTTTTTAACGTTCCGAAACCGAACGATTCATGCGTTCTCTTAAGCAAGGTAGGCTAATAAAATTACTTATTTTCAATCCAATTTGTCAGTAAACTAAAATGCTGGCTGTTACAATTGTTGTGCAATGAAAGTTGTGTTTTAGGTAAGCAGCGGACAAGGTGGTTTGAACCTCTAAAATCTTTTCTGAGTGAGATGAGTTGAGTTGGTTTACATGGTCTTCTCACAGCGTTTATAATTATACTTATCAGAATGCCAGTCCTTCGGAAAATCATGTACTTTCGACTCTCCGAATGACACCTGTATTTCATTATCAACAGGGTTTGATTGTAAAATGAAATTCATGAATCTCAGATGAGATAACTCTGACTAGTGTCATTTATACCTCTACCTCTTCTGTTCTTACGTGCTTTAGCCATATATTTAGCTGACCCTGTGATAAAAATGAATACATATTTACGGTCAGGAACTAGCAAATTACGTGCAAAAAATGTTTAACACTCTACCTTTTCATTATGGCCACAATAAATTTCATCCATCTTAAAATACAGGAACTAATGAAATAAGAGTAAAGCCAGAAAACTTTTTTCGGAATTACATCGGTCATTATATCATCATTTAGTCAGACCGTTGATTATTATTTTTCGACTAATGCTCGTTGGTAGAGCAAAATAGTTTTCTTGTTGTAAAACGGATTAATGAGGTATTTTTTTTTACCGGGTAGGATATTGACTTTGTTTCGTCTCAAGATATTTTGAATTAGAATTTTACAGTTGCCGTCTTCGTATCGTAATATTTATTTACAGTTGTACAAAGTCATTCCCTTAAAAATATGATACATTACTGGCCAAAAATTAAGTTACAAAAATCGAACAACTAGGAAAAATAGATAACTCTCTTTTGTTTATTTTTCTTTGTGTCGGTATCGAATGAACACTCGTGATTTTTTTAAAAAACCGTGTTAACATTTAGCAGCAACAGAAACCAATTCTAAATTTCCTTAAGAACTTGAAAGATCTCTACATTGGAGTACTACATATTTCGTAAGTGATATTTACCTAGAAACTAAAATCTCATTAAAAGGTACCTTTATATTTTCAGCCCTACCGCTAACTAGAAGTTGACAATGGGTGTGGACGTTATAATACAATCACACTCGACGTGACGCCCAGAATCAGTACGGACCAATCAGAAAGCAGCATATCCTGACGAATGACGTAACGCTCAAGACACTTTGTCATTGGTTGACATCGGTGTGACGTAGTACAGTAATATAAACTCTCTGATTGGACAATATTAACCAATCAAAATGACGCAAAAGAACACATGTGATTGGTTAAAACTGGGCTTTCTGATTGGCCGAAAATACGAGACGATGATTGGGCAATTATTACCTGAGTTGTTGACGTCACATGCGCATCACACTCAACTTGGCCCGACTTACTCACGCATACCTATTAGATCGTTTGTTGAATACCAGTTATATTTTGATTTTGATACATATATTTTTGTTTTTGTTAAACACAATAAATAAGGTAAGTCAAAAATGATTTGTCAAGTAACGTCTTGTCAATTCTATTTTTCGTTAATTTAGGATCTGTTACTTAACGGGAAATTTATTAGCAGTATTTATATCTTCTACACAGCCAGTGTAAAACTATAACCTTTAACACCTGATTCGTACAGATGAGATGAATAAAAAATAATTCGGCGACAGCATTCGCTTAATTGTCGTAGCGAAAGTACAAACAGAAAAATTACGATCCCTATAGCTGTGATTTTATAGAGTTTTAGGGCTGCAATCAGTGTTTATGTAGGCTGCTTGTTCGAATATTACAATTTTAGAAGCATTATCAGATGCGGCTTTTTAACGTTCCGAAACCGAACGATTCATGCGTTCTCTTAAGCAAGGTAGGCTAATAAAATTACTTATTTTCAATCCAATTTGTCAGTAAACTAAAATGCTGGCTGTTACAATTGTTGTGCAATGAAAGTTGTGTTTTAGGTAAGCAGCGGACAAGGTGGTTTGAACCTCTAAAATCTTTTCTGAGTGAGATGAGTTGAGTTGGTTTACATGGTCTTCTCACAGCGTTTATAATTATACTTATCAGAATGCCAGTCCTTCGGAAAATCATGTACTTTCGACTCTCCGAATGACACCTGTATTTCATTATCAACAGGGTTTGATTGTAAAATGAAATTCATGAATCTCAGATGAGATAACTCTGACTAGTGTCATTTATACCTCTACCTCTTCTGTTCTTACGTGCTTTAGCCATATATTTAGCTGACCCTGTGATAAAAATGAATACATATTTACGGTCAGGAACTAGCAAATTACGTGCAAAAAATGTTTAACACTCTACCTTTTCATTATGGCCACAATAAATTTCATCCATCTTAAAATACAGGAACTAATGAAATAAGAGTAAAGCCAGAAAACTTTTTTCGGAATTACATCGGTCATTATATCATCATTTAGTCAGACCGTTGATTATTATTTTTCGACTAATGCTCGTTGGTAGAGCAAAATAGTTTTCTTGTTGTAAAACGGATTAATGAGGTATTTTTTTTTACCGGGTAGGATATTGACTTTGTTTCGTCTCAAGATATTTTGAATTAGAATTTTACAGTTGCCGTCTTCGTATCGTAATATTTATTTACAGTTGTACAAAGTCATTCCCTTAAAAATATGATACATTACTGGCCAAAAATTAAGTTACAAAAATCGAACAACTAGGAAAAATAGATAACTCTCTTTTGTTTATTTTTCTTTGTGTCGGTATCGAATGAACACTCGTGATTTTTTTAAAAAACCGTGTTAACATTTAGCAGCAACAGAAACCAATTCTAAATTTCCTTAAGAACTTGAAAGATCTCTACATTGGAGTACTACATATTTCGTAAGTGATATTTACCTAGAAACTAAAATCTCATTAAAAGGTACCTATATATTTTCAGCCCTACCGCTAACTAGAAGTTGACAATGGGTGTGGACGTTATAATACAATCACACTCGACGTGACGCCCAGAATCAGTACGGACCAATCAGAAAGCAGCATATCCTGACGAATGACGTAACGCTCAAGACACTTTGTCATTGGTTGACATCGGTGTGACGTAGTACAGTAATATAAACTCTCTGATTGGACAATATTAACCAATCAAAATGACGCAAAAGAACACATGTGATTGGTTAAAACTGGGCTTTCTGATTGGCCGAAAATACGAGACGATGATTGGGCAATTATTACCTGAGTTGTTGACGTCACATGCGCATCACACTCAACTTGGCCCGACTTACTCACGCATACCTATTAGATCGTTTGTTGAATACCAGTTATATTTTGATACATATATTTTTGTTTTTGTTAAACACAATAAATAAGGTAAGTCAAAAATGATTTGTCAAGTAACGTCTTGTCAATTCTATTTTTCGTTAATTTAGGATCTGTTACTTAACGGGAAATTTATTAGCAGTATTTATATCTTCTACACAGCCAGTGTAAAACTATAACCTTTAACACCTGATTCGTACAGATGAGATGAATAAAAAATAATTCGGCGACAGCATTCGCTTAATTGTCGTAGCGAAAGTACAAACAGAAAAATTACGATCCCTATAGCTGTGATTTTATAGAGTTTTAGGGCTGCAATCAGTGTTTATGTAGGCTGCTTGTTCGAATATTACAATTTTATAAGCATTATCAGATGCGGCTTTTTAACGTTCCGAAACCGAACGATTCATGCGTTCTCTTAAGCAAGGTAGGCTAATAAAATTACTTATTTTCAATCCAATTTGTCAGTAAACTAAAATGCTGGCTGTTACAATTGTTGTGCAATGAAAGTTGTGTTTTAGGTAAGCAGCGGACAAGGTGGTTTGAACCTCTAAAATCTTTTCTGAGTGAGATGAGTTGAGTTGGTTTACATGGTCTTCTCACAGCGTTTATAATTATACTTATCAGAATGCCAGTCCTTCGGAAAATCATGTACTTTCGACTCTCCGAATGACACCTGTATTTCATTATCAACAGGGTTTGATTGTAAAATGAAATTCATGAATCTCAGATGAGATAACTCTGACTAGTGTCATTTATACCTCTACCTCTTCTGTTCTTACGTGCTTTAGCCATATATTTAGCTGACCCTGTGATAAAAATGAATACATATTTACGGTCAGGAACTAGCAAATTACGTGCAAAAAATGTTTAACACTCTACCTTTTCATTATGGCCACAATAAATTTCATCCATCTTAAAATACAGGAACTAATGAAATAAGAGTAAAGCCAGAAAACTTTTTTCGGAATTACATCGGTCATTATATCATCATTTAGTCAGACCGTTGATTATTATTTTTCGACTAATGCTCGTTGGTAGAGCAAAATAGTTTTCTTGTTGTAAAACGGATTAATGAGGTATTTTTTTTTACCGGGTAGGATATTGACTTTGTTTCGTCTCAAGATATTTTGAATTAGAATTTTACAGTTGCCGTCTTCGTATCGTAATATTTATTTACAGTTGTACAAAGTCATTCCCTTAAAAATATGATACATTACTGGCCAAAAATTAAGTTACAAAAATCGAACAACTAGGAAAAATAGATAACTCTCTTTTGTTTATTTTTCTTTGTGTCGGTATCGAATGAACACTCGTGATTTTTTTAAAAAACCGTGTTAACATTTAGCAGCAACAGAAACCAATTCTAAATTTCCTTAAGAACTTGAAAGATCTCTACATTGGAGTACTACATATTTCGTAAGTGATATTTACCTAGAAACTAAAATCTCATTAAAAGGTACCTTTATATTTTCAGCCCTACCGCTAACTAGAAGTTGACAATGGGTGTGGACGTTATAATACAATCACACTCGACGTGACGCCCAGAATCAGTACGGACCAATCAGAAAGCAGCATATCCTGACGAATGACGTAACGCTCAAGACACTTTGTCATTGGTTGACATCGGTGTGACGTAGTACAGTAATATAAACTCTCTGATTGGACAATATTAACCAATCAAAATGACGCAAAAGAACACATGTGATTGGTTAAAACTGGGCTTTCTGATTGGCCGAAAATACGAGACGATGATTGGGCAATTATTACCTGAGTTGTTGACGTCACATGCGCATCACACTCAACTTGGCCCGACTTACTCACGCATACCTATTAGATCGTTTGTTGAATACCAGTTATATTTTGATACATATATTTTTGTTTTTGTTAAACACAATAAATAAGGTAAGTCAAAAATGATTTGTCAAGTAACGTCTTGTCAATTCTATTTTTCGTTAATTTAGGATCTGTTACTTAACGGGAAATTTATTAGCAGTATTTATATCTTCTACACAGCCAGTGTAAAACTATAACCTTTAACACCTGATTCGTACAGATGAGATGAATAAAAAATAATTCGGCGACAGCATTCGCTTAATTGTCGTAGCGAAAGTACAAACAGAAAAATTACGATCCCTATAGCTGTGATTTTATAGAGTTTTAGGGCTGCAATCAGTGTTTATGTAGGCTGCTTGTTCGAATATTACAATTTTATAAGCATTATCAGATGCGGCTTTTTAACGTTCCGAAACCGAACGATTCATGCGTTCTCTTAAGCAAGGTAGGCTAATAAAATTACTTATTTTCAATCCAATTTGTCAGTAAACTAAAATGCTGGCTGTTACAATTGTTGTGCAATGAAAGTTGTGTTTTAGGTAAGCAGCGGACAAGGTGGTTTGAACCTCTAAAATCTTTTCTGAGTGAGATGAGTTGAGTTGGTTTACATGGTCTTCTCACAGCGTTTATAATTATACTTATCAGAATGCCAGTCCTTCGGAAAATCATGTACTTTCGACTCTCCGAATGACACCTGTATTTCATTATCAACAGGGTTTGATTGTAAAATGAAATTCATGAATCTCAGATGAGATAACTCTGACTAGTGTCATTTATACCTCTACCTCTTCTGTTCTTACGTGCTTTAGCCATATATTTAGCTGACCCTGTGATAAAAATGAATACATATTTACGGTCAGGAACTAGCAAATTACGTGCAAAAAATGTTTAACACTCTACCTTTTCATTATGGCCACAATAAATTTCATCCATCTTAAAATACAGGAACTAATGAAATAAGAGTAAAGCCAGAAAACTTTTTTCGGAATTACATCGGTCATTATATCATCATTTAGTCAGACCGTTGATTATTATTTTTCGACTAATGCTCGTTGGTAGAGCAAAATAGTTTTCTTGTTGTAAAACGGATTAATGAGGTATTTTTTTTTACCGGGTAGGATATTGACTTTGTTTCGTCTCAAGATATTTTGAATTAGAATTTTACAGTTGCCGTCTTCGTATCGTAATATTTATTTACAGTTGTACAAAGTCATTCCCTTAAAAATATGATACATTACTGGCCAAAAATTAAGTTACAAAAATCGAACAACTAGGAAAAATAGATAACTCTCTTTTGTTTATTTTTCTTTGTGTCGGTATCGAATGAACACTCGTGATTTTTTTAAAAAACCGTGTTAACATTTAGCAGCAACAGAAACCAATTCTAAATTTCCTTAAGAACTTGAAAGATCTCTACATTGGAGTACTACATATTTCGTAAGTGATATTTACCTAGAAACTAAAATCTCATTAAAAGGTACCTTTATATTTTCAGCCCTACCGCTAACTAGAAGTTGACAATGGGTGTGGACGTTATAATACAATCACACTCGACGTGACGCCCAGAATCAGTACGGACCAATCAGAAAGCAGCATATCCTGACGAATGACGTAACGCTCAAGACACTTTGTCATTGGTTGACATCGGTGTGACGTAGTACAGTAATATAAACTCTCTGATTGGACAATATTAACCAATCAAAATGACGCAAAAGAACACATGTGATTGGTTAAAACTGGGCTTTCTGATTGGCCGAAAATACGAGACGATGATTGGGCAATTATTACCTGAGTTGTTGACGTCACATGCGCATCACACTCAACTTGGCCCGACTTACTCACGCATACCTATTAGATCGTTTGTTGAATACCAGTTATATTTTGATACATATATTTTTGTTTTTGTTAAACACAATAAATAAGGTAAGTCAAAAATGATTTGTCAAGTAACGTCTTGTCAATTCTATTTTTCGTTAATTTAGGATCTGTTACTTAACGGGAAATTTATTAGCAGTATTTATATCTTCTACACAGCCAGTGTAAAACTATAACCTTTAACACCTGATTCGTACAGATGAGATGAATAAAAAATAATTCGGCGACAGCATTCGCTTAATTGTCGTAGCGAAAGTACAAACAGAAAAATTACGATCCCTATAGCTGTGATTTTATAGAGTTTTAGGGCTGCAATCAGTGTTTATGTAGGCTGCTTGTTCGAATATTACAATTTTATAAGCATTATCAGATGCGGCTTTTTAACGTTCCGAAACCGAACGATTCATGCGTTCTCTTAAGCAAGGTAGGCTAATAAAATTACTTATTTTCAATCCAATTTGTCAGTAAACTAAAATGCTGGCTGTTACAATTGTTGTGCAATGAAAGTTGTGTTTTAGGTAAGCAGCGGACAAGGTGGTTTGAACCTCTAAAATCTTTTCTGAGTGAGATGAGTTGAGTTGGTTTACATGGTCTTCTCACAGCGTTTATAATTATACTTATCAGAATGCCAGTCCTTCGGAAAATCATGTACTTTCGACTCTCCGAATGACACCTGTATTTCATTATCAACAGGGTTTGATTGTAAAATGAAATTCATGAATCTCAGATGAGATAACTCTGACTAGTGTCATTTATACCTCTACCTCTTCTGTTCTTACGTGCTTTAGCCATATATTTAGCTGACCCTGTGATAAAAATGAATACATATTTACGGTCAGGAACTAGCAAATTACGTGCAAAAAATGTTTAACACTCTACCTTTTCATTATGGCCACAATAAATTTCATCCATCTTAAAATACAGGAACTAATGAAATAAGAGTAAAGCCAGAAAACTTTTTTCGGAATTACATCGGTCATTATATCATCATTTAGTCAGACCGTTGATTATTATTTTTCGACTAATGCTCGTTGGTAGAGCAAAATAGTTTTCTTGTTGTAAAACGGATTAATGAGGTATTTTTTTTTACCGGGTAGGATATTGACTTTGTTTCGTCTCAAGATATTTTGAATTAGAATTTTACAGTTGCCGTCTTCGTATCGTAATATTTATTTACAGTTGTACAAAGTCATTCCCTTAAAAATATGATACATTACTGGCCAAAAATTAAGTTACAAAAATCGAACAACTAGGAAAAATAGATAACTCTCTTTTGTTTATTTTTCTTTGTGTCGGTATCGAATGAACACTCGTGATTTTTTTAAAAAACCGTGTTAACATTTAGCAGCAACAGAAACCAATTCTAAATTTCCTTAAGAACTTGAAAGATCTCTACATTGGAGTACTACATATTTCGTAAGTGATATTTACCTAGAAACTAAAATCTCATTAAAAGGTACCTTTATATTTTCAGCCCTACCGCTAACTAGAAGTTGACAATGGGTGTGGACGTTATAATACAATCACACTCGACGTGACGCCCAGAATCAGTACGGACCAATCAGAAAGCAGCATATCCTGACGAATGACGTAACGCTCAAGACACTTTGTCATTGGTTGACATCGGTGTGACGTAGTACAGTAATATAAACTCTCTGATTGGACAATATTAACCAATCAAAATGACGCAAAAGAACACATGTGATTGGTTAAAACTGGGCTTTCTGATTGGCCGAAAATACGAGACGATGATTGGGCAATTATTACCTGAGTTGTTGACGTCACATGCGCATCACACTCAACTTGGCCCGACTTACTCACGCATACCTATTAGATCGTTTGTTGAATACCAGTTATATTTTGATTTTGATACATATATTTTTGTTTTTGTTAAACACAATAAATAAGGTAAGTCAAAAATGATTTGTCAAGTAACGTCTTGTCAATTCTATTTTTCGTTAATTTAGGATCTGTTACTTAACGGGAAATTTATTAGCAGTATTTATATCTTCTACACAGCCAGTGTAAAACTATAACCTTTAACACCTGATTCGTACAGATGAGATGAATAAAAAATAATTCGGCGACAGCATTCGCTTAATTGTCGTAGCGAAAGTACAAACAGAAAAATTACGATCCCTATAGCTGTGATTTTATAGAGTTTTAGGGCTGCAATCAGTGTTTATGTAGGCTGCTTGTTCGAATATTACAATTTTATAAGCATTATCAGATGCGGCTTTTTAACGTTCCGAAACCGAACGATTCATGCGTTCTCTTAAGCAAGGTAGGCTAATAAAATTACTTATTTTCAATCCAATTTGTCAGTAAACTAAAATGCTGGCTGTTACAATTGTTGTGCAATGAAAGTTGTGTTTTAGGTAAGCAGCGGACAAGGTGGTTTGAACCTCTAAAATCTTTTCTGAGTGAGATGAGTTGAGTTGGTTTACATGGTCTTCTCACAGCGTTTATAATTATACTTATCAGAATGCCAGTCCTTCGGAAAATCATGTACTTTCGACTCTCCGAATGACACCTGTATTTCATTATCAACAGGGTTTGATTGTAAAATGAAATTCATGAATCTCAGATGAGATAACTCTGACTAGTGTCATTTATACCTCTACCTCTTCTGTTCTTACGTGCTTTAGCCATATATTTAGCTGACCCTGTGATAAAAATGAATACATATTTACGGTCAGGAACTAGCAAATTACGTGCAAAAAATGTTTAACACTCTACCTTTTCATTATGGCCACAATAAATTTCATCCATCTTAAAATACAGGAACTAATGAAATAAGAGTAAAGCCAGAAAACTTTTTTCGGAATTACATCGGTCATTATATCATCATTTAGTCAGACCGTTGATTATTATTTTTCGACTAATGCTCGTTGGTAGAGCAAAATAGTTTTCTTGTTGTAAAACGGATTAATGAGGTATTTTTTTTTACCGGGTAGGATATTGACTTTGTTTCGTCTCAAGATATTTTGAATTAGAATTTTACAGTTGCCGTCTTCGTATCGTAATATTTATTTACAGTTGTACAAAGTCATTCCCTTAAAAATATGATACATTACTGGCCAAAAATTAAGTTACAAAAATCGAACAACTAGGAAAAATAGATAACTCTCTTTTGTTTATTTTTCTTTGTGTCGGTATCGAATGAACACTCGTGATTTTTTTAAAAAACCGTGTTAACATTTAGCAGCAACAGAAACCAATTCTAAATTTCCTTAAGAACTTGAAAGATCTCTACATTGGAGTACTACATATTTCGTAAGTGATATTTACCTAGAAACTAAAATCTCATTAAAAGGTACCTTTATATTTTCAGCCCTACCGCTAACTAGAAGTTGACAATGGGTGTGGACGTTATAATACAATCACACTCGACGTGACGCCCAGAATCAGTACGGACCAATCAGAAAGCAGCATATCCTGACGAATGACGTAACGCTCAAGACACTTTGTCATTGGTTGACATCGGTGTGACGTAGTACAGTAATATAAACTCTCTGATTGGACAATATTAACCAATCAAAATGACGCAAAAGAACACATGTGATTGGTTAAAACTGGGCTTTCTGATTGGCCGAAAATACGAGACGATGATTGGGCAATTATTACCTGAGTTGTTGACGTCACATGCGCATCACACTCAACTTGGCCCGACTTACTCACGCATACCTATTAGATCGTTTGTTGAATACCAGTTATATTTTGATACATATATTTTTGTTTTTGTTAAACACAATAAATAAGGTAAGTCAAAAATGATTTGTCAAGTAACGTCTTGTCAATTCTATTTTTCGTTAATTTAGGATCTGTTACTTAACGGGAAATTTATTAGCAGTATTTATATCTTCTACACAGCCAGTGTAAAACTATAACCTTTAACACCTGATTCGTACAGATGAGATGAATAAAAAATAATTCGGCGACAGCATTCGCTTAATTGTCGTAGCGAAAGTACAAACAGAAAAATTACGATCCCTATAGCTGTGATTTTATAGAGTTTTAGGGCTGCAATCAGTGTTTATGTAGGCTGCTTGTTCGAATATTACAATTTTATAAGCATTATCAGATGCGGCTTTTTAACGTTCCGAAACCGAACGATTCATGCGTTCTCTTAAGCAAGGTAGGCTAATAAAATTACTTATTTTCAATCCAATTTGTCAGTAAACTAAAATGCTGGCTGTTACAATTGTTGTGCAATGAAAGTTGTGTTTTAGGTAAGCAGCGGACAAGGTGGTTTGAACCTCTAAAATCTTTTCTGAGTGAGATGAGTTGAGTTGGTTTACATGGTCTTCTCACAGCGTTTATAATTATACTTATCAGAATGCCAGTCCTTCGGAAAATCATGTACTTTCGACTCTCCGAATGACACCTGTATTTCATTATCAACAGGGTTTGATTGTAAAATGAAATTCATGAATCTCAGATGAGATAACTCTGACTAGTGTCATTTATACCTCTACCTCTTCTGTTCTTACGTGCTTTAGCCATATATTTAGCTGACCCTGTGATAAAAATGAATACATATTTACGGTCAGGAACTAGCAAATTACGTGCAAAAAATGTTTAACACTCTACCTTTTCATTATGGCCACAATAAATTTCATCCATCTTAAAATACAGGAACTAATGAAATAAGAGTAAAGCCAGAAAACTTTTTTCGGAATTACATCGGTCATTATATCATCATTTAGTCAGACCGTTGATTATTATTTTTCGACTAATGCTCGTTGGTAGAGCAAAATAGTTTTCTTGTTGTAAAACGGATTAATGAGGTATTTTTTTTTACCGGGTAGGATATTGACTTTGTTTCGTCTCAAGATATTTTGAATTAGAATTTTACAGTTGCCGTCTTCGTATCGTAATATTTATTTACAGTTGTACAAAGTCATTCCCTTAAAAATATGATACATTACTGGCCAAAAATTAAGTTACAAAAATCGAACAACTAGGAAAAATAGATAACTCTCTTTTGTTTATTTTTCTTTGTGTCGGTATCGAATGAACACTCGTGATTTTTTTAAAAAACCGTGTTAACATTTAGCAGCAACAGAAACCAATTCTAAATTTCCTTAAGAACTTGAAAGATCTCTACATTGGAGTACTACATATTTCGTAAGTGATATTTACCTAGAAACTAAAATCTCATTAAAAGGTACCTTTATATTTTCAGCCCTACCGCTAACTAGAAGTTGACAATGGGTGTGGACGTTATAATACAATCACACTCGACGTGACGCCCAGAATCAGTACGGACCAATCAGAAAGCAGCATATCCTGACGAATGACGTAACGCTCAAGACACTTTGTCATTGGTTGACATCGGTGTGACGTAGTACAGTAATATAAACTCTCTGATTGGACAATATTAACCAATCAAAATGACGCAAAAGAACACATGTGATTGGTTAAAACTGGGCTTTCTGATTGGCCGAAAATACGAGACGATGATTGGGCAATTATTACCTGAGTTGTTGACGTCACATGCGCATCACACTCAACTTGGCCCGACTTACTCACGCATACCTATTAGATCGTTTGTTGAATACCAGTTATATTTTGATACATATATTTTTGTTTTTGTTAAACACAATAAATAAGGTAAGTCAAAAATGATTTGTCAAGTAACGTCTTGTCAATTCTATTTTTCGTTAATTTAGGATCTGTTACTTAACGGGAAATTTATTAGCAGTATTTATATCTTCTACACAGCCAGTGTAAAACTATAACCTTTAACACCTGATTCGTACAGATGAGATGAATAAAAAATAATTCGGCGACAGCATTCGCTTAATTGTCGTAGCGAAAGTACAAACAGAAAAATTACGATCTCTATAGCTGTGATTTTATAGAGTTTTAGGGCTGCAATCAGTGTTTATGTAGGCTGCTTGTTCGAATATTACAATTTTATAAGCATTATCAGATGCGGCTTTTTAACGTTCCGAAACCGAACGATTCATGCGTTCTCTTAAGCAAGGTAGGCTAATAAAATTACTTATTTTCAATCCAATTTGTCAGTAAACTAAAATGCTGGCTGTTACAATTGTTGTGCAATGAAAGTTGTGTTTTAGGTAAGCAGCGGACAAGGTGGTTTGAACCTCTAAAATCTTTTCTGAGTGAGATGAGTTGAGTTGGTTTACATGGTCTTCTCACAGCGTTTATAATTATACTTATCAGAATGCCAGTCCTTCGGAAAATCATGTACTTTCGACTCTCCGAATGACACCTGTATTTCATTATCAACAGGGTTTGATTGTAAAATGAAATTCATGAATCTCCGATGAGATAACTCTGACTAGTGTCATTTATACCTCTACCTCTTCTGTTCTTACGTGCTTTAGCCATATATTTAGCTGACCCTGTGATAAAAATGAATACATATTTACGGTCAGGAACTAGCAAATTACGTGCAAAAAATGTTTAACACTCTACCTTTTCATTATGGCCACAATAAATTTCATCCATCTTAAAATACAGGAACTAATGAAATAAGAGTAAAGCCAGAAAACTTTTTTCGGAATTACATCGGTCATTATATCATCATTTTGTCAGACCGTTGATTATTATTTTTCGACTAATGCTCGTTGGTAGAGGAAAATAGTTTTCTTGTTATGAAACGGATTAATGAGGTATATTTTTTTACCCGGTAGGATATTGACTTTGTTTCGTCTCAAGATATTTTGAATTAGATTTTTCAGTTGCCTTCTAGTTATCGTAATATATATATATATATATATATATATATATATATATATATTATATTGACATATATTGATACTACATATGGTATGGTTGAAAGTGTCAAGTAGAATTTTTATTTTAATATGTAGACAATGTCTTTTGGTCAAAAAGTTTACAGAGTACAGTAAATGCTCCAAGATTTGCAACCAATAAAACTCTTTTATAATGACTTAAAAATTTCTTACGTAAATTATATATTTTTTTTTACAATAACGTTTTACGGAAATTATTTTTTTTTTTTATTTCTGTAGGTGTTTTGAACTGAAGATTCCTACTAAAACCAATTTTCACATATGCAACATCATTTCTCAAAACTTATCAGCCATTCCTAAGTGAGCTTGAAGTAGATACCAGATGGTCTAAAAGTCCTTATAGTTTCAATTGATCTTGTTCCCATTCGAGCCTTACTACTGTGTATTTTCCCCAAAAAGTAAGTTAATAAACTTAATAAATATTAAGTTTTGAATTACATTAGGAAGTTCTATTTTATTTTATTCATTTTGTTCTTGTAAACTTGATTTATTTTTTTATGTAAATTTAATGTAAATATAAATTATAATTTTAACGTAATTAATATACCAACTCATACGCGGGCACAGGCTAGACCTATGCGGTTATTAGGAAATAAAGATAGGATAAAGGATTCATTGTATTTTATTTTAATTATAAATAAATAAATAAATAGAAATTTTTTCACATCATTCTTTCATAATCATTACTCTACTTGCTGTTTATTTGTAGTAATAGTATATTTAATGAAAAAAAGTTAAAAAATACCTTTGTGTAGAAAGAAATATCGGGGTTAAGTATTATTGTGTACTTAGCACTTATACTCTTAGAACCAGCCTGCTCAGGATACTCAGCAGATATCAAGAGTGAAGACTGCTGAGATGAGATTTTATAATTTTTAGCAGGGTATTTATTACTGGAACATAAAATAAATTAAGATATTACGTGTGAACTTATAGTACAAGTGGTGATGTCAACCATTTGGAGATACATGTAAGAGTTATATAATCATTTGATGTAGATGTCTGACGAACGGACATCCAAACATGTTTACTTTACATGTTTACATAACATACAAACTATGTTATACTTACAATCGAACGACATGATATTGGACGACCTCGGAAGAGATGGTTAACCCATCTTCTGTAAGAGATGTCAGATTTTTAAATTGGGACAGGATAGGAAGTCTAATCCTTATCATTTATGATGAAAATTTAATACATTTCTGTTTAAATAAACACAACATTTACTAAAAAGTAGCAATTAGGTGCCTGAAAGGTACCATAGGAAAATCAGGAAGAACCATGAAGCGACGGGAATCAGATAATAAAAGAACTGAACAAAGAAGATCAAGAAGTATAGAATCAACTGGAATAGTCATCTGGAACGCATGAAGGGAAACTGTTGGCTTAGACTGGCAATGAATTATAAGCCGAATGGTGGAAGGGGTGTTGGTCTTCCGAGAAGGTGGTTTCCGGAACAAGCAGTTCTGCCTAACCAATGAAGTGAAAAAGAAGAAGAACAACAAAAACAACAAAGAACAAATTAAAGACAGCGGAATTTAGGGGCTTCCATAAATATCAAAAGCAGAACGGCGGTCAAATTAACCGAAGGAAAAAGAGAAACATACAGTGAAAGAATTCTTAGAATGTGAGTAGCAAAGAAGCTTCCAGAAGGTGTGAAGTTATTTGAAACTATCTACTTTGTTTCTAAACGATATAAAAATACAGAATATTTATAAAAACCAACTTCCGGATTCGTTTTTGCTTTTCGTATTACGTACTAAAACGTAATAACTACGGGTTACTCTACAAACTTTTTTGCCAACCAATAAAATAGTTGAAGGCAGAGTTGAATAGTAGGCTCTAATTCTAGTAGTAGTAATAATAATAGTAGAATAAGTACTAAATTGATTTTATTGCAGAATATGCCTTAAGCCTTCATCAGGTTTTTTTGCATGAAGTTAAAATTCGTTAAATGCATAACTGAATAAAATATACTTAAAAAATTTGTTTAAGGAAATAGCATGTGAACTGTAAATTAGCCTTCTAGGCTAAATGTATATTTTGTTACAATAGTGGATAACCTTAATCAAGTCAAGTTCAAGCCTAAACATACCTAAGCAGTCTCACAGCCAATACTGCTGTTATACGTACACAGCTTTAATATTACACTAGTTATAAATGTAGTTTTAAAACTGATACACGACTCCCCATAAGTAACAAGTACTATTTTATCTATCCGTAAAATATTTCACTATCTTCTTGTTGGCGTTCAATTAATTCGTTTGCGATTTTCGTTGATTAAATAATTTATTATAAGTGTTTACGGGCAGATAATAAAGTCAGTTTAATAAATCGAGTAAAAATTCTTAATATCGTGGCGAGATAAAAACTTATTTTAATAATTTACAATAGAACAGTTCTGATTGTTACGTAATTCTAAAACAGTTCGATATTATTTGGAAGATAGAAATACTCTGTATTATAAATGTCAGATCAAAACGGTTATTTTCATTTGGACATCAAACTGTATGTGTTTCAAAACATTTTCTCATAATTTTTCTAACGAATTTTTGGAGCTTACACAAAATCGAAATGTAATTCCTACTGGGATCTATTAAAAGAGTATAACTTAAAACTCGATTTCAAAAATTTGACACGGAAACATAACTTCCCTTACCTATAATTCACACCGAAAATCAGTAGTGGTAAAGTCGTCGCCGCGAGTCAACTGTTTAACAGCTGGTTTTTGCAAGACTACACCTCATTTATAAGCCAAAACCCACCGGGTTGGTCTTCAGCTAAAGTCGTCCCCACGAATCAGTTTAACAACTGATTTTCGGAGACGAAGGTACCTAATTCAAATCCTAGTAAAGAATTAGGATTTTTATACGGATTTGAATACTAGACAGTTGTTTCCGGTGTACTTTGATGATTAAGGTTCAATTAACAACACTCTCTTAGGAATGGTCGGGCTGGGTTTATACTAGACTACACCTCATTTACACGTCATATCCTCATCTCAATGGGTTATTTTGTGTTATTGGGTTGCTTAGTGTTCTTGATTGAACAGATTATAACGTACACTCATTAGGGTAAAGAAAAAATTATACGTCATACATATCATCCTCAGTTCATTGGGTCATGAGGTTATTTATTGTTCTTAAATTGAACACATTGCAACGTACACACAACATTAGTCGTGCAGTGCGATCATAATACCATCAATGATTTTTCCTTAGAACTTTAAAACACATAAAATATTAACTTAATAATATGGGGAACAATGGATGCAGCTGGAATGACTGAAATATTATGTTGACCTCTTCAATGAACGTCCTGCTGAAAATAATCAGGAGATACCTGCCGCAGTTGACGACCCGGAAGATGAACCTATGATTCATGAAGTTGCAGTTGTTAAAGGAAATTATGTACTTAAAAAAAATAATTTTAATTCATTTATTTTTGTTTTAATACATTTTATAGCACAATTTTCCGGGCTTCATACACATTTTTACTTATACCTAATACGTACTGACTTTAAGGTAAAGTTTCTATGTAAGGGGATGGGATTGAACCCTCTATATTATACCGAGACCCGGATATAATCCTTATTCTTAAAAAATATTTATTGACTAAAACACTTTTAATATTATAACCAAGAGAAAGTGCGTAAATCAGTTAATTACATTTCATCATTATTACATTACATTACATGGCTTTCAACAATTATGAAACAGGCTTACTATAAGGTTACTTATTTGTAGTTAAAGTTCTATATAATTATAAGTGAATATACTTATTTCTTATGTAAAACGGTGCACATAATAATGTAATGTATTACCATTTTAAGTGTGTAAGTTAGCTTATATCTTGTCAACCGTGATTAGTTCTAATACAATAAAAAAAATGACTAATTTCTTGTAATCTGATGACGTATTAGAAAATTTTTATTCATTTTTTAATACTGAATAAGACTATTGAGAACAACTCAGCCCCTTAAGTCACACAAAGGTTTTATGTGAGTCAGAGGGTGTTATGTAGTTAATGTGCTAGGCCTACAATAAATAAATAAACCTTTTATTTCTCAAGTAAATTAAAATACGTTTTCATATGCGACAAATTAAAAAAATTATTAAGGTTATGGGTGTTGTTGTTTAGGTCATCAGCCGAAAGGCTGGTTTGAACCTGTAGAGGTTTTACTTAGTAAAACGAGGAGTGAGGTGGTTTACAATTGCTTTCCTCACTGAATGTAAAATTACGCTTATCAGCATGCCGGGCCCTCTGAAAAGCACATATTTTCCACTCGGCAAATGACACCTTCACTTCATTCACCACAGGGTCTGGCAGTAGGCTATAATGAAATTCATTACTTTCAGAGGAGATAACTCTGATTAGTGTCTTTTACACCTCTACCTCTTCTGTTCTTAAATGATTCAGTCATTTAATTGGCTGGCCATGTGATAAGAAACAGAGCTATTTATTTTAGCCCTGCAACGGAAAGATTGAGTGTAAATAATTTGAAACTCCACCTATCTGTTATGGGCAGAATGTTATGGGTGAGGTAATTTAATGTTAATTCATAGTAAACAATAGGAACTGGTATCACAATCGCCTGGAAAAATTTAAGAAAATCCAAGAGGAAGTAATGGATTCCAACTATCTATCTTTCCTTACAAATTTAAATACAAATTATTCAAAATGTTTTTTTAATAATTGCAGGCCTATGCCATTTGAAATTCTGGAAAAACTTTTCTTCGTCTTCAGTAAAGGAATACATTCAATTTAATCGGTAAAATTATGTCTCTTATGACGCTGATGATTAATTATCTTTCCAGGATTTTAAAGACTTACTCATAGGTCTTATGGTTTTCGGTGTTTGTGGTTTAGCCCAATTTTTTAGACGGTTTTGATCCATTCTGTACACATATTCTTTCTAAAACTATCGTCATGATCTCATCTACCTTACAATCCTAAGATAAAAACAGTTAATACAGATTTAAATTAGAAAAAGTAAATACATCTTAAAAACCTATTTTTCAAAAACGCATCAACAACTTGGTCATCAAAAACCTAGTTGGGTAAGAGAAGAATGATAGAGTGTTTTTTAAGTGAAAAGTTATCCAAATCATAGCCAGAAATCATCGCTCTTCACAGGCAGGTGGATGGTAAATTTTATTATTCTTGACCTGCTGATTAGTTGTTTCTTCTAATAGCGAATTAAATAACTGAAGTACTTAAGAACAGAAGAGGTAGCTGCATAATTGATATTAATCAGGGTTATTATCATCTTTTAGCTCTAGAGCCCTTAGTGGCCTTTGGCTCTCTCCGCAATCCTCCTCTAATCCTCTCTGCTAGTTTCTAACACTCCTTAATCTCTCTCACCCATCAAAATCAAATGATTTGGAGATCATCGCCCATCCTAGGACGGTCCTTCTTTCTTCTCTAGTATAATCTTTCCTTTCATCTCCACCCAATTTTCTAAAGGGCCATTATATCGACCTTTAACATCAAAATTTCATCAGATATCTCCATCATCCTATCAGGTTCCAACATGACACTCATGGTCCATATCATATCCAACTCTTCATTTCTTTGGGCGATCTGACTCTTTAATCAATAATTCCTGACCGTTATCCGTAGCTATTGTTTCTGTTTCGTAACAGCTAATTTTTACAGGGAACGGTTGTTAACCCCACCTGGAGAACCAGAGAAATTTCTGTCACGGTTACCATACTTCAACCTAATAATCTCCGTCTTATGACGCCGAGAACCTGTCTTTTCCTCTCTTTCATCCGGATACATAACAACTACACATATGACGCCATGTATTGCCCAGAGGTCGAGATGAGAGAAGGATTCGCTGGCAAGAGCTGACCAACTGCAACTGGAGAAGTTTCCATCTAATTGATAGTTGACTACCAATAAACAATAGCTGGGACTAAATGGTGCAATGAACCAGTGCTAATTACCACCTTTGACCTCTGAGTTACATCATTTGAAAGTAACGAAATTCATTATACAGACAGACCCCTTTGGTGAGGAAGGTAAAGGTCAATTTTGTGGGTGGAAAGTCAGTACTTTTCGCGAGACTTGACATGATAATAACCAATCATAATTTTATCGATTCAGCGGGGAAATCAATGATAAACTACCTTACTCATTGTTTTTTTAGTAATATAACTTCTAGGGGATTTAAACCAGTTTTTAAAATATCAACGTAAACCAAAGAAAGAAGCATCAAACCTGGGACTGTCGAATTCATAACTAAGACGCTTGCCCCTCGTCAACCTAGACGATCAAGACGAATTATTTGAGTAATTATAAAAGCTCCTGGAATAAAGATCAGATATACTCATAAAACAAAAGAAAATTTCATGGTATTTAGTTTTTGTATAAATATAAATAATCTCAATAAATCTGTCATTTTAATTAATCCCAGACAGATTTAATTAAAGTTAACATTAAAGTTGACTTAAAGTTATCATTCTAATTGGATTCTAAATAAATAATATCTTGATCTATATAAGGCAACGCATGATGTAGCTTCGATATACGTCAATATTAAGCTGCATTAACTTCTGAAATACATTTTATAAAAAGTGTATAGGAAAATACATCCGATAGCTTAATTGCAAGACGTATACTGTAATTTCTTACGATGTGAGTTCTTTAATTTATTTCCTGTATGATATTGGTTTTAGAACCAGTAATTCTAGTTTGGCATTTATAAATTGTCAAAAAAACAACATGTATGTTAAAATTATTTCACCTTGAAATACAAACGATCAAAATGTGCGTTGTTTTCTTTTTTTAATATTAAGTTATTCATGATGTAAATGAGCATACAAATTTTTGACATATTTTATGCTCTTTACGGATAGAGATCCTACTCAATTTAAAGTCTCTTGGACTTTAAATTCAAACTTGGATGGCTGAAAGGAAAACCTTTATTTAAAATTAAACACGATTTAATGTAAAGTTGATAAAGAAACATTGGCATTCATATATTTTTAATGTATTATCATTAACATAACGGAACAGATAAATTGGAAATGAAGAAAAAACAGTTTTTAAGTTGAATTCCTTGAAGTTTCAAATCATAGGTAGGAAGAGATATAACAAAAACTTATTAAAAAATATTTGTTTTTGTTATGTTAATTAGATTAAGAAAATATAGATTAGGCAAGTGAACTCAGTATCCCCTATACGTTAATTAGCCTTTTTCTTAAAATTTAAGTTCCTTTATGCTACCTTTTTAAAAACAATCTGGTGTGAAACACTCACACAACTTTCTCTTGCCAATGCAAATAATTAATAATAAACCTAACATTAGAAATAAACAAAAAAATAACCTCAATAAATATAACCTAATTTTAATCATGAGTGAAAGACGCAAAATGAAAATCAACCTCACGTTTGGCTTAAAAATTCGGATAATCACTCTTTCACACTAAACTAGGATCTGTAGAGAAAAATGCTTTAAATAAAAGTTGTACATCTTTTAATTTTCTATAAATTTTATTATAAACACTTTTGTTGTAAAATGCATACTAAGGCCGAAATCTTTAAAAAATCGGTTTTTCACACGTTCTCGTGAGAAAAAAAAGAAAATTGCTAATTATCGCTAAACTAAGCGTTATACAAAAAAATGTTTGAATTAAAAGTTGTAGGGTTTTTAATTCTCTACAAATTTTATTATATACACTTTTTAATAGCTAAAAACATGTTTTTTGGGTTCAGGGAATCTGAAAACGTATAGATCCGGTGAAAACTCGATTTCGAAAATCGCCAAGAAAACAATACTTTCCTTCCTATATATTCATATAGGCAAGAGAAAGTAAAAAAAAGAAATAGATTTGTATTGTTGTTTAGGTCATCAGCCTGGTTAGCTAGTTTGAACCTGTAGAGGTTTTACTAAGTAAAATGAGGAGAAAGGTGGTTTACAAGTGCCTTCCTCACTGAATAGAAAAATACACTTATCAGCATGCCGGGCCCTCTCTTCTTCTTTAGGTGCCGTCTTCGTTCCGAAGTTTGGCTATCATCAAAGCTATGCGTATTCTTGATACTGCAGATCTAAACAGCTGGCAGTTGTTGCAATTGAACCATTCTCTTAAGTTCTTCAACCATGAATTCCTTCTTCTGCCTATGGATCTTGTGCCAATTATTTTTCCCTGGATAATAAGTTGCAACAACTGGTATTTATCTCCCCTCACAACATGTCCCAAATACTGCAATTTGCGCTTCTTAATCGTTAGTATCAATTCTTTCTCCTTTTGCATCCTTCTCAAAACCTCCACGTTTGTCACTCTCTCTGTCCACGATACTCTCAGTATCCTACGATACATCCACATTTCGAATGCCTCTACCCTCTTGGTGTCGACCTTTTTCAATGTCCACGCCTCCATTCCATAGAAAAGAACTGAGAGCACGTAGCATCTCACAAGGCGAATTTTAAGCTCAAGGCTTAGATCTCTTCCACAGAACACCTTTTTCATTTTAGTAAATGTGACACTAGCTTTTTCCACTCTGATCCTGATTTCTTCAGAACTATCATTATGTTCGTTGATAACAGTTCCTAGGTAGTTATACTTTTTCACCCTTTCAACTTTTTGACCATGTATAGTTATGTCAGGAAAGGTTTGTGGCGATTTAGATACCACCATTATTTTTGTTTTGTTGATGTTAAGTGTTAGTCCGTATTCTTCACTGGATTCTACTATTCTGTTAATTAGTATCTGAAGATCTTCTGGAGTTTCTGCCATTATAACCGTGTCATCAGCATACCTTAAGTTGTTTATTGGAGTGCCATTTATTCTAATACCTATATCTTGCTCTGACAGTGCTCTGTTCATGATATCTTCTGAATATAGGTTGAACAGGATTGGTGAGAGTATACATCCCTGTCTTACTCCTCTCTTAATCTCGACTTCCTCCGTTGTCTCTTGCTCTATTCGAATATTCGCTCTTTGATTATAGTAAATCTTGGAAATAATCCTGATGTCCCTCCTATCCAATCCTTTCTCCACCAGCTTTTCAGGGCCCTCTGAAAAGCACATATTTTCCACTCTGCAAATGACACCTTAACTTCATTCACCACAGGGTCTGGCTGTATAATGAAATTCATTACTTTCAGAGGAGATAACTCTGATTAGTGTCTTTTACACCTCTACCTCTTCTGCTCTTAAATGATACAGTCATTTAATTGGCTGACCATGTGATAAGAAACAGAACGATTTATTTTAGCCCTAATATAATATTATATTTGTATTATTCTTATTATTACTAACAATAATCAGAAATTTCTCGAGAATAATGATTTCAAACCTGAAAGGACTTTTTTAGGTGTCTTCTCCACAACATTGACCAACCAATTCAATTCTTTGATTTATGGACGGTTTTCGTTCTACCGCAAAGTCTGAAGATTCTAAATGTGTGGCGGTAACCAATTTACTAGTACACTAAGGTATGATAAATCTTCACAGTGACTTCATCAAAAGACCAATAAAATTTATTCAATTAATACCAGAGAAAGAGCACTTTTCTTTCCTCTTCCCAGAGAATTTTAAGTTTAAGTGTCTGGTGATAACCAATAACAATGCAATGATAACAAATGACGCCTTCTCTTCATTCACTACAGGGTCTAACTGTATAACGAAATTTATTACTCTCAGAGGAGATATATCTGATGAGTGTCTTTTACACCTATACCACTTCTTTTCTTAAATGTTTCAGTCATATAGTTAGCTCATCATGTGATAATAAACAGAACTATTTTTTGTGGCCCTGGAACTGGCTGATTGAGTGCAATTAATTTAACACTCCATCTGAGTATTATAGGCAAATATTTCTATTGTGAATACATCGAAAATTTAATTCATTCTGTTAAGGTGAGACTGTACTTTGTATCCCGCCAATGTTCAATTTGCAATTTTTAGGTACATTTTTCATAGGATTGGTTAAAGATAAGAAAATTAAACTTTACACACTTTTCGATGTTGGGTTTCTCTAGCCACTGGCATTTTTTAAATTTAATCTGTAGGACCATAAAATTAAAAACAAAAAACGAATAACATAGAATTTTTACAAATTTCTTTCTACGTGTTTTTGCATATTACTAATTTTAGAAGCATCAAAGAAGTAATAAAAATTCCAGTGTATGTACATGTACAAGAAGAATAACTGGTAAAAATTTCTACATGGTATTTTTAATGCTTTCCGAGAAAAATGTACCTAAATGTTAAAAATCTAAATTTCCGGGAACAGACAAAAAACAAAAAGGCACAAATCAAAAACAAAATGTACACAAACATGCAAATTTCCCATCAACAGTTGGTTAGAAAGCTGAACCAACAGTTCTGAGAATATTAGAATCAGTAAGGCAGATATTTTAAAAAACTGAAATTACCTTTACACTAAAACGAGAAGTATAAAATTACGAAAAATATTCATTTTCAGTAACATGATAATTTTTCTGGGTAAACCTAATTTCTGTAGAAATTAATTAATAAAATTAGTAAAATAATTAGTAAAATTAGGTAAATAATTAGTAAATAATTATACTATATTAGTTATTATAATATTTATTATAATATTATATTATATTAGTAAATAATTAGGTAAATTAGTAAAATAATTAAAAAGTAGGTAATTAGTAAAATTAATTAATTTTTTCATTGAAATTATTTTTTTACGTAATTTAATGTCTTTCTGGTAGATCTAGGTCTGAAGTACTGAAAAACATAAAAACCCGAAAATCGAAATTTTCAGTCAAAACCATCGTAAGTCTCATCTTAATGCAAGGAGCAGAGCACTTTTTTCATCTTCATTCTTCTTTTTCTTTTGCTGCCTTCTTCTTTAGGTGCCGTCTTCTCTAATAAGGTTGGCAACCATGACTTTAGATGCTGTAACTCTAAACAGATCATTCGTACGCACTTACACTATTTTCGTAGTTCATAATCGGTCCCGTAACGGCACTCTTTCGAACGGCCAGACACACTTTCCATTCACCAATTCAGCTATTGACTGGCCAACTACAGAGGCGCTAACTGTTTTTATACCTGCAATCTGATAGTAATTTAGACATTTCGAACAGTTTCTTCTTTTTTTATGAAACATCGTAGAAGGAATCAAAATAAAACAAATATTTCAAATATATTCGATTTCTTGGAATTCCTTTTCAATACACTGTAATGAAATTTAAAGAAATGAAATTAAATGAAACGCAAATTTAAATGAAAATAAATAGATTTTAATGATAATGAAAAGTTTAAATTAAATAAATAGACACAGAAAATGAATTACAAAATTTATCAAAAGTTTGTTCTTATTTTATTGTTGACACTGTCTTATAAAACTAAGTATTTTAAATGCATTATTAATATATATAAATTTATTTATCGCAATATAAAATTGAGTGTTAACATTTATCTAGCTATGAGCTCAAAATTAATAATTTTTTTTATAGTAACTATTTGAATTACCCTCAGAGTCTTCCTCTTGCTTCTTGTCCATCCTTTGACCGGGAATCAAATGGGCCGTCGAGTCATTGTTGCAATTGGTTTTA
The DNA here is from genome assembly GCA_035578175.1 of Catonia carolina. NCBI lineage: Eukaryota > Metazoa > Arthropoda > Insecta > Hemiptera > Achilidae > Catonia > Catonia carolina. The sequence continues at coordinate 23,265,610 of JAQMRL010000002.1, read as the reverse complement.
TAGTCTTGAATAAATTTTCTTTAAATGTTTTCTTCATGTCTTAAAATAATCAAATTCATTTTTGTTTGGTTCCATAATTAATTAGATTCTTGATACTTTAATATTTTCCTTTACTTATTTTCTAATTATTTCAAATTATTTAATTAAAATTATAATAACTTTTGTTTTCTTGCTTAAATTTGAGATATTTGGTTTCTGGAATTAATTTCTGTGAATATTTGATTTTCTTCCGATTCATCTTGATACATTTAATTACTGTTTAGAATATTTAAATTTTAAATTAGAAATTGTTTAATTTTGATTATTATATTTATGATTATTTTTAAATTACTTCTTGTAAATTGACAACAATAGGTTAATTGAATTTGATCATCGATCAACAACGTACTGGAATATAGACTGCTGTTTTAAAAATCTCATTCATAGCAATCCATTATTCTTGTTCAACACACCGCCTCTCATCGTGCGGTCTTGGGTTCGAATCCCATTCAGGCACGGCATATTTTCATACGTTACAAAAAATCATTTCATCCTTCACCCTCTGCATTAGCAGTAATTGCAGAACAGTCGGACGTTAAACCAAAAAAAAAAAAAAAAAAAATTGTTCAACACACTCCACCCCAAACAATACAAAATTCTTACAATAAACAGCTTATTATTAACAATTTCTAGACTAATCACGAAATATATTACAATACTTTTTATATAATAAGTTAAACAATTTATGAAAGGAATGGAAAGGTTACACCCCTGCACAGAACGCAAGGACACTGAATAGGTATTAACTTGGAGTAGCCAAGGAAAATCTGAGAAAACCTTGACCAGGATAGCCAACATTATATTTAGTATAATTTATATAATTTATATTTAGTATAGGTAGTACAAATTAGTTCTTAAGAATGTAACGTGTTCATATCCACTGGAGAAAATTTGGTGTAGTCAGTTAACCTTAAATTAAGTGCCGCCTAGTAGTTGACGATCAAATTTGTTTTGTCTTGTCAAAATCGGTTATGACTACAGAATGGAGTATTCACAATGTATTTAAACACAGTTGTCAAGAAAATAATATTACAGACTTTCGTGCAATAATCTATAAAATCGTAGGAGCCATTTTTTAAAACTTACTTTTCGTCAAATTTTAGGATATCTACCTATTCTAAAAATCTTTTCAAAAAATATTGCAGCTCTGAATACTCTTGAATTTAATTATGAAATATCAAACTATCTGTAGTTCAATGAGCAGAAAACCCGTAAAAAGTGGAAGGTCTAATTTCCGATTTCCGGCTGCGTTCTAAAAATACTAAAACATTAATACATTTAAACATACTGCAAAAAAGATAGCTAATGATCAATAAAATTTTAGATAAACTAAAAAAAATATTTTATGGTAAATTTTATCATTACATCTTTCTATATTTTAAGAAGACAACTTTCAAATTTCAAATAAAATTTTAATTACCAATTATGACAATGTAATAAAATTGTAAGATTATGATCATCTGATTTAGTCTGATAAAATTCATGTAGGTAGGTACTTAAGAATTTTATTTGTCATAGTCAAGGTTCTTACGACACAATTTAGTGCGATGATGATAGACAAATCTGTCTATTATTTACTAAATTTAGAATTATTTTTCGATATTTACTGTGCTATTTAATAAAACCTTCTAGGAAGCTGTTAGCCATCAAAAAAAAATTTATAATTAGTTAAAACAAGCCAGATATCTTATTACGTTAACTTCCTGACTCATGTACTAGTATTTTGTACAATACCTAATGACAAAAATACAAGATTTTTGTTTTTAAATTTCATTGTAAGTGAATTAATTCGGAAACTAATGTGTTTTTATTGTTTTATATTTATTTGTTTATGAATATCAATTTAATTGCTCAATCATTGCTATTATTTTATCGATTGTCAGATACATTTCAAAAAGTATCCAGGGAAACCATCATTCATCAATTTTTTATGACTACAGTCAAAATCATAAATTAACTCATTCATTACACAGGTTTCATTTTCTGCTGTTAATAAGACTTTTACGCCCAATCTTAACAATAAAATATTAGGTAATTTCTAACCATAAAAGAAAAAGGAAAACTACTATCTATATTCTAAGCAGGGGTCGCTAGTTTAAAACACTGGCTAAATGAGTTCCTACCCTTTTTCATATGATATTTACTAATATTTTTCGATATCCTAAACGCAGTATATATAATATTAGATCATATTAGTAAGAATAATTTAAGTAAATATTTCTGCTGTTATTGAACTAAGAAAATTGTGAAATTACCTAGGGGGCTATTCCTTAAATTTTAAATTTTATTATTAGCTATTAATGTGCATTGATTTGCCTGAATATAAATCTGTTATATTTAGAGCTTACTGGTTTGAACCTCTAGAGGTTTTACTAAGTAAAAACGAGGAGTGAGGTGGTTTACTATTCCCTTCCTCACTGAGTTGAAAGAGTATGCTTATCAGCATGCCAGGCCCTCCGAAAAACACCCACTTTCCACCCTGAAAATGACACCTTCACTTCATTCACCAAAGGGACTGGCTGTATAGTGAAATTCATTACTCTCAGAGGAGATAACTCTGACTAGTGTCTTTTACACCTCTACCTCTTCTGCTCTTAAAAATAGTTTAGTCACATAATTGGCTAAGTGATAAGAAACAGAACTATTTTTTGTAGCCCTGGAACAAACCGATCGAGTACAATTAATTTAACACTCCACCTGCCCGTTATGGGCAAATATATATAATAAAATGCATTGTTAATTTGCAATAAGCATCTGTAAAGATGTGTTAAACAATTCTTTCGATAAATTATTGTATTTAAACCGCAAAATCTGGCCAAATGTTTTTTTTTAAATAAGATTTTATTTGTCCTTAAAAACAGAGTTCCACAGAACGAATTTAAAATTTTTTAATTGTTGTAAAGAGAACGCGTTCGGGATTCTGCATAAACAATTATAAAAGGAAAATTACTAAATACCGTAACAATATTTTGAAGTAAATAACAATAATAGAATTAAAGATTGAATAGTGCTACTATTCTGGCGGTGGCCTTGCAAAATTCAATTTGTTTTGAAGGGTCGTTACGGCGACGAGAATTGTTTATTTAGGTAAGAATAATATTAATACAAAAGATCGCGAAATAAAACTGTAATGTAAAAGTAATAATTACATTTACACCTACAGTCATTATCGTACACTTACAATTATTGTGAAATTGTTTGTTAATAATATAATTTTATTATATATTTATGCATTTTTTTAATATCTGAGAACTGCGTAAAATGTTACTACTTAAAAATCAGTTCGCATAATAGTTGTACTAGTTGTTTTTTTTCTATTATGCACCATACTTACATAAGTAGCAACAAGTAATTATTTTATTACTTTGATTATTTACTTTAATAATAAACGTTAAGATACCAATAAAGTGTTCATTATTCAATCAAGCATGACTTATATCAAGGTAATGTAGTTATATAACTTTTTCATAAAACTGTTTTGTTGTTGTTCTATTGAGATCCTCTATCTTAGACGGATGGTTCTTATGCATTTTTACTTTCTCTTGCCTATATGAATATATAGGAAGGAAAGTATTGTTTTCATGTCGATTTTTCGAAATCGAGTTTTCACCGAATCTATACGTTTTCAGACCCCCTGAACCCAAAAAACATGTTTTTAGCGATTGGTCTGTGTGTGTGTGTCTGTGTGTGTGTGTGTGTGTGTGTGTGTGTGTGTGTGTGTGTGTGTGTGTGTGTGTGTGTGTGTGTGTGTCTGTGTGTGAACCGAATATCTCAAGAACGAAACATCGTACGAACTTGAAACTTGAAACTTAAGTTACATACCACTACCGGACGCGACACGAACATTTTCATCAAAATCGGTCAACCGGAAGTAGTAGTTTATTCGTATAATTTTTCAGTTTTTTGCGATTTTCTCAAAAACTGGTCCTACGATTTTTTTTAAAATCGCCTATTTTACTCAATTTTTTATTCTCTACAAGATAGGTTAGGCGCCATGTTTGCTGAAATTCTCGGTGAGGCTGTTTTCACGTAAAAACGTTGTTTTTTTAAGATTACGGCTTTAATATAAATTTCAGCGCAAAAACTTATATAATAAAAGTTGTAGAGAATTTAAAAACCTACAACTTCTGTTTCAAACATTTTTTGTATAACGCTTAGTTTAGCGGTAATTTGCGATTTTCTGTTTTTTTTCTCACGAAAACGTGAGAAAAATCTATTTTTTTAACATTTCGGTCTTAGTATGCATTTTACGACAAAAGTGTATATAATTAAATTTATAGAAAATTAAAAGATCTACAACTTTTGTTTAGAGCATTTTTCTCTACAGAGCCTAGTTTAGCGTGAAAGCGTGATTTTCCGTATTTTTAAGCCAAACTGAGTTCGATTGTCATTTTGCGTCATTCACTCATGATTAAAATAAGGTTATGTTTTTGAGGTTAGTTTTTGTTCATTTCTAATGTTTTAATACTAATGTTAGGTTTATTGTTAATTATTTGCATTGGCAAGAGAAAGTTGTGTGAGTGTTTCACACCAGATTTTTGAATATATTTTCGCCCAAATTAATTTTGTGTATCGTAGGCCTATATATGTCTTTTATAAAATACTTAAGGGGTAGTCAACCCAGAAAATAAAAATAAAAACTACTGGCTATAATTTATCATTATATATTTTTAATGAAAGAGTAATTTACTAGTAATGATCTACCACTTGACCAGGCCAAAAAATTAATTACAGCCCCTAATACAAGGGTGGGGGTGGAAAAGCGGGCTTTTACGGGGAATCGAATATCTCTGGAACCAAGAATGACATCAATATGATTCTTATACTGAAAAATACAGAAAATTGTTATCTATTATTTGTTGTATGCTCTTGTATTTATTTTTTCTTACAAGAAATTAATTGAAAAAATACCATATTTTCAAAAACATTTATATTATGTATTCACAAATTATTTTATAACAAATTCCCTATTAAGTTTTTTTGTAATAACCATTCAACTGATAATAGAGCACGAAATTGTGAACATTTTAAAAAACAATTCATCCAAATATCTACAATACAAACCAAAATATTTAATTCCCAAGAATGTAAAATCATGCAAAAACACATTTCCGGAAAACTTAAAAAGTTAAATGAATAATTTCACTCAACTTGCTAATGAGCTTTATTTTAAACAGACGTTTTTATAACTTTTTGTCAACGTACAGACAAAAAAAACACATGCTATGATTCAGAAAATTTTAAACTTAAAATAAGTGAAAAAAATTGTAATTTAAAAAAAATCATCTTCTTGAGTTGACTACCCCCTGAAGGGAGGACTGTATAGCATATCCCGACTACAGTATCACGTTCTTTTTACTCAAAAATTATTCTACTAAATTTTTATAATTTTTAGATGATGTAGTAATGGGTTTTATAGGTATACCGAGTTATACATGGCTCAGTATAAAAAAGTTTATTTTACCTTTTGAATTAATTTTTTTCCGGTCATTATGCAATTATATTTTTTACAAACAATATTTTTACATAAAAGTGAGTTATTATGCATAGATATTTACTAGTTATAGCTCTTACAAAAATTTAAAGTTTGTACCTGTTACGGTTCCTTAGAAAAAGGAACTTTTGTATAGAAAACATCAATTTTCGGAAAAAATAAAGCATAACGTTATATCAAACCTGGAAAATCACTAAATAAAATATAGCCTTAATGACTGTTTTTAGTTTACTATTGCTTGTCAACAAGCTGATCATTGCCAATTCACTTTTGATTACCTACAAAAAAAGATATCAATAACATTAGATTTAAAAAAATTATTGTTTATCTGAATGCATCTAAAAATATAAAACAAGTAAAGGAAAATTCTACAAAATTACATAAGAAACTGTAAATCTAGCAAAACATTACGGATGTAAAAAAAAATTATAAAAAATTCTATTTGTCGTGACACGTTATTTTGGTGGCTTTGGGAAAGGAATTTCAGACTTATAAAAGTTTTTTTTAATCCTTAATCTGTGTACTTTGAGATCAGTTCAATTTAAATACATAAACAAACCAATTTGACGTGCAAAAATGAAGTGTAGTCTTTATAAACTCGGGCCGACGATTCCTGAGAGAGTATGGTTAATTGAACCCAACCATTAAAGTACACCGGTAACCACAGTCTAGTATTCAAATTCTTATAAAAGTAAATACCTTCACCAGAATTTGAACCACGAAACCTTCGTCTCCAAAAATCAGCTGTTAAACAGCTGACTCGCGGCGACGACTTTACCACTAGACCAACCCGGTGGGTTAATAAAGTTAAAACTCGAAAATATTTTTTCTTTTAAAATCCCTTAAAATTCGCTTCACAACCACTAATATATTTTGTACAAAATGTCTCATCATAAAAATTTGCACATTTTTTTAATATGTATTTAAGTTATTCTGGAGAGTTATTTACCAGAAGGTGGAAAACGTCCCCATTTTAAAACAAATTGAAATATATTTAAAAAAATTAAATATAAATAATTCTGTCGGCTATACAATGCGTTTTACTTCTACAAGGAAATAAAGTATTCTTTTTTCAAAATCAGGCCTGAAGCCTGTTGAATTCTGAGTGTAATTAATTTTATCAGAATAGAAAAATAATTTTAAAAAAAATTGCGGTGGGTCATAATTCTTATGAAATAATTGTGTTGTATTAGGTTTTATTTTAGTTAAATATCACAACTGGTCTGTACAGCTAGCTGTTTAGACTGGTAGTTCAAGACACAAGGATACAATTCTTCAAAGTTAATCTGATAGTGAAGCTAGTCTGCAGTGAGAAAGAGTCAAGTTCACTTGAACAACCAGTCTCGTTCCCGACCACGTAGGCTATTGAAAACAAGTTCCTCAACAAATATTCTTTGAGCCTGTCTTACAATTTTCTTAGTATATCCTGCTAAAATTATACTATTATTAAAATTAATTACATTTTTTGTTATAATTTTTCACGCGATAATAAACACTTTTTGTGAGACTTTAATATTCTCCAAAAATTATCGGAATTTATTGGACCCAGTTATAGTGTGGGACACAAGGTTATACTCTGTATGTTTTATGAAGATGTTGTAACAATCTACGCTTATAAATTTGTCAATCTGGAGAACTTATTCATCTTTTCAAGGTATTCAACCCATTTTCCTGTTAAAAATTTTGTAACAAAGGGGTAACGAACTCAATTCACTGCCCTTGAACTTTATCCTTTTTTGTGTCCTTTACAGATATCACATGTTTTTGTTTTTTTTGAAACAGGAATTTTACTCATACTTTGTTAAAAAAATAATTATAGGCAAAATTCTCCGAATTTTTATTTTTTATTGTTGGCTTCTTTAAGCCTGCCATATTTTTTTCCATTTAAACCATAGTTTATAAATGTAATAATATATCACATTGCTGTGATTTAAAAACGATTTCATTATCGTTCAGAAAATTTTTGTCGTACTTTTGAGAAGCAAATATGTCAAAAACTTCCCTGTAAATAACCACGAAATTCAAGATTATAGTACTATCGCATCTTTGCTGCTATGGTGTTGTAATTAGGTACTTTGGTCAAATTTATAATAAAGTTGATTTTAATTTTAATAACAACTAAAATATCAATTGCAGTGCAATTCCTGCGATCGTCATCTTCAGTTTCACAGAAAACTAAGAGAATTACTTAATAAACAAGATCACGATCTTAAAATTGCTTAAACAAGAACGTTTCCAAATCCTTTCTTGCTTATCCTTAGATAGAAATTGTGAGCGAGCAAGCAGAAAAGTTATTTCCTAAACTTTTTCCATTTTTAAGAAGACAATATAATATAAGGTAACCCCAAAGTAATATTTGCATAAATCGTTTCACTGTTCGTCATATTAAACACATATGTTCAGACAATATCACTAAACTAAAACTTATCAATTATTCTGAACAATTTTCAATGAAATCTAGCATGTTTTACAATAATTATTAAAATCAAGTGTTTATTGTTGTTTCTCCAAATAGACGCAAATTTTTTCTTTAATTGTTAATTAAAATTATAATAAAAATTATGCAGTAGGTCTTCGATTTACCGTGCTAAGGCATGGTTGGATACCGACGTCATAAAGACGGGAATATTATTATCAATAACCCATTGTCAATTCCTCCTTCAATTTCTTTTAAATTTTTAATTTTTCTTTAAATTGTCAATTGTCAGTTTCTGCGGCTCGCTCTTGACTTAAAAAACTTGACTGCAGCTTATTCCAAATTTTCACAAGTCGATTTTTTCATCGATTCATGGTTTTTAAAATTCTGAGTTGAATCTGAAGAACTTTCGAAAGATGAAATATTCTCCCTCTTCTTCAATATATCACGAACTGTAGTTATCCCGATTCCATATTGATTGGAAATTGATAGTAATAATAGTTCCTTTATCCAGTTGTTCAATGGTATGAAGTTTGTCATCGATGGTAGTCCGGTTACATTTATTTATTTTCTATTTATTTTCTGAGACTATTTATCTATAGTCTCAGGTAAATAATTACCACTTGACCAAAAGATATGACCGAAATGAATAACTATGTAAGAGCAAGTGTTACCGTATTCATGCTTCAACGTAGGAGTATAAATTATCCAATCAAAACTCACAAGAAAGTGACGTTAGGGGTAGGCGACAAATTTTTCTTTCTTCAATTGAGTGACGTTAAATCCGAGCCACAGTAAATGCGAGATAGGTAAATCTAGGACCTGCTGTAGGCATAATGTGATATAAGGCCTGCTGGCCTACCCTGTCAATCAGTTACAGATAGACAGTCGCTATAAAAAGCCAATTAATTCGGTTGGGAGAAAGACTTCGTACGGTGACCAGCTGACAACCAACTATGAACACACTACAATGAGCATCCGTACTCAGATTCTAACCAAAAAAATCAGGGAATAACTGGAAAAACAGTAAACAAATTGAGTTATCAATAATAAACAGTTGCCGCTGATAAATAAAATAAAAATCGAAGAGACAAACAATAAATTTGATGAATACAATATCTTTAAAGAAACAGATTTAAAGTTGTATAAAATTATGGGACACCTGTGGCACTGTGTGGAATTGAGGTGTGGGACCTTTCGAAGCGGGAACGAGGTAAGTTGCAGGAATTAGAAATGAGGTTTCTAAGAGCGGTTAAGGGTCTGTACCTGGGGATAAGCTAAGGAATGCGGATATACTTGAGGGGATGGGCATTACTAGGCTAGATGAAAGAATAAAAGTTCACAAGAGCCATTTGCAGCCATTTGGAACGGATGATGCAGGACCGCTTGTCCCGTTTAACTTACAGTATTTTACAGTACAAACCCACTGGTAAGAGGAGTGTTGGACGCCCAAGAAGGAGATGGTTTCTGGAACAAACTGAGCTGCCTAATACATTGAGCGAAGGCAAAAAAGAATATCTTTAAATTGTAGATTTTTAACTCTAAAGATTATTTTTAATTTATTTTTACAATTATTTAATTTACATCAACAAGTTGTGTGATTTGTGTCTATAATAAAATGACTAACGATTTTTTCTTTGAACAATTTAGAATTTAGAATAAAATTGTATGCAGAAAACTGTCAATTTTTAATTACCATCGATTAATTTACACAACTTTTCTAAGATTGTGTTATAATGAGGTGCAGGTATCAGCAGTTCAGGTTCCACTTGACAGTCCAAAAAAAACTCCACTGTTTGATTCATTCAACAAAAAAGACTATTGGAGAAACAAGAAATCATTTGAAACCACTTTTCTTCTTTTATATGTAAATATTGCATGATTTTTAGGCACGATTTGATGTCATGATTAATTTTATTGTCTGTTAAGAAATTAGCTTTCTGATAAAGTGGAAGTCATTTACAATAATAAAAAATCTAAACAGAATTTTTAAAAAAAGAAAAAATTTAACAACATAGATTATCAGTAGAATTTGTTTTCTTTACTATTTAAATTTTTTTAACTAACTTGTTAAGAATTTTTCTAAAGTGGAACTCTTTCAAACTTTTGAAATAATTACTAATACTAAACTTCTGTAAAAAATAATATATTAAATTCTTTTAGGTTCTTGAGTAAAATAATTATTTCTCGATGGATTTTTCATCTTATTTTTTCCAAATTGTCACATTAATTACCTTTTTCACTTAACGAACCTACGTCAATAGACAAGGTAAAACTGTACCAGAAAAATTATTTTGAATACACGAAATGAAATGTTATTGATTTGAAATTCCTTTCCTTATTGTGCATTTAGTTATTTTGAATAAAAAATAAATAATCTTAAAGAGATAGTTTTATTTTATTTACAATAAGATCATGAGCGTTCGTGATAATTATTAATAATATTATCTATTCAAAGGTAACCGTCTACGGATAATTTTTCTACTCAAGTTATTCACGTAGGTTAAGTTTTGTTTTACTGAACTACAAAGACGTCAAATAAATTTCGTGCGTAAACTATTATAATTCTTGCTAAACTGGTTGCGTACAATGTCATTAAGAGATTCTTACATTTGGTTTTCGTCTTTGAAAAATGATTAATTTTCAGTCCATGTTTGTATAGAATCAATTTTAGACTACGTAAAACATCACTAAAGGGCCTTTTGCAGCCAACATTCTCTGCATTCGTTCACTGCAGGCTTTCCTCCTCTCTTCCGTCAATTGAGTTCTGCTATTGCTTTTTGTGGAAGCCCTTAAAGTTAATGATCAAGTGTATGACGTTTGTTCGATCTTTCTGTTTATTTTTTTTTGTTTATTCTAGTTTTCTCAATATCCCTTTAAACTTCTTTAAACAAAGTTTCCGACAGCTAAAGTATAGTTTAGTGTCTTAAAATTTTGTTTTTAATCGTTTGTCATCCATTTGATACAGGTGTCTGTAGAAATTTAGTCTTCGTTATCTGATTGTATCCATTAAGCGTTCGTTTCTCTTGTATAGTTATTCTTGTTCTAATAATCTGTAAGTCATTTCTCGTCTACCATCTTCTGACCCATTATCTTACGGAAGATCTTTTCTCTCAATTTTCTCTGTTTATCTTACACAAGCCTTCCCGGTATTTTTAAGTCAAACAGAGGTTTATTTTCATTTTTGTCATTCTCTTATGATTAAAATTGGATTATGATTTTCATTTTACATTGTTTACTAATGATTTAACAAAGGTTATATGTTTCATTATTTACATTAGCAAGAGAAAATCCTGTGACTGTTTCACGCCAGATTTTAAAATCGATTGAGTACTTCCTGAAATTACCTAGTACAAACAAACGTTACTTTTGTTTAATATTAGCATGGATTTTTAATTTAAAAATTGTAAAAATACGAGAAAAAATATTAAGCTACTGAATATGGAAATTCAAGCGTTTCGTTTGGACTAACTAATTTACAATTATTGTACACAATGTAATATTGTAAACTCTTAACAGAATATTAGGAACGGAACTTCTGTAACTTTTTCTATTCATAAAATTTACATTTCGTGAAATACTCAAAACCGTGAAAAAATTATGAAATATTTTCTATCAATTTCATAATAATAATAATCACATTATGATTCTGAACAATGTCCTGATTTTTATCATTAAGTTGTATAGTAACATCCTTTTTACTAAACCGAAAATGTTTTATGAGTAATAACCTGTTATTATTAAATATTTTAATTGTTACGAAAAGTGAAAGGAATATGAAAAAGTTAATATATATTTACCTTGTTACACATGTTAATCATGTGCATAACCATGAGCGTTATATTAGTTGCATTAACTCTTTATGTACTTGAAGTACACTCACTATCATCCTACAGATTTCTACAGCTTATTACAATAAAATTACACCAATAATAAAACTAACTCTGAAAGGAACCAACAACTTCAACAGTTGCTTTAAAATCAGGGAATATTATAGTTAATTGATTTTAATTTGTAAATATACTGTGACAATATCGAAGAAGAGCACGGTTCGCGAAATTTCTTCTTCTTCTCATGGTGCATATCCGTTTCGGATGTTTGCGATCAGCAAGGCTATTTTTACTTTGTCTATCGCTATTCTGAACAACTCGCTGGAGGTCTTCCCACACCACGCCCTCAGATTCTGCAGCCAGGATACTCTCCTACGCCCCGGTCCTCGCCTTCCACTCACCTTCCCCTGTATTATGGTTTGAAGCAGAGCATACCTTCCCTCGTTCCTCATAATATGGCCAAAGTACTGCAACTTCCGAATCTTGACAGTGTCCATGATTTCCTTCTCTTTCTTCATTCTTTGAAGGACTTGGATGTTTGAAATGCGGTCCCTCCATGATATTCGCAACATTCTGCGATATAACCACATTTCAAAGGCTTCCAGCTTCTTCGTGATAGCCGCGTTGAGTGTCCATGATTCGACGCCGTACAACAAGATCGAAAATATATAACATCTCAGCATGCGCATCTTGATGTCTAAATGAAAATCATGGCATTTGAAAAACTTGCTCATACTGTTGTAGGCAGCTCGTGCTTTCCCGATTCTGCACCTGATCTCCTGAGTGTTATCCCACTGTTCATTTATCATGGTGCCCAAATACGTTGTCTGTGTCACCCTTTCTATAGGTTGGTCGTGGACATAAAGGTTGGCGTTGGTGATGTTTTCCTTATTGACCACCATAAACTTGGTCTTATTACTGTTTATGTGCAATCCGTATCTTCCACTTGCCTCCACTATGCGGTTCATCAACCTTTGTAGTCCTTCCAGGCTGTCAGCAAAAATCATGGTGTCGTCAGCATACCTAATATTATTCACCCGTGTACCATTCAACAAGATGCCCTCCTCCACTCCTTCCAGAGCCTCTCGGAAAATTTGTTCCGAATAAACATTGAACAATATGGGTGACATAATACATCCTTGTCTCACTCCTCTTGCCACTGGAAATTCCTCAGTCTCTCCTTCCTCTAATCTGAGTGCCGCTGACTGGTTCCAGTACAGGTCAACAATTATGCGGAGGTCCTTGTCATCAATTCCAATGCGTTTTAACACGTCCATCAATCGATGATGCTGCACCCGGTCAAATGCCTTTTTATAATCTATCAGACACACGTATATGTCACAATTAACATCCCTACTCCGCTGGAACAAAACCTGCACCGAGAACAGTGCCTCCCTTGTGCCCACTGCCTTAATAAATCCAAATTGATTTGGAGAGATGTATTCTTCACATACTCTGTAAATTCTCCGGTGGATTATTTTAAGGAACAGCTTTAAGAGATGACTCATAAGACTTATAGTCCTATAGTCATCGCACTTCTTTGCTCCAGGCTTCTTAGGTATTGCTAGGAACTCCGACCTTCTCCATTCCGTGGGTATGATTCCTGTGTTATACACTCTGTTGAACAGTCGAGCAAGCCTCCTGAGTCCTTCCCCTTCGAGTAGCTTGAGGATCTCTATGTTAATATTATCTGGGCCCGGCACTCTTCCATCCCTCATCTGCCTCAGCGCTACTTCCACCTCCTCCTCCATTATGTCCGGTCCACTCACCCCCACCACCTCTGAGGGTTCTCCTCTGTCCTGATCTTCGAATAGCTGTCTAAGGTATTCCCTCCAGGTGTTCTTCTTCTCCTCGACGTGCACAACCAGTCGTCCCTCAGAATTCACCAATCCTCCCACTCTTCGCCTCTGCAGCCTCCCCGTCATCTCCCTCACCTTACGATGGACGTTGAAATCGTCATGTCTTCTTTGTAAATCTTCTATTTCCAAACACTGTTCTATTCTTTCTCCTTCCTTCGCCTTTCTGATCTCCGATCTAATCAGTCTGTTCAGTCTTCTGTATTCCTCGTTATTATCCTTTACTAGTCTCCTTTGTTCCATCAAATTAAGGATGTCAGCCGTCATCCATTGTTTCTTCTTTATTCCTCTGTCATTCTTAAGGTAATCTTCCTTTAATTTGTCTACGACTGTTTTCAAGACTTCTAGTTGTTCATCTATTGCAGATTTGCCATTCATACTACTCACCAACAAGTCATTGATCTCCGCCTTCATTCTCGCTCTCAGAGACTGATCCCTCATTCTTTTCATCTCATACTTTCCATGTGTTTTCCGCTTGATCCTCTTGAGTCTAACTCTAAAATCTCCAATGACAGGCACATGGTCGGAGTCGATATCCGCCCCCGGAAATGTTCTCACACACGTACAACTGTTTCTAAATCTCCTGTTAATCAATATATAATCTATCTGGTTTCTTATTATCTTATCCGGCGTACTAAGAGGCGATATCCACGTGTATAGCCTTCTAGGGGGCATTCTGAACTGCGTGTTCAACACAACCGAGTCATTCTCCTCAGCGAACCTCTCCATAACATCTCCCCGTTGATTTCTTTCACCTAGACCATTGGGTCCAATATAGGTCGAGCAAAATCCTGCTCCTAATTTTGCATTGAAATCACCCATCGTTATAACCACCTCCTGTTTGGGGATCGTATTGATAATGTCCGTGATACATCCATACAGTTCTTCCACCTCTTCATCCGACCCGTCCGTTGTTGGGGCATATAACTGGATGATGTTGATATTCACAGGCATATTCAAGTAACAATAGGGTTAGTTACAAAAGGATACCTATTTATAAAGGGATTTTAAAAGGGTCATTGTTGTACAACTATTTGTGAAAGAGTCGGTTGTTTACCTGTATCACATTTTATTCTATTGTGACTTGTTTACAATAGTTAAGATTTTTCGAGTACTAATAAAAAGGATTTTTATTATTTGCGTTGAATCTCTGTGTCTTTCGAGAAAACTCTTTGATCTACCTATATAAAGAGACCCCCGAGCGCAGTCAGTGAGTTAGTATTCGTTTGATCTTTAACGAGTGTTTATTGAGTCAGCTATCGGTGCGTAGAACAGGTCACGTATCCGGGCATTGTAGTGGTCAGCTTTTGTTATACTATCTTATTGTGTGTGTGCATTATATTCAGTTTTTGTGTATGTGCTTTGTGTATAATTGTTTGTAAGTAGTAATAAGTAAATTATTTAAGTTATTTATTGTATTACTCCATTATAATTAGTTTATTATTTATTTTGTAAATCTTTTAGTTGTAATAAATACCTGTAATTTTAAACTTTAGTGTATAATTTATTTAATTACCTAGATCCCGAAACGTACCTTAGCGTTAAGTGTCACAATACTTTTAAAGGTGTCCATACCTGACAGATGGAGTGTTAAATTATTTCCGCTTGATCTGCTAGTTCCAGAGCTACAAAAATTATTTCTGTTTATTTTCACATGGTCAGCCAATTATGATTCCGAAAAATGCCCCGATTTTTATTATAAAGTTGTATAGCAAAATTATTTTTACTAAAACCCGATATTAAAAATACACAATGGAAAACTGAAAAAGTCCAGTGTCTAAACGAACTTTGAGAGGAACCTACAGTTTCATTAACGAAAAATGAAGTTGTCTCTCTTAATAAAGTCGTTAATTTTATGCTTCTAATCGTCGTCTGCTGCGAAAATATATTAGGGGCGTTGACCTATTTTTTTTATTATTTTTCATTATTTGTGGTACTTGACTGAAGCATTTAAGAAAAGACGAGGTACAGGTTTTAAATACACTAGTCAGAGTTATCTCCTCAGAGAATAATAAATTTCATTATATAGCCAGACCCTGTGGTGAATGAAATAAAGGTGTCATTTGCAGGCTTGAAAATACATGCTTTAACAGGGCCTGGCATGCTAATAAGCATACTTTTCCACTCAGTGAGGAAGGCAGAGGTACACCACCTTTACAGCCTTTCGGCTGATGATCTAAACAACAACAACGCTTAAAGAGATTCCAGATTTTCCAATTGTGTAGGTATAAGTGGAAACCCTTTAAACAACTTAAGAAATTTCACAGTTTCATTGCAGATCAATAAAATATATAAAGTGGTAAAAGGCCTGGATCTGGAAAGGTCCAATGGGAGATAATCCCACGGGTGGCATATCCCGGGGGTCGTGAAACACACCCTTGGTAAAATAAATATATATGTTTTTTTTTGTAAAGTTTTCCCGTAAAAACTAAAATTTAAAATAAATTTTATAGAATCACCACCAACTTGACAGAATTGAAAACTCTTAAATTACCTGAAATGGAAAGTCATGAGGTGAAAGGGTAGGCAAATCTACTTTTCCCCAAGAAACAGTCTCTAGATTCTTCACTGTCTGGTACCTTCAGGGTTTTTTTATGTAGGTAACTAACATGAACGAATTTTCCGCAGTTATGTCACCTGATTCTGAACTGATTCAGAAATCTTTGTTGCAAGATAAGGATTTTAGAAAAGTTCAGTTCTTGATAGACCAAAATAATATTTATCTGAAAGTTTAAAATATGAACGGTGATTGACATTCGACTTACTAATTTCTTAACGTAAGTTACGTTAATGTAATAATATATTTTAAGTTTACTTTTTAACGTCAAATGACCGGCCCGTGGTGTAGTGGTCAACGTAACTGGCTTCCAGACCGGGGTCTCGGGATCGATTTCCGGTCAGGTCGGGCATTTTTTTATAACTCATCTTCATCTATCATCCTTCTCACCGCCTGAATTTGCAGTAATTGTACAACTTTCGGACGTAAAACAAAAAACAACCGTCAAATCAACATTTTGCTACAGTGGGTTAGCAACTACAGTAGGTTCTAGATCGGGGTGTTTAACATCTTAAAATATGTGGACCATTCCAGTTATCAATCGTATTGTACAATGAAACTTGAAACTTAAGTTAGGTACCTCTAAGGTACTGGACACGATCATTTTCATCAAAATCGGTCAAACCGGATTCAGTTAGTTATTTGTGCAATTTTCACTATTTTGCAATTTTCTCAGAAACGGCTAATACGATTTTTTAAATTTCGCCTCGTTTACTACATTTTTTATTCTCTACAAGATAGGGTAAGCGATATGTCTGCTGAAATTCTTGGAGAGCCTGTGCTCTTGTGGTAAAAAATTGTTTTTCTTTTAAGATTACAACTTTAATATACATTTTAGGGCAACAGTGTACATAATTAAACTTGTAGATAATTGAAAACCCTTGTACAACTTTTATTTCAAACATTTTTTCTACAATGCTTAGTTTAGCATCCATTAATGATTTTCATTAGTATTTTGTTCATCACAATGTGTAGAAAACTGAATTTTTTAGTATTGCGGCTTTAGAATGAATTTTAGAACAAAAGTGAATACAATCAAAGTTAAAGGGGAAAAACCTACAACATTTATGCCACGCACTTTCCTACATAGGTTAGTTTGGCGACAATTGGTGATTTTATATATTTTTAAGTTGAACGGAGGTTGATTTTCATTTAGCATCATTCACTCATGATTAAAATTAGGTTTATTGGCGTAGTTGGTAACGTGCTCGCCTCTCATCATGCTGTCCTGGGTTCGAATCCCACTCAGGCACGACATATTTTCATACGTTACAAAAAGTCATTTCATCCTCCATTGTATAAAAGTTACACCCCAACGTCGTCGCTAATGACCGCTGTAGTTGATGCGACGTTAAAAAAATAAATTAAAAAAAAAATTAGGTTTTGTTTTAATCGTATTACATTGTTTACTTATAGTTAAACAAAGGTTACCTACATTTTAAATTATTTACATTGGAAAGAGAAAGTTGTTAGTGTCTCACAGCAGATTTTTAAGGTTATTAACGGAAAAGATATTTTATTCATTACATTTATTAAATACATATTACACGTATTGTTATAGACAATTCTATTATGATACTAATAGAAGAAAACTTGAGAATTCTAGGAATCACTTCCTTCTTGGTTACCTTCCAGCATGCTTTGTCATCAACATTTTTTTATTAGTTATCCGTCAACAATAATGTAATGCAAATAGTAATAAAAAGTAATTTTATGTTATTCTACTGTCATGATTAATCCATAAAATTGTTGTGTAACTTTTAAATACCATAATTTGGTAGATTATATATCATGACCGATTATTATAATATAAGTAGTATCACCATAGGCATATTCTTATTCCAGTTTTAAAGAAAACAATTTTTATTGTACTGGAAATATTCTTACAGTAAAATTCCGATTATCCGAAACCCGCTTAACTGTAACCCGCCTTAACCAAAACGGTTCCGAAAAACTTGTTTTTTTTTGGTGGATTACCCAATTAATACTCAAATTAAATTGGTCATTAATTTCAATATTGTGTACACCCACTGTATAACATTTAAGCAGTAGCTGTAAGTAGTAGTCGTTAAAGTACAGAAAAATGTTCAATAAAATAAATAACGACTTTATAGTTTCACTATTTTGGGAATTTATTTACTCGTTCTTCACCTCCAGGACGTTTTTATAATAAAACCATGGTGTGACGTTCCCGCAAAATATGGTTTCATCAAAAATCTCACGCTTATTTTTAAAAAGACTGTAAAAATAATTTAAAAAAGATACAGTAAATATTAATTACTGTACAATATTATATTTTGTTCTTTTGAAATTTTTGTATTTTCATTCATACATGCATTAATAAACAACCGTAAAAAATTTGTTCAATCATTTTTGGCTTGCGGCTTGACAGGCGACAACTTTGAAGCATCACTTGCGTACAAAACGTTTAGAACTTAACCACCGCCAGAAGCTACTCTTCTGCTTAATTAACCCTCGATCAAAATTGAAACTCCGTTTCAAAATTTTTAGTATGTAAAACTCGTTTGAGATTAATCTGGACACATGGTGTCCAGCTCTTTGGAGTAGCGACAGAGAGTAACAAAGTCGAACCAGCTCTTTCAATCAAAATTCTTAAGACGCTAGCGCTCCTTTTTATGTAACCAATAAAACCCTGCACGAAGATTTCAAAATTCCGACAATAAAGGAAATAACCGCGTCCTTCTATATACTAAATTTCTAGAACGACTAGATGACCATCCAAACCAACTAGCCCGTGACCTAGCAACAAGGAACTTCCCATCTGTGCGGCGTCTAAAACGAAAGTGGAGTAAGAGACCTCTTGGTCTAAATAACACCCGTAGTTCTAAACGGAGAATGTACCACTGAGTACCTCTTCTCCTTTAAGAAACATTTCGCACCACCCATTAAATATTATAGACGAAGAGTGTACAGTACCGTAATAAATATTTAAGACAAAATAAAATATCAATTTTACTATTTTTAAACCCTAAAAGTATGACTGTGCGTGTTATCCGGAATTTTGCGTTTCCGAAATTGGGTCCGCCCTTTATAGTTCGGTTAAGCGGGGTTTTACCGTAAAAACATTCATAAACCACCTGCAATGATTCAGAAACGGCGTTCGTTGGTAAAGAGAGAGGTCAAGTGTTTGATCCACTGTTAGGTACTAAAACATTTTCGCACTATTAAAGCTAAACGAAATCATCGATAACCCGGTGTGGTTTGTTGAATAAATAAATAGGTTTAGACATTTTTTAAAAACATATTTTGCCAAGTAGTTTGATCAGAACCTATATTTTTGACAACAAGGTAAATGCTTAATATATTTCGAATATCTTATTGATAAGTACTGTTGCCTTTAGTAGGCAACATATCTCTATTCTTTTAAACTGGTCTAAAACTACCGTTAACTTCAAGCATTGATAATATATTATTAATTATCAGTAAATTACTTCTGGATCACTATAATTTAGTTCTAATATTAAAACAGCGTATTAAACTGCTTCAATGCTACAACCTTGTTCTTATCAGAAACTGTTTTTATGTATTAACAACTTGTAATTTTCTTCTTGGTTTTGGAATAGAAGGCAGTTGCTCTGAATACTATACGAACCTGCTGGCCCAATTTGATAATAGTACTTTGGAGTTTTCACTTGACACTCGAAATGAAACTAACGATAGACACAGTTGTTCGCCAGATTGATGTAACATGGTTAAACCGAATTATAGTGGAGAGATGACTTGAATGCTAGTGTGAGACAAAGTGGAAAATAGGAAAACTTGTCCACAGATAGGGCAAATGCTTCAAGCGTTAAGGTGATAATATCGAAAAGTATAGTGGAGATATGACTTGAATGCTCATGTGAGATGAAGTGGGGATAGGAAAGCTTGTCCATAGATAGGACAAGCTTGTCCTATCTATGCTATCCTGTCTATGCTATCCTATCACTAGCATTTAAGTCACCTCTCCACTAACATTGGACTGATTCGGAGGCCACTTTTTTCACATTCCGGTCAGGTTCGATTCCCGGTCAGGTCTGGCATTTTTCATCACTCATCTTCATGTATCACCCTTCTCACCGTCTGCATTAACAGCAAATTGCAAAACTGTCAGACTTAAAACCAAAATAAAATTAATAAAAAATTCAAATTTTTTTCTTGTAATCCATCAACGACGGATAAGCGTAATGTTATATCTCTTTTTTAATAAATCTCTGTACGAGTTAATAACTCCTAAACCATTACATTTTTGAAGACATTATGAAATAATTCTGTTTTTTCTGCTATTTCTGTAAGGTAAAAAAAATTAACAACATAACCTTGAAGATTTTGTAATAATCGATTTGCGTGTAAATCTATTTAGTTAGTGCATTACGTGTGATTATATAATTAATGGGAACTTTGT
Organism: Catonia carolina; assembly: GCA_035578175.1. NCBI lineage: Eukaryota > Metazoa > Arthropoda > Insecta > Hemiptera > Achilidae > Catonia > Catonia carolina. The sequence continues at coordinate 23,245,013 of JAQMRL010000002.1, read as the reverse complement.
TATATTTTTAACGTTTCCTTCCTATTGAAAACAATAATAACCATCCTGTAATTACATGTTTTCAACCAATTTAAACGTATCAGTTAATTTTGAGACATTGAAAAAAGTTCCGTATGAGAGTTAAGTAATGAGGTATATCAATTGACTTTAATTGAAATTACTCATTCGATTTCATATATATTAACGCTTGTAATTACGAGACGAAGATTATGTAGAAAACATAGCCAAGATTATTAAATTATTGTTTGTTGTTATTTTGGTAGTCAGCCGAAAGCCTGGTTTAAACCTCTAGAGGCTTTACTCAGTAAAACGAGGAGTGAGGTGGTTTACAATTGCTTTCCTTACTGAATGGAACCGTATGCTTATCAGCATTCCAGGCCCTCTGAAAAGCATATAGGCCTACTTTCCACCTTGAAAATGATACCTTCACTTCATTCACCACTGGGTTTGTCTGTATAATGAAATTCATTACTCTCAGAGGAGATAACTTTGACTTGTGTCTTTTACTGCTCTATCTCTTCTTTTCTTAAATGCTTCAGTCATATAATTGGCTGACCATGTGTTTAGAAACAGGACTATTTTTTGTAGCTCTGGAGCTAGTAGATCAAGTACAAGTAATTTAACACATCTCCCTGTTATGGGTAATATTTTTTTGTGGATTTTTTAAACCTTCAATTCACGTTTTATAATGGTTTTTTAACGAGGTATGGTAGGCAGTAAAATTGAATTTTAGATATTTTGTTGTTTCTCCGTTATATTATAGATAAGAGGTTCTTCGATATAATTTTTCTATTTGTTAGTTATATTTTCACTAAAACCGTCAAACCAATGTTAATGCGGGTTCTTTACAACATTCTGTAAATTTTGTCGTAATGAAAAATATTAAATATTATAAAGGGATAATATTTCATTCATGCAAAATTTTTTTATTTAACCTACGGCTATTTTGCACATTAATGCGAATGCAAACGATAAAGGGCGATGAAAAATCCAGAACTGACTGTAAATAGAACCCAGGACTGCGCTGTAGAAACGAGTTACGCTGACTACAAATGATTAACTAATTATTTTGAATCCGATACAGCAGTGTTACGTAAATTTGAAGCAAAGTACTTTGATTTGTTGTTGCTTAGGTCATCAGCCGAAAGGCTGGTTTGAACCTCAAGAGATTTTACTAAGTAAAACGAGGAGTGCGGTAGTTTACAATTACCTTTCTCACTGAGTGGAAAAAATGCTTATCAGGATGCCAGGCCATCTGAAAAACGCATATTTTCTACCCTGCAAATAACTCCTTCACTTCATTCACCACGGGTTTTGACTGTATAATGAAATTCATTACTTTCAGAGGCGATAACTCTGATCAGTGACTTTTACACCTTTTTACTTACTTGTTTACTACCTCTTCTGTTCTTAAATCAGTCATTTAAAACGTATTAAAAGTAATTTAACCGACTGACCGAGTGATCAAAAACAGAATGACTTGTCGTAGCCCTGGAACTTACATATTGATTGCAAATTATGAAACTGTTTAGAACTTCACTACGGTTTAGGCTACATAACACCAAATTGAATCGGAAATGAGTAGATACTACATGGATTTCTTCCGTTTTGTCTTTCATGACTTAAAACTGAAGATTAAAATAATACACATCATGGTTGTAATTTTAAAACTCAGAGATTTATGTTTCTGAAACTCGTTTCGAACATTTCTTTTTATGAGAGTGATAAGGTGGTATAAATTTAAAATAGGCCTACTAAAGATACAATTTACGATATAAATAAAATTAAGCTATCTTTAAGTTGATTTTCGTTAACTTTTACAACTTTGTGTTTCAAGATGTTGATTCACACTTCATCAAGTTTCGTTTTGCATATATTTTTTTCTTCACAGTTTAGTCTTATTTGAAACACACTACTAAGTGTCGTTTATATTTTAATTCTAAAGACATTACTTAGCTTTTTTCATCTTTGCTTAAAGTTTATAATTATATGTATAAAAAACTGATTTCAAAAGAAATACACTGTTAAAAAATAGGTACCTTTAAGCTTCCTATAAATTACTAAAATACAGTTTAAATGTAATTAAAATTAAGTTAGATTTAATTTATAAATATGTTGCTAAAATACTGTGTAAAATCATAAAATAATTGCTACCACCAGGTGACTGCATAGTTAAGGTGATGGGGAATAATATAGCTGAAGTAAAGTGGTTCCTTAATTTAAATAACTAGTTGCAGTAAATTTTAAATAATAAAAATGCAAATATTAAATTTTATAAAGGGATTTATAACAAATAGAATTTTATTCTTAATTCCCGAGAATAAAATATGTAGTTTTCCGGTGGATTTTCCAAATGATAAAAATAAATTTAAGTTCTCAATAGTATTATAATTATGAACTAAACCCATTGTCAATGGATATACATTTTTTAAATACATTCATTAAAGATTTTCATTACTGGAAAATTCCATTTTCAACAATATCGTTAATTAAGAAAAACAATTTCATTAAAGTTGCATTGTAATTAAAATAATATACTAGGATATTATATAACAGTATATGCAAAATAATTCATAATTACAATATACTAAATTTAAAAAAATATTTACTTTTTAACGATTTAATTAAAATGTGCGTGTATAACACAATAGTTAGTTTAATTTTCTCACACTAATTATATTATTAGTATAGTATAATTTTAATGTGTAATTGGGCTGTAATTTAGAAATTTTGTTTTTTATAGTAGTGGTTAAGAATCTTTAACTCCGTAGTTTTAATTATGTAAAATATATATTACTCTTACCATGTATTTTTATTATGATTTAGGCCTACAACTGCCTGCTTAAATATAATTTGTTGTAGTATTTTAGGTATGTAATAAAATTATTTTTTAGGTATCCATACTACGGTAGTCGTATTTCGGCAATATGCATTGTTTACACTTAAGTTCTGAAAATTTTATTAATTATTATTTTTTACATGAATTTTACGTAAAAAAATTCCATCAGAACGATTGGAGTAGCTCCGATGGGAAATATCCACAAAACCACAAGCTGATTTTTAAAAATAATTTGTCATTTGTTATCAAGTCTACTTGTTTTTTGTGTTTAACAATTGTTTTAAAAAGAATCGTAACAAATAATTGCATGTATTAACCTTCTCACTAATTAGAGGAAAATGAATTTTTATTAATTATTTTGTTTATTAAAAGTACGACTTAAAACATTTTGACGGTAAAAGAAGTAGCCGCGTCATATTACTATTAAAAGTCACTTCTTTTTCTTTTTGGTTCTACCTACTCCATTTGTATCGTTACAAAATTGATGTATGAAGCCACTTTCTTCAGTCCTCTCTGCACACTGACAACAACTTCATCTCAGTCCATACTGTCCCTCTTTGAGATCCCAAAGCCTAATTTGGCCTTCATGAGTCGTTCACTGACTGCTTCCTTCTGGCCGAGCCTTCGAAGATTGTTTAGGCTGAATCCTGAATCCTGGTTGAGAGGGCTAAGAAGCCCTATGATGGCGACATCGTGTTAAGGAACACCTGGTCGCTCGGGAAACAATATAACAGAATAATTGCAACCTCAAGAAATTTAGGGGGAATTTTATAGTTTAAATAGGAAATAGGATTCTGGTTCGTGGGACATTGGAACTGGGACTTGAAAGGAGGTAATTTATTTTTAGAAGTTATTTGTGGAAAATTTAAATTAAGGGACTAGTGGGTTTAAGAGCGGCTCTTTTATTTTATATTATATTTCAGTGGCCTTTTTTCAGTTTTGTGGGAGTCCTATTATCTTGGGGAGGGGAAGGCATGCATTTTACTGAACGTGGACTAAAGGTATAATTTAAGGTAGGGGTTAGTTTATGATTTCAGGGGAGACGGAAAGGGTAGAGTTTGGCATAATCACCGGCCTTGTTATGTTCTGAGTGTTTATCAATTTAAAATGGCGGCTCTTTTCACCGTAGTGGAGTGATTATGCACAGGAACATGGGGACAACTACCAACTGGGGGGAGTGAGTCATACAAGTAGAAGGGGCATGGGCAAATAAGAGGAATACAGGGCAGAATAAAAATGTGGCAACTCTAAATTTTGTTAAGTGGGTCATACTGGAATTTAGATAAAGTCGTGGAATGGTAATGGCATAGAGACTTCAGGTGGGTGTGGACGTCGGTACAAGTCCTGAATGATCTGGGGTCCGTCAGTTTTCCCAGCGTCGTGTAGCCGTTTCGAGGTATTGTAAATAAAGTCCTCCATAGAAGGGAAGAGAAGGTGTTCGTGTATGATGCGATTGTATATAAGATAGTGGAACTGTGTGATGCACCGGAGGACTTTGTTCTGGTATGCTGAAGTACGTCTTTTGTTGGACTTCGAGAGAAAGGGCCACCATACCGGTGACCCGTACAAAAGGAAAGGACGTAGGATAGAGGAGTACATCAGAAGTTTCAGTTTTGAGGAGTATGCAGGAGAGAGGAACAAAGGGATGAGTAAAGCGAACAAGGCCCTACCCTTGCTAAGCTTGCTGTCAATGTGCTGTCGAAGTGTTCCCCTTCCAATCGTAGAGGCGGAGGAACATTGCGTTTTAGTGTAAAGTGGATTGCTTCGCATTTTGTGGGGTTAAGTGATAGTCTCCAGACACGACACCAGCTAGTGATGTCTAGAAGCTGAGTTTGAAGCGCGCGGCAATTGAGGCGGAGGCATCTGCCGTGACGGTACAGAATAGCATCATCGGCAAACAGTCCGATGATGCTATTGAGAGTTTAGGTTATTATGCTATTTTAGTTTATGCTATTGATGCTATGAAGAGTTTAGGCTCTGTAAAACTCCATTGTCCAAATCTCATTAAATTTTTCGCTCCGGCTTCGAACATTATTTTCCTCTCAATCCATTGTAATCTACTAAGCGAAGGTTACTAAACGGGAGGTTAAGGTTTCCCAACCTGGGTTCACGCCCAATTATAATTACTCCTTGATTTATCTGGAAATATCGTTGTGGTGTAACTAAAGAAGGAATCCCCGTCCCCTAACACAAATTTGGTTAACCGACCTTATTTACTGCTGGGATTGATTACCTAATCTTTCAATGAATTGCTCGGCATAACAGCGGCACCATGTTGGTAACATGCTAAAGTTGGAGTGAAGGAGGCAAAGAGAATTCTCTTATTAGATTCGTATATTAAGTAAATGGACTATTATTTAACATTATTACGCATTATCTCTTCCATTTGTCAGAGTCCAAAGATTTCTCCCGGTCAATTCTCAGTGCCGTGACATGTCAAGATCAACTAAATAACCAACCAAATCCATTTGCTCGTCCTCTACCTGTACAACATTAAATAATGGTCAATACGGAACTGGAGCAGAGATTATTCTTGATCTGAATAGAAAATAACAAACACTGTTCCAACCGGAGAGTGTACAACTGGGTACTCCTGACCATAAAATTTTTCATCGTCCGTTAAGTTTATTATTAAATACGGAAATTAACCAGTTCAGTGTACAGTAACACACTCCAAATCAAAGTAAAAAAATCTGGTGTGAAACACTCACACAACTTTCTCTTGCCAATATAAATAATTAACAATAAACCTAATATTAGTAATAAAACATTAGAAATAAACAAAAACATAACCTTATTTTAATCATGAGTGAAAGACGCAAAATGAAAATCAACCTCAGTTTGGCCTAAAAATACGGAAAATCAATCTTTCACGCTCAACTAGGCTCTGTACAAAAAAATGCTTAAAATAAAAGTTGTAGATCTCTTAATTTCCTATAAATTTTATTTCGTACACTTTTGTCGTAAAATGCATTCTAAGGCCGGAATCTTAAAAAAATAGATTTTTCACACGTTTTCGTGAGAAAAAAACAGAAAATCGCTATTTACCGCTAAACTAAGCGTTATACAAAAAAATGTTTGAAATAAAAGTTGTAGAATTTTATATTCTCTACAACTTTTGTTATATACATTTTTGCGCTAAAATGCATATTAAAGCCGTAATCTTAAAAAAACAACGTTTTTACGTAAAAACAGCCTCACCAAGAATTTCAGCAAACATGGCGCCTACCCTATCTTGTAGAGAATAAAAAATTGAATAAACCAGACGATTTTTAAAAAAATCGTAGGACCAGTTTTTGAGAAAATTGCAAAAAAGTGAAAAATTACACGAATAAACTACTACTTCCGGTTGACCGATTTTGATGAAAATGTTCGTGTCGGGTCCCGGTAGTGGTATCTAACTTAAGTTTCAAGTTTCAAGTTCGTAGGATGTTCCGTTCTTGAGATATTCTGTTCACACACACACACACACACACACACACACACACGCGCGCGCGCGCGCGCGCGCACACACACACACAAAATACGGTTTAAGCACACACACACACACACACACACACACAGACCAATAGCTAAAAACATGTTTTTTTGGATTCAGGGGGTCTGAAAACGTGTAGATCCGGTGAAAACTCGATTTCTAAAAATCGACATGAAAACAATACTTTCCTTCCTATATATTCATATAGGCAAGAGAAAGCAAAAAAGTATTGAAATTGACTTTGGGTTTAAACAATATGCAAACCTAAAGAGGAGATTATTAGCTCTTGTAGCTTTTATAACCAAAGCATGCTGAAAACAAACCAAAAATATAAATTTATATAATAAGGTAATTTTCAAGAAGCTGGGAAGTTAAACATTCGTAATAAGTTATAAAGAAATACCCAATATCGGACTCATTCAAAGACTAGTAAAAAGGGAAACTTCATTATGTGTGGTTTTCGTACAAGGAAAACCATATTGGGGAAGACCATTAAAATAAATTAAACAAACCCTTCCAGGTATGAACTGTGACTTATTTTGTTAAGTTTTTTGCTTCCTCCTTCAAAGTCGTCTTCAAAGTCGTTTCGGAAGTTAGTCCTATTTCTGCATTGAAATTTACGTAAGTTAGAATTTCCGAAAATTAGAAAGAGATCGTACAATTTTTTTAGAAATATATTCGTTTGCCTACTCTACCTACTTTTTATTATTACCCACATTAAGTTATTCTCAAGTCGTATTTCCCCTTCTACTAGTGAAACACACCGATTACAAAAAAATCCTGTTTGCAGTACCAATTCGTTTTATTAATACAGTCGTGATTTTACTTTCATCATGTATGTTTGGTTGTGTGTAAAGTTAAACGTTTTGAATTTAGTTTGCCGTGAAGCGCAGCAAACGGGAGTTTGATACTGTTCAATAAAAATTAAAAGCAACCCGCCTCCATGGCCCAGTGGTTAAAGCGCTGGACTGCGCTGCTCACTGCAAAGCGGAAGGTCCCGGTTTGGATTCCCGGCTAGAGCCTGGAATTTTTACACGATAAAATCCACCGATTATGTACCGAACAAAACAGATAAATTCTGTAGTCGCTAATAGCCAAAGCAGTTGGTCTGATTATGTGAATTCTCGATATATTAGTAAGTATTTTTTTAATCACTAATTTGTGTACGTTGCAATTTAAGAACAATAAGCAACCCCATGACCCAATGAGATGAGGATATATATGTATGACGTGTAAATGAGGTAATAAATACTGCACAAATTAAATTGTACTTCCATAATCCTTTATTCTAAAAACATCCTGTAAACAAAAACAGTACCAACAATAACATTAAGAGAACCAGCTGATCAGCTGATATAATTAATTGCATTAGACACGTCATGTCATGAGGTGTCTTGTACAGACTCAGGCCGACCATTCATGAGAGCGTATGGTTAATGGAACTCCAACCATGGAAGTTCACCGGTAACTACTATCTAGTGTTTAAATCTTTATAAAAGTAACTACCTTTACTAGGATTTGAACCAGTAACCTTCATCTTCCAAAATCAACTGTTAAACAGCTGGTTCCCGTCGAGACTTTACCACTAGACGGATTAATACTCGTCAGTAGGTATAGTAGGTATTCTACTACATATATATTTTCCTTCGTTAATCATTTATTTAATACGTATAAGTACCACGATTTTTTTATTGGAATTTTTTGTTCAAATGGCAATGTTGAGATGGTTTCCTCTTGTTCTCATAAATAATTTTAAACCATAATAAAAATTACTTTAAAATTATTTTTTTCTAAAATGTTATTAACACTTTTTTACAATTCCCTTGATATTTTTAACAAATTTACTCAAAATTTTAAGAGTATTATCTACGCCCTAAACTTTAATCTGATCATCGGCGACTTACAACAAGAACGCCAAGTTTTCTTCACAATTATATTTATAGTTTAACATCTCTTTTACAATCTTTTGGTATTTCGTTTGTGTAATATCAAAAATAATAAGAATTATGAAAGTTTTATTTTATTACCTCCTTTCAACCTATTATTTCTAATCAAAGATTCAACAGAGTAATAATTTTTGATTTTTAAACAGCTTATACTTTCTCTGTTAAAATTGTTGTTTAAACTGTGTACAGTAATGCAGAAATTACTTATAAAACAACTTAATCACTGAATAAAAATTTAATGAGAAGAGTGAAGTACTTAAATATCTGAAGGACTTGCTGTATAAAGCGTATACTCACGAGCATTAGAAGTAGCATCTTTCTAAAATCCATCGCTGATACAATGGATGTTTCTTTATTTTAAGTACTTACGGTACTTTTAATACTTTAGGCTGACCCATGAAAAGATTTTTTTGTTCTTTAGAACCGTTAGTTAATACTGCAATGGTTATGCCCATCTAAATAAAGGGCTACTACATTTTTTATAATCCTCTTAAACTGAAGGTTTTTTTTATAATTATTAACTTGTATCGTTAAAAATATTGTGTTTGTTTAAATACATATGCCGTAATGAGTATAGGAGTTCGATCACCTATAACAGAACAATATATCTTTAGACTGAAGAGACAGAGTGTTCTAAATTAATTTTATTTACATAACTAAATAAGGATACTTGTAATAACTTTATTAATCTCAAGAACTTAGTTTTTGAAAAAAAATTATTTATAGCACCTTCATTTATTCAGCTCTTCACTATTATGGAATTTACAAAATGTACCAAAAAAACTTTATTCTTTTAGCCAATTAAGTAACTTCTTTCACGCACATCCAAGTTACCAAGTATATATCCAAATTAACCATTAACATTTCCTACCTTCGACCAATATGGAGTTATGACAGTCAGCTTTACTGCTGTGCAAAACCATCGGTATTAGCAAAAATTCAGCGTTTCCAATCAAAGCTTTTACGGAGGATAGTTAACACCCCCTATCATGTAACCAATAAAACGCTACACTCAGACCTAAACGTACCCTACATAAATGACGTTTTCTTAAAACTCTACACAAAATTTAGGAAGAAACTCGTGAACCACCATAACCTATTGTTCTCAAATCTGGCTACACAGACTCTCCCAAACAATCCAATAAGACGTCTAAAACGTCGATGCAGGCGGGACCTCATCAATTAACGTTGTACTATAATCGACTATCCATTACAGTGTTCTAAATGCTGCACCTAATGCTACACTTATCTATTCACGTCGGAGTTCTGTCACTGGACTGTGTATCCATTCACGTTTATTTATAATGTTATTTTTTTCCAATATTTTTTTTTTAATTTATTTATTTAACGTCGCATCAACTACAACGGTCATTAGCGACGAGGTTGGGGTGTAACTATTGTACAATGGAGGATGAAATGATTTTTGTAACGTATGAAAATATGCCATGCCTGAGTGGGATTCGAACTCAGGACCGCATGATGAGAGGCGAGCACGTTACCAACTGCGCCAATGTGGCCGGCAGATTTTGTGTTATCACATTCACTGATTTTTTCCAACAGATTGTGAATTTCCTAAATAGAGAAAAAAAAATTAAGTAACTCATAACCAATCTGCTGCAATTAATAAATTATTTTTTGTTATTTTGGCAACCAATTTAATTGGTTTGTTCGCAAAAATACATTTTTTAGTTATGTACTATTTAACTTCAAATCACCTGAAGACACAATACAGAAAAACTAGGAAAGTTGATAGCTTCAAGTACCTCGGGGTGATAATACAACCAAAGAACAGCGAAAAAGAAAAGAACAACAAAACACAAGGAAAATGGCCGATGCACTTCGAGGAACTCACCACTTGTTTAAGAAGAAAGCATTCTCTTAGACCCTGTAAAACTCTGATAAAACATGTGTTTTATCACAGTCTGTACGCGGGTGAGTGTCTTAGAATGACCATGAAGACTGATCTCAGAGAAACAGAGAAATTTGAGAGAAATGACGAGAGAAAGATCCTCTGTAAAATAATGGGCCCGAAGATAGTAGACGGACTATTTAGTTTACGAGGTCGAGTAAAATTGTATTAGGAAAATGGACTTTTTATGGAAATGATTAGAAAAAGAAGACTTAAATTTTACGGACACCTGTATAGAATGGATGATAAAATAAATTTTTAAAACACTAAACAATAGACCTAAAGGGTCGGATAAATGGTTTCAATAAGTCGAAAAAGGTGTTGAGAAAACCAGAATAAACCGAGAAAACTTAATGAACCGAACCGAATTCAGATAACTAATTACGTATTTTAAGGGCTTCTATGAAGAGCAAAAACAGAACACCGGGTGGACAGAAGAAATGAGAAAAGCCTACAGTGAGCGAATGCTGAGAATGTGGGCTGTAAAAAGATCTTCCAGAAACGTCTAGTCACCTTACGCGGTCTAAAATTGGCCCTATTAGAGAAGAAAAATGTAACTACAATTTTTTTTTTATTTACTTAGAATTTCAAGCACTAAATAAATATACTCGTATAAGGAACGTATTAAGCTTCTAGAACATTCAGTACGTTATAATCTCTCCCTTGCGTGACGAGATCTTGGCTGCAAACATTTTTTTCGTGTACACAGTTCAATGCAGTGCTGTGAGAGGTAGATGGACTAAGTTATCTTATCTACATGTTACAATCGAAACATACATTCATTACAGTACAATTATTTAGAAATATTATAACATATTTGCAATATTATAATTATGAACCTTCCTTATAGTTAACGAATATTTTAACAAAATAAATAAAATACGTAAAAGAATAAAACATGAAAGCACGAATCGAAAGTTCACTGAAAAAAAAACATTAATTATGCGGGAATTTTCCACAAATGCCTGGTGAAGTTGTAATTTATATTTTTAAATATAAAAATCGGGGACTTACTTAAAAACTTTTATCGAAAAAATGGCAGTGCTGAAACAAAGTTATTTTTCTCCTTTACCGGTTGTTTTATAGTTTCACATTGTTTCAAAGTTGTTGTATGAATTTCCTTTAACAACATCTGAACTGATTTCTTAAAAAGATTACAGAGAAAGAATGGATAGGTAGGGAGAGGAAGGGGTGAGAGATTAAGAGAATACTTCTTGTAAATTCTACATCTCAACTATTTGTATCAAAGAACTAACCGAAACCTAAAACACTTTAATAGTTTACGTATTACAGAACTGCTTCAAGTAGTTCGCCAGACTAATAAAGACGTACTCAAAATTTGAACTAAGGCGTGGCAGCTGTAAGGTTTCGAAATATATAGGTATATACCTATATATATAGGTACCTATATATAGGTACTTAAAAAATAAACTAAATATTTTTGAATTTTGATTTGATATAGGCCATAAAGAACACTGACTCTCTACACATTTTTAGGTTCTATTTTTATGTATTCAGCTTGAAGAGGTGGTAGCTGTTATCTTCTTCTGGGTACGCCTTTGCAATTCTTTTAAAGTTGGAATACGCCTCGAAATGTTTATGAGTCAGAAACGTTTAAGTTAACCAAATATGTAACAACTTGTATCTATGTTGTAATGATCGCGTGTTTTATGAGATAAAGACCAACAAAGCTGTGAACCGAATGCTTAAATTTAAACAGTTTTGTCTACTCAACCTTTTCGTTTTACAGAATGATTTTATTATCTGCAGTCGCCCACAGTTTAGCCATTCAAGGAACTTGTAGTCAACCTGAACAAGTCTTGTAACCAACATATAACTAGATTTAGTTCCTAATACTTTGTAATAACAATATTATTTCTTAATTTTATAAATAAATAAAATAGTGGTGTGACCATGATGGCGTCATCTAAAGGAGGCCAATTTTATGAAATGTAACATAAGTTTCACATAGGCTACGCAAGGTAAAAAGTTCATAAGGAAGAGTTACTGACGCCAATAGTAGACTATTAAAATAAGAGACGGGAGTTTAGGAAATTCAAGGCTTATACACATCCGGAACAATCGCCTAAGAATTTAAACTGAAAAGTAATCCAAATAATTTGTATCTATAAATTGGGAGCCAATACCATCCGTGTATAACTATACTACTTGTAATAATTTGTAATACTAAGAATTGAAGAAAAATATTTTTAGTTGTCATAACTCCACTAGGTTGGTCTAGAGTCTTAAAGTCATCATCGCGTGTTAACTGTTTAACAGCTAATTTTCAGAGACGAAGGTTCAAATCCTAGTAAAGGTAGTTACTTTTATAGACAGTGGTCGCCGGTGTAACTTGTTGGTTAGGGGTTCAATTAACCATACTTTCTCAGAAATGGTCGGCCTGGGTCTGTACAAGACTAAACCTCATTTACACGTTATACACATCATCCTCATCTCATTGGGTCATGGGGTTGCTTATTGTTCTGAATTAAACAGAATACAACGCGTTAGGGATTAAAAAAAGTTGTCATAGACACATAATTTTGATACCACTAAAAGCGCGCATTTTAAACTGTGCACGACTTTTAAAATCTGAAAATTTATTTTTTCATGTTTTCAAGTAAGACTCCCTTAACAGTGATTTCCACAGCTGACTGACTGATACGGATAGTCTGAAAGCTCATTTAAAAATTAAATAACACCTAAAAAATAGTATTTTTGATTTTGCCCTACCATAATGTTTTATTTTGTATGACGTATCTTAAATTTGATTTAGTAACCGAAAAAGTTAACTAAACATACTGGCTTGGTTTTTAAATGTATTGGATAAAATAGTTACTATAGATTTTGCTCTTTAACAAGGAAAAATTTTTAATTTTTGTTAAAGAAAAAGGAAACAGAAAGAAACTTCATGATAGAACCGTAAACCGGTTGTTTATTGATTATGTGGAGGACATCAGCAGCAGCAAATTATTATGGATACGTATGATTTAATACTTGAATATTATCAAAAAGCAAGAAATCTTACGATCTTTTTCTTTTTCTTATACGTACAAGTTATCACATATTGTATAATAATACGCACTACATAATACTTGTATTATACAAAACAGTAGTTTGTAAAACAAGTACGGTAAGTTGGTTTCAGGTAGGGATTAATAAGTACAGCAAGCTGATGGTTAACCTAGCATAGGTGGGAGTTCCGTAGGCCGCGGTAAGTTTTGTTCTTTACGTAGCGGGCGGCAACTGAAGAAGTGATACTAAAGACAAGATCAGTTCAGTTCACGTTTTAACATTGTCGTGTACAGTCGCGCAGTAATTAATCGGCATTTTATGTTATTTTTATTTAATTTGTGCATTTAACACTTCGTGATTTATTTAAATATCGATTGTTGGTAATCAAGTTCATTGATTATCGATATTATTGTTGTTTCGTCAATATTAAAAAGATTTTTGTAATCACAAGGAATTTTTTAACTAAGTGGACTATGCCCGAACCAGAAGGTAAGTCTACCATTATTTATTACAATTTTTTAAATGTACTTTTATTTTTCTTGGAATCTTTAAAAATCAAATTTTCAAAATGAAATTTTGAAATCATTTCATAATTAGCGCTTCATTTCTTTCCTATTAAATAGATGAATACACATCCATATTAATTAATTAATTAATTCATCAAACGTATCTTAATATTCTTTAGTCATAACATTTTCTTTTTAATTTAACTTTATAAAAATAAAAGTTTATTATTTTCCTTTAAAATATATTTAATAAGTAGGATTTCTTCTCATATTTTTCCAGAATTTTCTTCAACAAGTTTTTAATATTCCATGAGATAAATATATATTTTTTAATACTTGTAATTTATTATTTTAATGTAAAATGTAACATCTATTCTGATTTTTGTTAACAAAATTATACATTGCATTGATATTTTTCTTAAAATTAAACTCGACTTTTTTGTTTCTTTTTAATAATTTATAGCTACCGTTAAAAATATTTTGTTGAAAGTTAATTATTAATAGTTAATTTAATTACTACTAAGTAATTCAAATCGATATCATCGAAAGTAGACTTTCTTTGTTATAGAGAATTTTTAAAATTACCAAATTAGATGTAAACATTTTTCGGTTGTAGATTTTCTTTTCTTATTTTGTTGAATAACAAGTTAATATAAGAAACTGTAATCAATACACATTAAAAAACTTTTTTGTGCTTCCGTGGTTAGAACGCTAGACTGTGCTTTCCACTGCAAAGTGGAATATCCAGAGTTAAATTCCCAGCTAGGGTTAAGAATTTTACTTGGTAAAACCCACCAATTCTGTGCTGTAACCTTTAGTAATCACAAATAGCCAAAGACGTTGTAGAGAACTTAAATAAACCAAAATTTAAAAAAAAAATTAATTTTATGTATTGTTTTATTTCCTTTTGGCTGTAGACATAAATTTAAAATTTTATAATGTAAAAATAATTTAAAGAATAGAAAGGTTTTAAATAGTTAGGCCTACATTCAAAATCAAAATGCTATTTTTTATTTCATTTACAATGAACAATAAATCAAATTATTTTAAAATTATTTTTCTTAATGAATAATTAACTTATTTTAATTTATTATCATGATCATCACTTTCCATGAATTAACTATGTGCACATACGGTTACAAAATCTACTGCATTGGTTTCATTCATGAACCACCAAGATTTGGGTATCACATGTAACCTTACAACTAATTAGAAAACAATAGAAAAAAAACAGGAAAAGTAACAAAAACAATCAAATAAAATCGATATAAAATTAATAAAAATGTTATTAAAGAGTATTTACTACTACTGTAATATAATTAAAGAGCCACGGGATCCTTTCGAAGAATTATTTGTGTTATTAAGACTATTATTATAATAGGAATTGTCAATCTGCAATTTTCTTATAAAATTGTTAAAATAAAAATCATTTTAACTTCAAATTACTATTATTAACGAACGCATAATTAATTTTAGATATCTATGGATTGTTTACTTAATTGCTATGAGATCTCTACAAGGAAAGTCCGTCTTATAGAAATTTATTTTAATGAGTTTTAGTGATTCACTCTTCGATTAAAAGATGCAGACCCCATATGATTCATAATCAATTGCGTTTTATGTAACTTCTTTTCAAAAATATATTTTATCCGGGTTATAAAGAAAAAATATTAGAGTACTACTTTTGGAAATTCCGTCATTTGTGCTTTGAAAATTAACTCTCTTTCCTTCCTCTATTCAGTGTATTAGTTCATATACCATAACCATATCCGCTTTGGTAATATGATAGTAGACGATCATGAGGAAAAATCCCAATTATGAGGAAAATTCCTCGGTAAATTTTGGAAGAGTTGACATCCCTAGAGTTGCCAAAAATAAAGTATTATTACTTCATAATCCGTGCCCATAACAGGCAGGTTGAGTGTTAAATTATTTGAACTCGATCTGCTAGTTCCACGGCTACAAAAAATAGTTCTGTTTCTTATCACATGGTCACTAGTCACAGTTATCTCCTTTGAGAGTAATGAATTTTATCATTATACAGCCAGACCCTGTGGTAAATGAAGGGAAGGTGTCATTTGCAGGGTGGAATGTAGATCCTTTTCAGAGGGCCCGACATGCTGACACCCATAATTTCCACTCAGTGAGGAAGGCGTTTGTAAACCACCTCACTCCTCGTTTTACTTAGTAAATCTTCTAGAGTTTTAAACCAGACTTTAGGCTGATGACTTAACCAACACATTTCACAATCCCTCTTAGGTATGACTGTTATTATTTTTTTTTTCACGACATAGGCCATCTAGTCTGTTCCGGTAACAAAATATTTAAAAAAAAATTAAAGTCACATCTATATCTTGGTCATTAGCGGCTACTTTTGGTTAAAAACCGGTGGGTTTGAATAATTTTTCAAAACCAAAAGTACGCTAACCAATGGGCAATGGAGGCATCTTCAAATTGTTTAATTTATAGTAAAAAGCTGTATTTACAATAAATTACTCCCGGCGTTGTAGAAGTCTTCCCAAGTTTATTCCTATCTCAGTCATGTATCCCAGAACCGGGTCTGGAAGTTTATATCTCGTTATTCTTTGAATGTGCTCCATCCATTTATTACATTAAAAAATAATTTCCCACTTATGATCTGCAACTTTTTTTTATATAGCAATTCGAATTTCGTACTCTTTCGTACAACCCTTCGTGGAAAAGGTATCTTCACAGCATCCAAGTATCTGTCTCCTATGCCTTGTAAGAGCCCAAGTTTGCTGCCGTACAAAAACTTGGAATTGCCACTACGTTATTAAATCTCATCAATGTACGAACACATTTGTGATCACTGTACGTCACTCAGTATAACTGTAATCGTTCCACATATTCTACACCTACCCTAGAACATGGCTTTTTCCGTAGTTGGGTTGGTCAATTTCCTCCACCTCGAACATTGTGAGTTGTTGTAAATGAATTATAGTTTTTGGAAGAATGTCTATGGAAATTAATGTAAAAAAAAGGAAATGAAGTTTTATTATTATTATTATTATTATTATTATTATTATTATTAGTCGTAAAGCTCCCGAAGTGGAAGACGCTAAGTAAATATGTTTCGTTTTTGGGATTTCTTGTCCTTTTTATCCGCCCACCAGTTTTTCATTCTTTGTGAGAATTCAGCTTTTCTCTGTTCACTCCATTTTGTTCCAGTTCTTGGAGCTTTTGTCACTGATTTAACCTCCCATTTTTTAACTTTTGTTCTAAAATTGTCTCTTACGAGAATTTCTTCTTTGGTGATTTTGGCCAATTCTAAATCTTTTTTAACACTTTGTATCCATTCCCCCCCATTAACAAGTGATTATACATATTTTACTATTCTCTTTGTGAGTCTATTGTCAGGAAGCCTCATAATGTGGCCATAAAATTGAAGGCGTCTTTTCCTCATGTCTGTCTCTATGTTGGAATATTCTTCAATTTTAGACGTTCTCTGTAATCTGTACCCGTTTTCGGTCCATCTAGGTCCAAGAATTTTCCTAATTATTTTTCTTTCTTCCTTCTTTAAGCTTTCCATGTCTGTTTTCCTGTTTTATTATTATTATTATTCTCTGAAAACTATTTATTTTTTAACATCAAGCTCTCCATCAAAACTAATGTAGCAGCTCAAGTAATTGGATAGTCTGACGTGTTCAATAACAGTTTTTTTATGATAGATAAAAGAAATGTTTGATCTTTGTAACCATATTAAATATTCACCCTTTTCTCAACTTTAAAATAAAAAAACCAATGACGACTTAATCATTTATATTCCGCGTAGAATTTGCACACTATTTATCAAAGTCAAATGCTAAACGCGTTTCTTGAATACCTAATTGAATAATATCGTTAAGAGTAGTAAAATTTAGCATCTTTATTTACAACAAATTAAATTCAGCCTAAAAAAACTAACGGCTCTATTATTAAAAACGTTTGTACTCAAGTTACAAAATAAATAGTAAGCCTATTTACTAGATTTTTCAACTTAATATAAACACAATAATCATAAATAAATAATTGTAACTTATTTATTTAAGATCTCATAAATAAATAAGTTATTAATAAATACTACTAACAAAAAAACGTTAATTTTTTAATGTAATTAACAATTGTATTTTGAAAATATTACATATATATAAATATTATTTTATTATTACACGAACGAAACAGGTTTTGTATAAAAATACAAATAAAAAAATCATGTTGTTTTGTTGTTTGTCGATAGAATTCCAGTTTACAAAAGAAAAGAAAATACAAACAGCTTTGAACACATTTTCTTTAAAATATATTATTTTATTAGTGTAAATTTTTGCAATCAGTTTTTTTATGCTATATTTTGTTTATGTATCTATTCATAAAATACAGTAAACCCCTCTGATAATAATCGGAACTTTGATTATCGGAAATCCGGGTTATCGAAAACGAGTCAGAAAAAAATTAATTAATTAAAATACAATTGTAAAAACAGTTTCGATTATAGAAATTGTAACATAAAACGCTTATTTTAATGATATTAATCTATTAATAATGTGTATTATAATACATAGAGTTAAAACTTTAATAAGAATAATAAACAGAATTGCGGCTAGGTTAAAAAATGGAACCATGATTAAAGAATGTTTGGTTGTTATTATTTTGATATGTAGTGTAGTTTAATTTCATTGAATTTACAGTAGTATTTTATTATTACCGTACTTAATGATGCCAGGTAAACGGAAAAGAGGGATGATCACAATTGAATAACAACTTGACACAGATGTGTACAAAATGGTGAAATTCTGCTTTATGAGCAACTGATTTAAAAGTAGGAATTTTCGCAGTATCGGACGAAAACTAAATCTAGACTAGTAGAATATTGCGCTGAATGAAACATTCAGAACTACACTCAAGATTTCATATTTCATAACAACTCGTCAAGCAATTTCCTGATACTTCTTTCAACACACTCTTACTAAAACAATGGCGAGACATCGCAGCTAGAAATCGATGTAGAAAAAATTAAGCGGATGGTTTCTGATGTTTGTAATTAAAATTAAATTTGTTTTGCATACTGTAAGTTTTTCTTGTATTGTAAACCTCGTGGGAGTGTAAACCTATTACTTGTTTTGCAGCCTGATATGAAATATACCGTCGTAAATAATAAAATTTATAACAAAAACTCGGATTATCGGAATTTTCGGTTATCGGAAACTGGTTCAGCCTCGATTATTTCCGGTAAGGACATCTTAATGTTTAAAATATCATCAATTTTAAATTTTTAATAAATTGTAATTACGCATCATATTGCCTTTTAAAGCACTATAAATAATTAAATTACTTCAACTCGAAGCGTAATCTTCGGGTAACAGTCGATTAATTGGTTAGAAGTCGTTTTCAAATGAATTTTTGCAAACTGAAGACAAAATAATTTGTAAACTCCAATATCTGTGTTCACGGTGCAACATGACACAAAACAGGCAAACCAGTTTTGTAATAATACTGCCCACTCATATCGGAGACTGTTTCGCTATGAACTAAAAGAAATTACTGCTGTAATGTAATTAGTGAAGGGAACTGAGAAACAGAGTCAAGTAGGTTATACCGGTTCACCAGACGAGTGGGTAATTTAATATCAACCACGAACAAAATTTAAAACAAAAATATTTTAAACAACGAAAAAACTGGGTGTCCCTGTTCGTTTAAAGCTGCAAGTCAGAAACCAATAAAACCTAGTAAACAATTAATTAGGCGGATTTCAAATAATAAAGTTTCCTATAAAACATTATTATTTCAGTCAATGGGGATATATAATCAGTCAAATTGATTCAGTAATTATTATTCATTGGAATTATTGGCTACGTCACTTCGCTATATCATTTGCTCCATTTTACAGTTCGCTGTAAAGAGCGTCGAGCAGAGAGCGAAACGTTATCGTACAATATTTTATAGTGATGGAAAATTTGCAATAAGCCATGCTCAAGTTTTTAAGGCAAGAGCGAAACGTAGGAACGCCTATTAACGGCCTTATTAAAAATGGTAAAACATGAGTTAAATTCATTAACAATGGCCAATGTAGAAAATATTTCCGTCTTTATTCAGTTAGATGTCTATGTTATGATTAATGACTTATATTGTTGTTTAGGTCATCAGCCAAAAGGCTGGTTTGAACCTGTAGAGGTTTTACTAAGTAAAACGAGGAGTGAGGTGGTTTACCGCTGCCTTCCTCACTGAGTGGAAAAGTACGCTTATCAGCATGCCGATGATAAGCACACATGCTGATATGAAAAGCACATATTTTCCACTCTGCAAACGACACCTTCACTTCATTCACCACAGGGTCTGGCTGTATAATGAAATTCATTACTTTCAGAGGAGATAACTCTGATTAGTGTCTTTTGCACCTCTACCTCTTCTCTTCTTAAATGATTCAGTCATTTAATTGGCTGACCATGCGATAAGAAACAGAACTACTTATTTTAGCCCTGCAACGAACAGATTGTAAATAATTTGACTTATAGTAAGTCCTAATAAAGTACATAGGATCACTGCACATATAAGAATACACAGATTCTCCCACCCCCTTTTGAAGGTTCGGATTTAACGTCGGTGTCCGACCAGACTTAGCACGATAAATCGAGGATCTACTGTATAAGTTTAATATTTATTTTTAGTAAATGCATATAATCACTTTGTATTAAATCTCTGTAATTCCCATCTCCTGGAAAATGGGATTTACAGACGTAGAGACCTACCATTATGATAATTAATTACCTATATTATTATATTACGGACTGGTTATTTATTGGTACGTAGGCCTATGGTTTTATAATATGGGATGTAATTTACACGATTACGTCCATGCGTGATCTCGACTTAATAAAATGTTTCTTGTCGGCTTATTTTTTTATTAATATTTCATTATATATTAAATTTTATATATTTATTTTACTCTATAATTGGTTGACTTAGAAAATATGATCTAGCATCTCATTAGCAACTATTTTCAAGTCTGAATATTTTCAATGGGTAATAACTTTGGGTTTTTTACCATCGTAAATTAATTCAATCCAATAGACCTATGTCAATTATTGTAAAATTATGCTACCCAGGAAAAAAGTAGTTTATATATATTTTTTATTAAGATAATTTTTTTGTTTTGTTTTGATGATTACATATTTTATAAGGATGATTTTTTATTTTTGTACGATAACATTGTGCAAGATGTCGTTTAATATTTTATTGTAGTTATTAAATTTATTTTATTAGCACGCGAAAAAGGTTAGGTATGTTTTCATGATGCTATCTATAATAGGTTTAATTTTTATACATGAATTAATTGGTAAATTATACCAGACTTGCTCACAAATTATATTAACTTACATAAAAAGAAAAAATAGTATATTATATTTTCTAAGGCAGCTTAATTAACTGAAAAATCTGCAGTAAATAATATATAATTAAAACAAAAAATATAATTCATAATTTCCAGTTTATACAGTTTATATTAATTAAACTTTTATTTTAGAACAATGGAGTAGTTACAGAATGCTTTGACAAGAATGAAACTAAATTTTGGTTCCAGATTAAATATTTAAAAAAATTATAACACACATAGTTCAGTTATAAAAAAAATTAATGCACATAATGTACGCTTACTTTAAAACAAGTGAATAAACACGATAGTATTTTGTAACTTGTGGACAGGACCTAAAAGAAAATTTTTGCGTATTTTTTTGTACTTTCTCTTGCCCTATATAAAATATATAGGGAAGGAAAGTATTGTTTTCATGTCGATTTTACGAAAACGAGTTTTTACCTGAATACACGTTTTCAGCCCCTCTGAACAAAAAAGAACACGTTTTTAGCGTGAACGGAATATAATAAAAAGTTGTAATTTTGAAATTAAGTTAGATACCATTAAAGAACCCGACACTAATATTTTCATCAAAATCGGTCAACCAGAAACAGCAGTTTATTCGTGCAATTTTCTAAAAAACCGCTACTACGATTATTTTTAAAATCGCCTCATTTACTACTTTTTTATGCCTTACAAGCATTAGCGTACCCTACAAGGGTAAGCTTTATATCTGCTAAAATTCTTGAAAGGCCTTTCTTTACTTTCGCTGTAAAATAATTTTTTTAAGATTGTGACCTAAATATGTATTTTAGCGATAAAGTGCAATTATAAAGTTGTAGGAAATTTAAAAAACTACAATTCTTATTTCAAATAATATTTCGTGCAACGCTTAGTTTGGCAGCAATAAGTGATTTTCTATATTTCGCTCATCAAAATCGGTAAAAAATGGATTTTTTAATTTTGCAGCCTTGGTAAGTTGAACAGAAGTTGATTTTCATTTTGCGTTATTCACTCATGATTAAAATTAGGTTATGTTTTTTTATTTTACATAGTTTAGGGAATGGGTAAACATAAGTTATATGTTTTATTATTTAAATTGGCAAGAGAAAGTCGAGTTAATGTTTTACACCAAATTTTTTTTAACTTGTGGTCAGTACCTACAGGAAAATTTGTACGTATTATTTTTTTTAATAAAAATCTGTATTCAAAAAACAATTTGTGAAACCGTTTATCTTTTAATAAACACAAATTATGAATGAAAGTTTATTATTGTTTAGTTTTTTTACAAATATATATAAGTTATAACTAAACACTATAATTTAATCATTTTTAACAATTAAATTAAACTGTAATTTGACATTTAATCTCTTTAAATATGTTGATCAATCATACAGAAATTGCATAAAATTTATTAGAATTTTATTAATTTAAACGAGTAATTTAAAAAAAATATTAATAGCAATTTTTTCCCCTGACTATACTTACATTTTGCTTAAGAATTTTATTTTTGTTCTAAACTATTGATCTATTATTATTTTAAATACACTTTAACTAATAATTATAGCATTTAATACTTCGTCAATTGGCAAAAAAGGGTTTTTATCAGCGTCACCATGATTATTTGGCACCCAACGTGTTTAATTTGCTCCCATTTGCATGTAAAAAAACTTAAACGACAGGTTTTTTATAAGTATTTTCCATGAATGGATAGTAATTAATGTAGGAAGATTAATAATATAAAGAAATGTTACATTTAAAAAAAGTTTTTTGATCACTTATTCTTTTTTTCTATTTCATTAGATTAGTATACTGTTGTTTTTTTAAATTGATTATAATTTTTAGATTGTAGGTTTTTTTAAATACGTAATGGTATAACTTTTAATATTTGCATGATTTCAAATCCCTATATATATTGTTTAGTTAATTAGATTTATTAGAATTTAAGATTGCTGTTTTTTTTGTTATTTTTTTAAAATATCTTTAAAAATAAATATATGTGAAATAGAAATGTGAAATCTCTTCGATACGGAAACGGGTGTTGTTATTACAGTACTATTCATAGGATACTATATAACAATTATAATCAAATAATAATTATATAGTAGTAAGCTAATAATAATAATAATAATAATAATAATACTATAGTAATAATTAATAGAATTCAAAAGAGTGATCGTATTTCATTAATCGTATTTGAAGGTTTTGTACTATTAATATGAAATACACATGTAGAATATAAATAATAAAAAATTATAAGAAAGAAAAGTGTTTATTAATTGTAGGAAAAATAACGTGTCAGTTAAAGAAAATATTACAATAATGTTAGCACGTAATAAAAAGATTAAATTGAAACTAGACAGTTGGCCATTAGTTGTTACGACGGCTACTTCATTTAACCGCAAACTAATCCTATAAATTGTTCATTTATTAATTTATTCTTATTTATTTAAGTATATATTTTACATTATATTTACTACAATACATGTATCTATTTATATTTGAATTGAATACATAATAATATACATTTTATTATTAAACAATAGCCTATTCAAGAATATTGTTACAGTAACAAGACACCTAATATATTTAATACAAATAAAAATAATACAATATGTACAGTGTTTTATTAACTCTGTAATTACATTAAATTAAAAAAAGCAATTTTATAGTGACATTCAAGGATCAGACATCACGCATAACATATTTTTCCTTGAGATTATTCTGACATTTATTTTATCGGGTTACGGAAATTCTAACAAGTTGATACAGTAAAAACAACAGGAAAATAAAATAACTTCATCTTTGTTTAAATTTTAAAAAGTTCAGTGTTTTTATTTGTATATCAATAAAACAAATTTTTTAAAGTGGTTTTAATTGTAAAAAATATATTATAGAATTTTACGGATGATTACATAAGCTATGTTAAATCTTTAATAAATAAATATTAGAATAAACACAAATTCTTCTCTTCATCAAATTAATTCTGGTGTTCCATAAGGTAGTATCTTAAGTCCATTTCTTTACACTTTATATACTTCTGATCTACCAGAGAGCAGTAACACAACCATCGCCACTTTTTCTGATGACACTATTAGCAACAGATGACTCTACCTTTGGGGCTACTAAAATATTACAATACCATCTGAGTGTAGTTGAGAACTGGTGTAAGAAATAGAAAATTAAAATAAATGACAACAAATCGAGACATATAACATT
Organism: Catonia carolina; assembly: GCA_035578175.1. Taxonomy (NCBI): domain Eukaryota; kingdom Metazoa; phylum Arthropoda; class Insecta; order Hemiptera; family Achilidae; genus Catonia; species Catonia carolina. The sequence goes on along the minus strand of JAQMRL010000002.1, from coordinate 23,220,756 downwards.
TACTTTGAAGAAAGACACATGTCCACCGATACAAATAATTGAAAAACTAGTTCCTCAGTCAGATGATGTAAAATACTTGGGAATGCACTCAGATCGACGCCTTACCTGGTCCAAACATATTTGGAATACACGCAAAAGACTAGGATTGAAGCTGAGAGATTTGTATTGGATGATAAACAAACGTTTACAGCTGTCATTAGAGAGCAAGCTTCTACTGTAGCCTACAAAGCCATACTGAAACCGCTGTGGACTTATGAGTTACCGCTTTGGGGATCAGCTGCGAAATCGAATCTTGCTATCATCCAACGATTCCAGTTGAAAGTCTTACGGATAATAACAAATGCTCCATGGTATGTGACAAATGAAACATTGCATAAGGACTTATGTGTCAACACCGTGAAAGAAGAAATTACGCAGCTACGTTCTAAATATCAAGAAAAATTAGCAGATCACCCGAATTCTTTGGCGCTTAATTTGGTTGATAATAGCGAAGACGTGACACGACTGAAACGAATAAAATTGCTTTACCTTCCGTTTATATACTGACTAATCTACATTTTAAATAATTGAAGTCCATATCAACATCAACATCATCTTTATTAACATCATATTCTTCCTCTACGCATTCTACTATCACCGTTATTAATTTGGTTACCTTTTCAATTATTGTTATTCATCTTTTATCTACTTAATATTTTCAAAAATTATACTTAATCTTTTTTCCTTTTCCGAAGCAATACCATTGGGTATTGTCTTCGTCATGTGAACCCGTTCATGCTATTTACTTATAGTTTTTGTTTTTAAACTGATTGCAAATAATCTTAGGTGTTAAAAAAAAAGAATAAACACGTTGTTTAAAATATATAGTCTATGTAAAATCAAATCTTCACATATTACTTTTACACTTAAAAAAGACATGTATCAATCAACATAATAACCGATAACACCACACAATAGATGGAAGATGTTAGGTACTTAGGTATTCACTATAGACGAAAATTACATGGAATTACATCTCCACGAGATGTAAAGAGTTGGGAATTAAGTTGCGCCAATTATATTGGTTGCTTGAAAGAAATTTGCGTATTTCCCTGATCAACTGATTACTTGTATAATAAAACGATAATAAACCTAGTATGGAAGGACGGAATTGAGCTGCGGGGATCACAAGTTTATCAAACATTGTAATCTTGCAGCGTCCGTTACCGAAGATCCTTCGAATTTTTACCGACTCCTCTTGTTTAGTAACCAATTACGTAACTCAATATGATTTAGATATAAATACAATTCTAAACGAGGTAAGTAACGAAATAAAATCCACAGACAGCTTGAATTACCATTGGCTCAAAAGGTTCAAAATTCAACTTACCGAAAAGACAGAATTTAACGAATTTGTGACGAATATCATAGACAAAAATTTTTAATTTTACTTTCACAGCCCGACATTGTTTTAATTTTATACTTGCTACAAGAACAAAATTGAAAATGAAAGTCGATATTGGTGTTAACACTAGTTGACAAAATCTCCATCAGTATTTATTTTATTACATTAAACTATTTTACTTGCTGTTGAATAATTTAACTGAATTTAAATAACCTACCTTAAAGTTAGTAAAATAATAATAGGCTATGTATTAATATATTTAATTGAATAATTAAAGGATTATGGACTTAATTAATTGTATTCTTTTACGTGATAATCATCCTTACTAGATTAAATTTCAAATTATAAAAGTGTTTACTCCGAAATTTACAGCTTGTCAAATTAATATTTTGTTTGATTTAAATTGTAACGGAAATAGGTTGTAAGCGGATTACTCTCCAGAGTCAATCCTAAATGCTATGACTGAAGAGTGGAAGGGATCTCTCCAAAAAATGTTGAAATGAATTAAGTTAATTACTAAATTTTGTTTGTTAATTTAATTATTAATTAATTTGTTTTTTAATGTTTATATTTTCAATAGAGTCATGAAAAATTCTGCTACAAAATGTTTTTTGTATTTTTATCTTAGAGTTTAAAATATATCCCACAGAACCGTGCAGCAGATATAGACTACGGGTTGTAAGTCAGTAAAAAGGATGCGTAATCATGTTTCACTCTACCAAAGTCCTCAGTCAAAACAACCGGCGACCGGATGTTTTATAATAGGCCTACTGTATGAATTCTTTCTACTGGTACTATCGTATTTTGTATTTAGTACATGTTTTAATTAGTATATAGCAAGTTTCATCGGGTAAGAAAAGAGTATTTCTTGTAACTTGAATGGATCGCGCTAAGTTCAATCACAATTTTAACACATTTATGGTTTGACATACTGCACGGTTCCATGGGATAGAGTATAATAATAATATCCTATTTAATAAACTTACGTGAATTTTAAGCGCTACTCTAAAATTTTGATTTTAATTGTCACCAAAATGTATGCGATGAGATTAAACCAAGGGCGTGAACAAAATTGTAAATGAAAGTTTTTTATTGTAGTTACTTCTATTTAGGTAAGTAATTTCATCGGAAACGTGTAGCTACTGTATTGCGTTACGTTGGCATCCACCAATAGAAAAAAAAAGTGGTGACTGGTCGCTACTGATATTTCAGTATTAGGCTAAACGGTTGTCTAATTATTAAACTTAAGAAATTAGGAAAGTATATATTTTTTAAATCTACAAAAATATAAAGAATTTAAAAAATCAGCTCAGCGAATTTACTCCTTCTAGTACAAAGCTTAGGCCTATCTACCTAACAAAAATCAGTGTGGATATTTTTAACACTCTTATCCAAATGATAACTGTACTGTTTTTAGAAAAACCTTTTAATACTTCAAGCTTCAATACTAACACTCTTGGGGAAAAAATCGTCTCAAAAGAACAAATTTTTGGTCTCTATTAATCAAATTTTGCCATAATCGAATTTTTTAAGTTATTAATTTACGTCATCGTAAGTTTTCATATGCTAAAATTGGTAAAAATTTAAAAACCGCATTTTGATGTATGGTTGAAATGAACCCGAATAATATGTTGTTTAGGTCATCAGCCAAAAGGCTGGTTTGAACCTGTAGAGGTTTTACTAAGTAAACCAAGGAGTGAGTGGTTTACAATTGCCTTCCTCACTGAGTGGAAAAGTACGCTTATCAGCATGCCGGGCCCTCTGAAAAGCACATATTTTCCACTATGCAAATGACACCTTCACTTTATTCACCACAGGGTCTGGCTGTATAATGAAATTCATTACTTTCAGAGAAGATAACTCTGATTAGTGTCTTTTACACCTCTACCTCTTCTGTTCTTAAATGATTCAGTCATTCAATTGGCTGACCATGTGATAAGAAACAGAACTATTTATTTTAGCCCTGCAACTTAACAGATTAAGACAATTATAACGGCATTATTAAGACGGTTGTAAATTAAAATTATTGGTGGAAGTTTTTCAGAATTTGTATCGTGACTTTACCCAGATATAATGTTTATAGCCTATCAGAAAGTACAACTCTGAATAGCCGATTTTTCTTGATTATTATTAACTCTGAAGACTTTTTAATAAATCTGTTTTATTTATGGAAACATAATCAATATGAATAAATATTATATTACTAGAAAAATAATTAAAAGACCACCGAAATTTAAGGATGTTTTTATTTCGAAATTTTCACGGTGATTCACAACTTAATTCCAATTCATGCAATTTATTAAATTATTACATCATGGGTAGTATTATTAAATAAAATAATATTGCACAATATTATTACCTACACATTTTAATTATGTAGTACATACATAAGTTTTATATTTTTGTAATCTGAAGAAATACAAAAACCTACACAAGATTGAAAGCCAGCTAGTGATTCAAATTAAAGTTTTTAAAAATCCTGAAGGTTTATTTATATGTAATGTAAGTATTAGTTATAAATTGTTATTTAAAACAAAAAAAGAAAACTGTTTGTTATTCATTCTGAAGACTGTTACAATACACAAACGTTTGTCTATTGTAGAATACGTTACCTATTCACTTTATATAAGTAATCTACGCGTAACATTTTTATTGTGTACGTTAATAAGGAACATACTTTCTCAACATTGACCTTTGTTTATTGTTTATGAGCAACGGTACGGGAATTTCAGATCTTTTAATTAACTCAGGTCGTTGTTTTAGTGCAATGCTTATTGTGCATGCAATATTAGCTTAAGATCACGACGTAATATATTCCAGTGATGTTACACATTATTTCAAGATTATTGCAACATTTATGCGTGTTCTTCGTTACCTAGAATAGGTTCTGTAAGAACTATTTATCTTTTGATTATGACTTTAAAAATCCTGTGTGAAACACGCACACGACTTACTCTTGAACAATATAATGTTATAATGAACAATATATTGTTCAAAGGTTAAACATAGGTTGTAACCTATGTTTAATCAGAAATAAACAATATAAAATAAGAACATAACATAATTTTAATCACGAGTGAATGATGCAGAATAATAAATTTAGGTCTGTAGAACTAAAAAATACGTAAAATCAGTAATTGTCCCTAAACTAGGCTTTGTAGAGAAAAATGCTAAAAATAAATAATATAAGTTGTAGGTTTTTACAAGTTGTACAACTTTGATTTCATACACCAATGTCGTAAAATGCATAGACCACTAAGGCCGCAATCTTAAAAGATTCCATATTTTTATGAAAAAAAAAACAGAAAATCACTAATTGCCGCTTAACTAAGCGTTATATAAAAACATGATTAGTACAAAATTTGTAGTTTTTTTAATGTTCTAGAACTTTAGTTATATATTTTTGTCCTCAAATGCATATTAAGGCCGCAATCTTAAAAAAACATTTGTTTCTACGAGAGCACAGCCTCCCTAAGAATTTCAGCAGACATGGCGCTTTTCCTATCTTGTAGAGCATAAAAAATGTAGTTAACCAGGCGATTTAAAAAAAAATTTCAAAAGGCGTTTTGAAGAAAATAGCAAAAGTGAAAAATCGCACAAATAAACTAAATACTACTTCCGGTTGATCGATATTGATGAAAATGTTCTTGTCGGTTCCGGTAGTGGTATCTACTTAAGTTTCAGTTTCGTACTATCTTCCGTTCTTAAGATATTTTGTTCGCACACAGACCAATCGCCAAAAACATGTTTTTTGGGGTTCAGGGTGCCTGAAAACGTGTATATCCGGTGACAACTCGATTTCGAAAAATCGACATGAAAACAACACTTTCCTTCCTTATATTTTCGAACAGGGCAAGAGAAAGTATAATGGAAATTAATCTATGGATAAAATCCATTTTATGAATTTATAATTTAATTTTTTGTGATTTGTAATTAACAAATAGATGTATTGTTTCTCTAAACTATTAATTTCCGTCATACGCAGATGGAATTTTAAACTAATTGGTTATTATATCGGATGACGTGTACTGATCTTTTATAAGGTGATACCAGGAATGATATTGGGGCCACCACGGGGTCCTCTCTCGAAATTTTATTAAAAAATTGGGCTTAAAGCAGTTTGTACAGGAAATGTAAACGTTTTATTAGTAAAAATCTACAATAAAAGGTAACAAACTGTCATTAATGTCTACAATACATTTTTTATAAGATATAAATTGGAAATTTTTTAATTCAGGTTTATATTTAGAGGATTGTTTTTTGTTACATAATTTTTGCTGTTTTCCGAACTTAAAGGAATATTTTTTCAAAAAAATGTTGTGTTAATTTTTCTGAATTATTTACACAATATTCAACTCATACGTGCACACATACTGATTTGTTACTATGGTTAAAACTATAAATTTTTTTTATATTTCAAGCAAAATATTATTGTACCTTCAAAATTTCAAATAAAAAAATCTTTTAAGGTCCTGTGAAACTACCATATCGTAAAAATTCAGCTTGTGTAAAAACCCCGATGAAACTGTCGAAAAAATTTGGAAGAGATTGGTTCTGTAGTTTTGTAAGCAGTTTTTGAGAAAATTTTCCTTATGTTAACATGGTGTAAAATAGGGATTCTGTGTAACCTTAAACTAGAGATATATGCGATAAGAATCGTAAGTTCTGAGTTACATTATTCTTTGTTTTCTTGCCCGTAAGGACTAGCTCAAAAAAAGTACAGCAGGTAATACCACTTAATGGTATTTTTAATTGGTAACAAAGACCTTTTTTAAGTTTTATGCGCAAACTTCAAATAACAGCACCATAAATGTGAATGAATTGTACAGAATATAAATATTCAATTTATATACATTTATGAAGCCTATTTATTATAACACGAGGAATAAAATGAACACTGTATTACAAAAATGGAGCCAACATGTAAACTACCACACATTATTGTATTTTGAAACTTGAAATGTTGCTGAAGGACAAGCAGTCTAATTCTTTTCCTTTAAAGAAAAAATGAAACCGGTTTCTTATTATTTTTCTTTATATCCGAAGATAAATATTTTATAAATAAATATTCGCGTATAGAACATATTTTATTACGTTTGATTTTTTTTAAATCGCTTTAAAGACGTTCTAACTGTATTAATCAGCATAGATTATGAAAATATTTTAAAAAATATTTTTCTCGTGCGCTTCACAGCTTTAGAATTAAAAATGAATTACCCTTTAAAAAAAATGTATATTTTAGTGAAAAAATTTATTATTATCGATGAAAGATGTTCAATTTTTAATGGAGTTAATCAATTCGTGAAGTGATTTTAAAGTTCATCATTAAATTACAGTGAAATTTGGTACATTAAGGGAAGTTGAACTAAAAAACATAAATTGTTTTTAAAATTTTTAATGAAAAGATACTATTTTCTGAACAATTTTATACCAAGAGTTTGTAAGACAAATAATTTTTTCCTCTTGAAAAATACTGAAAATTTCGTTGCACGGAGTAAATTTGTCAATTTGAAAGACGGAGGAGAATGTTTTCTGTAGATTCAGAAGGTTTAGCTTCTGTCCTGTCTCTTTGTTATCATTGTTACAAATCAAATCATATGAGGGAGTTAAATTAAAAATTTCAGAATGTCGACTTGTTAATGACAGAAAGGCGAAATGTTAATTCATGTAGGCTACGTGGAAAATAGATTAGGTAAGTGGTTGTGAAAACTGAAACATGATTTACTTGGTAAAATACCTACTTTCCGATGGAAAATCTACAATAACGATAACATCTTGTGGAGCTGTATCCCTAAAAAAAGTGATGGTTGGTCTAACTGGCTTGCAAGTAAAGCTTGTGAAGAAGTAGTAACGTTTAATGATGGAGGCTATGGTAGTGTTGGCAAAATTTATTCTAACGTGAAGCTAGATAAGGTGGACATTGCTACAAAATAAATGCAAAAGAAGCAGGATATTGAGAAGAAAAAGATACTCTTACAATAAATTTAAGAAAAAGAAGGCCCACATTACTGCCCTGGTTGATTTAAGTTAATTGAGAACTAAAGTTCGATGTACGTTTGTAGTTTTTTGAGTTCTCCGAAAATTTAGTTTTTGTATCAAGAAGCCCATTGTTTCTGAAATAATTTGGATACAATTTAAAATTTTTACCGGATTTGAATGTAAGAAAAAGTTATTGAAGGAGAATAATTGAGAAGTTAAGTGGAGTAAGGGTAATATTACAAAGTGTTAATGTCAGGATTACATATTGGATTTTTGAAATTTTTTTAATGAATATTGTTTATCAAATTCAATGATATTTTTGATACTCTGAAATAGTTAATAGATTATTTAAAACCTTGTTGATAGAGTGGAATACTTAAAATTGAATATATTTGTATTTCTTTATGTAATATTTTATGAGTACACTAAGGAATATTTAGGAGTATTCGAGAATATTCTAAAAGCATTTTATGGAAACGGGCAGTATTAAACAATATTACAAAAATATACGTATATCTTCTGAACGGAAACAGTGTAATCCTGTTTTATTCCTTCAAAAGAGCGTATTAAGATGTAATATTAAACATTTCTATCAAAAACCATATCGCCCATATTTCACGTAGCCTACTTCTCAATTTCACTAATCATACTGTAATTTTTTTTAAATGCCCCTGTTTTCCAAAATTTAGTAAAAATTGGTCCACCATTAAAATAATTATTTAAAATGTATCTTCTAAAATACGAATGCTGTTTCAGTAGACTCATTGTTCTGTATCTTGTAATTTTAGAGTAAATGGTTCTCAAAAATGTGTTACAATTATTAACATTGATGAGATAGGACGTTCAAATCCTCTTAAAGAAAATTTAGTGGTTGTTCACAAGACTACGATGATTTTAAGGGTGAGAAAGTGAATAAAATTATGGTACATGCTGACGCGTAAAAATTTTAATATTAACGTAGTACGGACCACGTAGTAACGTAGCGCGTAGTGTGCGGGGGAGGGGGTATAAAAATGAGGAAAATCGGTTTGTGATTACATTGACGATGTTCTTCAACGAAAACAATATAAAAGCAGTATTGACTTAGCGTCATTTTAATCTATTACAGCATTTGCATTTTATAAGTCACTAATAACCTAATAGGCCCTACCTACAAGACATCTAATCTGAATTTTATGATTGAATAGTAAATAAGGAAATAGCATTTAATTTTATTTTTAATTGCCATGACTAAAAGAATGGAATCTTTAAAATAATGATTCATATTGTACTTTTAAATACGTTATTTTGTCTTTTTAACGGCCCCGTGCGGAAGGTATATTCGTTAGTTGACGTTATAAAAAAATATCAATGAAAAATACCCTGATATTCATTTAATCAATAAGAAATATAAGCACTAATAAAAAATGTTATTGTTTTATTTATCTTTTAATAATAAAAATTAATTTTATACTAATATAATTAATCATACACGATATCACAACAAATAAAAATCCATTCAAGGTTTTCAGTAGTGTAATAATCATTATGTTACCTTTCATAAAGTAGAATTTATTAAGGATACGTCGTAAATCGATAATTAGGATTTATTAGAAGAAGATAATCTCAGTAAATCTTAAGTTCTAAGAATCATAATTAAGCTACTCTAATAAACTCTCTTGCTTTGTCATTTGTTCACTGTCATATAAAATTAGAATATCATTGGAAATTTAAAGGGCAAATTTAGTACTGCAATAAAAAAAAATTAAGTTTTTTTTTAAAGCTACTTCATCACTATAAAAATAAATTATATTCCAGGAATTTAAATTCATAACGTCGTAATAATCTTAAAAATAATTATAAATTGCATCGCTGTACATAACGCATGCATTAACTCAAAGAGTCTTGCATCTTCAGTTGCAAACTGAACTGCTCAGTTGCAAACTCGATCCTAAAAATAGTTGCTTTTCTTAATGTTTTATGAAAAAAAACTGATAGTCTTCTCATATACAAGAACCTTAATAAATAGAAATTATCAGTTTTGTAAGCAGCAGATTTTTTTTTAAATATATATAATTCGTTATACTATACACTTAAAATTGTACACCGTTAATCAAAAGACAGAGAAATAGCTAAGTTGTTTGAGTGAATATAACATCTGGTTGATGAACAAAACCTAAAAGGAATTTAAAACATCATAAGAATTTGTTAAAATTGATTGTAAGTAAAACAAAATATTCTCAATTGAAACATTGAACAGAAAAAATTATTTTAGATAAAAAATCATAATTTAGTGATTTAAACATTCCTACATTTCTACGCGAAATTAACACATTCAATAAAAAATACCTAAGAAGATTCAGATCACATACAAATCATCTGGCTATCTCATTTAAGACAATAACTTAAACGACAATCGGAGACTAAAACGAAGACATCCTACAGACTTATTTTGAAGTAACATGAACAGAAAACACAAAATAAATTAACCGCCTCTGTATCCCAATGGTTAGCGATCTACGCTATATACTACGGTTTACTTGGTTCAATTCCCGGCCAGGGTCTGAAAAATTATTACAAGTTCAAACCCACTGTTCCTTAACCCAAAGTAGTTGCTAATAACCAAGATCTTGATGCGGCTTAAAATAAATTTAAAAAAAAATAAATTAAACAAATACAAAATATAATATACGAAGAGGTTTCTCCTTTGGAGGATTTCTTGGGTTATGACATTTAAAAAAGGAAAACCCATCCACTTATATTATTCTACCTAAAGCCCTATTTTCACAACGCTATTTTACTAGCTGCTAGTACTAGCAGGACCTATTAGCGCGTCGGTGACGGTTCCCACGGAGCTAGTTAATTATTGCCAGTGCTCTAAAACCATAATGTGAGTTGTGTTGTATATTGCTGTACAACGTACAGCTAACTATTAACTAGCAACTTTTGTAAACGTTCACACCGAGCTAATTTACTAGCGCTAGTCAATAACGTGACTTTTTCTCCCCTGCTAGCGCTAACAAAATCAAACTTCTTCAAAGTCACTAGCGCGCTAGTGAATACTAGCGCTTTAACTAAACAAGCTGGTAGTTGTTCGTTCTCATGACGCTAGTTTACAAGCTGTTAGTAGACCAGCAGCTGAGACTAAACTAGCGTCGTTGGAATTGACCTTTAGAACAGATCCTTGACTTAGCTGTAATATTTTAAAAAATAAAAATTTACAAATACGTCCATCATAGTCGAATCGAATTTCTTATACTGCAGATATTGTCAAAAATATTTTACAAAACAGAAGCGGGTGAAATACTAATGTAGCCTAAATTTAGTTGTTTTTTTTTATTCAATTTACTTTTTTTTAAATATGTAGTACATAATACATTTTTACTGTTGGATTACTATTTGGTTAACCTAAAGTATCATGTAGGTAATAAATGCGTGTCAATCGATCATGTATGTCAAATTAATTGGCTGGAAGTGAAGGACAGACATTATCTTTGTTGAAATGTCTAACCTTGAATTGGAGCATCTTTTACCGAGACATTGAATCAGCTTTCACCATAACTTAACCTAAAGGTAATTATTTCGAAAACTTACGTAATTAATTAATTAATGTTCTTCAAATTGAATTCCTTAAAACAAAAAAAAACTAAACAAACATAAAAACGTTAATTGTTTACCACTATGATTGATTACGGTATTTTTCATAGATTTCTTTTGTTTTTTGTTTTTTTTTTGTTTAGAATTACTCCGGTTGTTGCTTAACAAATAGTAAATTCTTTCAGGCAACGCTCTTCAAAATTCTATTAACAAACATCATTTTTTGTACATTGACCTTACATGATGCATTTGTTCGTAGACAAGTTACGACTACAAGATGTAGTCATATCTCTGAATGAATAAAACTTAACGTGCAAGATACTTTACTGAAATATTTATACTGGACGTGATATGTATTTCAAAATACACACCAATTTATTACCCTTATTTATTTCCACGGGCAAAAATACAGAAATTTATTTATAGAATATCAGTCACATAAGTTTTCTAATGTAATTGACAAGTTAATGTGATCGTAAAAATACATCCAAACAAAAATTACATTTGCCCCTGAATAAACCGGGTTTGGAACACTAAGATTTGTACCCATTTACCAGAAAAACAACGAGATGTCAAAGGATTGGAGAATCTTAACTAAATTATGCTTATAAAACCAGATAATCCGATTATTATGGATCACAAACCATATCAGTACGATATCATATTTCATTAGTAGACCGATCTCTGTGTAGGCTATTTATCATACATGTTCTGAACACAAATTTATATAATACCCAAAATATAATTTAACCGCCTTATTTCAAAGCCATCTACGTTTTTATAAATTGATAAAAATTATTTTTAGCGAATTCCTACAGTCTTTTGCTAAAAAAACTGGATTCTTGAAAGATTATAGCCTATTAATAAATGGCTACTCAACCGATAACCGACATTAATCCCTAATGAAACGTTTCATAAAAGACCAAAAGCCACCGTACAGTACACTAATAATTTAAGCTTTATTGAATTTTATAAATAAGAATCAAACCATTCGATTAATTTCATATAATGATGTTAGAACTTTTGACCGCTATATAAACAATATTATCCGGGATTTAGGTTTTTTATTTACCCTCAACTGTTTTGCACGTTAATGTTAATGAAGACGATAAAGAGTGACAAACGAAAATTATTCATAAGAAAACGCCAGTCCTGACGGGGAATAGAACCAGAAATCGGATCGGGAATCCCTAGCATAGAAACCAGAGGTGCTGACCAAGTTCATTAAATAAAACTTTCGTTAATAAAATTAACTATAACTAATAAAGATTGTGTTCCATGCTACTACACAGAACTATAAAGATTGAACAAGCATCCCTCTTAGGATGGCCGACGGAGGCTGCGAAAATACTTGAATAAGATAGGTAGTTAATTTTTATATAAATTATATTTAAACTAAAAATAAATTTTCATACGTTACAAAAAAAATCATTTCATCCTTCACAATTACAACCCAACGTCGTTGCTAATGACCGCTGTAGTTGATGCGACGTTAAATAAACAAAGAAAAAAAATAAAATTAAATAAATAAATAAATTTAATTTGCAATGTTTATGAATTATTTCATTAGTTACAAAATACGTAAGTTACAAAACTTACTATTTATAAAATTAATCGGTTGTATAGTCCTATACTTTTTTTAAACTATTAGTGAAATTCACAGTTACAAATTACACAACCAGTGAATATGATAGCGAGTGAATAAATAACATAATAATGGTATGGCATAAGTGACATACATGAAGAACACTTTTTACTGACGGTCTCCAACATTATATTTTCTTTCATATTTTTTTATTAATTCATTTATTTATTTGTGACATATAATAAATCCTAAAACAGCAGATCCTGTCTCCACTTCCTCCTAAATCGCCTTCGAATATTATTTGATAAAAAATGATGGGAAGAAATTTTGCGTATCAGTTGGTTTGGATGAGTGAAAATTCTGTTGTGGAAGTTTCGATAAAGTTGAAAGAAACCCTTCTTTCCCAGTATAAGTATATTTACAGTATATTTGAGTTTTTTTTGTAAAGTATCGAAACGTAAAAGGGTACGTTGGCTAGTATTCGTAACGTCATCAATTGAAACCCCTGAATCCGAGCTATCACTGACGTTATATACTTTTTTTATCTTATTTTGTTTTGTAACTATTCACAGTTACAACCTGCAAAAATGTTCACTTTTTTTTAACATCCGACTGTTCTGCAATTACTGACAATGCAAACGGTGAAGGATGAAATGACTTTTTGTAACGTATGAAAATATGCTGTGCCTGAATAGAATTCGAACCCAAGACCGCACGATGAGAGGCGAGAACGTTACCAACAACGTCAATGCGGCCAGCCAAAAAATGTTCACAGTGTGAATTAATTTAAAAAAATAAAAATTACCGTTAATGGTTTTGATGAGGACACCGCCCAGTTGATAGTGCTCCAGATAATTAAAAAGTTCCATAAGTAAATTCTTGCGGCTCTTTATAAATTCCCTGAGTTGTGTATATAGGCTAATAGAACACTACACGTTGACTTAGATGCCCCTTACACCAACGGCACATTTCTAAAATTAAACCACAGGTTTAGAGATAGACTTTATAATCCCTTAATATGCAGCATGAATTCTCCTGACTTATTACACGAAGATCACTGAAACGCCGGTGGAGTATAGACATGATACATTAATACAACTCTAATAGTAGTAACAAATTTATACAAAATTAAAATTTAACATATTTAATTTGTCAGGGTTTAAATGTAGTAAGACTTAGTAGGTTTCATATAAAATGAAGTCCTTTTACAAAAAGTAGTTATGTCATTATTTTATGAGCATAATTAAAGAAAATGTAGATTATATTAATTTTTATAAGCTTGAATTCTAATGAAATACAAGCTGTTTTTTAGAAGAACATGACGATTTAAAAATTGTAGTTAACTAAATTAACTGAACAATGAGTTATAAAATTTACATCATTTTGATGATGTTGCAGTTTACAATCTACATTTTTATTAGACCTTAATCTTACAGTCTTCCACTCTTGCAAAAGGTAACGCAACCTCCTCCTTCGTTTTACAAGTGGTTGCAATAATGTTACTAAAATCGTAAAAAAAGTAAAAGAAGGTTAGACATGTTAGATCTACTGTACAGTTTATTTTACAAAACGAAATGGTTATTATTTTATTCCCGTATCAAGTGTACTGTAATTTAAATTGACCTTGAAACTGGAAATGTCTATATTTAGTTAGCGAGGTTATATAATTAGTAAAATAAGATGATAACGATCTAAGAATCTAAACTCTTCGTAGACAAATAAGGAAAATCATAAATCTTAAGTTTAATCGATCATTAACACGACCAATTAGAGAAATACGATTCAATTGATTTAATGAAACAGTTCGGCGATAACCAAAACCCTGGAGGGTTTTAAAAATCACTTTATTTTAAACATCCCTATTCACGCTGCATGGAAGCGGATTCTTATTTACCAATATCTAGTAAATAAAGCATAAAAAATAATTACGTTAACAAGATTTTAATTTATCATAAAATTATAACTTGTTGAACTATATTGTTAGTACGCTTTGTTTAATTTTCTTAACATTATTATTGTATTTTGTACTCCAACTACTAACAACTCTGTATTTATAACTCAGTTTAATCACAAAAAAACTGTTTACTTGATTCTCGTTGTTTACATTCCAGCTATCTGTGACACGAATTATATAAATTATTTAAAACGCAATATCTAGACCAATTATTTTAAATGGAGATTCTGTTTGTCCTTAAACATATAGAATTCTACCAAACAAACTTTAAAATATTTTTAAAGGTAAAGAGGACACGTTCGGGATTCTGCAAAAATCCGAAAGTTAAAACTGGTAAAAGCCGTAACGAGATTTTTCGAAGTAAATAACAATTTTTTTATTTTATTCCCCAATGTGTGTACTTTGTAATCTGTTCAATTTAAGAACAATAAGCAACCCCATGACCCAATGAGATGAGGATGATGTGTATGACGTGTAAAAATGAGGTGTAAACTTATACAGACTCTGACCGACCGTTCCTGAGAGAGTATGGTTAATTGAACTCAACCATCAAAATACAACGGTAACCACTGTCTAGTATTCAAATACGTATAAAAATTTACCTTTATTAGGATTTGAATCAGGAATCTTCGTCTCCGAAAATCAGCTGTTAAATAGCTGACTCGCGGCGACGACTTTACCACTAGACCAAACCGGTGAGTTAAATAAAAAAATAATTTAAGTTTTTTATCAAAATAACGCATTCAAAATATTAAAAGAAATAAATATTGTTTTTAATGTCAAACTAGATTTAAGAAGAATATGTAAGTTAATCGTCAAGGTTATTTTATTACACACATAACTTTAATTGAATACTACAAATCTTGGCTGTTAGCAAATCAAATACATTTTATTCACATTCATCCAGTAAAGAATTTATACAAACTATAATTTTCACAGAATTGTCGTTAATTTTTATGGAAATAATAATGATTGAATTTTTATAATTAAATGAAGATAATAACAATTTAAAATAACAATAAAATGTATAATTCGTAACTAGGAAAACAATTTATACGTTATCTATCGCTAATGTTTACGTTAAAATTACAATTATTCCTCTTGCAAAGGATTTACCAAAAGCATTCAATCAGAATTAAAAAATGTTGATTACTACACATGCGTTCTGAAATTTTATATTTTAATATTTAAGAGTTCTTTATCTGAAATAAGGGACGGTTAATTAATTTTTCCGTCTACATTAGCAGCAATTGCAAAACACAGTCAGACGTAAAACAAACAAAAAAAAATTAACTTTTGTTATGTTTAGTTTTTTTTTTTAATATAATAATATGATAATATTATGCTAAATCCATTCCGGTGGGTACAATTTTAAATCAACTGAAAGAAAATTCTACTAAGTATCATTTGTAAGTAATATTTAAAAACATTGTTGCACTGCCTTCCTCATTGAGTGGAAAAGAATGCTTATCAGCTTGCCCGGCCCTCCGAAAAGCATCTACTTTCCACCCTGCAAATGACACCTTCCCTTCATTCACCACAGGGTCTGGCCGTATCATGAAATTCATTACTCTTAGAGAAGATAACGCTGACTAGTGTCTTTGACACCTCGACCTCTTCTGTTCTTAAATGCTTCAGTCATATAATTTAGCTGATCATGAGATAAGAAATAGAACTATTTTTGTAGCTCTGGAACTAGTAGATCGAGTGCAAATAATTTAACACTTACCTGCCTGTTATGAGCACTATAACATTATAATGTTCATTCTGTAGAGAAACAATTCTTGAATGTAATAATTAATTTTTAAATGTATAAATTTATTTGTTGTTCACCTTCAGACGTACCCCTACAGTGGAGTGTTACCACTCTATACAGGAGAGAAGAAACTGTACTACTCAACCAAATACACTTACCCATTTACCCATAATGTTATGTCATTGAAAATAGTAATAACAACAAAAAAGATAACTTTCCAATTTTCTTTTTTTATCTTTTGATTGGTATCAGGAACTATATAGACTAAAATGACAACCATCCAATTTTAATCCTTCTTCTTGCTTGTTTTTGACGTGGAGTTGATATGAATTTGATCAGACACACATTTGAGTTTGTTAACGTCTAGCTGCCAACTGTTTACCATAAAAACGTTCTCCTAACCGGTGCTACTTAACGATGAATAGCAACTTTAAATTGGCAAGCCTGAATACCCCATCTTCAAAAACTACGATACAAATTTTTGTTCAAAAAAAAACTTTAAAATTTAATGAAAATTAGATAAATTATAAGAAAGCATCCAGGAAGTAATTGTATTTATTATACAAAAATAAATTATTAAATTTTCGTTTTTTAAATTTAACATAGATACGTATAAATAGGTACTAAATAGTGTGTAGGAATTTTTATCTGTTAGTTCCTTTGTTTATTTATTTTGTTTAATAGTAAAACACCAACACAATAAGTTTAAATAAATTACAAGTTCCTTATGACAGTAATAAAATAAATAAACGGGAGTCTTTACGTACTTAAAACCAGATCATTAATCATAGCGCATCAGAACATGTTTGACCAGTAACAAATTCATTAACTATTTACTTTGTGCATTAAATTACGTACAGAACAAGGACAGGAAAAAACAAAATATCATAATTTCATGTTAATTCCATGAAGGTCTCATAAAAAGAAAAGTAAGAGGAGAAATAAAATGGATGTTTCATTTCAGATGGATAATGTTATACGTACCTTAAATACCAATTTCTTAGTACCTATCAAAATGTAATGTGTTTTTATACTAATGTTTTAATCGATGATTCAGACTATATTAAATTTTTGACCTTCAATATTAAAATAATAGGGATAAATCTTTGTTTCCTCCCATCAATTAACAATTCTGTTAATTTAAATAGTATACTTATTTGGTAGCTCAATGAATTTTATAATTTAAATTTGTATCCTCGTAATGACAATAACTTTAAATATTAATGTATTTACCGTTTTAATCCTAACATTTATGTATTATTTGCTTTAACATTAATTAATCTGTACATGTTAATACTATAAATGGAATATGATCACCTATGTTTTACTTTTTCTTGCTCTACATGAATACATAGGGTACGAACGTAGGCCTACCTATTTTTTTTTTAATGTCAATTTTTCCAAATCGAGTTTCTATCAGAAACACACGATTTTAAGTCCCCATGAATCCAAAAAAAAGCATGTTTTGGAGCGATTTGTTTGAGTGTGAACAAAATATTTCAAGAACGGAATAGCTTATGAAGTTGAAATTCGGAATTTAAGTCAGGTACAACAAGGGAACACGATACGAATATTTTCATTAAAATCGGTCAACTGGAAGTAGTAGTTTATCTGTGCTATTTTCTCAAAAACTGCTCCAACGATATTTTTTTTAAATCGCTTCATTTACTACATTTTTTGTGTTCTACAAGATAAGGTAATCGCCATGTCTGCTGAAATTCGTGGGAGGGCTGTAAAAAATTCTTTTTCTTTTGAGATTACGGCCTTAATAAGGACTTTAGGGCAAAAGCGTGTATAATCAGAATTGTATAAAATTTATACTCCGAGTCTTACTGTCTGATGAACAATGGAACTGGAGTTGAAAATAAACCATTTAATATTTTGTACGTTGCGATCAGATCCTACTGACGATGACGATATGCCAGTTAGAAAGATTTAAGGAAAAAATTTTGATCTATAATTCTCTTACAAATGCAATATTATATAACTACAATAACATACAATATTAACAATATTATACAATAACTATTGGTTGTTTAGAAATAACAGGCGACGCTCAAGAACTCAAGCATAGTTATTTACTTTCTGATTAAAGATTAAACTTTTTAACAAATTCTGACTAAAGATACGATTTCTAGTAAATACGTTTTTACTTATTTATTTATTGAAAGTCGCATCAACTGCTTGGTTATTAGCGACTAGGGTGGATTACATGACTAACTGTAGGATTTGACTTGTGAAAATTTCCAGACCCTGGTCGGGAATCGAACCCGGAACCTCCCCGTGGTAGACTAACGCACTAAACACTACACTACGGAGGCAGCCCCGTTTTTACTGCCGAACAAAAATAATGGTATAATATTTCCACTAGCTCAAACTTTTCACGCTCATCCTCCACTTCCGAATTATCCTAGTATGATTGGCAACAGAATGGAAAATGGCCGGAATAAATAATTATATTTGGTGCTTCAGGGAGTATTAATGACCTACAACAATTGAGGGAACCATTGTATGTTACGGTTAGAAAATTCTGTGAGAAAATTGAACAAATTTCTTACACTAATTTTTTATTCTATAACAAGTTATACAATATTATATATTATGCATCTTTTATAGGCTAGCTTAAGTAATAAAATTATCGGAAAAGTTTGTAAGAAATTAAAAAACAAAATAGATAACAAAAAAACTGTAATTGATAAAATATAGAATAGACAATCAATGATACGCATATTATAGTTAATTATGTATTAAAACGTTATACTATAAAGTGAATTTCTATTGCAATTAAGAAAACTGCTTTGCATACTGTTACGTAGTAGCAATGACCTTATGAAGGAACTTACAAATTGTTTCCGCGTATCATTTAACAGACTTATAGATGATTATAGACCTGTGGTATACTAGTACATATAGTTCGTTTCAGTTATTTATTACCTGTAACTAACATTTAATAAGTTAATTAAAATTCTATTTAAATTTTCAATAAAAACTTGCCATTTTGTTTTTATGAACAATAGTTGTAACGAAAATTATAAAATGTCTATTATAATATGCAATTGTTTTGTATAAAGATTCACATTTCCATTATATTTCGTGTAAGATTTTCCTTCTCTGTATTTTATAATGATGATCTACAAATGTCGGTTTATTTTTCATTTGTTACCTTGGAAAATGGAATGATTACTATTTATTTTTCTGTTTCATGAATTATTATTTAGTTTCGGGTGATTACGTTGTTGTTTTTCTTTGTGTTTTATTTTAATTTTTTTATTCTTTACTAAAGTGTAAAACAATTATGTATAATAATATTATGGTATTTTATGTAATTTGAGTTAAATGTGGTTATGATGACGTCAACCATCTTTATAATAAATGCGTATAAGTATTATAATACAACTTGTTATTGGACTGCAACTTGCTGAAGATAAAGGAAGTGATACGATTAGTAAATGTATTACGACAAGGTTACATTAAAAATCTTGGTGACCTCTGTATTATTAAATTTAATAAATTTAGATTCAAACAAACTATTTTATTTAATAAACTGTTCAGGTTATTACAATTTTTTTCTTTTATTACCGGCAGCTAAAATATATTTTTCACCACATTAAAAAAATAAAATTTCGTAAAATTATGCAGTAAAATGCCGGTTGTCCGAAATAATAGGGCGGACCATAACAAGGAATAAAAGATTAATTTAATAAGAAAACCTGTCTACTAAATAATCATTTAATAAAATTTGAATGACGGACAATTTATTATTCCCATATTTATAACCCATGATTTGTCCTTCCACATTTCGGGGCGTTTTTCCTTACTCTTTGGCGTAGTTTAGAAAGTAATTCGTAGTTTAGGTAGTAATATTGATTAACTGTTAGACCGTCAGGAACCCGGTGAAGGTACACAATCCCATGGATATCAAAAAAACAATCATCATTGCTTTAAATTTTGACTTGCTCATTCGAGTTTATTTGGCTCTCGGTGAAGTTCGGCTCTTCCATTGCATGGATTGGCGCTTCGTTCCCGGATAAGTAAAAATACCACGTTTCATCACATGTTATAATCGTTTCCAAAAAATTTGGGTCATTTTCAATCGCGTACAAAGTGTCAGTACAAACATTTTTGAGAGCTTAATTTCAAACATTTTTGAGCGGCACATGTCCTGAAGGAGCTGACAGAAGATAACTTCCAGCACTGTTTCCAACTATGGGAAATTCGCATGGAGTGTTGTAGGGATAGAGGAGGAGTGTATATTGAAGGAGACAATAAGTGATTATGTATAAAATTAAAATTAAATTTTTTACGTTAGTCTCGTTATTTAATAGCCACACCTCGTACATTACGAACAATGATTCAATAAACATTAATTTATGAAGGGATCGGTAACTTTTCCACACACCTAAAGTGCTCTTATCTAATATGGCATCAAATTCTTTTGTACTCTTCGTAAGAAGAAGAAATTGGTTTTTGTACATAAATGTGTAGCGACAAGGAAAGTGTAGATAAGGAAAAAATCGCATACATATGATTACTTTTTTTAGTTTTATTTTCAATTTAAAGTCACATCAATGGCTCGGTTATGTAACAGTGGAATTAACTAGTGAAAATTTCCAGATCCTGGCCGGCATTTGAACCCGGGACTGCGTATTAGGCTAGCGCCCAATATCTACCACTACGCTACGGGCCTATGATTACTTTTTTTGGATGAAGAACCGCAGTTCATTGTTAAAATGTTCTAAAACTACATTATTTTTAATAATGTTTGGATACTTTTGAATAATCTTCTTTTTTTTCAAAGCGCTTTTTTAATTTTCCGATAGAAGCATTTGTTTATTACGTAGGAACACGAGCATTTAGGCCTACGTTTTGTCGTGAGTTACCGGTTAGTCAAATAAATGAATCACGAGTATTATTAAAATAACAGATAAGGAAAAAATACTTGTTTTTGGAGTTTATACAAAGAATATTTTATACAATAGAGCCTACCTGTAGTAGAAATCTTGTGCTTACTTGTTCAGAAAACGCCAGCCTAAATCATAATAAATATTTTAATATTTTATTGGGGGTAATGTATTGTACAGTTGAAATTTTTCATACCCTATTTCTTTACTTTTGAACTCTAGTGCCTTAATACTAATCCACCGAAATGGTAACTCCTGGAAATATATTAACATAAAAGATGAGAAGTTTAAAACATCATCCACAACGGTTTAGCTCTTGAACCTGTCCCGGCATCACATCTTCCTCGGTTGACCAACATCTCTTCTTCCCTTCGGTTCATAATGCCAAATTTGCAATGGAAAACAAGTCGCGTCCATACCCAAAAGATGGCCTGTCCAATTCTCATTGTACATCTTAATATTTACTTTTTAATTGTGTTACACTGAGTTCTGATCTCATATCATCTTTCCTCAAAGTGCCTCCCATAGAGTTGTTTCTTGAAAAAATTATATACAAGTGGCACCACAAATTGAGTTAAATTTGTGTAGTTTCTGTTGGACGTAAAAATCCTATCGAATAATATATCATATCCTAATTACCGAAAAGGTTTGATCTGCTTCAGGATCCATGCAACACATTTTGGAATTGGACATACCACGTGCCCTGAAAAACCAATAACTTTGATCTCTACGCTGAAATTCTATTCCAAATTATTTTCCAATCAGTTGCAACCTGATGCATAACCTTTTGTTTTATAAAACCAATTTTCAATTTTTTGAATGATAAGAACTTTAAATACATCATCTGATTAATTTATTATTTGAATAATATTAATTCAGTTCAATTTAGACATTATAATATTGTTTTACTATTTTTTTCAAAGTGTTTCATTTCAAAATCTTTCATAAATCACAATGTAATTTAAATGACAAATTGATTATTTTTGAACCATGTTGATTGATTATTCAAGATGTTTACATAGCTAACTTAATTTAAATTAAATTATTATGGAAATAGTTAGTTACACTTGACCATGACTAGAACTTGAAGGCCAAGGAATATTACATATTTTAAGAAAAATGGTCTGTAAACGTGTTATAAGTTATTTTTCATTATTAATAATATTGTTGGTCTATTATTAGTAAACATTAATTACTTAATTGAACCTGTTTGCTTTTTTATTTATGTTATAAAACTAGTCTTTAGATGTAATAAAAATTTCAACAGTTTCAAACGATGCATATTTTGCTTTAGTTTTCTTTAATTTAAAAGAACAGGCAATCTTCTGACTCAGAATATTACAAACGTGATTTATATACTGGTATATAAACTCAATAAAATTCTACTCTGGACACCTTCTTGGCTCAGGGGTTAACATGTGAAGCGGAGGTCCCAGGTTCGATTACCAGCCAGAGTATGGTAAATTATTTCAAGTTCAAACCCACTGTTCCTTAACCCAACGTAGTCACTAATCCAAGATGTTGATACAACTTAAAATAAATTACAAAAACAACTCTTAAACTTAAATATATAGGCAATAAAACTCTTAAAAAAATTCAGTGTATTTTCTTTGGAAATTGAACATTTTTAATAATCACTAAAGTTTTCGGTAATGTTCACTGATTTCTTTATTGTGTTGTCTTAAATTTGCAAATGGATCTGTTCAATTTTTTATATTAATGACAATGGGTCACCTTACAAAGTCCCTTGCTCGACTGTTTCTACTCAACTTGTTACTTTCTACTTACTGATTAACTGGGGTAGCCTGAAAATCATAATATTTCTAGTAGAATTTTTTAGTTTATTTAAAATTATTTGGTTATTACCAACTTGGTAACCTATTATATCAACCAATTTGCCACAGAAGCACACCTCCTCATGATAATATGCATATACTAATAGGCTACAATTTTTTTTTAATTATGGGGGAAAAAATTTGAAACAATTTGAATAATAACATTAATAATATATTAATTTAAAGCGAAATTTGAAACTGGACCGTTGTTGTTTTTCTTTATATTTTTTTCAGTCATGAAATCATTTCTAATAATAAATTTAAATTTTTTTCTTGATACACTTTCTCCCATTAATAATCTTACATAAAAACACAAACATATAGTATTGTTAGTAAAAACCTATGTTAAAAATTATGCATGAGATTAAATAGTTGCATTGTATTACAATGTACGTGATAAAAGTTTAAAAAAGTTTTATAAAGGCTATATATTTAATACAATTTACTATTTATTTAGTTCTACATTCATTCAATGACTACAATATGTCTCACTGCAAAAACTTCTTTACAATTTTCTTTTGTTATGTAGTATTTAAAATCAATTATTATAGTTCTATTATATTTCTATTTCATATAATGAATTAATACAATAATTTCACTAACCTTCTTTTTAAACTGCGTCACCTTTATTTTAATTTTACTTACACGTGTTTCGGTGGATCCACCATCATCAGAGTAAATAACATATAATTGAAACTAAAACCATTATTTATTAAAAATCTATAGAAGATGATACATCTTCAGTCACTTGTATAAAACTGATTTAAAATTAATTTATTTTAATTTATCCCTTCTCATATTTACTGTAGATAGCATATATTCTATCTAATATTCTGTTATATTGTAGTTGTATACTAGTATAAATGAGCAAAAGAATAGGTTATGTTTATTTACATAAATTTTATGCATTTTGTAAAGCATGTGTAAAATAATGTTATAGTTTTACTGACTACTTAACAGTTTGTATAGCAGTGAATGAAAAAATTTCAAATTTTTATCCAGAACTTTAGGAAATTAAATCTACATACAAAATGTTTTTTGTTAGTTTTTTGTATTGAAAGTTGCATCAACAGCTTGGTTATTTTATAAGGTTGCTAACTGGAACAGTGGGTTTTTACTTGTCATAATTTCCAGACCCTGGCTGGGAATTGAACCCAGGACCTTTGCATTCTAGGCTAGCGCGCTACCACTACGTTAATGAAATTATACTTCTCTTCCAACATAATTTATTTCATTTCAATTTACAACATCTGGTAGAATACAAGGGACATAATGATCTCTCAGAGTACATGTGGCTACAATTCAAGAGCAAATTTTATAGATAATTGTTTTTATTATTCTATTCTTATTATAACTCATCATTCCACCTCACGCAACATCAGGTCACTTTTCCACCAAATTCTGCTAAATTACTATCACTCCTTCCCATTATTACCAATTATTTTTTTTAAATAAATAACAAAGATAATTTATCTAATTTTTTAATAATTTCTTCAAGGAATAATAATATTTTACAGTCCAAATATTATTCTTAAATTACACTTATTATTTGTTCGCAAGTCAATAACTGTTAATTCAAGGATAAAATTGCTAAATGTAATTGCATTTAAGAAAACAAAATATTTACCAAACATGAAGGTTCATTATACACTAAAAGCTTCATAAACAAATTCAATTTATCATTGCTCAACATGTAGGCCTACATTACAAAAAAAATCTGAAAATATCTTATATTTATCAAGTAAAACACTATAAGTAGGTATGGAATTTAAAAAAAAAATTAAATTTGTACAAATAGTAAACTTAATACTTCTCAAAATTAGTTTATTTCTTACTTCAGTTATTTATATTTAAAAATACTGAATTATTAAATTTTTTTAACTAATTTTGATTAATTTTTTTTAATAAATAATGTTTATGAATATCAACCACTGTGTTTAAAAACTACGCTGCAAAATTATATTTAAAATTTTTAGGTTGAATCCAAGATCAAAATGAAATGAAAATGGTTGTCACAAATTAAAATATTCATGTACTCTTATAATTCAAATGATTCTTTCTTCTAATTTCATTTAATCAATGCTAAATTATTAACAATCTGATCACAGAGCAGTTTTCTTATATAATTGTTCTTGTAGGCCTTTGATGTCATTCAACTACGTATTTATAAAAAGAACTGAATCTTGTTTATTGTAATTCAGAAAGCTTTTAAAATTATATAAACCATTCATAATTGGTAAAATTTACTTAAAATTGTCTGAAATTAATGTAATAAAAACTGTAGGAAAAGTAAGCTAGATACGAACTTTTCATTTAATATGCATCTACAAATAAAATCAGGTACCAAAATAATTTTTTTTAATTCATTAAAATTTCATATCACTGGTAATTTCTTCATATATATCAAATTTTGATTTTTACATTAAAAATTTACTGGGTTCTTACATACAATTTTATGGATGAAAAAAGTTAAAAAGATTACTATCAACTGCATTCATCATGTGAGAGCTGTATACCTGTATTCTTATGAGCGATCCGTTTAAATTGCTCTAATATATGTTGTTTTGAAATAAATAGTGTGTTACTTTCTTATATTAATGTCTGTTGTTTGAAATTATTGATAAATATCATGGAAGATTAAATTTTAACCATAAAAATATAAACAAATTTGACATAAAATATAAATTATTTGAAAATTTAGAAGATATTTTATGTTTTTGTTTGTTGTTAATAGAACTTAGCATATCTGGATAGTTTAATACCATAAAGTCATCTTAGTGACACAAATCGTTGAGTAATTACTGTAGAGAAAATGTCATATTCTTGAGAGCAGTAAACTGATGTTAATTACAATATAATATATACATTTTTTTTAGCTACTGACTCATAAATTCTATTCATAGTAAGGTTTATAGTATGTATAGCGAAAATTTATAGTGTTAGTCAAACAATACATAAAATGAAAAACTTTTCTGTAATGCAAATAACGGAAGAAATATGATGATGTGAAAGTGACGACCGAAAATTTTTATTTTCTCTAAAAATGAGTGCCAAGTGATGAAGGTGATGTTTAAACTGAACAAGAAAGATGTAAAAAAACAACTTGAATAAACTGTTGGCTTGTAATTTCTTTTATATTGTGATATAGTAAAGATTGGTACTGAAATATAAACATAAGAAAACAACATTTTTATATACTTCAGTAAAGTCATGTTTTCTTCAAGCTATAGCAAACCTACAAATTACACATCATGCATTGTTCTCAAATAATTTATAAATAGAAACTGTGATTATTTTATTTGTTAATATTAAAAACTTTCTTTTGTTTTTTTTACAGTGGTGATGGAGAAAACAGGAACTCCTACAATAAGTGTACCAGATGTATTTAAAGATACATCGGTACTTATATCTGGAGGTACAGGGTTTATGGGAAAAGTATTAACAGAAAAATTGTTGAGATCATGTCCTGATCTTAAACACATTTACCTTCTTGTCCGTGAAAAGAAAGGCAAAAATTTACACCAGCGGTTAGATGATATGTTCCAAGATCCTGTAAGTAATATTGTATTTTTCTATATTTTGTGATGTTGTTGCTTAGGTCATCAGCCGAAAGGCTGGTTTGAACCTGTAGAGGTTTTACTAAGTAAAACGAGGAGTGAGGTGGTTTACTATTGCCTTCCTCACTGAGTGGAAAAGTACGCTTATCAGCATGCCGGGCCCTCTGAAAAGCACATATTTTCCACTCTGCAAATGACACCCTCACTTCATTCACCACAGGGTCTGGCTGTATAATGAACTTCATTACTTTCAGAGGAGATAACTCTGATTAGTGTCTTTTACACCTCTACCTCTTCTGTTCTTAAATGATCCAGTCATTTAATTGGCTGACCATGTGTTAAGAAACAGAACTATTTATTTTAGCCCTGCAATGAACAGATTGACTGAAAAAATTTGACACTCCACCTGTCTGTTATGGGCAGTTTGTGATGTTAATTTTGTTAATTAATTTTTATGAGAAGTATGAATTACATTTAGTGCATAATTTAGCATTTGTATTAAAAAAAAATTCCCATTACAGGCAGATGGATTGTTAAATTATCTGCTCAATCTACTCAATCTGCTAGTTCTAGGGCTACAAAAAATAGTTCTGTTTCTTATCACATGATCAGCCAATTAAGTGACTGAAGCATTTAAGAAACAGAAGAAGTAGAGATGTAAAAGATACTAGTCAGATTTATCTCGTCTGAGAGTAAAGAATTTCATTTTAGAGCCAGACCCTGTGCTGAATGAAGTGAAGGTGTCATTTGCAAGGTGTAATGTAGATGCTTTTCAGGGGGCTTGGAATGCTTATAAGCATAATTTATCACTCAGTGAGGAAGGCAATATATAAACCACCTCACTCCTTGTTTTACTTAGATATGACACACATTCACATGCCTCTAGAGCAATGGTCTCAAACACGCGGCCTGCAGGCCACATGTGGCCCAGTAACTGATGTTTTGTGGCCCATGATGAATCCTCATAATTTCAATGTTAAAAATTACAGCTGTTATACCTACAACAAAATACTAGATGATTGAATAGTGACGCTTGAATAGTAAACATTTTTCAATAAATTTTAACATTAAGTTGAGTAAAATTTGCTAATAGAATAGAAAAATGTTATTATGTTTGTGAAGAAAGAAATTTCTCTTTATACTGCCTACCCTGCAGTTTGTATTAACTCTGTATAAATGTCGTTCAGAAACATATGCGACCCGCCAAGTGTTTGTAACATTTTTAAGTGGCCCTCTGAAGTCTATGAGTTTGATACCATTGCTCTAGAGGTTCAAACCAGCCTTTTGGCATGAACTAAACAATGACATTAAAAAATAAATTTCATTGTATGAGTCATAGTCATATATAAATCCAGGTATTATAATCCTGAGATATAAAAGAGACACTAATAAAAAATTATATTTCACACAATGTGTGAAATATGACAGCCGGGTAAGTAGAGTTGGACAAAGCTGTGATGTTTTCACCGTGTCAGTAGGTTAGAAGAGGGTAAACTGCCGAAAAGGATGTTATACTTGGAGATAGAGGGTAAAAGACCAAGGGGCAGACCAAGAGTGATGTGGATGAATTCAGTTATGGATGAATTTGGAAAATGATGCAATGCTAAGTGAGCAATGGAGGAGAGACGGCTCACCATGTCAGTAGGATAGAGGAGGGTAAACGGCCGAAAAGGATGTAATACTTGGAGATGGAGGGGAAAGACCAAGGAGCAGACCAAGAGTGAAGTGGATGAATTCAGTTATGGATGAATTTGTAAAACAATGCAATACCATGTGAGTAATGGAGGAGAGATGGTTCACCAATGCAGAGAGGTGGAGAGGAGTTGTGTTGGGCCCAACCCAAGGAAACTTGGAGGTAGGATAGAGAGGATAATTATGTGAAATACCTTTGTTTGTTTCGCTTACGATTATGTCATATCACTAAGAGAAATTCTCTACCATTTAAGACAAAGTTATCTTTTTCTCAACATCTTTATGTTTAAAATATGTATCTATATGGTGGCATCAGTGGCAGCTATTCAGGTGAAGTAGGTGAAGACCCTCTTCACCTATTTTCTGTTAAGTATCAAGATTTATTTCTCTAACAAAATAAGTATAATATCTGTTATAATTATTTTTTGTTTTACAATAAATGAAAGAAGTGTTTTGCCAATAAGTATATAAAATAGTTGCTTCTTCGAGCGCTTTCTAATGTTTTAAATGACCCTTGTAATGGCCTTAATTTATGTAATAAATGTCTAAGTGAAGAGTTAGATGGGTGGCCACCGCTCTCTTCCAGCACATAGCAAGTTGCCATGATATCAGAGAGTCAGCCGCAAATATCCACCCTAGCTATCCCCACCCGTCCACGAATAGTGAAGAGATTGCGGCAGGTTGCCCAACCTACTGCACCTGTATATTCTATGTACATACAGGACTGTACGTTCGTTGTTTTGTATGTGTGTATATGTTTTTACAACTCTTCACCTATTTTTGAAGACAACAGCTGCCACTGATATTTAATATTCACCACTGCAACAAGGCATAGGAATTCTTATAGATACTTGTGCTGCATTAACAATTTGCCTCAGAATTACCATTCAGAGATACTTCTTTTAAAATAACATTTTTATTTTACAGAAATTGATAATACTTTTTCATTTGCTTTAAGTATTTCTTAATAAATAAATTTAACCTTAATTTATATAATTTTAATGTTTCAGCTGTTTTCAGTCGTTGAAAAAGAATGCCCAAAGTTTAGACATAAGGTTACTGGTTTAGCCGGTGATATAGCAGCACCAGGTTTAGCCTTAAGTCCTGAAGATCGTGAAAAAATTACACAGGAAGTAGGAATTATATTTCATGGAGCAGCAACTGTAAGATTTGATGAAAAATTGAAAATAGCCTTTAATATCAATATCCGTGGTACAAGGGAAATGTTAGCATTAGCAAAAGACATTAAAAATTTAAAGGTAAATTGTAGTTACATTATTTTTTATTAGTTACATTATTTTAATTCAGAGATAAACATTAAAACATTGTGCAGACAATAGACAAGCCGTATTTTAAGTACCTAATTATTTCAAGCTAAATGTTAAACTTGTTTTATACATTTAAGATGCTGTTACTTGAATAAACTTGTTTGTTTAACTTGTTTTAAGTCAACAAGTTCATATTTAATCCACATCATTTAAAAATGTTTGCAAAAATGATTTTCTGGGCGATTAAGTTTATACTAAGTCTATACTTTTACTCAGTATTTAGAATGAGGAAGCCCTGACTTACATTTAAAAGATTGAGATCTATTGTTGTACCTACAAAGATTTATTACATAACAAATTTTTGGCTCTAATTTAATACCACATGAATAATTTATTTTAATTATTTAAAAATATAACATTTTGTATGACATATCCTGAAAGCAATCTGTAGATACTACAAGGACAGTTTTTACTCGTTGAATTCGCATGTGATATCCTTGTGAAATACCTATGTGTTACAATAAAATATATAACAATAACAAAATATCTGTAAGTGTAGGCAAATTACTTTATTTGCTGTGAAGATTATTATCAGAACAAATAATTGTGTATATATAACTGGTATTGTTTCATGTAGGTGTTTACGATAGAATTATTTGAACTGATACGATAAGTTGCTATAAGTGACTACCTACATTGATTTATTTTATTAAATATTCAGTATTTTGCACTTCATTAATAATTTATTTTGATTATATCTAAATGTATGGAAATAAATTTATTTTTTCAGATTGATAATGGACAGTTAAAAGTTAACTGATCGTAAAATACGCAATAGGCCTACACATAATGTGGAATATATTTTGCAGTTTATTAAAATAAATTTCTATATGTACACTGAAAATATTCTTCCAAATGATTTTATTGTTTCCACCTAAGAAGTTCAATGCTAGATTGACAACTCGATTGAACAGATTGCAACGTACACAAATTAGGAATACAAAAAAAAAGATTGACAACAATGTTACAATATTAGCTTTCTTAATCTCTAATGCATGTATTTTGCAATCTGTTCAATTTAAGAACATTAAGTAACCCTATTCCCAATGAGATGAGGATGATGTGTATGACATGTAAATGAGGTGTAGTTTTGTACAGACTCATGTCATTCCTGTAAGAGTTAATTGAACCCCAACTATCAAAGGATACTGTGGACAATTCATACTGGCACAACTATTGCTCTACGTGTACGCACAGTTCCACGTAAAGTATATCCATAACCTATTCTTTCAACAAGGTCTACAAATTTTAATGTATACAAATGCCCATAACCTTATTTCAATTTATAAACATACTAATAATTATTTCATTTTGAATATGAATTTAATTTGTCCCAGTAAAAATTTAAATTATAAATTATAAGAACTATACTGCAAAAACTCACTTAACTATACTCTACAGACGTTCGCAACTAACTAGACTAATTGGTCTGAATATTATAATGGATGGAAAATCATATATGAAAACAAATTAGTCACATCGTTATGTCTGACAGATTATTAATAACAAAAGTAAAAACAAAGTGTCGTGACCATGCATGAGTCGCACATTAATGTAAAAATTGTATACTTTTGTGACTGTACCATCGTTGCATGGAGAGGGGCGAAGAGTGGAGTAGATAAACACCGAAGCTGCTTGTGCAAATTTGAATCGTCCAAGGTATACACCGGTAATCACCAGTGTCCTAGTAGATTAAGATTAAAATTTAATCTTAAAATACTAGAGCAAGTTATTTTGTAACATTTAATGAATTTAGAGTTTTTAACAATACAAATGAGTGAAGATATAACATTTGTAAATTTCAATAATTTTTTTTTTTAATTTAGTTTTAATTTTGGAACAAATTTGCTTAACAATTTTGTTTCAATATCCAAGTAACTAAATGATATAGTTACACCGTAAGAGGTCAGTGAAAAATGAAATATATTTTCAATATTATTTTCATTTTATTTATTGTACTATGAACCTATGCATTAGGGATTTTCTGGTATAAAATTGAATCATTTTCTTTTACAGGCATTTGTACATATTTCAACTGCTTATGCCAATTGTCATTTAGACAGAATAGAAGAGAAATTATATGAAGGCCCAGTAGATCACCAACGGCTTGAACAAATCGTTACAAATGTAGATGATGATGATCTTTTAGAAGCTCTCTTACCGAAGTAAGTAATAAATTTTTTTTTTATTGCATAACACTTTTATATAATTTTCATATTTTATTAAAAAGAGACTACACCATTAATGCGTAATTAACAAAAACCTCAATGTTCTCTTATCAATAACTTTTTTTTTTTAATTCCTAATTCGTGTACATTCCAATCTTTCTATTCAGAACAATAAGCAACCCCATGGCCCAATGAGATGAGGATGATATGTATGAGGTGTAGTCTTGTACAGACTCAGGCCAAACATTCCTGAGAGAGTATGGTTAATTGAACCCCAACCATCAAAGTACACCGGTAACCACTGTCTAGCATTCAAGTCCGTATAAAAGGAACTACCTTTACTAGTATTTCTTAAACAGCTGATTTTGGCGACGACTTTACCTCTAGATCAACCCGGTGGGTAATAACTTTTAAAACCTTAAAGTTAATTCTCATTAAGTGTTTACATATCCTCCATAACTTAATTATATCTTTAAGTCTACCTCAGCAACTCTTTGACTACACAGATCATGAACTAAATTTTACAAATTTTACCACATCAGACTCCCAGATGACTTTTAACTCCTCCTTGTCTTTGTTTGTTTTATTTAAATAAAACATGAACACCTTGTGTATTATTGGCATGTGTATAAAATTCAAAGTGAAACAATAAAAATGCTCAGATTTGCCGATGATATTGTAGTATTAGCCAAGACAAAGAAAGAACTAGAGTATATCTTAAATGAAATGGATGAGATCATGAGAAAGGATTACTTAATGAAAATTAATAAGAACAGGACAAAAGTGTTGTGCAATAGCAAGAGTAGTCTAGAGGAGATAAGAAATTTAAAAGTAGGCAATGAAAACATTCAAGAAGTTGGGGAATTCTGCTATCTAGGGTATAAAATAACAAAGGATGGTAGAAGCATCTTCTTCTTCTTCAAGTGCCGTCTCCGCGTCGGAGGTTGGCGATCATGGAGGTAGAAGCATAAGTAATGTCAAAAGTAGGATTGCTCAAACTATGAGGGCCTTTGAAATGAAAAACAGCTTACTTACTACAAACCTTGATTTACAGATTAGTAAAAATTTCTTAAAACACTATGTTTGGAGTGTAGCATTATTCAGGAGTGAAAAGTGGGCGATAGAAAGGAACTAGAAAGGAAGAGGATAGAAGCTTTTGAAACGGGGTGTTATAGGAAAATATTGAAGATTAGGTGGACAAAATAAATAATTTAGAGGTTCTTAAATGAGTAGATGAAAGAAGAAATACATGAAAACATCTTACCAAAAAAAGGAATAGGCTAGTGGGGCATATCTTAAAACATCCAAGTATTGCTCTATCAATAATAGAGGGTAATACTGAGAAAGTGAATTGTAGGGGGAGGCAAAGATTAGAATATTTAAAGTAAATTACGAAAGATGCAGGGTGTTGCAGGAATGTAGATAAGGAACGAGTTATGCAAGATAGAACAGCTTGGAGAACTGCATTAAACCAGTCGAGAGACTTATGACAAAAAAAATATGCCAATGATATGTTCAGTCATCAGTGTAGAGTATCAATGAGAAAAAATCTTTTTTTTTTTTGTTTAACATCCGATTGTTCTGCAATTACTGCTAATGCAGACGGTGAATGATGAAATGATTTTTTGTAACGTATGAAAAAATGCCGTGCCTGAATGGATTCGAACCCAAGACCGCATGATGAGAGGCGAGCACGTTACCAACTTCGCCAATGCGGCCGGCATTGGGAGAAAAAATCACCCTTATTAAGACTATTAATATTACTTGTAAGATAATATTCTTGAAAAATGTACGAAATATAATGGAAAATTATGCAGTTTGTGAAATACAAAATTGATTGACTGCATTTACAAACAGAGCGTTTATAATTTGTTAAAGATTAAGTTATTCAAAAAAATAAAAAAGTTATATAGCCTAAATGAAAAAAATAGAATTACAATTTCTTCAATCTTTCTGTGGCATTTTATATAATATCAACTCGTTCAACATGATATAGTTTTAATTGAATGATAACATAATTTTTTTTTGTTTTAGATTGCTGGGAAATTGGCCAAACACATATGCATATACTAAAGCTGTGGCTGAACAGGTTGTTAAAGAATATGCAGGAAACTTACCTGTCACAATCTTCCGACCAGCTATCGGTAATATATGAAATAATACGAAACAAATATTTTTTTATTTTTAATGTCTGTATTTTATTTTATACTATTTTTCTACGCAGTTTCATTTTAAAAGCGTCATACACAGTTTCATTTTAAAAGCGTCATACTATAATTATCTGAAAATTTTTTTTTATCAAATTCAAATTCATTTCAAAGTTTTCATTAATATTTTTTCTTTATTCCTATTGTGTGTACAGTGCAATCTGTTCAATTTAAGAACAATAAGCAACCTTGTGACCCAATGAAATGAGGATAACATTTATGTATAAATAGTTTTGTGCAGACTCAGGCTGACCATTTCTGAGAGAGTAAGGTTAATAATTTACCTTACTTGAACCTCAACGTCAAACCACTTGTGTAGTTGTAAATTTTCCAGTGTGAAAACGCTAACTTTTTTTGTGTTATTGTACGAAAAGTGCAATTTAGTTTAGTTATATTTCTATGATTTTCTACAATAGCCCAGAGACTCGGATATTGGAGCTAGCTGAAATACAAGTCAGCTGTACTGTTATTTATTAAACAATGCATAGACATTGGACAGAGGAAAAACGAAGTAATATAATAGTAAGCAGCATAATTTTAGTTATTTTACTTTAATTAACATAATAAATTTGAAATGTACTAGACTTTTTCGGCTTGATTGCAGATGTGTGATTCAATACCCAACAATAACTTAGGTTAAAAAATACTTATTTTTTTCTAAAATTGTGGGAAAACAGTGTGGGAATGACGTTCCTACATCCACTACATCCCTGCCAACAACTGCTTTTAATATTCACATCCATTTAAAAGTAACTACCTTTGCTAGGATTTGAACCACAGAACCTTCTTCTCTGAATATCAGATGTTAAACATCTTTTTAAACTGATGACTTGTGCAACGACTTTACCACTAGAACAAACTAGTGGGTTTTTCATTAATTATTATAATTTTTTTGTAATGTTATGACATGTAGAAGTTTAGCTTTATATATTTACAAGTGAACTTTTTTGGAACTTAGCATTTTCTTTAGTGCTACAGTTTTTACAAAAAAAAATAATTTCAGACTGTGTTCAATGCAACTCCACGAGAACTCGTGTGAGTATGAAATTAATTTAATATGCTAGGCAAGTTGATGCGTGAAATTATGATTTCAAAAATACTGTAACACAGAACTACTTTTTCTTTTTTGTATAAGCCTACACTAAGGACTGCAATAGGTCACCAATTCAGTAGTTATCATCCATCATCGGCTTCCCTGTTTTTTTCTTTTTCATCACTCCTTCATTCTTTTGCTTTGACCCAACCTTCTTTCTCTCAACCATGTTTTTCTTTTTTGTTCCTCTAGGAAAGCACCACGAACCTTCAATTTATTTTTCAATTCTATTTTTTGTGAGATATCTTGTTTTGTTACATTCAATCTTTCTATATCTTTTTTGACTTCCACAAACCAACCACATGTCATCTTGCGGTTGCCTATCATAGTAAAAATTTTGTTTGTATGTTTGTTTGGATCATTCTGTATAGATAACCGTAGAAAGCCAGTATTCTTTTTCTTATTGCAGTATTGCTTTAAGTTAAATGTTTATTTTTTATGTTATCATCTGCAATATGAGGTTATTTACCCTGAAGTAGGTACCAATTTTGTCTCAAATTTGTTCATTTTCCATCAGAATCTTAATTTCTTGATAGATCATATAACCTTTTAAATTGTCCTAATTCGTTAGTGTTCTACATCAAAATAGTAGAAAGTAGTAGTTTAAACGTTCTCCTCTCATTATGTGTCCTAGCCAATTATTTTTCCTCCATTGGGTTTTCTGTCAAATTTCTCTTTTCCATTTTTTGTGATATTCTACATCCTGCATTATACTTGATAATGTTATAGTTCTATGAAACAATTATTTAATAAAACTACATGTCCATATAAAGGTTTCCACTTCACAAAAATTATAAAGTAGGTAAATTTTTACATAGTAAGCAGTACATAGAACTAAATCTACATGACACATTACAGTGAGACATTAAACCCCAAAAATAAAATGAAAATGGTCCTGGGTTCGAATCCCACTCAGGCACAGCATATTTTCATTCGATACAAAAAATCATTTCATCCTCACACAGTTATACCCCAACGTCGTCGCTAATGACCTTGCAGTTGATGCGATGTTAAATAAATAAATTCCAAAAAAAAAATGAAAATGTGTCTTAATAATGTAGTTTACAGTTTATTAAAATACTTCAGATTAATATTGATATAAAAAAATATTATGTGTGTAATGAAAATTTTATTCTTGTGATTACAGTTGTAGGAACCGCCTATGAACCTCTGATTGGATGGACAGATAACCTTTATGGCCCAACTGGTATTGTTGTTGGAGCAGGCTGTGGAGTATTGAGAACACTTCAAGCTGATCTGACATGTGATGCCAATATTGTGCCAGTTGATATGTGTGTTAATTCATTAATTGCATCCGCTTGGGAATGTGTTTTACAAAGGTAAAAATATTATACCAAACTCTTGATATTGATGTAGTGAAATTCTTCCCTTCTCTGGTGAAATTCTTCCCTTCTCTGGTGAAATTCTCTTCCCTTTAATAATAATCACAACATAATAGTAAAATAATGATAGCAATAAAATTATATAGAAGTATGGAATAAAATTTCTACTGGTCTAGGAACATGCCAAGGCTCTGAACTAAAGAGGTACAGCATAGCTAACGTTAGGTGACAAGGTGTAACACAACTATTTCTTATAAAAACTCAAAATTTTGGAAAGACTTGTTATTAATCAATTTATTCAAGTTTCTAGATAATATTTTTTAAACTTCCAGAAGTTCGCAGCCTCTCTGTCATCCAGGTCTGCCCATGCTATTGAATGGCCCAGGATGACAGGAGGTGTGTACATAACTGGGTACACCCATGCTGTTGATACTTATACTGAAGAAGCCACTGTAGAGTTTATGAGTTTCCTTAATCCCATGATGTATAACAATCCCACTTATGAATCATAGTTGTAATTAATTATAGTAAGCAAGAATCATTAGGGTATAATCATTTTAAAGCTAAAGTTATGAAGCTCAGGCCAACGATTAGAGGTTATGAATTGACGTAATAGATATTTTAACCTCAAGCTATTATTTCCTTGTATGCCTCTAGTCTTCCAGAAGTAAGCTGTGGTGTAGTGATCAGCGCAACTCCCTTTTATAATAGGGATCCTAGATTTGACCATTCATTCTGTGCATTAGCATTAATGAACAAAACAGTGGGGCATAACCCCCCCCCCAAAAAATAAGCTTTCAGAAACCCCAATATTAGCTGATGCCATCAATTTAACAATAATAATTATTATTGTGTTTTTAATTAGGTCATCAGCCGAAAGGCTGGTTTGAAACTCTTCTAGAGGCTCTACTAAGTAAAACGAGGAGTGAGGTGGTTTAATGAAAAAGTAAGCTTATCAGCATGCCAGGCCCTCTGAAAAGCATCTACTTTCCCCCCTGCAAATGACACCTTCAATTCATTCACCCAGGGTCTGGCTGTATAATGAAATTCATTACTCTCAGAGGAGATAACTGTGACTAGTGTCTTTTACACCTCTACCTCTTCTGCCATGTGATATGAAACGGAACTATTTTTTTGTAGCCCTGAAACTAGCAGATTTAGTGTAAATAATTTAACACTCCGCCTGCATTTTAGTTGTATTTATTTATTAAAAAAAAAGTTTTATTGTAGGTACTAAGTATATAATTAAACATAAATTATCATTAATTTCAGGAACAACAGCCAAGTCTTGCCAAAAACTCAAGAAACTGAACAAGAAAAAACTGAAGATCCAAAAGTATATAATTACATATCTAGCGTTGAAAAACCATTGAAATGGGGTAACTTTAAACAACTTATTGAAGTCCATGGTACAAGTGTTCCAACTATAAAAGCGATGTGGTATTATTTCCTCGTAACCTCAAAATTTAGATCTGTTAGTATTGTATTATCACTCTTACTACACTACCTTCCTGCACTTATAATTGATACAGCGGCAAAACTTACCGGAAAAGAAAGTCCAAAGTAAGTACATACAATACATTTTTATCAATACATGTCTTGAAATAAAATTAATTATATTTATTTTAATACAGTAATAATATTTATTTTAACTATTTATTTTAAACAAATTTTTGACAGATATTGTAAAATTCTGTTTAATATTGACTATTGATACTTTTTTTTAATTGAGTGATGATTTCTACATAAGCCTTGGTCTTGTGTGTAGGTAATGATATGTAGTGATTTACAGATGAAAAAAATGCCAGACCTGACCGGGAATCGAACCCGGGACCCCGGCATAGTAGCCAGTTGCGCTGACCACTGCACCACAGGCCGGCCGTGGTGTAGATTGATTAATTTAAGAAAACACTTGCCAACTACAGTTTTTATATTGTTTAATACAGTCCACATGATCAAGTCAAGTAAAGACTAAGATTGTAGAAAGAGTAATATTAGTACTTGAGTGTGTTATATATTTTTAGAAAGACACTAACTACTAATTTATAGGCAAACTCAAATTCATAGGCAATTAAGGAATGGTTTACTGTCTTTGGCTACCTGTTTGGCATACTATCTCATTATTTTTGAGCTTCTTTAGAGTACTTAACGATAATTCGTGGTAAAAAATAATGTTAGTTACAAATTAAATGTCCCTGACTAGTTGCTCTTTTGTAGAGTTATACAGCAGGCAATGGTCAACATCTATTGACATTTTTATAGACTCAGCGGTGGGTCTAGAATTTGTTTGAGGGGCACACATGTCTTGTGAGGAAAATCTACTGGAGTCTGAAAAGTTTTAGAAATTCATATTATAATACTGCACTTTGAGGTCACTTGAGAATATAAAAATACTTGTAGGCTAATACAATAATTTTGTTTAGATATATTATCATGCGTTAGGAAGCTCTGCTGGATTTGACACTGCATAGACTATAGTGTAAATTTTACCATAGTCTGCCTTTACTCTTCACTGAAATTCATTTTTAT
Organism: Catonia carolina; assembly: GCA_035578175.1. Lineage (NCBI taxonomy): Eukaryota > Metazoa > Arthropoda > Insecta > Hemiptera > Achilidae > Catonia > Catonia carolina. The sequence continues at coordinate 23,181,869 of JAQMRL010000002.1, read as the reverse complement.
GCCAATTTACAGCTTCATAGTTGTTTAGTATCATTATCATAATCTTGTAGCTCTACATATCTTGGCAGGCTTTGGTTTTGTTCACAATAATTCTCCTCCAATACTCTCTGCTAGTTGCTAGTACTCCATCCTCTCACAACCATCAAAATTAAATCATTTGTCCAACTTTTTAATTTCTTTGGACACTCCATTTCTTAAATCCTCAATTCCTGTCCATCATAATATTAGTCTGTTGTTTTGGTTTTGTAAAGACTCATTTTTACAGTGAAGGGTTATTAACCACACATTCAACTCCCAACCTGGAGGACCAGAAACTTTCTGCCAGGGTTACCACACCTTACCAAAATTATCTATGTTTTAAGGTGCTGAGAACTGACCAACCATCTTCCATCCTGTTACTCCTCGACAACCTCATGCCACCATGCAATTCCCAGAGATCGTGACAAGAACTTATGGAAGCAGGATTTTCTGGCAAGACCTGACCAACTGCATATGCAGAAGGCTTTGTTGAATTGACAGTACCATTAGGCATTTACTGGTTACTTAATAGTAAAATATATTCGGTAACATTGTTCCACCAGTGCCGCTTAATGGTTTTCTCCTTCAGTGAGTTTGTGTAGAAGCACACATTTTTTTTTTTTTAAATCAGAAGTTATTCATTTAATAACTCTCAGTATTCTATATATGAACAAAATATTCATTAAAGTAAATTTAATTTAAAATATTTGTATTTCATTTTCAGCTTATATCAGATTTATCAAAAAATAGACAAATTTAGTACTGTATTAACTTATTTTGCAACAAGAAAATGGGATTTTACGAATCAAAATGTGCAGAATCTCTGGTTGCGACTGAGTGCAGAAGATCAAGCTAAGTTTCCATTTGATATGAAGAAACTTGACTGGGATCATTTCTTCTATAATTACATTAGAGGATTAAGAATATATCTTTTGAAGGATGATATGAGTACATTACCAGATGCTATGGTCCGATGGAGGAGGTGAGTGAATATTATTTTTAAATTTAACCCTTTCAATCCCAATTTTTTTAACTATACACAAAAAATATCTGTTCATTGTTTCATACAACAATAAGAATATGTAAAATTATGTTCAAGCTTCCTAAACAAAATATATTCTCTTACTTAGATTTGTAGCAATAAAACTAAATATGATTTTAATTTTAAAGTCATCATTTAAGAAAAAATATTTTACAATTAAAAATATTGATAAAATGGATAAAATCACTTTTTACAAACAGTCTAAAAAATATACTTTGTACTTACGTACGACATATTCGAAGAAATGCTACTTTATTTTAGTAAATAAATACGAATATTTAAAACTAAAATTAATTTTTAAAAGAAACTAATTAATGGTCGCCTCCGTAGCGCAATGGTCAGATGCTACTCTGCATCTGCTAAACATGCTACACTGCAAAGCGGAAGTCTCAAGTTCGATTCCTGGCTGGGATACAGAAAATTTTTACATTTCACAACCAGCATTCCAAAGTAGTCGCTAATAACTAAAATTTTGATGTCTGTTATTTCACTCCAGTGTGACTTCTTTGTCACACTGGGATAAAAAGGGTTAACTCGTAGCAAACTACTGACAGCTATATCCACCAAAAAAATTGTTTCTACATGTAATTTTGCGGATATATCTGTAGATTTAAAAATTAAATCAAAAAATATTTTGATTAAAATTTGTCTTATAGTCATCAAAATATCTAAATATGTATTCCAAGAAATTTGCACCTGCAGAAACTGGGTTGACAACACTGCCCACCAGTGTTTCCTGGCTGCCACAAGGTTGGTGTTCCATATCAGTCATGCAAGAGACATATCAGTCTCTTTTTATAAATACTTATATGTGTTACATTCGTCCAATTTAATCGCAATATTTTTTTTAAACAATATTTGTACTTATAGATCTGTTTTCTCCTTTTATTCTGCAATTCAATGCACAAAGAATTTTTTTCTAGTCATAGATATAACCACATAAGTCACGTCATTCTGGACTAAAGACGGATACATTACCATCCATTATTATTAAGTAAAAGTGAAGAGAAAAAAGTGAGATTAAATTTTCACGGATTCTAAGCCTTCAAAAACAGTCTTTTATCTATACTCTGTCCAACAGTCGGAAGATACCATTGCTTATATGGCCAGAGCGCTGTTACGTACTGTGTTAAAAAAATGACTCGCGCTATGAAAATAAAAGTTGATCTTATTGTAGGCTATATTATACTTATCATATTGAAACAAATTACAACATTTTTATTTCATTTATAATTGAATATAACTATTTATAGGGTAATGTACCGCATTTTGTTTGTAAAACCATTAAATGTTATGAAAAGATTAAATTAAATTAAACATTTTTTTTTTATTTTTTCAAAATCTATATTTATCCATTTCACTGCCATAGGCCTATAAATTCTATAAATTTACATTTATTTTAAAGTATTTCATTTCTTTTTAATTTTAAATACTGCGTCTTTTAATTGAATATTGGGGCCGAGCATTATTCTTTAAATAATAGTCACTTATCATTTTAACTTAAGTTTAATTTACTATTACAACTAAAACTTATACGTTATTAATTAAATACTACGTATGTTTGTAGGACAGATATTAGTGGAGAGTGTATTGCTCTACATCAATGTTAAATTGGAATCGCCTATCTTTCCCACAGTCTCAAGTGACTCTTGGATGTAGTATAGGAAAACACATTTTTCTAAAAAAAATTTGTTTACCTTAACCCATAATTAAATACATTGTGACATGAAACTAATTCTGCCACAAAGGGTTAATTTCTGACGTTCAAGATTTTCTAGCCGAACAATTAATGGAATAAAGATTAATCATCCTACCACAATTCTTTTTTTAAACATTATTTGTATTAACAAAACTAAATTGTTTTAAAAACTGATTCAAATTTTTATAGCCATGTGAATAATCCATTTGCGTGATTTTTGAGAGATATTTTAAATCAGTAACATTATTTTTGTTACCTATTTTAACTTCAAACGTTACAAAAGATTACAGGGTGCTATTAAAAAGGATTATTTAAAATTGAATATTACTCATACATCTGGAAAAACTACTTGATAAATGGATGGCCCAAGAATTAAAATTCGGTAAATACTTTGGTACTCCTTTCTGAGGAATTTTTTTGTTTCAGTGTTGTGATAATCAAGCAAAAGTTACTCCTTAATTTTTTGCTAGAGTTTTCTATCTTATCATTTTCTTTCATAAATTACTAACACAGTTTCTTAGTTTTGTTCTTCACATTTGTTCCACACATCATACTAAAAATAATTGATTACGTTTGTTTATGTTGTTGTTTAAGTCATCAGCCGAATGGGTGGTTTGAACCTCTCAAGGCTTCACTAAGTAAAACAAGGAGTGAGGAGGTTTACAACTGCCTTCCTCACTGAGTGGAAAAGTATGCTTATCATCATTTAGGACCCTCTGTAAAGCATCTACTTTCCACCCTGCAAATGACACCTTCACTTCATTCACCGCAGGGTAATGAAATTCATTACTCTCAGAGAAGATAACTCTGACTAATGTATTTTACATCTCTCCCTCTTCTGTTCTTAAATGCTTTAGTCACATAATTGGCTAACCATGCGATAAGAAACAGAAGTATTTTTGTAGCCCTGGAACCAGCAGATTGAGTGCAAATAATTTAACACTCCACCTGACTGTTATTGGCAATACTTTTGTTTAACTAACAAGAAAAAATATTCTTCATACTTTATTTAACCAAGCTTAGTTATGAACAAAAGTAAATTAATTTTGGTGAGAAATACCTTCAATTTTATATTCAAATTTAAATTGACTACATTTGTTAATACTTCTTTTTTCTGTTGCAGGTTTTACTGGGCACATCAAGTACTTAAAGTTATTGTTGGATTGTTGGCTTTAAAAATAAGTTTGTTCGTCATAACAACTGCCTATAGTATTTTACTCGCTTAATATCTTTAAATACTATAAATATATAGAATTCAATTACAATCTGTTAGTTACTTAGTTTTATGATAGGGCATAATATTTATGTTTCCTCCTTTCTACAAGGACTTAAATTATAAATTCTACTTTAGGTTTACGTCATTTTTCCATTATTTTCTATTTTAATTATTTTGTGGATGCATTTCCTGATATGCGTAATATTATTATGTGTAATATTATTTAAATATTTGTTTCTTTTAATTATTTTTTGTTATAATTCCTGCTTTTTTAACCCTTTCAGTACTAATGTTCGGAAAACAGGATGTCGATATATTTTACGGTGGCAAGATTCGGTTTACTGGACGTCCGTAAAATATGCATAAAGTGCCAACGTCCAGATAATGAAACATTCACAAAAACCTTTTAAACAAAATTTAATGGAGTAATATATTTTGAAACCGCCTCTGTGACGTAGTGACTAGCACGCTAGCCTGCAAAGCGAAAGGTCCTGAGTTCGATTCCCAGTTAGGGTCTGGAAATTTTAACGTTAAAACCACCGTTAAGGTACCAAAACCCACAGTATTGACCAAACAACTGTCGATGTGACTTTAAAATAAACTAAAAATAAAGTTTGAATATTTTTAGTGCTAGAACAATTTCTTTTCTTTATGAACATAATGAAAATTAATTTTTAACAGAAAATTTTATTTTTCTCCAACATTTTAATTTTGGCAATGGCAGGCTTATGCCTGCAAGTTTTTGAAATAAGGGCTGGCACTTTTTTTACACCCTTTTTCAAATTAAATGGATTTAGATCAAACTTTTATACTGTTTCGGCACTGAAAGGGTTAAATACATAAATACTTTAAAACCGCTTCAATAAATTTATTTTATTTCTCAACCATTTAAGTACAAAATTTTTATGTTATAAAAATATTTACTGGAATAGTTTTCATATGAAATTAATTTTTTTTTCTTTACTTAAAAATTTTGAGTAAATTTTTATTGTATTTAAAAATTTTTAAATATTCTGCAAGTACAGTTTGTACTTTTCTTTTAATTATCAATTATAACTATTTAAACCGATGTAAATAATAATATCATTTTTAACCAAAAGCAGATTTATCATGAATTTATATTTATGAAATTTAAAATTATTTGAACTGCTATATAAATTTTAAAACGACGATGATCAAAATGAGATGGCCGAATCCTAAAGGGATTAGTAAATTTATTACTGTATTTTTTTATAGAAATTCACTAAGAATTTCTAAATTTCAAAGCCAAACTATTGTACTTTAATATTTAATTTATGTTGTTAATTGAAACTGTGGAAATTCTGTAATGGTTATTGTCACAGTTACTGTGGTTATTGTAAATAGTAGATAGTGTTAAAATAAGGCCATGTAAAATAATTTATTCACAGTTATTTTGTAATAATTATTTGTAAGTTATTTTTAAAATAAATCATTAAAATACGTTTTAGAAAGTTTGTGTTACAATACCTCTTTCATTTTTTGTAGTAATTAATCTTCACATATTTTAAAAGAAAACAAATGCTGTAAAGTCTCACAAATTCACCTTAATGTGAACTGAGAGAATTTTGCGTTTCTAAAATGTTAATTTTTATGGAAATGATATAAGAATCATTAACTACTCTTTTGTTAATGATGTAAACGGATTAATTAACAAATAAAACTACACACGTTCATGATTATTTACAACATACTGACATGATAAAAGTAATATGTTATTGTCGTTTAGGTCATCAGCCGAAAGGCTGGTTTGAACCTCTAGAGGTTTTACTCAGTGAAATTGAGGAGTGAGGTGGTTTACTATTGCCTTCCTTACTGCGTCAAAAGAGTATGCTTATCAGCATGCCAGGCCCTCCAAAAATCACCTACTTTCCATCCTGCAATGACACCTTCACTTCATTCACTACAGGGTCTGGCTGTATAGTGAAATTCATTACTTTCAGAGGAGATAACTCTGAGAGACACTGACTAGTGTCTTTTACACCTCTGCCTCTTCTATTCTTAAATAGTTCAGTCATATAATTGGTTGACTATGTGATGACAAAAAATATCTCATGAACAGAATATCATATGAAGTTGAAACTTGTAACTTACATTTTAGGTACCATTAGAAGACCCAAAACGAACATTTTCATCAAAATCGGTCAACCAGAAGTAGCGATTTATTCAAAATAAACATAATTAAAACACTGAAAATGGGTAAAATTACAAAAACACTTTATGAAAACATTAGGGTGAGCACACCCCAATATTAAGGTTTAACACATTAATAAGCATTTTAAAAACTATATTATTAATAATAAATTATAGTACAGTGGTTAAAAGTAAATAAAACGTTTGGTACTAATATAAATATATATATATATACATATGCAGACATACGGAAAAGAAGGCTGCAATTCTATGGACACATCAGTATACTCCCCCCAACACGACTCACTAACAAGATTCTTACTTACATACAAAAAGTTAAATCAACAAAACCATGGATTACACAAGTGAAAATAGACTTACATAAGGCACAAATAGACCCAACAGGTATTGGAGACAGAAATACATTCAGAAACAGGATAAACGAGTGGAATGTGATGCCAGAGAATGGGGTCCTTAGGAAGACAGGGACAAAGTGGACAGAAGAGAGGAAGCAAACACATGGGGAAAGAATGAGAGAAGTATGGAAAATGACAAAGAATTCCCAAAAATGAGTCGAATGCTTTGTGCAATCCATCAGGGTCCATACACACATAATAATAATAATATATATATATATATATATATATATATATATATGTTCAATTATCAATTTCGCGTCCTTACATTGACATTTTCCTATCAATCTGGAGTCCGAGTGTAATTTGGCGTCCATATACGGATGCCAAATTACAATCCTTAATAGAAATTATTGTGACATGGTTTTTGGACGTAATTTTTTTAAACTAAAGTACATTTAAACAAAGTACAGCTACAGTGAGGTTAGTACCATCCAGTGTACCTCGAATTTCTTGCAAGTACAGTATGAGCTGAACAATTGTAATTTTTATGTTCCGAAACAAAAGAAGGACTCTCGAAAGAGGTAACGATAAAGTTTAAATTGAATTTCTTAGCGTAAACCCCCCATTCCTAAGTTTTTCACAATTTTCTCCCTAATTTCGGCACATCAAACAAAAAATTTTACAGAACAATCCAGAAAAACCAAGAGCTATCATTTAAAGTAAATGCACTAAGTATTGAATACATGGCTTATCCTTACCTCTCAAAAATTTTCTTTGATTTTCTCGCGTATTTGAGCGGAAAAAACGAAAATTTTTGTGGAACGATCCGGAACAAACGAAGGGCATCAATCTATGCAAAAATACTTTTAAATGGTGAGTGGAGGGAGCTAGTGTGAAGTTAGCACTACCCACTTTTCCTCGATTTCTCGGTTATTTGAGAGGGCAAACAAACCATCCGAAAAAAACGAAGGTCTATCGATTTAGGCCAAAAACTTTTAAAATGTTGAGCGGGGGTGAGGCCGCGTGAAGTTAGCCCCTCCCACCGGTTTTCTCGCTTATTCAAGCGGAGCAAACAGACATTTTTCGGAATAATCCGGAACAAACGTAGAACAATCGATTCTACTAGTTAATTTGCTTAAATTTTTTGTATAGGGGCCAAAAACTAGCTAAGTAAAATGAGGAGTGAGGAGGTTTACAATAGCCTTCTTCGCAGAGTTGAAGAACATGCTTATCAGCATGCCAGGCCCTCTGAAAAGCACCTACTTTCCACCCTGCAAATGACAAACCTCACTTTATTCACCACAGGTTCTAACTGCATAATGAAATTCATTACTTTCAGAGGAGATAACTCTTAATTAGTTCTGTTCTTAAATACTTCAGTCATATAATTGGCTTACCATGGGATAAGAAACAAACTCATTTCTTTTTTAGGCCTGGAACTAGCAGATCGAGTGCAAATAACTTAACACTCCACATGCCTGTTATGGATAACTCCTTGGAGTATGATGTGCGCACTTTGTTTTTGTAAACATTTTTATTGAAAAATAAAAAATAGAAGATTAATGGTATTGAAAAATTAAAAAGGTGAAAAAATAACTAACGAATACCGAAATTTTTAGCAGAACATTTGAAACACTTTTTATTGAAAATTAAATGCACTTACAGATTACTGAAAATTTTACGTACAATTACTGAAATCTAAAACCTTTACTGTACATAACTATTATATTATCATAATATAGTATTGTAAAACTTCATTTAATCATCACTATCACTAATTACATTTATACTAATAGTATTTGAATATGTGGAATCTCTCACTTTGCCATACCATATCGTCTTCTGTGCTGTCCATAGCATTAGAGATGAAGCATTTATTAAAACTCATCCTCACTAAATGTTCTGGAATTTCGTCCCATGCTTTTAAAATCCATCGAAATATCAAGGTGACTAAAGGCCTCTTCATTTTTCCAGAACTTGTTGTTTCGTTGTGTTATTCTGCTATCCATTTTTTGTAGTAAAACACTTTCATGTTATTTTTTAATGGTCGATTTAAACACACGTCTAATGGCTGAAAGACGGATATCATCCCTACCGGAATAACTACTTGGTCGCACTTTCCGGTCAATAATCTTCTCTTGGTATCTTCAATAAAATGTCAAGTTTCATTTCTGTCTTCCTCCACCGTGGTTTATTTGTCTTTTCCCTTCTACGTTCTGTCTTCCTCCATCACCGCAGTTTATTTGTCTTCCCCCTTCTACGTTCTGTCTTCCTCCATCACGGTGGTTTATTTCTCTTCCTCCTTCTCCTTTCTGTCTTCCTCCTTCACCGCGGTTTATTTGTCTTCTCCCTTCTCCTTTCTGTCTTCATGCTTCACCGCGGTTTATTTGTCTACCTCCTTCTTTCTGCCGTCCTCCTTCACCACGGTTTATTTGTCTTCCTCCTTCTCCTTTCTATCTTCCTCCTTCAGCGCAGTTTATTTGTCTTCCTCCTTCATCGTGGTTTACTTGTCTTTCTCCTTCTCGTTTCTGTCTTCCTCCTTCACTGTGGTTCATTTGTCTTCCTCCTTCTCCTTTCTGTCTTCCTCCTTCACCGTGGTTTATTTGTCTTCCTCCTTCCCTTTCTGTCTTCTCCTTCAAAGCGGTTTATTTGTCTTCCTCCTTCTCCTTTCTGTTTTTCTCCATCGTGGTTTATTTGTCGTCCTCCTTCTCCTTTCTGTCTTCCTCCTTCACCGCGGTTCATTTGTCTTCCTTCTCAAGTTTTAAGAGGTATCTAAGTTACCAAGATTAAAATAAAAAAAGATAGAACATATAGATAGATAGATAGATGTATCTATACAGATAGATAGATAGAACAAGTTAGCTAAAAAAGATAAAACATGGTTAGAAATGGATTTAATGAAAAATATAAAATAATAAAAATATAATATAATAATAAAATAAATCGATTTTAGAAACAATGTTAATTTCTAAATTATATTTATTAAGAAATGTGTAATTTTCTAAAATAATTTTTGTGTGTTTTCAAGGTAGATTATCCCGTTCAACAAAGTTGGTTTAAGGTTCATATAAGTTTGATGTAGTAACAAAAATAACTCTATTATCAAGAAAATTTTGACAATAAATAATTTACAATAAAAAAACATAAAAAACTGAAAGCTTAAAATTTGAAAGGTAGCAACATCATAAACTAAAAGTCAATGTGTCAATTAGCTCACATGACACTCAGTATTCTCTTCCTTGTTATGAGAAGAAATATTGTACACTGTGTTACTTAAGAGAAGGGGAGCGTTAGGAATGTGTTGTCATGGTAACCACATATCACAGTAGTGTTGTACTACCGGCACCCCACCACAGCCGTTGCTCACCTTCTGGTAAGTAAACAACATTATCTGGGTATCAGAAGTAACGCACATTAATAAACAGAATAAAAAACGCAAAAAAAAACCATACGAGGTGTGGCTATTAAATAACGAGAATGACGTAAAAATTTTATTTTTATTTTATACATAATCACTTATTGTCACCTTCAATATACACTCCTTCTTTACCCCTACAACGCTCCATGCGAATTTTCCATTGTTGGAAACAGTGCTGGAAGTCATCTTCTGTCAGCTCCTTCAGGACACATGCTGCTTTCTCTTTTACAGCTTCCACAGACTCAAATATTGTCCCTTTTAATGCAGATTTCACCTTAGAGAACAGGTAGAAGTCACATGGTCAAGATCTGGTGAATAAGGTAGATGTTCCAACACTGAGATACTGTACTTGGCTAGGAACCTCTGAACAGATAATGCGGAATGAGCTGGCGCATTGTCTTGGTGGAGAACCCATTATTTGTCCTTCCACATTTCAGGGAGTTTTTTCCTAACTTTTTGACGTAGTTTAGAAAGTACCTCAAGGTAGTAATATTGATTAACTGTTTGACCTTCAGGAACCCAGTGAAGGTACAAAATCCCATGGATATTAAAAAAAACAATCATCATTGCTTTAAATTTTGACTTGCTCATTCGAGCTTTCTTGGCTCTTGGTGAAGTTCGGCTCTTCCAGTGCATGGATTGGCGCTTCATTTCCGGATCATAAGTAAAAAACCACGTTTGATCACATGTTATTATCTTCTACCTGTTCCCTAAGGTGAAATCTGCATTAAAAGGGACAATATTTGAGTCTGTGGAAGCTGTCAAAGAGAAAGCGGCATGTGTCCTGAAGGAGCTGACAGAAGATGACTTCCAGCATTGTTTCCAACAATGGAAAATTCACATGGAGTGTTGTAGGGATAGAGAAGGAGTGTATATTAAAGGAGACAATAAGTGATTATGTATAAAATTAAAATAAAACTTTTTACGTCAGTCTTGTTATTTAATAGCCACACCTCGTACGACTACTGAACAACATAGATATAAAATCTATACTGTACTGTATAGGTCATTGAATATTATGTACAAAAAAAATATTATGTAGTTAATGCTTAAACCACAGGTTGATTTAGTGCTAAAGTCATCATGAGTCAGCTGTTTAACATCTGATTTTCACGGATGAAGAAGATTCTGCGATTTAAATGCTAATAAAGGCAGTTACTGTTTTTACGGATTTGAATAAAAGAGAATGGTTACCGGTGAACTTCGATGGTTGGGATTCAATTAATCATACTCTCTCAAGATTGACTGGCTGAGTCTGTACAAGACTACACCTCATTTATATCATCCTCATCTTATTAGATCAGAGGGTTGTTTATTGCTCTTAAATTGAACTGATTGCAACATACACTCATTAGGGATTAAAAAAATATTTACATATTCACTTGGTTTACTTACATTATCATTTTCAACGATTAAGTTACATATTCAATTACAATGTTTTGTATATTAATTTTAGTTAGTACAAGTGAAATAACACATAACCTCTTAGTGACTCTACAGAGGCAGTAGGTATAGTAGGGAGCTGACTGTTTGCTAGTGAGGGATGAAGGGCAAGGGGGACTGGCAACAGTGAGATGTGATGTTGTCATAGCAACGGCTGCTTTAAATCCACATGGCGACGTGTGTACTGTACATTCTGAAAATGTTTACTCTTCATATGTGTCAGTTGTTACTGTGAGATCGTTAACTGTAGTGATGTTAATTATGCTCGCGGCTCTTCAAGTTATCAATCTACTTATTGTGTGTAATCTAATATTGTTATACATGGCCTATTTATAAACAAACTGATACAAAATATCTATAACACTCGGTAATAAAATATTAAAAACTAACACATTTTTTTACTTTATTAAGCTATTATAATAAACTTTTCTGCCCATAACGGGCAGGTGGAGTGTCAAATTATTTACACTCACTCTGTTCGTTGCAGGGCAAAAATAAATAGTTCTGTTTCTTATCGCTTGGTCGGCCAATTAAATGACTGAATCATTTAAGAACAGAAGAGGTAGAGGTGTAAAAGACACTAATCAGAGTTGTCTCCTCTGAAAGTAATGAATTTCATTATACAGCCAGGCCCTGTGGTGAATAAAGTGAAGGTGTCATTTGCAGAGTGGAAAATATTATGTGCTTTTCGGAGGGCCCGGCATGCTGATAAGCGTACTTTTCCAGTCAGTGAGAACAGAAGAGGTAGAGGTGTAAAAGACACTAATCAGAGTTGTCTCCTCTGAAAGTAATGAATTTCATTACAGCCAGACCCTGAGGTGAATAAAGTGAAGGTGTCGTTTACAGAGTGAAAAATATGTGCTTTTCGGAGGGCCCGGCATGCTGATAAGCGTACTTTTCCTCAGTGAGGAAGGCAATTGTACACCACATCACTCCTCGTTTTACTTAGTAAAACCTCTACAGGTTCAAACCAGCCTTTTGGCTGATGACCTAAACAACAACAAACTTTTTGTATATTAATAAAATATTTTAGAATATTATTAGTTAAAAATTTAATAAAATATTTTGGTACTACAGTAGTTATTCGAAACGGTTTGTGACTAATATTTTTAGAACAGCTTGTATTAATGGTATTATTACTACTACTAGGTTATAGGTGAGGGGAATCATACAAACAATCCTCTCTAACCGAATTCCTTACGCTAGCAATCAAATGAGCTCCCATCTATACAGTCATTAAGATTGTAATATATTCTGAGAAGGATGGTGTGATTGCCAATCTTAAACCTTATATAAATAACTATGAAGCATGAAACACTAGCAATTAGTTCTGCACTCAATAGATACAAAAAATTTTGTTAAAAAATTATGCAAAAAAAAACACCACATTTACAACTTGAATTAACAGTCAGTGTTAAAGAACTAATTAAGTTAGTCCTCAATTGACAAAAAGTTTATTCCTTCTTATGAATAAGTAGGTACTTAGCCCATAGCAGATGGTTGTTTTTGAATAAAATATCTAGGGTGCCAAGGAACAAGAGTGTAAGTCACTATGAAAGTGAATTTTTTTTTATAATGAAGGCTTATTCTCCAGCAATGAAATGAGTTTAGAGCGATTAGAGCAGGCAAAAGTTGCTCCCCAAGATGATCAGTAAGGTCCAGATTTTCAGGTGCATCCTCTACAAAGTGGTATTCGATAGGTGGTGCATTTGCTATACTGAAATGAAGAGTTAAGCAATACAGATTACAATCATAGTTTTAAAATTGGTCCGAACTTTGTTACTTTGAAATTATTTCATTTCTTGACTGCATACATGATGGAATGTCTTTTAAATAGAACTACCCTAGGTGGTAATCAATGTCAGACACGGGAATCCGCTGTCGCTTTACAAGGTGCACATAGGACGTCTGACTTACATTGTAACCACTGATAAAAAGTGCAAGGTTGCACCAGCTCAAACTAAAAACCATGAGCAATGCCATGGTTAAGGGTATCCGCACAGTGAATGCTGGTTGTAGGCGCTGGTGACATGTCGCTTGAAATACCGTTATATTTTAATTAGGTATCTCACAGTAAACGCTGGTGACTGAAGCTGCACGCTGGTCACCTGCACATATCAGTTCATGGGTTTGTTTTGTATAAACCTGCGTGCTGCTCTGCTGGCAGGTTCCAGTGTACTTGGCATCATATAATATGTATTCATAAATAATAACAACTTTTTTATTAAAATGCCAACTTACGATGTTGTGAATACAATGAAATTTATTTCATAAAAATCGACAACTCTTAAACTATTTTTTGACATAACTCCCGTGATATTCCAGGCATTTGTCATAGTGTGGTACAAGCTTTTGTAGACCCTCTTCATAGAATGCTGCCGCCTGTGTAGTCAATTAAGATGTAACATGTTCTTTCAGCTCTTCATTGCTGTTCAACTGCTGATCGCCAAGGAAAGACTTCAAATGCAGAAACAAATGAAAGTGGCTAGGAGCGAGGTCAGGCTGTACGGAGGAGGGTCGAACAAGTCCCAGCCAAAGTCCTGAAGGAGTCTTTTTGTCTCAAACGCAGTGTGTGGTCGGGCATTGTCATGAATGAAAACTAAACCTTTCGTGAGTATTCCTCGATGCTTGTTCTGTATTGCGCTGCACAGTTTCTTGATATTTGCAGTAAACTTCTTTATTGATTGTTTGACCTCGCGGTAAAAAAATCAATCAGTAAAATTCCTTTTCTGTCCCAAAACACTGTACATGTGGTCAGCGGTTGAACAGCGATGAAGAGCTGAAAGAACATGTTACCTCTTGGTTGACTACACAGGTGGCAGCATTCTATGAAGAGGTTATACAAAAGCTTGTACCACGCTATGACAAATACCTGGAAAATCATGGGAGTTATGTCAAAAAATAGTTTAAGAGTTGTAGATTTTTATACAATAAATTTCATTGTTGTATCTGTACTTGTTCTTTTTTTTTATTTCAAAACGGAACTTACTTTACGAACGTACCTCGTAACTAAATATTAATAAATATATCTTAAATATCTAAATATTAAACATTGCCAGAGTCATTCTCTTGTATTTAAAAAAAAACCTGTCTCTATCTTTTTCTGATCGTGGGAAAATATGATAGTTGCCGTACAATTTTCTGTTCTTATTAATGTCACTAACAGTATCGTCTTTAAAAGATACAATTTCATATAAACGTTTTCCATAAGAAATAAAATTCATCATGATTGCTGCTACGGGACCTCATCTTGAAATACTGACAACTTAATGAAGGTTTAAGCGTGTATTCACATGCTCCCACTGTGCGCACTTGCTAGCGAGAATCAGTACCCATGACCAGTCCCATCCAGCAACCTGAAAATAGCGTTTACTGTGCGCTTACCACAAGGAGTGGGAAGAATCTAGACTATATCTCGTAATCGGATGGTGACATACAAACTTTTTAACAAGCAGCAGAATGCGACAGTTCTCAACTTAAAATGCTTTCACTCCTTGGAAGGGTTCTAAGGGGATCTGCTCTTTGACATTATGCTAATCTACTGCATGTTGTCAAATTAATACTTCAAATTTTATTTTTTGCGTTAGTGAATTTGTGAGCAATTATGTTTGACAAGACCTATAGGTAGTCTAATAAAGTCAACGATTGCTGTGAGGTAATTTGGATGACAATCACAGGTAAGCATGGTAATATCATACACTTTACGTTTAGTAGTTATGTCAAAAATGACACTGAACAACTTGCTTCATTTAACAATACACAAGTAGTACGTTTTGTTACAATGGATTGTGCAATCTATGTACACTAAACATGAATGAAATGCATGTGAAACAAGATAAGCCAGTATTCAAAAGACGTAAACAAATAAATACGAAAACCTAACAAAATTTAAAAATAACTGTTCAGTTTTGCAGGTGAAGAAACATATGTTACAGAGTACAGGTACGCGTCTGGCTTTCAAATTTGCCGCATTAGTATAATTTTCCAACGAAGTCAGATTTATCTAAAAAAAAAATGAAAAAAAATAAAATAATTACATCAAGAAAAAGTAATACAAAAATATTGCGTTGCGATTTGTGCAACATCATTCGCAAAGTTCAATACCCTTAATATATTACGCAGCATGAAATAACCACTCTAGTTTGAGGTTATAAAAATATACGTATGACGCTGGATTTGAAAATCACAATTATTTGTTTTAAAAGTAATGTTGAGTTGTGTCAAATAATATTATTCAATTTATTCCGAAGATGGTTATATTTCTTAAAACTGATACGCAGATTTAATAAATGTGGAGAAAAGAAGAACTACTTGTACAATAACAAGAAGAATAGTGCAACTGCAACAATCAAACTTGTGAGCAACTACTATGTCTTTACAACGTTAAATAACAGAAATAAATTATTTAATACACATATCTTTACCCACTACTGACAATTAATTTGTGGTCAATAATAAATCATTTTTTACAAAGGAAGGTGCAAACTTAAAACTCCATGTCTTGAAAACAACCGATGTGACTTGCAGTAGTGTTGCTTGTTACGTATTGAAAATTCTATTTGCACTGAAAATTATTTTATGAGGAATTTTACATAACTATTGCTCCTTCTTTAAAATATAAAAACAATAATTATTTAAATTAATTACATCTTCCATAATGAACAACAGCAATGATATTAGGTTGGTCGTGGCTGAGACGTTATGTACTTTGATCTTGTGCAGTAAAGAACAAAACAAACATGGCGTTCAACTTCCCCGCGTGGATATGTTGTGTTCACCTTTTGTTTTTGTTTAACTAAATCATTGTTGGATTACGTATTTCAATTAATTTTAAATAGTATTTTATATGTTTTGTTTAATTACTTTTGTTCGTGAATAGTCAGAGTGTGTTTCAAGTTTTAACTGATAGCCGCCATTATTTTTGAACTGTACTTGCCGACTGCTACCGAAAGGGAACGAATTCACGAAAATAAACGAAGCCGTCTCCTTGAGTCAAACGTAAAGGTGGTGCAGAAATTTTGTTGTTGAAATTATCCTAAATCATCGATACTTAAACATAGTTTTTATGTGTCAAAATGTTTTTAATTAGGCACAGTAATATGTAAAGTGTGATTTAAAGTGTTAATTTTTTAGATTTTGAACTAGGTAGGAAAGAACGAACCAAACGAAAGGTCCTTCTATGAGGACTCAAAACTTAATCTCGTACACGTTGCCATGAACGTGCAAAAGGGGAAACATCAAGTTGGGCAAGCACCAGGATATCATCCACAACAGCGATTTCCACATGGTCTGTATCCTTTAAATATTGAGCTAAACTAACGAATCTAACCGGCTTTGTTTTGGTAAGTGTTGCTAACAGTAAGGCTAGACTAGGATAGGCTAGGCTCATGATGGCCTAACGTCATGTATTCGGCTTCAAATAAGCTGTAGATTTTGTATTTATGGCTAATTTTAGTTATACAACTTCGTAAACAATTTTTAATATTATTGTATTGTTTATATTTTGATTTTAGTCATATAACCTAAGCATTTCCCATCATTTTATAACTAATTTATTTTATAATCATTGAAGGTTTTTGCACTACATAAAAGGGTACAGTTCTACTATTTTAAATTTTATTTTGCATTATTATTTATGTACTTATTGTACCGTTTTTTTGTTACATTGGTTTTGTAAACATATTTAATGTACTATGTAGAGAATTAATGTGGTAGTGCATAATGATTATGCACAAATTAAGACAAACCTAGTAAATCTTGAGTCCTTCACTACTAGTTAATTGTTAGTTTTGTTAAAATTTATCGAATTTTAAGATATAGATTATAATTTTTATTATGATATTTCTGTTGTGGTATTTAGCCAATTTTGAATTGACAAAGCTACATGTACATAACCTTCATTTTAATTTGATGCTTAATTTTAGTATTTTGATCCTCAATTATTGATTTATAATAACTCTAGTTTCTTTAACTAGTTGTGTTTGTAAATTATAAAAAACAAAGCTTTAAATTGGACAGCCATGATTTGATGATGTTAGGTTATCATACTTCCTGCTATTTATAATGCTGTATTCAAGACTACTAAACAGTGTTAATGATCTAAATCAGTGCTTGTATTTAAAGATTCATTTTCTCTAATAAGTGGTTTCGGATTTAATTAATATTAAATTGGGTATTATGTGTAATTAGCTTAAACTAACATTGAATTAGCGTGCCTATCCTGGGATGGGTACTTAAAGGGACCATTGTAAGCAGTGGATGCTAGTCTATTTTTGAACTTATCGTATTTTTATAATTTAAACATGAATTTAGTTACTTTTTCAGTTTGGCAGAAGAATTATTACTAGAATACATTATATTAATCTGTACTTTCCGGTTATGAATCTGAAACTTAAATGGTTGCTGTGTAATGGTTCTGTAAAATGAATTTTTTGTTTACTGCTACAACTGATTTAACTTACTTTACATGTCTTGTTTAGGCCGCCAAGTGCCCTTATGACAATATTATAAAATCAAATGTGATAACCAATAAAAGTCCAACCAACTGACACTATTTCAAACTGTTCATTTTGTAATACTTCATACAATACTGTAAAATGGTGAGAAGGTGCCTTTTTGTGTCCTTACTTTAGAATTCTAGAAGATTAAAAACAATAAACAATGACCCATAGTTACTTGAGTTACAAGTTTGCTTTTGGTTTTAACGAGAAGTAAAGGGGAGAAAGCATCAGTGCACATGCGCGACTGCTTTGGTATCAGTATGCCACCACAACAATGTAAACTATACTTAAGAGGACATACAGTATATCGAGGAACCTTTTGTCGGTTAACTGTTTACAGTGCTGAACGAAATCTAATATGCAAAGGTAATAAAATGTTGTTACGTTGAAGCTAAACAAAAATACCTTTCGTGCCTCTTAACAAAAGTCGAGAGCGAGCAGCTGACTACTATTATGTTTCTCTTCTAACAGAGTTTTGAAGAAGATAATTCTTCATAAACAGTTTTTTTAACACCTGGTAAAAAAATAAAATGGTTGTATTAATAAGACAGTGATGCCGACATGTGAAACGTTATTACCGGTTTTGAAAAGGCTAAATTTTAGTTGGAAACTTTGTACGTATGAAAAATTTTAACGGAAATGGGGTTTAAATGGAAAAATGTCAAGTCACAACAAAGTATATTAATTGGAAGATGACATGTGGTTAACAAACGGTGCAATTGCACGGTAGTAAAATATTGTCTCACTGTTGAGGTTGGCAACATTGTCAGATTTCTCTTCCCTTCCTGAGAGCCTATTCATACGCAAAAGGCTTTCTTGTGACCATCAATAGTAGAAATATCTACCGGTTATGTACGCCATTTCATGAACGTTGCGACAACATGTGACTTGAGAACTGATTGTAAATACTTTGTAAAGAAAATGATAAGTAGTTAACATAAAAATAAATTTCAAAGTGATTACACAGTTTCCGAGTTGCGATAACCGGTAAGTACCTATTAATGAAAAATCCTATTTATGGAAAATGCATGCAAGTTAATGAAAACTCATAAGTTCTCCTGGAAAGAAGTATGCCTATGTCATTTATATTTTCAAATTGATTTTAATGTGGTTTCATTTTTGTTTAAATACGGGTTGTTTAGTAATAGTTTTGCAACTTGTGTTGGATATGATATTACAGGACAACTTAAGTTTATGAGGGTGAACTTCAAATTTATTTTCATTGTTAGCGCGTGACTTAGAAAATAACATTATGTATTTCGGTCACCTATTGTCTTGTTAACCTTATCTTATTTTTCTTTGAACAACATAACTAAAATGCTTTTCACGGTTGATGAGCTGTGCTGTTCCACGCGTTTAGACGAATAAGAACATTTGCCAGTGCTGTCAGATTGTACGAATGCGTATAAGAGCTGCAGTAGTTCACTTGTATCTCGTACTGAACACGTTTATTTTAAAGCACGTTAACATGCAATTTGCTGGTTTTATTTTCATAGGTCAAATTATTTACACTCAATCTGTTCGTTGCAGGGCTAAAATAAATAGTTCTGTTTCTTATCACATGGTCAGCCAATTAAATGACTGAATCATTTAAGAGCAGAAGAGGTAGAGGTGTAAAAGACACTAATCAGAGTTATCTTCTCTGAAAGTAATGAATTTCATTATACAGCCAGACCCTGTGGTGAATGAAGTGAAGGTGTCATTTGCAGAGTGGAAAATATGTGCTTTTCAGAGGGCCCGGCATGCTGATAAGCGTACTTTTTCATTCAGTGAGGAAGGCAATGGTAAACCACCTCACTCCTCGTTTTACTTAGTAAAACCTCTGCAGGTTCAAACCAGCCTTTCGGCTGAAGACCTAAACAACACAAGTTATAATTGTTATTGAAAGACCAAAAAATAAATAAATGGCGGACAAAATATATAACACAGCTATGAGAGCAAGTATTGGCAACGTTACTGGCAAGTCATTGGTTAGGTATGATGTTGGTAGGGGGCAATGCCTACGTTCAGAGCTCATCAGCTTTGAAAAATATTATAGTATGAATTTATTACCAGTTATTATGATACTGGAGTTTCTAAATTTTTTATAACAGTCATGATCCAACACAGATGAATGTGTGCTTTAAGGTCTGTAATTACTCTTGGCTAGACTTTTCTTGGTCCTTATAATAGTATCATGTGTACAAGTGTTAACTGATATTTAAATAATTAGCATTATTATTATAATTACTGTAATTAATAAGCTATATTATGTATTACCCAAGTTTTGATGTTTGCACCATATTTCTGCTCATTTATATTAGTGAAATAAGATACTTAATGATGTAGGTAAAGAATTATTCAGTTCGTAGCTTCCTTGTTAATTTTTTTACAGGTTATTTTTACAGAATGTCCAGAAAAACATGATATATTTAAAAGAGTTTGTGAGTTATGTCTGCTAATGTATTTGGTTGCGTACTGAGATCATGCTTTGGTTTATATAATAAAATATATATTTTCTTTTCATTTCTCAATCACAATATCATGAAAGTTACTTAAATTGCAATTTTATGTGTATTTAATATTTTTAATAAATTATTGCCGATATTCATTACGTGTAAAAGAAACACTGGTAACAGTAACGTTAAAAAAAACTATTGTGTTTATTAGTACTTTTAGTAGGTTTTCTTGATTATAGATAGATGATGTATTATTCTGCGTGATCTGAGTGGTTTTGATTCATTTCGATGTTTTTTTTATCAGTTTCTTGATTGGTTTGGTGCAGTTCTCCAAGCTGTCCATCTTTCGCAAGTCGTTACATGTCTACTTACCTGCATCACCCTACATCTTTTGTAATTTGCTTTAAATACCTAACCTTTATCTTTCCCTACATCTTTTGTAATTTGCTTTAAATACCTAACCTTTATCTTTCCCTATGATTCTCTTCCTCAATATTACCTGTCATTATTGATAGAGCAATACCTGGATGTCTTTTTTTTTGTTTTTTTTTGCGCCCTGGAGACTCCAGGAGGAGTATAGTACATGTCAGATATAACACCTGAAATACATGTAAGAATCACACAATGTAATCACTACTATCAAGAAAGAAATTCTTGTATGCTGTAAAAAGTTTCACCGATCAAGTAATTTTGGAGATTCTTTTTAAAGGAATTCACATCCTCACAACATTTTAAGATATGCCCCACTAACTAGTCTATCCCTTCTTCTGGTAAAATGGTTCCTAGTCTAATATTTTTTTCATCCACTCGTCTATAATCCTCCAAGATGATAATATTACATCTTTTAATCTAAATCTATATGATCATATGTGATGTATCAACTATTCTAGAAAGAGTACGATGCTATCTTTGTTGTGCATGAGTCTTTATCAGCGAATGTAGCTAATAGTGTTTTCATTTTATAACGCCTAATTTCCCTAAACAAGTTATACTTTTCGTTGAAATTTGTGAATCTACGAGGGTAGGCTGATAAGTAATGCACACATGCTTGTAGAAGACGAACAAAAAGAAATAGCAAGATGGGGTAAATAACAAATTAAAGTACAAATCTTAACCTACCAAATTATCTATTTATTTTTCAATATAGTCACCGTTAAGCATTACACATTTCTCCCAACGTTTAACAAGTTTTTTCATTCCGTCACTGAAAAATTCTTCCGACTTTCCTCGAACCCAGGACGCAATAGCTGCCTTCACCTCATTGTCCGAGCTGTAATGATTACCCTTAAGGTCTCTCTTCAGTAGAGGAAAAAAATAAAAATCGCAAGGCGCAAGGTCGGGAGAATACGGAGGGTGTAAAATTGGTTGAAACTTCAGGTTTCTCAGAGCCTCTCCAGTTGCACGCGAAGTGTGTGGACGAGCATTGTCGTGTTGCAAAATTATTGGCGCCAGGTTGCCTCTAACACGACAAACTCGACGTCGGAGGTGTTTCAGAGTCTGTATATACTGAGCAGAATTTACCGTTGCCCCTCGTTCCAGATAATCAGTCACATAAACTCGGCGAGCATCCCAAAACACAGTCAAAAGAATTTTTTTTGCGGACGGTTGTGTTTTGAACTTTTTCACAACAGGAGAATGTGGATGACGATATTCAGCGCTCTGCCTTTTTTCTTCGGGATCGTAATGATGAACCCATGACTCGTCCCCCGTCACAATATTCAAAAGAAAGTCGTCTCCTTCGTCACGGTAGCGCTTCAAAAGTTGTTCACAGCATTCCAATCGACGCTGTTTATTCTCGTCTGTCAGACGGCGTGGTACCCATCGTGCACAGATTTTACGGTATCCCAATTGTTCAATAATGAAGCCAACACGTTCCTTAGATATTCCAATTTGGTTTGCGATACGCTGTTGAGTGATTCGCCGGTCATTTTGAATCAAATCATCGATGAGTTTGCGACGATTATCGTCTGAGGCAGTGATTGGTCGTCCACTGCGTGTTTTGTCAACAATTAAGGCTTTTCCAGGTTGGCAATCACGAAATTTTATTACCCAACGATTCACAGTAGACCTATCAACAGTATCGTCACAATAAACAGCCTTTAAACGACGATAAATCTCACTAGGATTCACTTTCTCAGCAGTTAAAAATTCGATAACAGCGCGTTGTTTAATTCTCGTTGACATAGCACCAGAACACGACGCCATACTTCCACTACTCAAAACAAACTGAATGAAAGCAACGCCTTCAAACTGCGCAGGCTTGTAGAGGAGAAATAGTACTTCCACATGCCACCAGGCGCGCTACTGAAGTTTATTTAGTTGTCTTCTACAAGCATGTGTGCATTACTTATCAGCCTACCCTCGTAATTAAGCAGCTGTTATAAATTTGTGCACACTAAAGAAACTTTAAAAATTTATTGTTTCATTTGGAAATGTACAGTATGCTTTAAAATATTTTATTAATCGCTACTGTCCTTAGCATTTGTGCCTGTATTTCAACTGGTGCGATGACATTCTTACACTCTGCTAGGCTATGTTCTATTCATTATTATATTATTATCTTTCAGACTAATATTTTAATCGCAGTGAAGTAGTAAATTTTATCTAACCAGATGGTAATTAGGTCTAATTTTTCATAACCTGGTTTTGTTAAATTCTTACTCGTAAGCATTTTTACCATGTTAATTAGGGTCTTTTGAAATTGTTTTTTTATATGATTAGTATTTAATCGAATTTCTTTGTTGTCACACATATATTTGATAATCTTAATTAGTGGTCTGTTATTAGTAGGCCTACATGTGTCTTAATTCATTATTTTTAACCAGCGGCATTAAATTGTAAATAAGCAAATTTTGGAGGTTAGAAATAGTGAAGTTCTAGATATGAATATTATTTTTTTTGAAATGAGGTGTTAAAAATCATGAAGTACAATATTTGATTTAGTATCAGAAACTAAATTATCAGTTTAATAAATAACTGGCGTTCTCTAATCATGGTTGGGTCAAACGGTAAATGTGAAAATCATTGATTTTGAGAGTTTCATTAGAACTTATTAAGTCCAGAAATAATTTTCTATTGTGAAGTTTTTTATTTTTATAAAACCTCTGATTAAGCACATAAATTATTATACAGTGTAATTTTAGTTTATTAAAATTGTATGAACGGCTTAGCAATTAGCAACTAATGTATGTTAACGGTACTGGAACATAAGTGTTTTGACTTTCAATAATTTCCAGACGCTGGAAAATTGAATCTAGGATCTGTTGCTTTAAAGGCTGCCGCACTAATTTCTGTACCATAGAGGCAGACAATGTTCAGCATAGTGTTGTTTCCGGTAATAGTAAATTGTGTTGAACAGTTTGGTGAGATAGTTCTTGAATTTTACAGCATCGGCAAAAATGATAAATGATTTTCATTAGTATAAATTTTTCCATTGAGTAATGTATTATATATGTGTCAATTTGAGGGAGTGTGTTTATACAGTTTCTTGGTAGACTTTTATGAAGAATTTCTATTGTGGGCTTCTTACGATTCCTCAGAGGTCTTAACTGGATCTAATGCAAGCTTCTTCCTTTGATCAGGATTCATAGGCAACCTGCGTCCTATATTAGATCACCAGGCTGGTGACAGTTGTCAGACTGCTACATAAATCTACAAAAGTACAACTAGGAAGCAAAGTTTATTTTGTGGCAAGCATCATTTTTATGAAATACACATGAGTACTCTAAAAAGCTTTTAAGATGGTGAGATAGTAAACCAAATTAAGGCATCTGAGTCAATTAACCGTACACTCTCCCAACTATTGAATTTTATAAGGACTGTAAGAGCTAAAAGGTAATTCATAATTAATTACAGCTCAATAAAATCTTAGTAGGGACTCAGATTTCGTTCAAGCAGTTTGTCTAATTTATCTTGCTTTTCTAATAGAAAAGTTAACTGGTCATGTTTGGGGCTTCAGTCCGGGATCTAATAATCCAAAGACAATTGCTCAACCGCTGCTTCATTTTAACTTTATATTTATGTTGTAACTTAGCATTGTTTTACCTCCATATAAAAAAAGGATCATTTTAGCTCAGATAATTTGTCTCCAGTGCGTATTTGTGTTATATCGACTTTGATTATAAATGGCTGACAAAACAATCTTAATATATTAGCTGTTCTTTTACACCATTTTCTTAGCTACCTATTTTCTTCTTTTTTTAAAGCCACATAGGACTACATAAGTTCATCAACCTAAAAAAAAACTCATTTCAATTTTTGCGGTTCAGTTTTTGGAGTCCTTTCTTGATGTTTCCCTCCTTGAACTTTCTCCAGTATTCCTTCAATCCATCCGATCTTCTCTGCTGTTCCTTGTCAGAATACACAACCTTCTGTCGTTTCGTCGGTTTCTGCTGTTCAAGTCTTGTGGTCTTCAGCCTGTGGTAATTTCCGGATTTTGTTTTGAGGTCCTCAAGTGAGATTGGAGTTCGTTCATGTCCTCTTTAACTTCCCTGATCCAGTGGGGCTGATTCTTTCTGTTTAGGAAAAAGTTGATGATTTGTTGAGATTCTGGAAAAGTCGGTCCTCAAGAGATGTCCAAAGAAGGAAATTCTCTTTTTCCTCATCTGGTCTGCTAGAGGTTCTGTATTTCTGTATACTTCCTCTTTCGAGACGGGCTTCCATATCCCATCAGAGAAACATCTTTTGTTTAGGCATCTCTATTTATATTACTTATATTACCTATTACCTTACTATTACCTATTTATATTACTTATATCTATTCCATAGTTTTTGATTTAGATGCTTATTGAAGTCACAGCTTTTCACTGTATCATCGTTATTTTATTGTGCCTGGTGGTCAGAGTTCAGTGGATTAATTTTCACCATACATTTCTCTTAAAAATGTTGCTGAAATCAATACAAATTTTGTGCGAGCTACAAAATTATTAATGTTTCCGATAAGATAGTTATAAATTTTGTCTCGGTGTAAAAAGTAATTGCCATAAAGTCACATTTCTATCCAATTACACTTGCTAGCAATTTTTATGTTTTCTTGTATAAAACATAATTTGTTATTTAATGCCTATTTTTCACAATTTTTTAACCACTGAATCTAGAAATGCATAGCCAATTTTGTTGTTTTAAGTTTCAATTGATTACACGATATGGTGTAACTAGTAATTTCCCATCATTTCATCTGCAATACTTAATACTGGTAACAAATTATAAGTAAATTAAAAAAAAATCATATCAGATTATATTTGTTTCTTTGTAGTGGTATTCTTAATTTGTTTTTTGGGTGTATGCATATTTTGTAATTGTGCATTTGTTTTGTTGTGGGTTACTGATAGCTGTTTTGTAAACATTACAAGGTCTGATTTTATGTATTTATCGTAAATATATTTTATTACCAACTATAAAATATTATATTTCAAAGCAGGCTTGCGTTGTGTGGCTCTTTATTGCGTAATTTATTCCTACACTTAACTTTGGAAATTGGTGTAGGTATATTTCTTTTTCCATATTCTTATCTTGTTGTATTTTTTATGATGTTGTATTTCGATTGGTCACTCATTTAATAGTAGATTGAAACTATAAACGCAGGATACTGATAAAGTAGTTGTTTAATGATTCATCAACGTTCATAAGAAATTTAATAATCATACATGCATTCATTGTTAAATACCTGTATGTTGTATCGAGTAGTTAAGTATTTATTTTATCAGACTTAGTATTTTTATTAAAAATGAAATTAAGTTTTTTTTTGTAATGTCAGGGCTTGACTGGAGGTTCTGTTAAACTATTACAGGTTTCTGTATTATACAGCTGTTTTGTCGTGTTTGTAAATAAAATGAATTGTGAAAAGTTTGTGTGTGGCAATGTATGTAGTAGGGTAGTTGAATAATTTTTTTTATTAAGTAATGTCAGCTTTCGAAAGGCAAGACAGTTAATTGCATTGAGAACTTGTGATGGTCCAGACTTTATTAGGTTCTGTTGAACTATTACAGCTGTTTTGTTGTGTTTGTAAAATATAAAATGCATTGTGAAAAATTTGTGTGTGGCAATGTATACAGGATAGTAGGTCGCTAAGTGGAAGGTGCTGGGTTCAGTTTTCAGTTAGGGTAACTAAATGAAAAAAAGAAGTTTTTTTTATCAACAGAGTTTTAGCGGTTGTTAACAATTGAGTTTTATCGTTAATAATTGCGACAAAATCACTCCCAACAGTTTTAACTGCAGTTTGTGTACAAATTTTAGAACTCCAGTTACGATTTGAAAATTATAATTGTTATCTCCTTTGGTTTGTAGACCACAGTAATAATTGTAACGGTTGATGTAATTTAAAGTAAACTAATTTTTAAAAAATGTATAACGTAATTGAGAGTTTTTTGGGAATTTTTTTTTGTTAAAAAATTAGTTTTTATTAAATTTTGGAACTGCGTTATCTATTTATTTTACTGGTTGTGAAAATGAAATTCATTACCTTTTTAATGCACTTGATAAACGAATCTGTTAAGCCTTAAAATTGATAAAACAGATGTTTTGTTCAGTAAGTAAAATGCGTTGTGAAAAATTTGTGTGGGTTATGTATATAGGGTAGTGAATGTAGTAGGGTTGCTTAGTGGAAGGTTGGTGGGTTCAGTTCTCAGTTAGGGTTAATAATTGAAAAAAACTTTTTTATAAATAGTTCATTAAGTTATGGAAAATTGAGTTTTTTCTTTTTAGGACTTTTGTTATTTTTATTTCTCTGAATGCGAGAGAGGTGGAGTTCAGTAATGTCTAATGCATGTGTAATTCAGTTGAGCTTTAACAACTGAGATACAGGTGTTTTTTTTGTTGAGTCTGTAAATAAAGTGCATCATGAAAAATGTGTTTTCTGCTATACTTTATATATAAAATGGGTTAAACTAGAAAGTTGTGGTTAAAATAAAGTATATAGCTAATGATTTTTTTTCTGTAGTATGATTTATTTGTTTTGTTGTTGGCTTGTATTTAAGTTCATATATGATGATAGGTGATTACGGATTGTTGTCATATCTGGAGGTCACTATCCTTCCTGGTTCTTTATTATCTCTTGTCTGTTTTTTTTAAAAAAAGAAAATAATATATTCATAACTTAACATATTTGCTATCGAATACTTAGTAATTATTACTGTTTATTACGTTTGAATAATTTACAGTGTAACACACTTGGTTGATTCTGTTTTGTCATCTACATTTTCTTTTATGAACAAAACATTTTAAATGAATTTGTCATTAATGCATTTTTGTGTGTAATCTTCACGGGGTTGAATTTTGACCCACTGGGTTGATCTAGAGTAAAGTCGTCACCACAAGTCTGTTGATTTTCAAAGATGAAGGTTCCTGGTTCAAATCCTAATCAAGATAGTTATTTTTATACAGATTTCAAAACTAGACTGTGGTTATTGGTGTACTTTAATAATTTGGGTTCAATTAACTATACTCTCTCAGGAATGGTTGGCCTGGGCCTGTACTTGACTACATGTCCATACACATCATCCTCATCTCATTGGTGATGCGGTTTCTTATTGTTCTGAATTGATCAGTTTGCAACTTTGCACTTGTTAGGATTAAAAAAAAATCTTCATGGGTGGATTGTCTGATAAATTTTGATTATTTTACATTAAAAGCGCTCGGACCTTTTTAGTGGTAGTTGCTTTAGATTGATTTTACTGATATAAATGTCAATTTAAAATTGAATTAAAGTAAATGGTATTGCAGTATTGGTGTTCTTAATTCCTCCTGTAGTATTATACTTCTCTGAAGTATCTTTCAGATCATTATAATTAAAAAATTGTGAATTAATTATAGTCAAAAGTATTTTGTTTTCATAATATTGTTTTTTATTATTTATTCCGCTTAAGTCCAGTGCATTTATAATTCAGTCTGGTTTCCTAACCAAGATATTTTTGAACCTGGTCTGGTATCAAAATGTTTTTTTTTTCTTTTTTTTTTCTTTAATTTGTTATCGGGAACTGTATATTGTTGACAACTACCCAATTTGATCGCTGCTTTTTACTGTATTTTTTGACGTTGATTAGACATGAGTTTGAACATGGACCCCCAGTAGAGTTTGTTCAGGGATGGCTGTCAACTGGTCACCATACAAAGTCGCTTGCCCAACCGGTGTTACTTAACAAATAATAGCGACTTTCTACCAGCTGACTGACTGGGCTGGCCCGAAGGCCAAAATGTTTTATTTAATTTTATTAATGAACTAATAAAAATATTGCCAACATTTCTGGACACTCCCTAGCTTCTTCCTTCAGGCCTGTTCCCCAGGTCTGTTTTAGAATTCTATCTTTATTCATTCATTGGAAGACGCTCCAACTATTAATTGCATTCCTTATGTTGCAATTTCAGATTTGTCCTCTGTTGTGCAACCCTTGAGCTTGCATAAAAATGCATCTACATCATCTGATTACTGTTACTTTCTCCGTCTAATTGAACAAGTTTCACTGCCATACAGAAAAGTTGGAACTGCCATTAAATTAAAATATCATCAGTTTATTTGGCGGTAGGCTACATGTTTCTCAGTGAAGTTGCCATGTAGTTCCTCATAATCTCTGAAACAATTTTTTTTTTTAAATCATCAAGTTGTCCATCTAAGTCATTGTAGCATAATCAAACCTAAAAATATAATCAGTTTATTTGGTGGTTCATGTTTCTCAGTGAAGTTGCCATGTAGTTCCTCATAATCTCTGAAACAACGGTTTTTTTTTAAATCATCAAGCTGTCCATTAAGTCATTGTAGCAAAAACAAACCTATTGTAATTATTTTAAAAATTAAATCATCAAAACTCAATTTAATATCAAGCAAATAAACATTTTTGGACCTGGAACTACATTTCTCATGCCCAGTATTAAAATTTACTAAAATGTATTACTTTTGTGGTAATTACTCAAAAACAGCTGTTTTGTTTGTGTGAACACTGATAAATGTTTGGAATAATGACATATCATTATAAATGTGGTTATCTTTGTTAAAAAATTTTAAGTTTCCGTTGGTCACTCAAAAAAAAAAATGGAGTCGTGTTTTTATGTTCTGTATAATAGCAAATCTTTCCAATTTTCTATTCCATAATTTTCTTGTTTAAAACAATTTTGATATTGATCCAGTTTACTCTCAGGTTTTGTTTTATTGGTGTTGGGTTAAAAGGGTTGGAATTGTGAAACAACAGTTTTTTGAGGGCGTTTATCGAACTACCTGCTGAGCTCCTTCAGGAAAATTGCTGATAATTTTTTTAAAATGTTTCTAGGGATCTTAAATGTATTGACTATCTCGGTATCCTAGTTTTATGTCTAAAATAACTAAAAATCCCTAGTTACGTTCATTTCTCGTTATATGTGTATTTGTGCAATTTTAGTGAATTTAATCGAGTTCAATATAAATTATTTTTGATATAATTTTTTACATAGTTGAACAATAAGTATTCATGAGATGATGAAGTTATTGAAATCTTGTCTTATGAACTTGTTTTTTAATGAATCGCACATTTTCAGTACTTTTGTGTTAACTTTACTTTGTGCCTAGTTAAATGACTTTTTATTTATTTAATTAGGTCAGTATTCAGTCATTCTTTCTCTCTAATTTCTTTCTTTCTTTCTTGGTAGCCTACCTTTGTTTCCCACACGAGAGTTTTTGTTTGTGTCGTAATAGTAATACATTATATTAGTATTAGTAATATTATTTTAGTACAGTTTTACGTATTTAAATTAGTAATTATACTTGATTGATTCTTGTTTTAATGATGCAATGTACTGTGAGGCTGGTTTAACCAGATTAGTTCAATTTGTTAAAAAAACTAATAGGGAAAATATCACATATTTGTTCTCTGAATTTAATATCATTGTTATTACTTTTTCTTAGTTGTCCTTTATATCAAAAATATTTTTTATACTGGATTATATTTGTTAATTTAAATCTACAGGTTTATATTTTTTATTTTTGCCTGTTAAATAGTTTTACTAATGTGTCATTAGGTCATGATTTTTCCTCCATAAATTATCTTTATTATCTACATTTTTGACCAGTCATATAATTGACTGTCCATGTGATAAAAAACAGAACTAATTTTTGTAGCCCTGGAACTAGCAGATTGAGTGCAAATAATTTAACACTCCTTCGGCTGTTATGGACACTTCAGCTCCTACTACTGGAAACAACTATTAAGAAGAAACAATTAATGAAGTTGTTTCTCTTCATAATGAATTCATATTTGTTGTTGTTTAGGTCATCAGCCGAAGGGCTGATTTATGTCTTTAGAGCCTTAAATAATTAAAACGAGAAGTGAGGTGGTTTTACTCTGTGAGGAAAGCAATGGCTTTCCTCACAGAGTAAAAAAGTATGCTTATCAGCAACTTCGCACTCTAAAAAGCATCTACTTTCTTTCCTGCAAATGACATTTTTACTTTATTCATCGCAGGGTAATAAAATTCATTACTTTCAGAGGAGGTAACTCAGACTAGTGTCTTTTACACCTCTTTTAAGAAAAAACTTTAAAACCGCTTTAAGAAAAAACAAAAAAGTGTATTTACCAAAATCTCTTGATTTTAAGAAAGATTGTGATTATTATAACTTTATGGAAAATTTTCCGCGTTGTCTGTTATACCTGTAGTTTTTACATTCTTTTGTAGGTTTTTTATTACGTGAATTTAATGTTGTAAGTAGAAATTTGTTTCTTAAATAATAACTGGTACCTTTTCGCGAAATCAGTGGGCCTAAAAATTTATAATCTACTAATAGTCGTGTTCTAAGAGCTTTTTGGTATCTTGAGGTACCCTCTGTCAGGATTAACTCTGATAAGCCCGAGTGTATACGGTAGTTTATTAAAAATAATTTATGTTTTGGAGTACAGCGAAATTAAATTTTGCCCTTATCTACCATTACTTGTGATCGGTTGAATGACTTTATCTCGCTAGAATTTAAAGCAAAAATCAGTTGCTTTTGTTGTTTACTGTAGGAGATGAAATGAATTGTATTACGGAAAAAAATAGTCTGGAAAGTGTGTTGTTGATTTTAATTCAGTTTATACAATTTTATCACTTAGTAATTTTATTGTGTAAAATATTAATGGTAGTTAACAGGCCGTTCGTCTTTTACACTACATTATCTAAACTATGTAGGTAGAAAAGCAGTTACTATCGTACTATTATTGCTGCTCAATACGAAAGATTAAACGTGCGATTTTTTTTAAAGTCTATATCAACAATGAATTTTATATTTGTAGGCAACATTTTCTGCTAATGTGTCTTGGCTTAGACCGTTTACCAAGTTGCAGTTCAAGTAAAAAGATAAGCTGTAGTACCGATTCTCCATGCTGAAAATTTCCTGGTCACAAACAGGAGTCGAATCCGGTGAGCTGTTAAGCTCAACAACAATATGTACGTCTCGGAATCAACCCGTTGAAATTTAATGCTATTAAATCTTTAAATTAAATAATATATAAATAAAACAATTATCTGTAGTTTAATAATATTTCTCTTGGATTTTTAATCATGCAATTTCTCCAGCGTTAAAAAGTTGTGGTCAGGTTATGTTAAAACAACCGTCGTAGTCCATGTTTCGTGTTGTTTAGGTCAACAGCCGAAAGGCTAGTTTGAATCTCTAGAGGTTTTACTAAGTAAAAAAACGAGGAGTAAGGTGGTTTACCAATGCCTTCCTCACTGAGTTGAAAGAGTATGCTTATCACCATGCCAGGCCCTCCGAAAAGCACTCACTTTCCACCCTGCAAATGACACCTTCACTTCATTCACCACAGGGTCTGGCTGCATAGTGAAATTCATTACCCTCAGAGGAGATAACTCTGACTAGTGTCTTTTACACCTCTACCTCTTCTGTTCTTAAATAGTTCAGTCATATAAGTGGCTGACTATGTGATAAGAAACAGAACTATTTTTTTTAGCCCTGGACCAAACAGATAGAGTGCAATTAAAATAACACTCCACCTGCCCGTTTTGGGCATTTCCATGTTTCAATGGGGCATTAATTAAGAACAGTTGTACATTTAGTGACGGAATAAATAATTCCTTTAAATTTCTACTGTAAAAAAAAACTTAATAAATCAGTTCCGATGAAAACGAAACAAACGGCCTTAAAGTGATTATGGTGGTGTATGTAGGTTACTGAAGGACATTGTGTGCTTTGTGTCCTATAGTGGTGTCTTGGTGATGCTGTGCCAAGATTTTAAGATACGTTCACCACTTAGTCCTAATACGGTATGTAAATGCATATCCACTCGTCACTTCGAAAGGATGTTGTGTTTTAATTTTTTTCGTTTCCTACACCGTTTCTTTAACTGGGGTACCTGCTAGTTAATCCTTGTTGATTTAAGTCGGTTTTGTTTGTGTCGATGCATTTTAGTTTCGTGTCTGGTATAGAAATTATAATTAATGATAAAATTAGCGTATTTATATTTTATGATATTGTACTATAGTTATACAGCGAGTCCCTGTGGTGAATGAAGTAGAAGTGTCATTTGCAGGGTGGAAATGGTGCTTGTCAGAAGACCTGGTATGCTGATAAGCATTTTTTTCCACTCGGTAAGAAAGGCAATCGTAAACCATCTCACTCCTCGTTATACGTAAATTCTCTTGATGTTTAAACTAGCTTTTCGGCTGATGACATAAACACAACATATTGTATAGTAATAAAAATTACTTAATTTTCTAAACCTGATTTCTAAGGAAAACTAAAATGATGATGAATGATGAAGTTCCGTTTTTCCTTTATGAACTTGAAAATCTCTCAAGTCGGCTCATGATGACACCTGGAGGAGACTTAGTTAATCTTTTCACGACATTGCATTGTTTTGTATGCGACGTCGATTCAAATTACTAAAATTAGAATGGCCGCCTCCGTAGCGTAATGGTAGCGCGCTAGCCTACCACGCGGAGGGCCCGGGTTGGATTCCCGACCAGGGTCTGGAAATTTTCACAAAGATTATATATCCACCCCACCGTAGTAGCTAATGACCGAGCGTTTGATGCGACTTAAAATAAAGTAAAAAAATAAATAAACCTAGATTAGATGCAACCATGGCATTTCTTCGGTCCATTAGGTTGTAAAATACAATATGGGGATATATGTTTACATATACGGGTTCTTTTTTTTACCGTAGTGTAGTGGTCAGCGCAACTGGTTACTATGCCCGGGTCCTGGGTTCGATTCCCGGTCAAATTTAGCATTTTTTCATTGGTAAGTCACCTCATATCATTACCTACGCACAAACCTCAGGCTTATGTAGGCATAAATACTCAATAACAAAAATTGTGTAAGTTTTCTTTTATTTAAAGGTATTGACGTATATCCACTTAATCTGGCAACTCTACAAAATCCGTGTTGGAGTAGGGTATTTTATCTACAACTTCGTTATATTCACTGTTTTGTTTTTTAATTTTTTCGGCTTTAATGTAACACTAAATTAGCAAACATTCTGTGTTTTGGCTTTATACGCCCTAATTCGAGGTATCAATGATAATCCCCTTCCGTTTTGCACCTAAAAATTAAGGGAAAAGTGTTAGCCTGTTGTAAAAATAATCTCATAAAATCTTGTAATTTCTTAGTTTTTAATAATTTGCAATAAAAAAAACAAATAGGTCGACTTAATTGGAACCATAAACAAATGTAAATCACCTATTTATATACGAAAATTAATTTGCGTTGGATAAAGTAATTTTAAAAGTAAAATGTTTAAGCGTTGGGTTATTATTTACGTTTTATTTAATGTCGTCTTTAGATATGTAGTAACGATCAGATAGATCGAAGTCTGAAAGGTGCTGAGTCACCCTTTTTTGGATACGTGTGTAACAACAGGTTTTAAAATCGAATATCAAAATAATTGATCTATAGACAATTTTATAACGATAATTAATGTAAATAAACGTTAGTTAAATAGGTATCTATTTTGAATTGGTAAACATATACTGTTTTCCGGTTATTTATTCATATTTACGTTTTGTTTCCTGATGATGTATTTTTGTTCGATTTATTGTATTAATGGATGACTAATACTGTTCCAAATAATGTCTAGTGTTATGAAAAATAATGCCAAATAATGTCTTGTTGGGATGAATATGTATTGTTGTTTTTCAGTAAAATGACTAAGTATTTTGCTGTTTTAATTGTTTTTATTATTCATGTGATGAGTAATACATTAATAAGGGTTGTTTTTGTTAAGACAAATATGAGAAGCTATTTGCCATTGTTATGTGATGTTGGGTTGGTCAAGGGTAAAATCGTTGCCGCGAGTCTGCTATTTACTGATTTTCGCAGATCCGTGGTTCAAATCCTAATTGTAAACCAGTACTAAAAAAAAAAAAATCTGGTGTGAAACACTCACAAGACGTTCTCTTGCCAATGCAAATAATGAACAATATAATCTAACATTAGAAATAAACAAAAAACTAACCTCAAAAAACATAACCTTATTTTAATCATGAGTGAAGGACGCAAAATGAAAATCAACCTTACTTCGGCTTAAAAATACGAAAAATCACTTTCACACTAAACTAGGCTCTGTAGAGAAAAATGCTTTACATAAAAGTTGTTGATCTTTTTATTTCCTATAAAATTAATTATATACACTTTTGTCGTAAAATGCATACTAAGGCCGAAATCTTAAAAAAAAATTGATTTTTCACACGTTTTCGTGAGAAAAAGAAACCAGAAAATCGCTAATTACCGCTAAACTAAGTGTTATACAAAAAAATATTTGAAATAAAAGTTGTAGGATTTTAAATTCTCTACTTTTTTATTATATAAATTTTTACGCTAAAATGCATATTAAAGCCGCAATCTTAAAAAAATTAATCTTTTTACGTGAAAACAGCCTCACTAAGAATTTCAGCAAACATGGTGCCTACCCTATCTTTTAGAGCATATCAAATTTAATAAACCTGGCGATTTAAAAAAAAATGGTAGGACCAGTTTTTGAGAAAATTACTATTTCCGGTTGACCGATTTTGATGAAAATGTTCGTGTCGGGTCCGGTAGTGGTATTAAACTTAACTTTGAAGTTTCAAGTTCGTAGCCTACGATGTTCCGTTCTTGAGATATTCTGTATACACACGCGTACACACCAATCGCTAAAAACATGTTTTTTTGGGTTCAGGGGGTCTGAAAACATGTAGATCCGGTGAAAACTCGGTAAGATTTTCCGTGATAAATTTTGTAAGTTCTCATTTTGGTGATATTTTTCAATTTATCTTTTTCGGTCGTATTGATATAAGGTTGTAAACTTGGTGGATCAATCAGGGGGATGTAACCTCAGAACCGAAGGGAGGAAGTATCTGGTGTCTGATAAAGGCGTCGGAGGTGATAGAGCGTTAAGAGTTATTTCATTTGGTTTTGCATCTGCCTTTTATGGCTTCCATCTGATTTTTGTGACTTACTAGTAGCTCCAGGACTAGCAGACCTAAACCAGGGATAGTAGGTATCTGGCTGAAATGCAAAACACACAGCAAGACTATATTAATGGATTGGTTACCGATAACTTTACCCCTGAAAAAAATACTTTATTTTGGAGTAGACCGGTCGATTACACCTAGTATTTATTACTTTTTCTTGCCTATATGAATATATAGGAAGGAAAGTATTGTTTTCATGTCGAGTTTTCACCGGATCTACACGTTTTCAGGCCCCATGAACCCAAAAAAATATTTTTAGCGATTGGTTTGTGTGTGTACAGAATATCTCAAGAAAGTAACATCGTACGAACTTGAAAATTAAGTTACATACGACTACCGGACCCGACACTACGAACATTTTCAACAAAATCGGTCAATCGGAAGTAATAGTTTATTCGTGTAATTTTTTCACTTTTTTGCAATTTTCTCAAGAACTGATCCTACGATTTTTTTTAAAAATCGCCTGGTTTATTAAATTTTTTATGCTCTACAAGATAGGGTAGGCGCCATATTTGCTGAAATTCTCTGTGAGGCTGTTTTCACGTAATTTTTTTTTTTTTAAGATTACGGCTTTATTACGCATTTTAGCGCAAAAATTTATATAATAAAAAATGTAAAGAATTTAAAATCCTTCACGTTTTATTTCAAACATTTTTTTGTATAACGCTTAGTTTGGCGGTAATTATAGATTTTTCGTTTTTTTTCTCACGAGAACGTGTGCAAATTCGATTTTATTAAGTTTTCGGCTTTAGTATGCATTTTACGACAAAAGTGTATATAATGAAATTTATAGGAAATTAAAAGATCTACAACTTTAATTTGGAGCATTTTTCTCTACACAGCCTAGTTTAGCGTGAAAGAGTGATTTTCCGTATTTTTAAGCCAAACTGAGGTCGATTTTCATTTTTTGCGTCTTTCACTTGTCACCGGATGGCGACATTAAGTGGCAAACCTTATTAGTTTGGTGGCCCTGAAAAGGGCCGTTTTATCGGTGGTCGTCTTGATGGGAAGCGTCGGTCGTAGTCTTCGTGGCGGTTGAGGAGCTGGGCGACACGGCGTGTCGTCGTCCAGCGAAGGCATCATCATCTTCTTCCGCCGCAGTAGTCGTCGATGGCTCCTTCGTCGGGTCCGGTGGGCGTAAGGCTCGGCCGAGGGACCGCTGTGGGCATCGCTTGCGTCAGCGGGCGATGACAGTCCGGTCGACGAACGGAAACATCATCTTCTGTCTTGCGGGGTCGTCGATTAGTCCTCGCTGGAGTCCGGTAGCCGTGTGCCGTGGTGGACGTCTTGTCGATGCTGTAGGAAATTAATCCCTCGGTGTCTGGATCGGTATTGAATCGCTCAGTTCAGTGCAGCGCTCTTTATATAGTTGCCGAGAGCGCTGTGGTAGAGGGCGGCTACCGGCTCAGCCTTGATGACAAAGGCCTCTGTCTGTGCGGAGCCGAAAGGTTTTTCGGTGCGCCGACAAAGGCCGGAAGAAGTATTGAAGGCCGGCAACACAGTAATTGATTAATTAGAAGGGTTGGCGATGACACACTCATGATTAAAATAAGGTTATGTCTTTTTGAGGTTAGTTTTTTGTTTATTTCTAATGTTAGGTTGTATTGGTCATTATTTTCATTGGCAAGAGAAAGTTTTGTGAGTGTTTCACACCAGATTTTTTTAAGATAGACTTCGTTGTAGATTGGTTGAGATTAAGCAAAGGTTTAGGTTACAACATTGTGTTCTAGAAAGAGATACGGAAAAAATAGGCGATTCTTATCAATTTTCAAGTTCAGTTTTTAATGGTTATTAGATTTGTCCATTAAGTCTGTCATTAAAAAATTTTTGTACGTAGATTATTTATTGTCGGTATTTTTTTCTAATGTTGATCGAGTAAAGTTGTCGGATGGTTAACTGTAGGTCGTAGGAATGGGGTATAGGGGTCACGCCACCTGCTATTCACTGGCTCTCGGGCAGGTCAAGAAGTCGTGTCTCATATGGTCGCTACTTTTACTATAGTTTGCTATGATACATACTGTTTGTTCTGCAGGTTTCGAGGGAGAAGAATATCCTTGTCACGGGCGTGGCTATACCCGCTTTATCTCTAGTTCCGTTGTGCTTTCCCTGTTAGTTCTTCACACGATACTGAATAGGTTTTTGTCGCCACCTATGTTTTTTTTGTTCCTCTGGAAATGAGTAATTGTATTTTTCTCATTAACGCACAGTCTGTTCAAATAATTATCTGAATTAATTTTATTACAACTAAAAGATACTTTCTTTCGTTCGACATTATAGGGAAAATTATTTTATTTCAGCATTAATAATTTTGGTCATCGCTCTTAATTTCTTAACATGTAAAAATGTAAATCAAATCTCGTTAACACTTGTCGAAATATGTGCTTGTAATTATTATTACTCATTGGCATTTCTGATTTAACTCCTTAATGTTTTTAATTTGCTTATTGGTACAAGCATTTTCATCAAACAGAAAAATTCTGTAATTTTCGTACTATTTTTTTTAACTTGAGCGTTCTTTTTATTTTTTCTCGTTAATTTAGAAAGTGCTTTTTTTCGTCGTTCTTCGTTGTTTTACTTAACTTTTACTCTGGTAAATCCTTATGTTCTTTAATTGTGTATCTGGATTTATTTCTATTTTCCCTTTCATTATTACATTGGGATTGTTAGTGTATGTTATTAGTACAGTTTTTGGGATTTTTTTTGTTACATAGTAGTACATAAAGTAATATACGGTTGTCAGGAATCCGGATAATTGACTAGCGTAATGATTTTCATGCGAGATATGGTGTATCACTTAATTATTATTATAAAGTCACAAATTCTATAATTGGAATTCAAATGTTTAATATAACTGTCTTAATTAGATAAGTTTTTTTTACTGGTTTTGATATAGTTCTTTATTAAGTTATATATTAATTGGTCAACGAAGACGCAATGAGGAAAAATGTCTTTTATATGTGTTTCCTAGATGGAGTATATTATTTTTATGTCGTGTTTTACTTACACCATTATTCCTATTCAAACCGGATTTGAAAAGTAAAAAGTAGTAAACCGTAGTAACGCATTGAAAACATTATGCCTATCGTATGTGTTTAGGGGTTGATTTTGCGACATATGTGCTTAGTTTGTAATCTGTTTTGACATGACCGTTCATTTAAAGTTGTTTATATATTTATCACCTAGATATAGTGTGTTGACAATATTGTCATCCGATTGTCTAGGGGCCGGGCAATGAATTATTCATAGATCAGCTGTTCCTATTTACCTCCTCCGATTATACTCTCACTTATATAGGCCTCTTTAATACTAATAGAGTAATTTGTTTGATTGATCTGATATTTTGTTTTGATTTTTCAGTGTAATATATACCAAGAGTCCTGAAACTAGAAAATTATTTTCGTAACTTCACAGAGAACTACGGACTTAATGATGAGATTTTTTGCCAGTTTTCATGTGCGGCTGGATTTCGTTTTGGTTTCTTTTTAGTTTATAGTGAAATTAAGTTTTTGGTTATTAGCGACTACTTACGGCTAAGAAACGGTGGGTTTGAACGTTTAGTAGTCTTCCAGACCCTAGCCGGAAATCGAACCCGTAATCTTCGCTTTTCATCCTACCACGCTAATTACTGGGCTATGGAGGCGTCTTTGGTATTTTCATTTAATTTTTTTTTTCAAATATTAAGATTAAATCTTTAGTGACTCACCAAAATAAAATAAAACAAAAATTATACTTAGTTTTATACAACTTTATCGAATTTGTATTTTAAAACGCAAATAAAACTTCCTTTTCGTACAACTTTGTACCGAATTTTGCATTTTAATAGTTTATTTAAGACAATTACGTTCAATACAAAATAGACCGAGTTGATTCTTTTAAAGGAGAGTAATGAATGGATTTCATCGTTGTTTTTGATAAAAATAGTGAATGGTTTTCATTGTACACTTTACATTTAATTTGTAAAAGGTATGGCATGTTTTTAGATTCAAAGAAATCAGTTATCGTTTTTCGTTTTGGTATTAGAGAACATTTAATTTACTTTTTAATTTTATGTTTTGAACTGTTGAAATTAAACATTAGGTAGTAAATTAACATATCTCTTAAGGGTGGGGGGAGATCTTGAAACGTGCAGAAATAAACAATTATATTTATTTAAAAAAAAATTTAATTCACAGTTAGGGTGAAACGCGTGTGCAATATCCTGTTTATTTATAATTAAATACAAAAGGAAACATGGTACACTTTTTATGTAATAAGGTGGTGTAAATTTCAAATGTTATTATTTGACCTTTACGTAACGATACGTTTTTGGGATGGCACTCTTTTGTAATAATTTTTGTGTAATTTAATATGTTTGCATTTTAGATATAATCTGTAATCGATTGAAATTTGATTGAGGGTTTTAATTTTGTGCTTTGATTGGGAAATAATTGCATTCGAGTGAATTTGACTGGACAGCGTGGTGTTGCGTTGTTGAAAGCAAGACACGTGGATTCAGTTTGATGCGCAGTTGTAATTGCGCTGTTTTTCTTCGGTGTACGGTGCTAATATGTTTAAATCAAAAGGAAAGGACGAAAGAAGAAAGGTCTAGTTGTAAGGGGCACTCTCGTTCGCATGGTTGGTGTAGCGATATTCAAGATAGCCCTTGTGAGTGAAGTAAAATGAAATGCTTGGAGCAGGTCCCTTTGGAGCGTTGACACGCGGCGCGCCGTTTGGGGGAGCCAAAGTCCGCCCCCTCCACTGCAGTCGGGTCGGGAAGCGCTGAATGGGGGTACGCAGTCGATACGCACTCGCAGGCACAAGGGCAACGACCTCGGCTGGCTGGGGCGGCGATCTGTATTTGTGCGTCTCTACTACTATAAAGTTCCACAATTCATTCACTGTTACCGACATCTACGTTTCATGTAGGTTGTCGTACGTTATCAGTTGTTCGTACTTGATTAATAATATACATCGATGCTCGTTTATTTACGTGCCGTGTGACGACAGGCTCCAGTAATTTTGCCAGAAATTGATTCAGCCCCTCCCCCTATCGTTATTGCGCGGTTCTGTCCATCCGTCATTTATATAAAAGTTTTTATCGCTTTCAATTAGCAAGTTTTACCTCGAAATCATTAAAGGATAAATACTTCAAAATTTAATAAAATCTTGGACATGTATTCTTCATATATTAACAGGTTACTGAAAGTTTTCAGTTAATGTAACTAAAGACATCATTAAAACCAATGTCAATGTCCTGACACAGCATTATCTCTGTCTGTTCGTTTTGAACAGCGTGTAGGAGTAACCAGTACATCTTGAAAAATATTTCCAACTTTTATTACTTTACAATAACTTTTATTACATCTCTCAGATTTATAAAGAAATAAATTAATGTATCTTTTTTCTAAATCGTATTTACTGTTAAAATCTAATTCTTATTTTCTTTTGTACACGTTTAAAATATGTTCCTTTTTATGTAACACTGCCTTTTTAAGATGTTAACGTACGAGTCAAGTTTCCAAGGTTTAACCGTTGTCTCTCCGTTTGTTTAAAGTTAGTAAAATGTCAAGGTTGGTTCGGCAGTTCCCGCAGAAGGTTCTGAAGGTCTAATTTCATATATAATGATACATTTATTATGCATCTGTTTTATCGAGAGAAAACTTTTTTCGCCGTGCATTCCAATATTTGTTCTTCAGCCTTATGGTTTTTAATAATAATAAAAATAAAAAAAAAAAATACAAAATGTTATATCATTTGGAATCTTTCGAACTGACTTATGAAAGTCCATCATGAGTTTCAGTTGTACGACGTTTTTTGTTCGTTAACTGATTCTTGTGAGTATTTATCAGATTTAAAAGAACAGCTTTGGATAATTATTTTGTATTAAAGAGGTTATTTTTTAATGTATTTCATATCGTCGAGTACTAGTTGGTCAACGTAAACATTTTTAAAGAGTTAACATTTATATCGGAATACGGTACAGTAAGATGTGTTTGCCTAAAATTCAATTTTTCTTATCAAGTATTAAGCACACAGCTTTTTTCGCCTCTCGGCTCTGAAAATTGGTCCTTTCATCTTTTCCTTGTTCTTCCCAAGTTCTGTCTTTTGTACCTTGTATCAGTTCAGGAATTCGATTCGCGCTCATTCTTTCAATATTCTCTTAACTACTGCCTTCAGTAGGTGTCCAATGTCTTCAACTGAGCCAAATATCCAGGTTCAGTGTGATTTTTGCTTTTCGCTGTCCATCCAGTCTGGGATAACCCATAAAAGATCTCAATGACTTAACTTTGTACGGCAGCAGTTGTCATTGTCCACGTTTCTCTTCGAAACAGACTATTAGAAATAGTCACCATTTTATGGAAATTTTTAAAGGGTGTATTGTTTCCCGTTTTAACCCGTCTCTAAGGATCGAGTCATTACATCATAAAAAATTGAAGCCGCTGATGTGCTCAACTGGTAGATTATCGATGATTATTCAATCGGTTTTTCGTCAAAGCTTTCGATTCGTGTTAGAGATTCTGATAAAATCTTAAGTTTTAAGTTACTTTTTAAAAGGTAAATCCTAACTATAAAGTTAGTTTTCTGTAAAATAGCTCGTAACAATTTAAAAATAGTAGTACTTTTAATAGTATGATGCTATCTGACAAATTCGTTGTTGGTGTAAATTGAGGGGATAAATGTGTTGCTGTACCATAAGCTCTTGAGATTAATTCTATACCTGAAGAATTAAATTGTTTTCATTAAAACATTACAGCTGTCAGTTACACTGTTACATTTTAACTGGACGTAGGCTAAACTTTATATGTTTTGTTAACGTTCCGTATGAATGTGCGAAAATACTTTTCACATTTTAATACTTTAATTTTTGTCTTTTAATTTAGCTTTTTGAATGATTTATGTCTAACCAAAATCTTTTTTTCTTTGCGTAGTAATAAAGAACTCGTGTTCTTCTGGATCTGATTATAAGTAATACTCTAAATTATTTAACAAGTGAGATATATTTTTCAAAAAGTCCGAATGCAAAAACGTGAGGCATATTTAGTTTGTCGTAGAAACTTGATTTTGTTGTCAATATGTACTGAAGATTTACTCCTACGATCTGACTACCTGGTCTATAATTTGTTGTCTAAGCTTGTATTTCTTGTAATTTGTTCTCGTATCTTATAATAGA
Source organism: Catonia carolina (assembly GCA_035578175.1). NCBI lineage: Eukaryota > Metazoa > Arthropoda > Insecta > Hemiptera > Achilidae > Catonia > Catonia carolina. The sequence goes on along the minus strand of JAQMRL010000002.1, from coordinate 23,139,030 downwards.
GCTCCGAAACCGTATGTCTAAAAAATATTTTGGGTCTTTTTCGTTTTCTGTATCCCGCTATCAAACCCGAATTCCCTGAAGGGTTGCACATTTTTCATTTCTCCTGCTCTCTGCCTTAACTGAATTTTCATACCGAGACATACACACTCTCGCACGTGTACACACGTCTTCCCACTCCCAGTATTTAGTACTATATTACTATAACCTTCTGCTGTTTTATTTTGCCATTACTACGTTACTATTACGTTATAATTTTTTTCATTATTTATATTGGGAAGAGAAAGTCGTGTGAATGTTTCACACAAACTTTTTTAGTTGTCACATCTTCTGGGATTATGCCGTACCTCCTTTCCTGAAGGAACTTTGCAGCATCTTTCTCCGTCGGAATATTGTTAAGTAACTCTACAAAATTCATAGTAGACTGTGTAGTAACTGACTTGTTGTTGTTTAGGTCATCAGTCAAAAGGCTGTTTTGAACCTTAGAGGTTTTACTAAGTAAAACGAGGAGTGAGGTGGTTTACCATTGCCTTCCTCAAGTAACTGACTGAAGTGGGAATGGAGTTGGTTATTACGTTGATCATTACGCAGCTATATGAACATCAGATTGGCGCGATAGACGTATTAATGGAAGAAGTGTGCAATCCTTGAGGGAATTCGGATTTTCAGTCATTTTCAGAATTCCAATATTTTCAGTTAAGTTTATAATGACCGCCTCCGTAGCGTAGCGTTTAGCGCGCTAGCCTGCAACGAGGAGGTCCGGGATTCAATTCCCGGGTAGGGTCTGGAATTTTTCACAAGTCAAAACCCACTGTTCTAGATACCTCTGATATATAACTAAACAGTTGATGCGACTTACAAAAACTAAAAAAGTTTATAAAGTTGTTTTTGGGTCTTTTCCGTTTTCTGTATGGCACTGTCAAATCCGAATTCCCTGAAGGATTACACAATTCTACCACTCCTTTCTCTAGCGCGCCAATCTGAATGGAAATATTCCTGCGTAGTGTTAACACCACTTCCATTTCTCAGTAAGTTACTACACAGTCTGTTATGAATTTTGTAGAGTTACTTAATAATATTCGGACGGAGGAAGGTGCTGTAGGTTCCTCCAGGAAAGGGGTTATCACATAATTCCAGAAGATTTGACAAATAAAAAAGGTATGTGTAAAACACTCACATGACTTTCTCTTCCCAACATAAATAATTAAAAAAATATAACGTAATAGTATAATGTAGCCTAGTAATAGCCATAAACTCAGTTGATAGTAATGTAGTAATAGCAAAATAAAACAACAGAACGTGTAACATAGTACTATATACTGGGACTGGGAAGGACGTCCGTACGCATGCGTGAGTGTATTTGTCTCAGATTAGTATTCAGTAAGGCAGGGAGCGGGAGAAATGAAAAAGTGTGCAACCCTTCAGAGAATTCAGATTTGATAGTAGCATACAGAAATCGGAAAATACCCGATGTTTTATTTTAAAATAATGTGAAGTTAAATAAGGGAGGGTGTTGTTATTTAGGTCATCAGCCGAAAGGCCGGTTTGAACCTGTAGAGGTTTTACTGAGTAAAACGAGGAGTGAGGTTGTTTACCAATGCCTTCCTCACCGTGTGGAAAAGTACGCTTATCAGCATGCCGGGCCCTCTGAAAAGCAAATATTTTCCACTCTGCAAATGACACCTTCACTTCATTCACCACAGGGTCTGGCTGTATAATGAAATTCATTACTTTCAGAGGAGATAACTCTGATTAGTGTCTTTTACACCTCTACCTCTTCTGTTCTTAAATGATTCAGTCATTTAATTGGTTGACCATGTGTTAAGAAACAGAACTATTTATTTTAGCCCTGCAACGTACAGATTGAGTGTAAAATATTTGACACTCCACCAAGGGAGGGTGTAAACTATTTTATTGTGTTTCGTAAATAGTTCTACCGGTGTGTATTTGTGCGCAGGAAAAATGTGGTGTAGAATGTTTCACGTGTTATTAATTCTGTGTTGTTGGCCTCGACCACAGGTCAGGAGAAATGATTGAGCAGCCGGCGGTGGCGATTATCAGCCAGTGGTGGTTAATGGTGGGTTGAGTTACGCACTCTGATATGTGGATGACTACTTTCAGTCTGCGCCTATGCAGGCTGAGTATATCTCTGTCGGTCGGGACTCCCGCGACCGCTACACTGATTACGTCACAGTCACGTTATATTAGCGGTACAGCTGCTGTTTCAGTAATGGGTGTTGATTGGACGATATCTGTTTTTTTTTTTACGTTGTTGGTCGACTATGATAACTTCTGTCTTCAAAAATTGTTGTACCATGTCAATTATCATAATTATGCAATTTATTGTCTTCTTAAATCAATAAAATTCCTTATTTTCTTGTGCTGTCAGTTATAATTAATTACGCGTGTGCAATTATTAACGTAATCTAAACGACTTGTACGTTCATTCGAAAAATTTAATATACTTTGTTCACGGAAACTGAACCTATTTAAAAATTAATGTCCCTATTCCGAAGTAAAATTGCACTTGTTATCAAATATGTTTATAAAAAGTCAAATTAAAAAAAAGTTATTAGAAATAATGATACTGATTTTTTTGTGTAAAAAATTAAAATAGATAATCACTATCAGGGGGTTTTTTTTGTAAAAATTAAGTGCTGATACTGTTCGTCGCACTCATTTTCTATGACCCCAATTACGAATAATGTATTATGTATTACATTATTATGCAATATTTTAAGTAATATAGTGCTTGGAATACAGTATAATAATTTTAAAAGTTCTGTAAATTTAGGTGCCCGTACGGAGAACCGTTGCGTAGTCACAAACACTTAGTGCAAATTGCAAAACTAAATTTTTTTCGTCAGTAAAAAATATAATATAATTAAGAATAAATCAAAAATACTGAGTTGCTGCATCGTTTTGTACAATATTTCTTGTCTTTCCGAAACGATATGATGAATCGACGACTTTGTAAAATTTTTGGTGAGAAGACGCAGTACCTAAGTTTTTTTTTTATTAATGCCAACTAGATTGAGCTACATTAGTTTTGATTGTAGTATGATAAATATTATCGGTGTATTGATAATTGTGCATGCAATTAAGAAACAAAAAATGTATAAATCGGGAGTAGTGATTATATTTTGACGCCTGTGTAAAGTTGAAGAGCAAGTAAATACATTGTATGGAGTCATATTTAAGTTTTTTTTTTAAAAATCTTGAAAATTTTGTTTTAATTTTTAAAGATACAGTTTTCTGGACATTTTAATAATCCATGTTAAACTTCAACTCGGACTAAAATATTGACCGGAAAAATGAGTGAGTATTGGGATGCGGGAACAAATACCTGCAGTACGTAGTTGGTTCAACATGTTGAATAGAGATTTAGGTAAACGGATTTATTTATTTTCTTTTTTCATAGTAGATTCGTTGTACAGTACCCACAATAAAGTAAAAGAAACTTATAGAAAGTACAAATTGTTTTCCCAGAACAATACCGTTCAACAGATTAGTAAAAAAATCCTAACAGCGTTACTCTTTTTTAATTTACTAATTCTTTTTACACTATGCTTACATGTATCTGTAAATTAATACTACTAGTATCTGTAAATACTAAAACTTTTTTTTTGGGTTCGGTGATTAAATAGCTAAACATTTTTGAATATACTGTAGTACTGGTATACATTTATTATTTCATTTATACAGAAAAAGAATATCCATAACAGGGAGGTTGATTAAATTATTTGCACTCGATCTGCTAGTTCCAGGGCTACAAAAAATAGTTTTGTTTCTTATCACATGGTGGCCAATTTTATTACTAAAGCATTTAAGAATAGAAGTGATAAGAGGTGTAAAATACCCTATTCGAGGGTTATCTCCTCTGAGAGTAATATGCACCCAGACCATGTGGAAATGAAGTGAACGTATCATTTGCGGGTGAAAAGTAGATGCTTTCAGAGGGCCCGGCATGCTGATAAGCATATATGTTCCTCAATGAGGAAGGCAATTGTAAACCACCTCACACTCTTCGTTTTACTTAATAAAGCTTCTAAAGTTTCAAAACAGCCTTTCGGCTGATGACCTGAACAGTAACACAGAAAAATAAATGGTTTCCTACCCGATGTTTTTATTATTTCTCTTGACACAAAAAGTAAGTTTAGGGAACTTAATTGTTAATTTTAAGGAGTTTTCACATATGCTATTATTCTGTTTATGAACATTTGTTTTTGTTTATATTTGATGTTTAACAATTAATTTAAATTCTCCAGTTTCGTAATGGTCTGCGGTATATTAGTAATTGTATGCTGTTGTAGAAACACTGGACATTATTAGGCGGTGGAAAGTTGTATTCGTGCAGGCATAATTAATTTAAAGCCTACACTCTATTTCCTCTTATAATTCGTTAAATTGTATTTAATTTTTGATTTTTAAAGCGTTATTAAATAGTATAAAAATACTGTTCGTAAACGGAAGTATGAACTATCATTTAATAGATAATAATACTGTATCGGTAAAAAAAATACTATGCTTGCATACTTTGTAATGAGATTTGTGTTCTTATGGCAATTTTTTGTTCAACCGTTTAAAAAGTTTGATTCTTTTTTTACTTTAAAAGGAAATAACTCAAGAAAGGAAATTCGTTTATTTCCTTTTCCTGACTGCAATAACGTTGGTTAAGAGTGTTAACCTCCAAATTTCATTTTTAGGCTAATAGTTGATTTCAGTATATTTGAAAAAAAATTATTCGAATCTTCTAGAAAAACTAACTCCTGTTGTTGTTTAGGTCATCAGCCGAATGGCTGGTTTGAACCTCTAGAGGCTTATTTAGTAAAAATAAAGAAGGGGTGGTTTACCATCCTTCCTCACTGAGTGGAAAAGTATGCTTATCAGCATACCAGGACCTCCGAAAAGCATCTAATTTCCAACTTGCAAATGATACAATCATTTCATACACCACATGGTCTGATTGTGTAATTGAATTTATGATTCTGAGTAGAGAACTTTAACTAGTGTCTTTTACACCTTTACCTCTCCTGTCCTTAAATGTTTCAGTCATTTAATTGGCTGATCATGTGATAAGAAATAGAACTATTTTTTGTAGCCCTGTGACTAGGAGATCGACTGCAAATAATGTAAAACTCCACCTGCTTAACTACTACAAGTATTAAAAGACGCACGCGGTTTGTTGTGACAATCTTTTCTGGCCTTTCCATAGGGATGGTACGTGTTTCATTCAACTTTTTAGCTCTCCTGTAACGTTTCAATAAATAAAGTTTGCAGATTAACACTCTTGAAGATAAGTACCTCAGTCTTGTACTTAAAAGAAACTGAACGACTAGTTGTTATCTGTGCTCAGAAGGATATTTACGAAAAATTTTATTGTTTCCTTTTTTTTAAATTGTCTTTTGCAAACAAAGATGTTTGATTACCGGATGATGTATTAAACATCATTCATAAAAATGTTGTGTATGAAGAAAGTAGCTCGTGAAAATTTTACAGTACAAGAGTGAGGTGAATGCGTATAACCTGATTGTTCAAAAATATCATTGTGATAATTTAGGTACTTATTGGTGTAATACTTTTGTGACAGAAAGACGATTATTGGAATAAAAATGATCCTGCGCAGGTGACCCTGGGCAAATACAAAAGAGGAAAACAATTCTCAAATTTGATGGTCGACCCACAGTTTAAAAAGTTATGCTGGACTGTAACGGTTGTAGATCGTCTTAACGGAGAACAGTAGCTAAAGGGAGAGCAGGCCAATTTACAAAAATTTGATATTGAGACTGATGATATTGCTAGATGATTGATTATTTTGTAATAATGATTTAGTAAGATTTGTTCACTAATTGTTATAAATGAAATAATTCGAAATTTTTGACTAAAGTTTAAAAATTAGGATGATCTATGCTTTCGAAATCTGGCCCGTTACTAAAGGTACGACGCCATCGGTGCTTAGAATTATGTTTGTAGAGTTCAGTGCTAGGGATACAGAATAAACCATAAATTGATGATGTTAAGATAAGATGACAAATCTCAGTTGAGGACGTTAGTGAATTATTTATACAGGAAGAAATGAAAAAGGGATGGATCCAAGAAGGCGATCCAAGAGAGTTTGAAGATCGAGGCTAGAAAGTGTTATTAATTTTATTACTCGTTTTTAATTTTAATATTAGTTTTGCGAGGGCGGTCGAGAGAGAAGTGGATGAGATTTTCGCAGAGTAGAATTATATGGATATTGTAAGTAGGTATTCTATATGAATATAATGTAAAATGGAGAGAAACAGAGAAAAAAGGATTGATTGTTGTATTTTTATAAATGACGTGTGCTGCTGTTCAGGAAAAATATTTCTGGGATTCCCCCATTTTGTTTTGAATTTACCAGCAGCAGCATTGTTTAGGTACGGAAGATCACGTTGCAAAACTGGTTACGTCATTCTGTTTTCATACCCTACTTTCTTTACCCTAATATTTAGGGGTGGGTTTGCTCTGCTACCTTTGCCCTGAACATATAAAGGTAGAACTGACAGATCGTTTGTTTAGTTAGTCTTTACATTACTTGCAAGTATGATGTTTTGATTGGGTCGTTCCGTTATCTGAAACACTTGTTTGTAAGAGAACATTACTGAAAGTTATAATTTTAATAATTTTTTATCTGGTGAGCAATAAGTAATGCCTTTATACCACCAGGTAACGTTCCGTTATTTAAATTTTAGTACGTGTAATTGTATAATTTTTAATTACGGTCGGTTAATCGCTGCGTCTAATCATTAATTCGGACGGTTTGACAGACGTGCATCATTGTAAATTAATGTTATACACACAATTCATCAGTTATTTCTGGATTTGTCACCTTGAGATTGCAGCTAATGGATAATTATATTTTTCGTTACTACATGGGTAAGTAGTGACAGCAACATTCATATTATGTTTACATTCATTGTCTTCTAATAAAATTAATTATTTTTCCATGTTTTTGTTTACTAAACATTAAGTTGAATTAGGTCAATAGCCTGGGCCAAAATATTATTACCTTGTAAAGTTTATTTATGAGATTCGTCAATAAATGCATATTTGTCGGTTTATTTGTATTTCAATTTTTTATGATAGTGGTGTAAAAAATACGTTCATAAAAATACTTTTTTTATTCCTTATGTGTGTACGTTGCAATCTGGTTTAATTTTGACAATAAGCAACCTGTATGACCCAATGAGGTGGGGTGATATGTATGATTTGTAACTGAGTTGTAGTATTATTGTAAGACTCAGTCCGACCAGTCCTTGATAGAGTATGGTTAATTGAACCCCAACAATCAAAGTACACTGGTAACTATTGTCGAGTTTTTAATATTAACAGAATCTTGTTGCAAAATATAATGTTTTTGGTGGGTCATACAGAAGTAGAATAAAGTTTCAATATGTTGTTAAATTTAAATTAGGCAACGAAATTTACATTTTTTAATTATGGGAAATTTAAAAGTAGGCAACGAAAACATACAGGTCTTTGAAATAAAAAACAGCTTACCGACTACAAACGTTGATTTACAGATTAGGAAAAATTTCTTAAAACATAATGTATAGAGTGTAGCGTTATACGGGTGTGAAACGTGGGTCATAGGGGCTGTAGAAAAGAAGAGTATAGAAGCTTTCTAAATGTGGTGGTTATAGGAAAATGTTAAAGATTAGGTGGGTTGACAAAATAAGTAATTTAGAGGTTTTTAGGCGAGTAGATGAAAAGAGAAGTATATGGAAGCATCTTACCAGAAGAAGGGATACGCTAGTGGGGCATATCTTAAGACATCCAGGTATTGGGCTATCAATAATGGAGGGTAATATTGAGGGAGTAAATTGTAGAGGGAGGCAAAGATTAGAATTTGTATAGCAAATTACAAAAGATGTAGGGTGTTACAGGTATGTAGATTTGAAACGGCTTGCGCAAGATAGAACAGCTTGGAGAACTGCATCAAACCAGTCGAGAGACTGATGACAAAAAAATTAGTTAAATTGTGAATTTGTGAATTTCTGCGCTCAAATGCATTAAAGATTTAATGCTTTTGGGGATTTTTAGGTAGATTTTTTGGATGTTTTAATTTTTTTCTGACAAATAAAATGTATTTTAATTGCATTCTAAAAGAGGTGAAATTGTTACAAACCTATTATATTTGTTGGTATGTATTTTATTTATTTATTATTTTTTTTAAGTAATTGCATATACCATACCTGGTAGGAAGTTGTGAAAGTTACTTTGCTGTAATGGCTGATAGTAGAAGTAGAGGGGGCAAGGACGGCCGTTAGCTGGAGAAATGGAGCGGCGCACTCTAGGTAACCGGTGGAGGCGTTTGCTGAAATTATCAAATTGCGTATAATCTAACTGTTCTGAAATTAAAACGGATTGACAGTAAAAGTATTTAATTTTACCTGTTTTTTTTTTAACTCGAGGTTATCTAATTTGTTCCGAAAATGTTGAAAAATTAATTATTAAAATAATTTATTAGTTTCCTTTCTTGATAATAATTACCTTTTACTTGTCAGTTTTCGCCGTCCTTCGTTCAAGTCGTACTGAATGAACATTTTAAAGGTTTTTTCTGTTTTAACCGAATTGTAAGTTTAAGCTAATTTTTTATTGATTTCTTTTTAAACAAAATAAAATCTAAAACCTCGTTTTGAGTGCTCCTTTTCTGGTGTCGCAAAATATACGTACAACTACAATTTTCCAACTTCCAAGTCGATATTTAATGAATGTCAGTCTGGAGTAAACATTGCAGAATTTTAACGTAGTATGCGAAAAAAACATGCAATATCAATCGAAACATTTATAAATGCTTACCTTTTGTTTTACATTGAAACTCTGTCAAAAGCATTTATAATTACAGCCGCTTGAATATTAGACTACAAAAAAATGTTTGGCTTACGTTACAAATCATGTTGACGAAGATTCCCGAAAGGGTTGTTGACTATTTAACATTTATTTTTATATTTATTTATTGAGACTGGTAATATCCAGATAGTTTTCTATTCGCTTTGTGCGTTGTCAAATGTACTTCAAATACTTTGCACACGTGTCAAATATTTTATTATTGGTTGATGGACTTTTTCGCCTGTTAAGTTATGTTTCTGCAAGGTTTTCCCGTTTTAGGCCCTATTTAAAGAGCTGCTTTTCGGACTGTACGTTCTATTTCACTGTTTCGTGTATCCTTGTACAGACCGCAATTATGATTATGATTATTTAGCTGAAACCTTTTTGGGAAGTTAACAAAAACTAAATTTCGCTATGGCCTAGATTATTTAAAATTGTAACTATTTAAAACCGGTGTTTACGTTGATGATTTAATTAACCATACTCTCTCAGGAATGGTCGGCTTGAGTCTACAGGACTACACTTTGTAAATTTATCATCTCATTTGTTCTTAAATTGAACCTATTGTAACTGACGGACATTTGTAATTTAAATTTAACTAGATAAACCAGTATTCATATATTATGGTTTAGTTTCATGCGGTGTTATCGTTTTAATTTTCAAGTAATATGGAAAAATAGTGGTTTACACACTTGGAAATTTAATGGCACGTCTAATATCTATTTAATCATCTTGTTATTGTCTTGAACTGTATAGAGTTACTTGAAGAAATCAAGTGTTAAAAGAAATTAGTTAAGCAGTTAGTAGAAAATACGCTGTATGAAAGCTATTCTTCTTGTTTCTTGTCCAGTTACTTTAAAATTCTTACTGTAGTTTAAAGAATATATTTTATTTTAATTCCAATGTTTATTGATGCGATTTATGTTCTTTTTTTATAATATTGTACTATTTTTCTTCTTAAAACCGGTTGAATATAATTTTTTTACTTCTCTATTTGACTTAAATTATAGTTAACTTCTTTATGAAATGTTAACTTAAATATCTGGTGTGAAACACTCACACAACTTTCTCTTGCCAATGCATAATAATTTACAATAAACCTAACATCATTTATAAAACATTAGAAATAAACAAAAAACTAACTTTAATAACATTACCTAATTTTAATCATGAGTGAAAGACGCCAAATGAAAATCGAGCTCAGTTTGGCTTTAAAATACGGAAAATCACTCTTTCACGCTAAACTAGGCTCTGTAGAGAAAAATGCTTTAAATATAAGTTGTAAATCTTTTAATTTTCTATAAAATTAATTAAGTACACTTTTGTCGTAAAATGCATTCTAAGACCGAAATCTTAAAAAAATCGATTTTTCACACGTTTTCGTGAGGAAAAAAAATGAAAATCGCTAATTACTGCTAAACTAAGCGTTATACAAAAAAATGTTTGAAATAAAAGTTGCAGAATTTTTAATTCTCTATAATTTTTATTATATAAATTTTTGCGTTAAATTGCATATTAAAGCCGTAGTGTTAAAAAAACTATGTTTTTACGTAAAAACAGCCCCACCGAAAATTTCAGCAAAAATGGCGCCTACCACCCTATCTTGTAGAGAATAAAAAATTGAGTAAACCATGCGATTTTTAAAAAAATCGTAGGACCAGTTTATGAGAAAATCGCAAAAAAGTGAAAAATTATACGAATAAACTACTACTTCCGGTTGACCGATTTTGATGAAAATGTTCGTGTCGGGTCCGATAGTGGTATGTAACTTAAGTATCAAGTTCGTACGATGTTCCGTTCTTGAGATATTCTGTTCACACACACAGACACACACACACACAGACCAATCGCTAAAAACATGTTTTTTGGGTTCAGGGGGTCTGAAAACGTATAGATCCGGTGAAAACTCGATTTCTAAAAATCGACATGAAAACAATACTTTCCTTCCTATATATACATATAGGCAAGAGAAAGTAAAAATTGTAATTTTTCTATATGTAGGTTTATTAGTGAATAAAAAAAAATTATAATTATGGTAATACGGATTCAAGCATTTGCTAACGAAGAGGTCATTTTGTGGTTATTCTTTATCAGCTCGGATTTGAACTTTGGTGCCTCTACTAATATTTAGAAAAATAACGCCTGTTTCTTTGTACGAGGTAATCTCAGATACTACTCGACCGATTTCAAAAATTCCCCACTGTTGGAAAGTTTAGTTTTCTCAGTAATGTTAGCTATAAATGACATTACGTAATTTTTAAATTTTGGAAAAAAATGTGAATGTTAAAATAAAGTAATATTTTTTACTTTCTCTTGCCTATATGAATATATAGGAAGGAAAGTATTGTTTTCATGTCGATTTTTCGAAATCGAGTTTTCACCGGATCTATACGTTTTCAGACCCCCTGAACCCAAAAAACATGTTTTTAGCGATTGGTCTGTGTGTGTGTGTGTGAACAGAATATCTCAAGAACGGAACATCGTACGAACTTGAAACTTGAAACTTAAGTTACATACCACTACCGGACGCGACACGAACATTTTCATCAAAATCGGTCAACCGGAAGTAGTAGTTTATTCGTATAATTTTTCAGTTTTTTGCGATTTTCTCAAAAACTGGTCCTACGATTTTTTTTAAAATCGCCTATTTTACTCAATTTTTTATTCTCTACAAGATAGGGTAGGCGCCATGTTTGCTGAAATTCTCGGTGAGGCTGTTTTCACGTAAAAACGTTGTTTTTTTAAGATTACGGCTTTAATATAAATTTTAGCGCAAAAACTTATATAATAAAAGTTGTAGAGAATTTAAAAACCTACAACTTCTGTTTCAAACATTTTTTTGTATGACGCTTAGTTTAGCAGTAATTAGCGATTTTCTGATTTTTTCTCACGAAAACGTGTGAAAAATCGATTTTTTTAAGATTTTGGCCTTAGTATGCATTTTATGACAAAAGTGTATATAACCAAATTTATAGGAAATTTAAAGATCTACAACTTTTATTTAACGTATTTTTCTCTACAGAGCCTAGTTTAGCGTGAAATAGTGATTTTCCGTATTTTTAAGCCAGACTGAGGTTGATTTTCATTTTGAGTGTTTCACTCATGATTAAAATAAGGTTATGTTTATTGAGGTTAGTTTTTTGTTTATTTCTAATATTTTATTACTAATGTTAAATTATATTGTAAATTATTTGCATTGGCAAGAGAAAGTTGTGTGAGTGTTTCACACCAGATTTTTAAAATTTTATTTGTTTAGTGAATGGTCGTTTGAGTTCTTTTACGTGTGTATATTCTATTAAGCTATTGTTTAATGCTATCAGGTATTTATTGTCTGTTACAGTACATACCCTTCAATGTGATATTTTTTTTCTCTTTCCTTTGTTTTCAAATTTTTTAACGTGATGGATATCCGAAAAAAATATCGTCACGTCCGATTTTCGCATAGAAAATTTTTTAAATCCTCCAAAAATCAAAGAGATGTTTTAATAATCTATTTTACTTACTTTTTGCTTAAACAAGGTAATCTGATGTTGTTTTCCCTCATCCACTCGCTGGCAATTAATAGGTACCGATGTTAACGAAATTCCTTTCAGTACTATTCTGTCTTATTTGTACATCGCGATTTCGCCTTAAACGTGGAAGGTTTCGTGAGGAGTGAAAAGGTTAGTTTTGCTGTGAAGCGGTTGCGACTGGAAAGTTGCTAGTAATTCCATATCTAAATTAATTAATTAAGTAAAATTCTATCAATCAACCAATGAAATTTTATCCGAAAAATTGTATTTTTGAGAAGTGTGGAGTTTCGGTAATTGTTTTAATATAAAATTTAATATACAGTACTTAAATTTCATGTAAGATAATTACATAATCAGTCATACATCGTATAACCACACGTTTTCAATGAATGAAATTTAATTTTAATTAAAAAAATGATGTTTACATACACACTTAGATAACGTGCAGAATGTTGATTTACGTACGCCAGTTTTAGAGCGTGTTACAAACATATTATTGAGTTAACATTTTAATTTTATTCAGTTAATTGCCTTAACTAACGACATAGACAATAGTTTATTAAAAGCTTCAGTTTTTTTGGGATGGATTAGGGTTACTCCACAAATTAACTTCGGGAAAATCCGATGATGTTTGGCAGGTACAATAGTTATAGTTTTGTCATTTTTCTTTTCTACATAAAAGGTTCTGGAAATTCCATCATAAGCACCTCAAATAACATTAATTATTAGTACTGTTCTAATCAATTCCCTTTAAAAATAATGACAGTTTTGTTCACTAGCATCGGGTCAACAGATTTTTATTTTATTAAATTTAACTTCTGGTCGTGAAAACGTAATGCCAACGGCATGAACGTCTTTGTTCGGGAAGAGGGTGTAAAATACATGAGTGAACTAAAATAGTGACCTAATTTTCATTAAAATTGAGATGAAAATTAGCCTTGAACTTGTATATAAATGCAAATGTAATAAACCATCTTAATTTTGTGGAGCTTTATTGTTTCAAAATTTTATTTTATGACATTTTTATTGCCTTGTTGGCGAATATTTGGAGTTTCTTGTTTGGTAAAAGAAATAAAACTAATGAATTGTTTTTACCGTTCAAATTTTCGTAAATGCATCTATTTAAATTTCCCTATGAGTCCCTTTTACGAAAATTTGGTAAAGAAAGTGGCGGGATAAAAATTTTGCTTTCCGGAATTGTCTGGGCGGATTAAATATAATGTTTAGCAAAAATATTTGGCAGTGGATTAAAATTCTACTTTTCGGATCCGTCGTGGTGGATTAAAATATATATTTTGCAAAAATATTTGGCAGTTAATATCGAAATAAATTTCGCCATAACAGGAATGCAGTTTTCTATAATAATGCCTCTTTATGTAGAAATCATTCGTGTCGGGTATTATGAAATATCGTACAGTAATTGTAGTACGCGAAATTTGTTTACTGCACACCCTCGCATTAACACCAGCCAACCTAAGTGAGAGTGAGAGAAGGAGGCAGTGAGAAATGCGGTTTGTGAGAGGGAATATGGTAAGAGACCTGACTGTACGGTGAATAGCACCCAGCATTTTACTTGAGCGCCTGTCTCGCTTTCTAGACCGTGAGAATGGTGAATGTGGACTTTCCTCTTCGGTATAGGAAATAATAAAACTAAAAACACAAATTTCTTACTGGTAATGAAATGTTTTTACCGTTATAAATTTCGTTAATACGTCTTGTCCATCCCCCGTAAGTCTCTCTCTTACCAAAATTTGGTAAAACATCGTTTACTCTTATTATTTAATTTAGTTTTTACCTGCCTGTTAATATCCTGATCTTTACTTGTGTTGTTACCAGTTAATTTTGTGTTGTCTGGTTATATTGGAAGACTTATTTACATATTGTTGTCGTTTAGGTCATCAACTAAAAGGCTGGTTTGAACCTCCAGAGAGGCATACGGAACCATACAGCCTCCAGAGAGGCATACGGAGGCCTACGTAAAACGCGGAGTGAGGTGGTTTACCATTGCCTTTCTCACTGAATGGATAAGTAGTTTATGCTTATCAGCAAGCCAGGCCCTCAAAAAAACATCTACTTTCCACCCTGCTAATTACACCTTCACTTCATTCACCCGTAGGTCTGGCTGTATAAAATTTATTACTTCAGATAACTGTGATTAGTGTATTTTACACCTCTACCTCTTCTGTTCTTAAATGCTTCAGCGATATAATTGGCTGTAAGAAAGAGAACAATTTTTAGTAGATTTGGAACAAACAGATCGAGTGCAAATAATTAAACACTCCACCATCTATCTGTTATGGGCGATGTATGTATTGAAACATTTAAAATGTATTAAGTACGAGGTGTTGTAGTCTTGTACAGACTCAGGCTGACCATTCTTCAGATGTATGGTTAATTAAACACCAACTATTAAAGTACACCGGTAGCTACTATCTAATTTTGAAATCCGTTTAAAAAATAAACGATCTTAACTAGGATTTGAACCACGGAACCTTTGTCAACGAAAAACAGGTGTTTCAACGGTTGACTCGCTATTGCTGAATTTTCATGGCGGTTGTAATAATATTCGTTACGGAGAACGTTTACATAAATACAATTTTTAATTGTGTGCCCAATTTTGATAATAGTGATAACGGGTAATTATATAAATAAGTGCTTTAGAAATAAAATAAAAAAATTGTATGCGATTACGCAAACTTATCGACTGGATTGTGTTACTACAAGTTTTTTTTTGTAAGTTATGACCTACTTATCGAGAATAGACAAGTCTTAGGTGAAATGAAGTATATTTCGATAAGTTTAATTGTTTTAGTGATTTATTGTGATGCGTACGCTTTGTAAGATAGAATTTGTTCTATAAGGGATCGGTTGATTTTTATTCGGTCGGTATGCTGTAAAATGTGTACAGGGCTGTGACTGGTTATCTTGTACGTAGAAGTATTCCATTGACCGAGTGGTATAGAGTCAGGACAGTTATTTTGTTGTGTCCGGGAAAAATTCCTGTCCATTCCTTGCTAGCTTTCAAGTGACGTCATCAAAGTGGAAGGTACGGCGGTGATGGTAGTTAGGTAGGACGACTGGAGGGGAAGTAGAGAGAGTTTCTTTAGTATGGAAGGGGGGACACCGCTAATTCTCCTCCGTGCAGTCTGGTTTTACTGAAGAGAGCCAGCCAGCATTTGGTCCCCGTTGTTAGCTGGGCCACGTCGTTTTAAGATTGAGTTTGTTTATTTTTATAAATATATTATTTTTGATATAAGTGTCGTCAGTTGTAATATAAGTTGAATATCGTTTGGTGTTTTATAGTGTGTTTTTTTCAAGTGATTTTGGTTTGGTGTCAATAAGTGTGCTGTGCGAAGAGCAGTGGAAATGCCACGTCTCGCAACAGTATTTATTAAACTAGTATCAACTAATTTCACAACCTATTAAAAAGGATTGGTGCGGCTGGTATTCGCTGCTTGTTTCCACATGGATATGGTCGAACACAGCTTGAATGGTAAATAATAATACACATTTAATTTATTATCACAGTTTTTGTTAGTTAAACGTATTTAATATATTCGTACATCCTATTTCATATATAATGTCAAATTCAGTTGCAGAAACGATGTAGAGAAAATGTTTTAGAAGGCCGAACGTCTAAATTTAATCATTTGGATTCCGTTCAACTTGATAGTGTAGTATAAATGTAACTCTATGTTGGATCCGTACCGGCAAAAATACCTCTACATCTGCCTTCTACCTTCCCACTTAAATACACAGCAATCAAATCGGTAACAATATTGAAAAATAATTCAATATTGATAAAGTCTGTCATAGTCAGATTTAAAATAATCATCTTATCTATTTATCTGTAACATTCATTTGGTGAATAAGTTAAATACATTTTTTGTTACAAATTTACATTTTCGATGTTTGAGATATTTTTATTAATGTATTTTTGACATTTTTTAGTTAAAATACAATCACAAGGAACGTTATTATTATAATTCTGATTTTGTTTTTAAAGAATTTAGTTTTCACGATCTCTTTTCCACTAGCATTTTATTTTGGGTATTTTTTCTTGTCTTCCTTGTCTACTCTTGTGAAAATCTTTTAATAAAATATAATTCTTATAATTTCAGTTTCATTGTAAAAATGTTTTTCTTCGAATCCAAATTTTTCCATTAATCTTGTTTTTGTATATGGTTTATATTTGTTTTTATCGTCAAAAAATCAACGTATTGATGTCTGTATTACATTAATAACGGATTTAAATTTGGTGTTTTAATTATATGTTCACGTTAATCTTTAAAAACTATCCCGTTGATTAATTACACCAGTTAACAACCGTTTAATCAAACGTATTGTTTTCCAATAAGATGTTTTTCATATTTCCGATTATGTAATTTTTAAGAATTTTATCATTCAGCATGTTTTTTTTAGTTAAGTAACTATCAGTATTTTTAATGATTTATTACTCTGGTGAATGTTTGAAAGTCATTTGTTTTAATAGATAATCGTTTCAAATAGCAATAGAAATCTGTTGAGTAGGCTGTCGACGTGTAGTATTTGTTTTAGCCGAATTATTTGCTCAATGAATTCGATAAGTAACACGTACGATGATTCGTTGGTTTCAATGAATGTCTTTGCTGCATTCCATCATCATAATCTGTGCACCTGACCTGCTCAAATAGTTTATAAAACGTGGGTTGGTCCTAACAAGCTTCATACCGGGTATTCTATCTATTAGGCTAGTTCGTAGTTAAAACTTGCTAACAGCTGTTCAAGTTTTTATCCTCTCGTTCATTCATAAAAATGTTCTACTCTAGATGCGTTTTACCGTTACACCATATTTACGCTAACTTATTCCACTCGTGCTCCTTTTTTCCATTATTTTATTATTATTACCGTACTTAATTATGTTGTACATTAATATTATTTTGCTTGCTTATTAATTTAATTGCAACTGTCAATCCTTTGGGTCTTTTCTGTTATTCTCTCTCTCTCTCTCTCTCTCTCTCCCCCCCCCCAGCATAATTTTTCGCGTTTGTGAATATTTCGTACGCAACTTTACAGTATATTTTAACGATAATAACGGGAAAAAATATTTAAAAAATTGCTACATCAATATTCTTAAAGTTAAGGTTAAATCTGGGTAGGGCAAAAAATACATTGCTTTTTCTTAATATTGTTACTGTATGTGGTAATATAAACTGATAAATTTATGATATCATTTGATTTTCAATATATATATAGTTAAAGGTCAACTTGAAAACGGAAAAAATTTTAACGTTACCTTGAAAAATTATGATATATTTTTTTAAAAATATTTTCTCGTTAAAAATACTGTAAGAATACCTTCATACGAAATATACAGAAAATGTGAAAAATTATGCTGGGGGGAGGGTAGAATAACAGAAAAGATCCTACATGTCTATTTGTTAAAATCTTAATATGGGTGTTTCTTATATCATCAGTCGAAAGAGGTCATCAGTGGAAAGGCTGGTTTGAACCTCTATAGAGGTTTTACTAAGTAAAACGAGGAGTGAGGTGGTTTACTTTGCCTTCCTCACTGAGTTGAAAGAGTATGCTTATCAGCATGCCGGGCCCTCTGAAAATCACATATTTTCCACCCTGCAGTTGTTAACACTTTCGCTTCATTCACCACAGGGTCTGACTGTATAATGAAATTCATTACTCTTAGAGTAGATAACTCTGATAAGTGTTTTTTTACACCTCTACCATCTCTGTCTTCTTAAAATGATTGTCATTTATTTGGCTGATCAATTTGTAAGAGGAAACCACTATTTTATGTAGCCCCAAACTACTAGATCGTGTGCAAATTATTAATTGCACACTAACTACTAATTAATTGCACACTATTAATGGGAAAAATTAAATTTTACGAATGTTTTAATATTCAAATATTGGCAAGCCATCGCTTACTGGTGTTCACGGCAAACTAACCTTAAAATTTTAACTTCTCGTACAACCTTACCTATTGATGTCGCTAATTCACGCAGTACAAATTGAACCAATATTGGTGCCGAAAACATGAATTTTGTTAACATTGGTGATTCATGTAATGACCAATGGAAACTGAGAAATACGACGAGAATAACTCAAAGTGTTGTAAGAAAAGTAGGCATAATCTAGTTCATACAAAACTGGTATGATCACTTTGACTTTTGGAAGGTTTTGTACAGAAATAGGATATTACATTGGTTTTTCGTAAAACTGCCTTGTAATTTTTTTTAAAATAAAGGGAAATGAATGATTGTATAATTTCGAGCGATCTGTGTGTATTACACGTGCTTCTTTCAGTTACACTCTTTGTTTAAGTTAATATTTATTGAACACGGAATGAGTTTAAATTTCCATTTTTTTTGTCTCAAAGATTTCATAAAAATGTACACCAAATGTGTAGTATTTAATGTAATCATTACTGATTTAAAGAATGTAGCTTTATTTTGGTGATTACATATCTGTGGAAATTTTCCGTTTCGAAATTTATTAGTTTACCTCTTTCAGTTTGTCAAGTGAAATCGAATCGGATTGTTGATTATCTGAAGGTCATTTTAATGTACTACAGTTTATTATTTTTACTAGGAATTTATTGTAATGAATTCCTTGTGTTGTTTTGATTTCCAAATGATTTCTTCATTATCATCCTCCGCTTCAACTTTTTCCAAGTTTCCACGGGTGTGTCTAACGTATCTTCTTTTTCATTGCTTTTTGAGTGTCTCATAATTATCAAAATTTATTCATAACTGAACACACCACTTCACTTTTGCTTTGCCCCTTCGTATTTCACTCTTGATCTTTACAACGTACAGCATATTTTTTGGCAGCATCTTTTCCATCTTATTGACCTTAACCTTTGCAGATTTTCTATCCAACTCTCCTCATCAGACTATCCATCGCCAATTGTTCCCTAATTACATTTTTTCTCACTTTATCTCTTCTTGGTATTTCTTAGCATTTTTGTCAACAGTCTCTCGACTGGTTTATTGCAGTTCGCCAAGCTGTTCTTATCTAGCGGAAGTTGTTTCTTATCTACATACTTACGACACTCTACATCTTCAGTAATTTGCTTAATATCCGAACCTTTGCCATCTTCTACAATTCACTCCCTCAATATTACTCTCCATTATTGATAGAACAATACCTGGATGTCTTAAGATATGCTTCATTAGTCTATTCCATCTTCTGGTAAGAACCTCTAAATTACTTATTTTGTCCACCTACCGAATCTTTAACATTTTCTTTTATCACCACAATTTAAAAGCTTCGATCCTCTTCCTTTCTTCAGCCTCTATCATTCATTTTTCTCTCCCGTATAATACTACACTCCAAACAAATAGTGTTTTAATAATTTTTTTTCCTAGCATACTCATCTTGAACTTCATTTTTCTTGTCTGCATTCTACACTGTCCCTGTTTCTGCTGCATAAACCAGTATTGCATAAAATATTTATTTTACATAATTTTCTTACTTGGTAGAAGCACAAGTGATATCTATAGTAGAATTGCTCAAGCTAGAAAACCCTTTGAAATAAAAAACAGCTTACCGACTACAAACATTGATTTACAGATTAGGGAAAAATTTCTTAAAACATTATGTTTGGAGTGTAGCATTATACGGGAGTGAAACGTGGGTTATAGGGGCTGTAGAAAAGAAGAGGATAGAAGCTTTTGAAATGTGGTGTTATAGGAAAATGTTAAAGATTAGGTTAGGTGGGCGGACAAATAAGTAATTTAGGTTTTTAGGCGAGTTGATAAAAAAAGAAGTATATAGAAGCATCTTACCAGAAGAAGGGATAGGCTAGTGGGGCATATCTTAAGACATCCAGGTATTGGGCTATCAATAATGGAGGGTAATACTGAGGGAGTAAATTGTAGGGGGAGGCAAAGATTAGAATAATATGTAAAGCTAATTACAAAAGATGTAGGGTGTTACAGGTATGTAGATATGAAACAACTTGAGAACTGCATCAAACCAGTCGAAAGACTGACGACCAAAAAATGTCTTGCTATACAAATCGCAAGAGTAATTAAGTTTAAAAATCGCGTAGTTTCGGTATATTAACCAGTTTTAAGTTTAGGATTATGTATGTATGTATATAAGTTTAGGATTATGTATGTATGTATGTTTAAGTACATAAAATTTTTTTTACAGAAATTTTACTTTTTATTTGAAGTCAATTTTGTGTACAGTGTGCCAATTGTTTGGTTGGAAAATTTTGTAATCGTTTTCGTCTCATTTTCCTTCTTGCGTTTCATTGTACCGAGCGTTTATCTCCTCTTTAATGTGTGTCGCATTGAATTCATGTATGACAATAGATGATCCCTATTCTTTGTGTAAGACCCTTATACTTACTACATTCATCGTACGTGACATCAGAACGGTACTGGTGTTAGCTCCAGACTAGATAAATCCAGACGTCTACGATAATAGGCTCAATTCTGATCATTAAATCGTTGTCACAGTAGTCTAATAATGCATTATGGTGTATCATACACTGTTACTTGGCTTCGATAACAGTTAAACCACATTCATAATGGAATTTTATTGTAATATATTTAATTCCAGGTGTGATAAGTTGATTTGAGTATGAGTTGAATGTGTATTTAACTTAACAAGTTTTTAGAAAACTGTTGTAAAAGAGAAAATGAAAAAAATACTTCTTAGTTTGTACATCCCCTTTCGACTTGCAACTTAACTGTGGAATTTACCTTTGTAAAATACTGTAATATGCATTTTTTAACCGTATTTTGTGTATGTTGCAATCTGTTCAATTTGAAAATAATAAACAACCCAATTAGATAGGGCGATATAAATGAGGTGTATTCTTTTACGGACTCAAGCCGATTATTCCCGAGAGAGTATAAACACTGGTAACCAATGTCTAGTATTCAAATTCGTATAAAAGTAAACTATTATACCTTTTCTAGGGTTTGAACCAGGATACTTTGTCTCCGAAAATTAGCTGTTAACCAGCCGATTTGTGGCGACGACTTTACTTCTAGACGAACCCGGTGGGTTAATATGCATTCGGTATAGTTTTTGTGTTTTTATAAAATTAAAAGATGTAAACGAAAATTGTTACCACATTATTTGGATTTCTTTTGTTAGATTCAATTCATGTGAATTATTTAGAACCTGTACGTATTCATAAATAATTACCGTATTATCAGACAGATTGATATTACAAGCCTAGTGTGCAAACTTTTTTTTAGTAGAATGTTAGAAGTTTTATTGTCTTCCTTTTGTTTTTGTTTCTAGGACGTTTTTGAACACCAGTAGTATGGTATTTTTTTGTGTCGACTGAAATTAGAACATGATTTATCTCAAGTTTTTGTGAACTGGCTCACCTTACCAGTTCATTTTCGTGACAGAAATTGTTTAATTATTGGAAGTTCTTCCGCTAATTGGTATTGTCACGGATGTTTTCCCCTTAATCGACCACGATGAATTTATTACAATTTCAATTTCTTGGAAATTTCTTAATAATTTTTTCCCCGTAAACGATCAGTGTATGTGTGTGTTTTCAGAGTATATGTATTCTCATTCTAGTCACTGTTATGGTAGATTTTTTTGATTGTCTTTGTTATCCTAAATTCCTCTGATCTCATTATTTTTTGTGTCCTAAATTTCATCTTCCCTTAGAGATTTCTTTGGCAAAACGCTGATAGTTTTTCGTTTCAGTGAACTTACAGTGGGCTACATTAATCATGCATTCGTTACTAATTTATTTTTCTTGTTCGGGTTCGTATTTGGGAGCTTAAGTTTCCTTTCTTCCCATTTTTTCATTACTTTCAAAAATGTTTCATCGATCCACTTCACTACTTGTTTTCCTCTGGAAATCCCGTACGTTTTCTGATTGATTTTCTTAATGTATATCTTAATGTATTTATATTTTGTATTTTACATCTGGGATTTTAGTATGTTTAAAAATGATTTGTAAAGCGACTGATATTGAAAGCAATAAGTCCTGAATGGGCAGTGTTGAATAGAACTAAAGTCCCATTTGTTACATTCTAGATGGTTACGCTGTGTTGCCTGAGGGATCAAATTTTCCATTACTGACTTTTTTCTAGTATTATTGTCCGACCATGGCTTTTGTTTAGTGTAGAAGGGATTCATAATACGTTCCGTTGTTTCAGTTGACGTCTGAGAAAGTTATATCAGACGCCGAATAACTTCTTATCTAATCGGAATTTAGGTTATTATAAATAATACACTTCGTATTTGGCTACATTTAAATTGATGATTAAATAAACTGCTGTAAACAGTATTTGATTTTTTTTTCACTTACATTATATAATTAATGGGTAAATATGCCGTACGTTCAGTGGGTTGTGTTACGTTTAATTGTTCTTGATATGATGATATGAACTGTAGAATTATGTGGGTGTTTGTCTCTCGTCTTTTGAAGTGGATTTCATTATTGTTTAATTTTAAGATAAGAATGTCACTTTGGTTGACACTTCCACAACTTTATCTAAAATAAACCTTTTACTGATAATGTAATAGACTTCGTTTCCTCCCCTCCTATTTAGTAATATATTTTACCCCTATTTTTTCACTTTACGCTTTCTCCAACTTTAATATTCTAATGCCACATTCTGACACAATTATTTACATGTTGACATGACTTCTGTATAAATTTTTACTTTGTGTATTTTTATTTGCTTTTTTATTTTTTCACATTGCTGTTTACGGTCATCAGCCAAAAGGCTGGTTTGAACCTCTAGAATCTTTATTAAGTAAAACGAGGAGTGAGGTGGTTTACTAATGCCTTCCTCACTGAATGGAAAAGTATGCTTATCAGCATGCCAGGCCCTCTGAAAAGCACCTGCTTTCCACCCTCCAAATTACACTTCAATTCATTCACCACAGGGTTTGGCTGTGTAGTGAAATTCATTATTTTCAGAGGATATAACTCTGCTTAGTGTTTTATACTCCTCTACTACTGTTCTTAAATACTTAAGTCATATAATTGGCTGACCACGTGATGAGAAATAAAACTATTTTGTGTAGCCGTGAAACTAGCAGATCGAATGCAAATAATTTAACACTCCACCTGCCTGTTAGTGGCAATTTTTACACATATCGTATTACAAAACATTTTTAGGGCAAAACAATTATTTTGTGCTACGACATTTTATTTTGTTAATTGGATTTCTTTATTGGCTGATGATGCCTACATAAACTTTGTTTTTAGTGTACAGTACTTGTATGGTCTCTAGCAAAATTACAGCTATAAAATAATAAACATATTCAAGGTCAATAAATAGGTTACAACATTTTCTTCACGGTTAAGGCTTAAATTTTCATTTAAAACTGCCATTGCAGGCAGGGGATCTTAAATAAAATCCTAAGGCTCCAATTTTGTATAATTTTGGTACGATTGCCCATTCATAATTCATTTTAAGCTTTATTGAAGGTTCTTCAGGCTTTATTTTTCAATATTTTTTAGGAATATAATATCTACTAAAAATATCGTTCATGTACTAGTGGTTGAATAGTTTTTTTTCTAGTATAAAAAGTTTTTCTTACGAGAATTTTGAAAGAAATATTTAATAACGTTGTTGAGGAAGATAAATGTTTAATAAGATAGTTAAATGTTATTCTAAAAAGAGAATAACGATGAATTTGTAGTGCATTGTGGGGGAAAACTTTTTAATTGATTTTAACACCTTGATCCAACACAAAATTAATCAGTGCATTACACCCTCTTGTTCGCTGTTGTTGTTTAGGTCATCAGCCAAAAGGCTGGTTTGAACCTGTAGAGGTTTTACTAAGTAAAACGAGGAGTGAGGTGGTTTACCATTGCCTTCCTCACTGAGTGGAAAAGTACGCTTATCAGCATGCCGGGCCCTCTGAAAAGCACATATTTTCCACTCTGCAAATGACACTTTCACTTCCTTCACCACAGGGTCTGGCTGTATAATGAAATTCATTACTTTCAGAGGAGATAACTCTGATTAGTGTCTTTTACACCTCTACCTCTTCTGTTCTTAAATGATTCAGTCATTTAATTGGCTGACCATGTGATAAGAAACAGAACTATTTATTTTAGCCCTGCAACGAACAGATTGAGTGTAAATAATTTGACACTCCACCTGTCTGTTATGGGCAGTCTTGTTCGCTATTATTTCGATAAACTGTCGAGATCACCATTCTATAGCTTATACACCACTAAATATGCTCGTTACATTTTGCTTAAATACAAAAACTTCGGTTTTTGAAAAAAGTTACATAATAGCACCTTCGTCCACTCAGGTGTTCTATTTGAAGTAGTTTTTGCGGCTGTTCATGTTTAAACCAAGGCACTGAAACCATAATAATATTTTAATTATGTGAAACATTAAAATTAAAAGTCCATTTAACTCTGTTTTATTGCGATTTTTATGGTAATGTATTCTCCTCTGTTTAATATATATGTATTTATTACGATGCAGTATTTTAAGTTTAAGCGTATATTCACACTTACATTATTTTTAATTTTTAAATTATCACAAAGTAATGGATTTGATTATTACTTTTAAAATAAAAGACCTGCATGTGTTGTTATTTTGTACAGAACAGTGGCCTTCTTAATTTTATGTTTGTTCTTTTCGTTGGTGCACAATAAAAGTGTAATTAAAATTTACGTTGCAATAAAATTTTTTATACAACACGTGCATCAATTAAATAAATAAAAACTTAATTTGTTAACTTGAATTAATGCAGCAGTATGGTCTATAAACCGTTATCATCTGTATTTTATATTAGTTTGGCCTTTATTACTTTCTAGGTAACGCTAAACGCGTGCTGCAGTAACTAATTGGTTCAGTAACGTGAATATGATTGGTGTCGGTGCTTTATGTTAATCCAGTTCTTTAATTGTGTAATTGGGGTGCCTTGGAAAATGAATTTAGTAGCTATTAGGGTAAGTTTCCTGGTTTCTTCTAATCTTATTACGAATTGACTTCTATGTGAACTGTCAGTAGATGTTGAGACCTGATGGATTTGGCATTTTGTAAACGTGGAAAATCCAATATCCGTAATTGGAGGGTTTTTTGACAATAGTTATTTAAAACCACTTTCTATTTTCAGTTATTGAAATAATTCAGGACGTTGTTTTTTTAGACGGACCCACCAAAATTCGTATTTTTTGAATAAAGGTAGACCCATTTTCTTTTTATGGAAAAGCTAATAAATGTTTTTGCAGTTGCTGTAATTTATTAGTATATCAGGTCAGATACATTAAAAATACTTGTTGGAGTCCGTCTCCGTGGCATAAAAGTTAGCGTGCAACTACAATGTGGAAGTCCCAGGTTTAATTCCTAAACCATAACAGGCCGTAAACGCTAATAACCATCATGTTAGAAAAACGGAGTGCAGATGTAATTTTTAGTTATAGTTAATGTACATTTTGTGTCAATTATCATAAAAATTTAAGTCCCGTACTTGGCCTATAAATTAAGTTTATTTTAAACTACGTATTATAAAGAAATTATCGGATTTTTGAACCTATCATTGAAGTGTCAATCCATCTATAATTCTTACCATTTCGGTGATTGTAGGAGATGTATGTGCTAGTTCTGTTGCTTTGGGGTATGTAATTTTTTATCGGAATGCCTGCATTAGTCTTAGCTTGTGTGTGTAGGTAATGGAATGAGTTAATATAAGTATGAAAATATGCAAGATTTGACCAGGAGTCGAACCCGGGTTCTCTGGATTAGAATTTAATTTTGATGACAACTACAGTAACAGTAAGTGGATGGTTTATTATTTTCTTTATATGAGTTATATCGCCATTATTTTTTAAAACTTGTGATTTGTAAATATTTGATTTGTGATCAGTTAAAAGTATTAATCGATTTAAATATAATAATATTTATTAAGATTGCCGACAGTGGTTACGGAAGATGTTGAGATTAGCGTTGTATAGATACGATCAGATGTCCGTTTCACTAAGGAAGCCTATTATTTTTGTACATTGGTTGGCATGAAGAAGGCGCGATAGGTTAACAGCTCTTCTTGTTGCAATGGAGTAACAGTAGTTGTGAATTCCTGGCATTCTTCTTGTTGGGTCTGCACCTGTATGTATGGTGGGGGATCCAAGCGGACCTCTCACTCAACATTTATCAAGTGTACTGCTATTCTGAAGTAGCACATTAATGGCAGTAGAGTTTACACTCATTAAATTTTCTCACCGTTTACTGAAAGTCGTCGTTTATTTATTCACTCACTCACTTGCTCATTCATTCCTAAATTTGATTGTGGTTGTAAAACTATTTATAACTTAATTATTACCGTAGGTGTAGTCATGGTTTTCTACGTAAACAAGTATATTATGAAAGTTAACTCGGTATTTAAGACATTGTAAAAATGTGATACCGGATTTTTTAATTTGTGTTAAATACATATCTACTTTCTTGTGCTGTATTGACTGCGAGAAAGTATTGCGATGTTGCGGAAATTTTCAGTTCCTCTGGTTTCAAAAAGTAAAGTAGTTTAAAACTTTGTATTTGTTGTTTGTTGTTGTTGTTTAGGTCAACAGCCAAATGCCTGGTTTGAACCTGTAGAGGTTTTACTAAATTAACCGAAGAGTGAGGTGGTTTACATTTGCCTTCCTCACTGAATGGAAAAGTACGCTTATCAGCATGCCCGGGCCTTTGAAAAGCACATATTTTCCACTCTGCAAAAGACACCTTTACTATATTCACCACAGGGTCTGGCTGTACAATGAAATTCATTACTTTCAGAGGAGGTAACTCTGATTGGTGTCTTTTACACCTCTACCCTCTTCTGTTCTTAAATGATTCAGTCATTTAATTGGCTGACCATGTGAAAAGAAACATAACTATTTATTTTAGCCCTGTTACGAACAGATTGAGTGTAAATAATTAACACTCCACCTGTCTTTTTGTCCTGGTTTGTTGTGTATTAAGGCATATTCCCATGATACTGGTTTACTAGCTGCTATAATACTAGCGTCGCGGGAATGAAAAACTGGCAGCTAGTTTAGTTAAAGCGCTAGTAATATTGAACATGACTGACATCTCTACAGAGCTTAGTTTAGCGTGAAAGAGTGATTTTCCGTATTTTTAAGCCAAACTGAGATTGATTTTCATTTTGCGTCTTTCACTCGTGATTAAAATTAGGTTAGTTCATTGAGGTTAGTTTTTTTGTTTATTTCTAATGTTTTATTACTAATTTTAGGTTTATTGTTAATTATTTGCATTTGCAAGAGAAAGTTGCGTGAGTGTTTCACACCAGATTTTTTTACCATGTTACATTTCTTTGGCATTCTGAGTTTCCTCTAAATATTAAATTTACTGAATTAGTTCACAGTATTGTTCAGTCTTTATAAATTTCGGTAACTGTAGTTATTTAGTTCTGAGAGTTTAGGAAAACAGATTTATGTTATTTTTGATCTGGAATTTTATGACAACTGATGCTAGTAGTTCCATATTAAAGTAGATTCTTGATTACGTGTTAACGCCACTTTCAATTGCTCTAAAAATAAATCATAAATTAGGTTTTAAAATGTATTAATTTATTTGTCCAGTATTACTTTGGAATTTCATTAAATTACGTAATTGGTTTTTAATGACCTTTTGACGTCTTAATGTTCCTAGAATTATCGCGTGGCCTTCAGTGCACTCACCTCAGAACATCAAGATTGATATTGATGTACGACAATTTGTTATTTGTCTGAAATCATATTAACGATACAGGGTTCCCTAAATAATCATTCTGCATTTTAATCAAAAGACTATATTAAATAAAATATTCCTTTTAATCGTGTTTTGACTGGTTAATTCACTCTTGAAATATTCCTTTAATAATTCTCCCGGTTCGGAGAATTGCCTTCTGTTTTTCCGTATCGCCTGAATTTCATGGAACCTTATATTTTCTGTAAATTGTCATTATTACACGGGCGTATTTTTTTCTATTTCAAAACTGTACGTTCTTTGTTTTGAGTATAGTCGGTGTTTTAATTTAGAGAGACCGAAAATACTCAAAACAAAGAACGTACCGTCATTAATTAATATTTCATTTTTTTCAATTTTATTACCAATTATTCCAATTCAATTATTTTAATTTTTTTTTGCCCTGTACCCTTTTTACTTTGTTTTGCCCTATATTAGTATATTTTTTTATACGTTATTATGGTAATCAGGATAAGCAGTCTTAATTTCTGTGTTACACAAGGTTTCACTCGAATGGTTGGTTTTTATTTGATTGAAGATGGTAAAGCTAAGGAATATTTTGTAAGAGTTTTAATTTCGAATAAAATATTGCTGACGACACGTGCGTCATCAGTTACGTAATCAGCTAGCGCTGTTACACGAATCGTGATTGGTAAATTGTGACGTTCTGAAGAGCTTTTTGGACCGTATTGTGATCAAGGTTGTTAAAGGTCAAGTATGTTGTTTAAGGACGAAGTACCACGTGTTACGTTTCGGGGGCGAATAGGTATCGCGCGCTCTTGTAACCACACCTCGCATCTATATAACCTTGCTATGGTTGATTGTTTCGCCTGGGTAGTTGTTTACAACTTATGTATGGAATCTTAGGGTCTAGGGGTACGTTTGACGTTCTTTCTTTGAAATCTATTGTTCATCGGCAACGGGGTTTTTACAGTGTTGCGAAGGATGAACCTTGTCTCTTCTCGACAAGGTGAAAAGGTTTACGATTTAGCGCTGATTTTTGGCTTCGGTTATTTTGTAAGGTTTCCTCTTATTATATTTTTGAGTATTGTATATTTTTAACTGCTTACTTACATGAATTTTTGTACCAATATTTTATTCATGTATCAATTATTTTATACATAAGGACACGCTTCCAATCATAGCATTTAAAACTCCAAACAATTAATAGCTATTCGGTATGAAATGTTAACATCATTTTTTGAAAACAATAACATTAATCAGCTCAATTATACTGAAGTTTAGTAGCACTGTATAGGCATGCACATGTATTTATGTATGTTTGGGGTACATCAAAAGCTAAAGTATGTCTAGAAGAAATTTGCGTTATCTAAAATTATTTAGATAAGATATCTTTATGTACAGTGTTGTTATCAATTAATAACACTTTCAAGATTATTGCAGTTGTTAATTTCTATTAAATTTTTCGTCGCTACTCCTTGTTTTTTTGTTGGAAGTAATAAAACGGTCAATATAATGGCACGTATTCAATTCCGGGCCGTAATCAGATTTTTTAATGTCATCGCTTGTGTTATTGTCTTTTTGTAAAAATGTTTAATTATCGAGTTATAAGTGTCTTAAGTAAATTATTTTTCCCGTTTTTATATTAAAATTCTTATTTCGTGTACGACAAATATAACTGTTGATGTTTTCCAGTTTAAATTCATTTTTAATTATCTAATAAAGTTTAAACGTGTAAAACATAGTTTAAATGTATGCTAAAGAATCTCCTATTATTTTTCTGTTTAGTAATTTTGTTTATGCTTACAGATTTTCTTTCTCAGGTGATACTAAGTTGCTTTGTCGTCGAGTTAACAACACTTATTGGGCTTGCGTTTTCATGTTGTTACCAACTGATAGTAGGAAGGGAGGGGTATTACTTAAGTATACTTTTAAGTTTTTTTTTAATTTACCCTTATTCCCTTAAATAAAGGTGGGGGTTAAAAAAAAGATTAGTTTTAAAAGCCATACTTCGAAGCCATAAGGCGCCCCATATATCTCACAATTGAAATATTCTTTTTATTCGATTTTATTTCGCTAACAATAGCAAAACGTTTTATCAACTAACAAAATATGACTATTTCAAAAATTGTTAAAAACAGTATTATCTTTACATAAAAAAGGGCTCTGGAAGACTAAATTCTGACTTATTAAAAAAAAATTAATGAAGGAAATCACTTGACAATATAAAAATCTCATTTTGTAATTAAACTAGAATTAAAAAGTCTACATTTTCACAAAAGAAGTTGTTGATTTTATTCTGATATTGTTTTCGTTTTTATTTATTTATTTACGGCAGTAAAACAAATGTCACTAATAAAATAAATATAAAGTATTTTGTTCAGGGTAATTTGCTGTACAAAAATTGAGAAAATTTAATTTTGTTTTTAGATAAGCTCAATCTTAAATAAACCAACGTTAACTGAGTAATTTGTGTAACATTAATTAATAAATAAATAAATGAAATAAAACAGTTCCCGATAACTAAAAGTTTTTCTAAAGAAATTGTAATTGTACTAATGATTGAATAAAAGAATACAATAAAAAATATGTATTTTTTCATTACAAGCTTTATAGAATCCATGACTATTCAAAATATATTGCCAAGAATAATAAAATAAATAAATGAAGTACAAGTTTTTTTACATGAGCAATTATTCGCTGTAAATTATTACAATTGTTATTAAATACAATGGTAGTATTCATTCTGGTATTTCCGGTTGTAAAAATTATGAAATTGGTTACGAATTTATTTATGTATGTATATTTTTAGAACAATTAAATTAGTTTTTTATAAATTTATTTTATTATTTAACATTTCTGATTGTTTGCTTACAATTATATTTTTGTTTCTTTGTTTTAACTATTACCGAACCGTAATGCGATTTATTAAGCAGGTCATCACGGAGAAACGATTTCGTTCGGTTCTTAGTACTTTGTATTTATTTGTTTTGTGGTAATTAAAATGTGCTGCGGTTACGGGTTAAGTTGTTCACATTTATTTATTTATTTAGTCAGTCAGATGTTCTGTGAACGAAACTACAGGTGTAGTGAATGGTCTTCTGCAATATTTCGTGATTGTAACACGATTAGGAAGCCTCATCTCGTTAAGGTCGCACGCTCCTTTTCGTTTTCTTACATTCCAGTACTTTCACCGGTGACCTAGTATTTCGTTTATTATCCATCCATTCTAACTCTGTGTTGGGAGTTTTTTTTTGTTGTATGTTAATACATATACAAATACTGCTACTGTATTGGTCCTATCTCCGTAATACTTGTCTGATCCTTATTTATAATTATTTATGTAATCGGTATATTTGATGTATTTTCTGTCCATTACAGACAGGTGGAGTGTCAAATTTTTTACACTCGATCTGTTCGTTGCAATGCTAAAATTATTAGTTCTGTTTCTTATCACATGGTCAGTCAATTAAATGACTGAATCATTTAAGAACAGAAGAGGTAGAGGTGTAAAAGACACTAATTAGAGTTATCTTCTCTGAAAAAAATGAATTTCATTATACAGCCAGACCTTTTGGTGAATGAAGTGAAGGTGTCATTTCCAGAGTGGAAAATATGGGCCCGGCATGCTGATAAGTTTACTTTTCGATTCAGTGAGGAAGGCAATTGTAAACCACCTCACTCCTCGTTTTACTAAGTAAAACCTCTAGAGGTCCAAACCAGCCTTTCGGCTGATGACCTAAACAACAACAACAGATGTATTTTAAAAGATAAAATTTGAATTTGAACTTATTTTTGTAGATCAGTCTGAATTTATGTTCGCAAGATATTTTTGCGTCGTTTTTTTTTTTAGATTTGTGATAATGGGGCGTGAGTCAATATAACGTTAGTGTAAATAACGACTGGACAGAAGAAATTAAAGCTAGAATTGGACAAAGAAGACTTCAGAATATGTTGGCTCTAAACGGATGGCTTAAATTATAGTGAAATTAATATTTTTTTATAATATTGTGAACTTGAGGCGTAAGTTCAATTGAATTTGACTTTATATATGGCCTTAGAAAATCCCAGCTTATTACTTGACAAGGCTATGAATGCATTAGCTTTTTTTAATAAAAGAAATTTTGTTAATGTCGTTAAGTCTGGTTACGTACTGTTAGTGTCTTAAAAAATTGAAGAAAGTATATGAAATTTGAACTAGAAGTCGTTGTGAATGAACTGTTTCATACACAATTTGTGCTACTTTATTGTCGAACGGAATACATAAATTAATAAAACACTACTACTGTTATTTGAGCACGTTACATAAATGTATTAGAATGTTGAAATGCATTAGTGGCACATTCTTGCCGTGTCTTGTCTCGCCTGTAGGAGGTACTGCATAGCTTTCGCTGAACTAAACTGGACTGGCTATATTATATATTTTTTCTTTTGATATTAATAACAACCAATCTCTTAACTATTGCTTCATTAAGTATTTATTTTATAATTGTTGCTTAATCATGCTTATTATTTGGTTTCGCTTTGCATATTTTCTTTTTTGCAATTTTAACCCGACTGGTTTTGTTCGAGCTATTCAATGACTGTCGAACGATTAATAATGGTTTAATGATTGTCTTGTAATTATAATTAGAAATTAGATGTAATAATGTGATATTGTGTTACCGAAAGAACTATCACTACTTGAGTTAAGACTTTATTTATTTTAATAGTAGAGTTAATTTATGTTGTGATTTTGGCGGTGACGGTGTACTTAACAAGACGACCTCAAAAGTTTTTAATGTTAATTGCTGATTTATTAGTTATGTTAGGATTCAGACAAATTTTTTGTGTTGCATAATTTTTTCAAATGACAAACTACATTCTTTGTAATCGGAATTTTGTTGTTTTATTAATATTTATTATCGTTTTTTTTTAAATGTGAAGGTTCTTTTTGAAATACTGAAGTTTTTTGGTAGATTTGATAATTTGAGTCTAAAGATGGTGGATTGATTAGTCGTACATATACTGTTCTTTTGAAGTATATTTTCATAAACTAAAATCATATTTTTTGTTCGTATTATTTTGTGAACTTGTTGCAATCTTTTCTATATTTAGAATAATAAGCACCACCGTGACCCAATGAGATGAAGATGATATGTATGCCGTGTAAATAAGGTGTGTTATTGCACAGAATCAGGCCGATCATTCTTGAGAGTGTGGTTAATTTAACCCCAACCATCAAAGTACAACGGTAACCACCGTCTAGTATTCAAATCCGTATAAAAGTAACCTTTACTAGGTTTTGAACCAGCAACGTTTGTCTCCGAAAATCAGCTGTTAAACAGCTGACTAACGGCGACGCTTTACCCCCAGACCAACCCGGTGGGTCAACCAGCAATGATTCTCTATTTTAATGTTTCTTTGTTGCTGAAATTATCTAAAAGGAAGTTAAAAACTTGCACGTTACTGCAAGGCCCTGGCTTTATTTAACCTGACGTCCATACATAGGTCATAGGTGTTTTACCGCCATATTGTTCATAGTTTTCAAAAAAGTATTCATAAAAACGTCTGTGATGTATGTTTGAGTTATAACTTACCTGGTTTTGAGAAGTCCTCACTGACTGACTTAATCATACACAACGGTTATCACTCGTTTTTGAACTTCCCGATCAACTGTGGGGTGTAAACAATAAACAATCATTTGTATTTTCCTACTTTTGTCCAGTGGGTTAAAAGATAGGGACATCCTATAACCCGTCCATTTATTATTTCTGTATTTTCCTGAAGAGCTGCAATTCTGGAAATCGGCGTGCGTAGTCAGTGTAAAGATAGACAAGAAAAATCATCTTTTTATTTCCGACCACGAGGTGAGACGAGCCCAAGAGGTGATAAGTTGTTGCATAAAAAATATGCCTTTTAAATTTCTAAAACGTTGTGGACGTCTTAAAGAGTAATTTATATTCTTTCAGTGATGTTTTGTTTGCTTATTTAATTTTAATGGAATCTCTCGGAGACGAGGGGTGAGCCCGCACGGTGTGTGAACTTAATTAGAATTTATATGAATGATGAATCCGCTTGTTTAGTGTTTGCTTAAAAAGTAATTTTCCGTTATTTTGAATGGAAGCAGTTTCCATCAGTTTGTTTTGCTGAAAGATTTTTAAATATAACGTACGTTGCCGGGCAGTTTTAGAATCGCGTTAGGTATTTTGTTATAGCAAGAGAAACTAAAAAGTATCATTGCATAATATATATTTGCAATAGTGGGTGTGCATAAAATTTAGTACAGCATTGTTTCTTTTCTGTTACTGGCGTTACGTATACATAATAAATGGCTGTGATCAATGATTTTGGCCGGTGTACTTGGTGTCTGTAATGCGAATAGAAATCTGTGTTGTTACTGGTTTGGTCTGCTCGTTCGGTTTCCAATTATGAAATCGGTGCAGTTTTACTCGACTTGATGTCTGCAACTGTATCGCATCGCCTCCACCACCAACACAATTTCTTGTCGCTTTCCTTCTCCTACTCCTCCACCTCTTCGTGGTCGACACAACAACCATTACCCCACACTGGAAGCGAACCACCCCACTCGGCTGGTACGCTTGTACCGACCGACCGACAGGCGCTGTTATTATATTAGGCCTACTTTCGTTCCCAACGGCAAGGCCGCAGCCTCGACCCAATGAGAGGCACCGACTTCTATATTTGTTATTTTATGCTATAATACTTAATGAGCTGTAATCTACAATAATAAAATTAGTGTCTGTCTGCAAATAGAAATTTTCTAAATCTAGCACCTTTCTGGTGATATCTTGTCACAAAGTGCGAACGGTTTTTGTCCGTCTTTACTCAATCACTTTCACCTCGATAAGCTTTGTCGTATTATAATATACCGTAAATACAATTCTAACTTGGTAATCCAACCCTCGTATTCCTGCCAGTTGAAATAAAAGAGGAAGTACGTCTATAATATAAAATGACGGATGATAATTTAGATTTTATATATTTTTTTCAAAAAACGTTGGTTAGTTTGAGTTATATTTTGTAGAAAAAACGTTTCCTGTTTTTTTTTTGTAAATACAGTGCAATCTCTGTTTTTCGATATCACCGATCATTCGTTATTTCACTATCAGTAGAAAGTTCACGCTGAAAATAGTTTTCGGTAAAAGCTTTTTTAGGGTGATGTTTCTATTTAAATAAGTTAATTTTTCTGTCAAATCAGGAAGTGAACATGTTAAGTTAATGTTGTACTAATTTTTATTCGTAAAAAGTGAAAAAAATTCAATGCTTTCCGTATTCCAGCTTTTTTTTGAAATTTATCACTTCCTCTCGGTTCTGACCAAGGGCCCGGAGTATATTTTGAGTTTGAACTGAAATTGTAGAGTTTGTTAATTAATATGAATTATGTGAAAGTTGATGTTGCCAACTTAGACCGTCTTAAAGAAATTTATATCTAACTTCGGTAATTTTACAAGTAGTTTTAAGATCGGATACATGTAATAAAGATGTGTGCTTCACAGTATTTAAATAAATGATTCGGTTGCCGAAATTGCAGAAAATATTTGTTGGAATTACATTTTTTCAATTACGTTTTTAATAGGTGTGACTTCATATAAAACATAGTAAATAAATAAACTACGTGTACACTTAGTTTATTTATTTACTATATTTAATAAATATGGTAGTGTAATTTTACATTATTTTGTAAACTGTCTGTTTGTAATAGAATTCGCGATACAAAAGGGGAAGCGTTTTATACTGGCCACTCACTATATTGCTTTTATTAACTTCGACACATCTCATTTTCCTCTCCATTATTGAGTCCGCCTACATGATTTTTCATTTACCCTTATGGAAAATTATAAACATCTGTGTGGGATTTAAATATCCCGTATTCGGTGTAATTGATTAGAGACTCGTGTGTATCGTAACTGAATGAAAGAAGATTTTCCTATAGTTTCGTGAGCCTGGAGGGGGAACAAGTGGTGAAAAAAAGGTTAGGTAGCCTACGAATTCATGACCTCGTCCTTGTTTACATCCTAGTCGCGGTAGCTACCTTAACGCTTTTGTATTGTTTCTTTCTTAAATACTCCGTCAATATCTATTAAAACTAGAAACAACGTTGTGGACCCGTAAGCTTGTTTAAAACTTACGCTGATGGCACATGGTCCGTGCGACGCACGGATGATATGTCCGTGCGCTGCACGGACAAGTAAGCAGGTAATGGAGAAGCATTGGAGATGGCACATGGTCCGTGCGACGCCCGGATCCGTGCGCCGCACGGATCCGGGCGAAATACTACAGTGCTTTTTAAACAATTACAATGATTTGTTTACAAATATAGTTAGCATTAAGAAATTGTTTACTTTCTTCTTTATTTTTTTAGTCTGTTTAGGCCTACGATAATTATTCATGTGTTACTCTTTTTATTGTTTTACTCAAGTTTTTATTTTAGAACTTCAGTTTTGTTTCTTTCCATTTTTTCCATTAATTCTGAAAATGGTTTCCTTCTTTTTCATTGCTCCACTTCATGTTGATTTACTTAGATTTTCCTGTGGAAAACTATTTTGTTTTCTAATTTTCTCTACCTTCTATTACATATTTTATATATTTTTAGCGCCGTTAGGTCTTCCTGTTTCTTTGTACCATCCAGGTTTGTTTTTGTATTTCAGCTTTTAAAATATTTGTTTTTTTTAAATTATTTTTTGTTCACCGTTATCCAAAGAATTTCATTATTTTTCTTATTTCATACAATGTGTTTTTTCAATTGTTTGTGTTGATTAGGTCATCAGCCGATAGGCTGGTTTGAACCTCTTAAGTAAAATGAGGAGTACAGTGGTTTACCTTGCCTTCCTCAGTGAATGGAAAAGTAACCTGTGCGTATTTAGCATACCAGACGCTCTGAAAAGCATCCACTTTCCACCCTGCAAATGACACCTTCACTTCATTCACCACAGGCTGTATAATGAAATTCATTACTCTCAGAGGAGATAAATGCGACTAACTATCGGTTTCATAATTACATACACCCGAGTTTTCAACCCTTGCATCTCCGAAACGATGAGCCGGATTTCATCATACTTTGCGTCAAAATTTAGCTTATTTTGTTCTGGGTTAACCTATAATTATCTTATATTTCTAATTTTGTACAAAACTTGCTATATCGAGGTTGGAAGCAAAAAGACCCACTTTTTTTTGCTACAGCAACGTATTTCTTGCGTTTAATTGTTTCATGCTATTATAGGTCAACGCAGAATAAAGTTAGCTGAATTTTGATGTAAAGTATGTTGAAATCCCGATTTATCGTTTCGGAGATGCAATTATGAAACCGACAGTATAGTATCTTTTACAGCTCTACGTCTTCTGTTCTTAAATGCGTCAGTAGCCCTGGAACTAGCAGAACGAGTGCAAATAATTTTAACACTCCACCCGTCTGTTATGGGAAATTGAATTTTTTATCTGTTTTTTTTTATTTGGGCGATTTCTTGCTCGTTATTCTCATTGAAATTCTTTCGTCCGTTTTCTTTTTAACTCTTTACTTTTACATTTCATGTTGTAGTTCTGTGTTATTATAGCTTATAATGGTTTTGGTACACTACTGGTTTCTAGTGCCTGATTTTTGTTCACCATGTAAGACTTGGGTTAATTTTTTTATCTGTATTAAATTTTCTATTCAAATTTTTATCGTTCGTGTATTTTTTAAGTCTTGTGATATCCATTTTCCTAATATCTGAGTATTTACTGTAACAAATTCTCTTATTTCTTTTATTATTATCTCACGCTATCAATTTTTCATTATTTTTAATATGATAAAATTTTTGGTGTAATGAATCAATTTGTGTTTTTTTAAAGAAAAGTCCATTGAACTGTTAAAATTGTTTGTTGTATGCAATTCTGATTTATTAAAAATTTTTTATACCTGAATTAAAATTGTAATGAAATATCACATTTCTATACAATTCTTGTTTTTTACTGTACTGTAATTTGTTAGGGAGACTCCCGTGTTTTAACCCATGAAATTCTGAATTATAATTGTTGGCAACGCCTCTGAATATTTGGTTTTTTTGTTGTATTTTGTTTTCTTTGTTGCTCTGCCCAAGTTCTGTGAATTGCTTATTTAATAGATAATTGTTCGTTTA
This sequence comes from Catonia carolina, assembly GCA_035578175.1. Classification (NCBI taxonomy): domain Eukaryota; kingdom Metazoa; phylum Arthropoda; class Insecta; order Hemiptera; family Achilidae; genus Catonia; species Catonia carolina. The sequence goes on along the minus strand of JAQMRL010000002.1, from coordinate 23,100,897 downwards.
TTCCGTTAATTTATTTTGCCAACTTAAATTACTGTTTTACCGTGATTTTAAGGTATTTTGACTAATTAAAAACCGTTTGGTTTTAACTGATGTAACGTTTAGTAAGCTATCAAACTGATCCGTTTAGTGGTGTTAACTGTGACGAATCAAGATAACATATATTTTTATGCTAGTACATAAAGGTTAGATTTTCTGACCATACAATTATCCGTCGTTAACTTATTGTTTGTTATTAGATTACCTAATTATTAAATTTAATTATTGGCTCTCGGGCCTGCCCATTCAGTTGTAGCTGGTAGAAAATTCTCAATAATTGTTATTAACACCTAGTGGACGAACAATTTCGTAGTGACCAGTTGACAACTCGTGAACTAGCTCTGTCACGTCGTTCTTATTTAATATGTCTCTTTCAGGTCAAAAATTCAGAAAAAACAGTTGTTTAATTTTGTGGTTGTCAAGTTGTGTGCAGTTTGGTGCCGCGCGCGCGCACACTCTCACAGTATTTTTTTATCATGAATATTGTTGCGTCGTATGATTTTTTTAGCCTATTTCGCGTATACTTTCGTTGAAATTTCTCTGTAGTTTTAGCTGATAATAATGACTCGACGAAATTTGTTTTAACTGACGATTTTTGTTATAGAGTTGCTAAAACGAAACATTTTATTGTGCACAAAAATATTGTTATTTATTCATATTTAATGTAAATGGTGTCACAGCCGCCGTATTTTGTGTTATTTTTTAGGTGGTGTAATATTTTATGGAATAATAAATTATGTGAACTGTTTTACTGAAAGGTTTGGTGGGAGTATAAAAATGGTGTGACAGGGCACTGTGTGTGTGGTGTAATGTGCTGTGAGACGTCGTCGACAGGCTGTAGAACCGCGGGGTCTCTGACCAATCCACTTGCCAGCTATTTCTCAAGGTCGTTTCTGCCTGACTTCTTGCCTCCCTGCTCTTTGCCAATACGAGTACCTTCCTCTCATCTTTCCATTGTACTCCGTACTCCGTACTTATTTCTGTGTTCAGCACAATGGATTTAATGTCCACGTTTCTTGAAAACTTTTAAAATAAAATATCTATTTATAGTAAATTTAAGCTTATAGTTTTGAAAAAATTACTGACCCGTTAATTACTTTAAGTAATTAAGCATTTTATGTTTAACTTAGGTAGCGCAAACGACTGATGCCTTTACGTGCACATTAACCTTAACTTTACTATGTAACAGAAAAATTCCCGAAATGATGCCGCCTGTAATAATTCACTCTTAATGTTCTCTGTAATAATCCACACGTAGTTGTACAATATTTTTAACAAAACAATAAAAGTAATATAAAGTTATTTTATTGCCACAGATATTATTTTTTTATGAGACACGCATAATTTGGTAAATTTAAATTCTAATTAGGAAACTGTATAAAGAAGTATTTCGTTGTGTGTGCTTATTGATAATTTTATTTCTCGGTCCTGAATAAAAGGGTTTTATAAATTTCATCATAACTGCAGCAAGTAATAGTCTACTAATTATTCTAAAGAAGAATCCGAGTTATCGTAAATAAATGGGATGGACTCATTTTCGATTACCCGGACTTAACCAATGTAAAGGTAAATAAAAAGAATGGTTTATCTATGAACATCGTTTTTACAACTGTCATTTAACATGCATTCAATACATAAATTAACAGAAATATAAACTTCTGCTAAATATAACAATAAACGTAATTAATTTTACCGTATTTTTAAAAAAATCGGGAATTTTTTTGTGTATGTCATCAAGTTTTTCGTATTTAGATAGTTAAATTGTCTTTTTCTGTTTGATATCTTAACTGTGTGATCTTTTAGTTTTTTTATTTTTGTCCAATCTGCACAGAGGATTCGCCTAACATCAAGATCCGCGGCAACAGTGCGGAACAATTCACGCTTTTCTATCCTTTCTACGGCTTTTTTTCATTAATAGTTACAACAACGCGTTTACGTTTATTTGTTTAAACGAAACTAAACGCACCGTTTAGGTCTAGGAACTGTGCTGTATGTTTACCAGCAGCAGGTGGTAAAGAACGAAATATAAGTTACTGCAACAAAATTAGAGGTGCACTTTATTTTCATTTGGTTCATGTACGTACATTGGAAATTTTTGATGAATTTTGGTTGTTTCGGATAACACAGATTTAGTTAACCGGGATTTCACTATACCACGTAAAATTTTGTGGGTAGCTGCATTTATTCTCACGATAAAGTAAATAACATCTCCTGTAATTTGTTTACATCTCGTATTTGAGGTAAAACAACAAAACTATTAGTGCACCAGAAATGTTAAATACAGTATTCACAATACGTTTGATACTTGATTGGTTATTTATAAACCTGCATTTCTTGTTATTTGATTCATAAAGAAATATTTGACTGCTGTAGTATTGTTACTTTCTTTAAATAACAAACATTGTTTATTGAAGTTGGAATAATACTGACTGGCTAGTGTAGAACACAATTTATCAACTTTCTACTCCAAAAATAACTTTTTAGTTATTTAGTATACAGACTACTACATTATTATTATTCTCTTGACTTATAATACCTGTGAGTTCAGTGACGTTTAAGTCAAGGTTACTAACCTAATTTTATGAACTCACCAAGACGGTGGAAACCATTTGTACGTCCTACCTATATATATCTATTCTGTGTTGTATTTATTTTAAAGCAACCGATATTCTATTTTATAGATCTATTTCTTACAGGTTTATAACTTTACTTAATTTTAAAAGTAATTATCTTATACTTAATACGTATTACGTATTTTTAAAAAGTTGAGTGAAAAAAATTGTTGGTTTCCTTGAAACTGCAGTTACAAAATTTGCGGCGTCTACTTTTTACGGTTTCAATCCGGTATTGCATTTTATTGAGATCTAGAATTAAATCGGTTGCATGTTGGTTTATTATAAATATATTAAATTATGTTGGTATTTTATAATGTAATTACGTATTTGTTTTCTTAAAACGCATATACTGTAATTACAAAAAAGAACATACTTTTTTGTTACTGTCAAATGATACTACGATAATTTTATTCATGTGTTAACGCCTTTAAAACTTTCTTGCTCGAGTTTTTTTAGAACCTTGGTTTTCTTTAATTCCAGCGTGTTGTTTTTCTTAAACTTTTCTCCTGAAACCCTTATGTTCTTCATTTGTTTTCCTGAATTAGTTATATATTACATATTTTTACATAATTATCTACGTTTATGTTTAATGTCTTTTATTTCTTTAATCTTAGTTTTTTAAATACGCTTTATTTGTTAGTAAATACCAAGTTTCTGCCGTTTTACAGATTTAGTAAATTAAAAGAAGTTTGCAGAATTAGTTCTGAACTAATAAAGCTAATTATTCCTCAAGGATTATGTAAACTTAGTGGACAATATAACGACTGAATGTAGGTCTCAGGTTTGATTCGCGGCTTGGAAAACATTTTGTTGTTGTTTATGTCTGTAATTGTTAGTTACAGCGTTAAATGTCCTACTATGTTAGTTAAATAACAGAGCCGTGATCTTATGTACCTAAATTTCGGATAAATTTTTTAGTGCTGCAAATTTCGGTTTTAGTTTGTATAAACCGTAGAGAATATTTGGATGCAGTTTGTAAATTAGTTTTCCTCGATTTTTGAACTGCACAGTAGAAAAATAATATTTAATTCCATTCATTCCGTAATTATTTAATCCTTTTTCGTTAGGATTTAATTTGTGAAATTTTTCTAACGGTATAATAGATTATTGCGGGTTAGTAAATAGATCACTTTCTTAATTGTTTATTCTGTTTTAATTTCAGTTTTTGGCCGCCTCCGTGGTGCTGTGGTTAGCGCGCTACCCTGCTTAGCGGAGGTCCCCGGGTTCGATTCCCGGCTAGGGTCTGGAAGTTATTACGTACCGAAACTCACCGAAGCCGCTAATGACCAAGCTGTTTACATGAATTTAACATAAAACAATAAAAATGCAGTTTTTAATATTTTTACGATGAAAGATTAGATCAACGTGTTTTTTTTTAAATAATAATTTAGGCCTTCGGGCCAGCCCAGTCAGTCAGGTGGTAGTAAGTCGCTATTATTAGTTAAGTAACACCGGTTAGGCAAGCGACTTTGTACGGTGACCAGCTGACAGCCATCCGTGAACAAACTCTACTGGGGGTCCCTGTTCAAACTCATGCCTAATTCAAGTCAAATAACACAGCAAAAGCAGCGATCAAATTGGGTAGTTGTCAACAATGTACAGTTCCTGATAACAAATAAAAGCTAAAAAAAAAAAGAAAAAAAAATTGCATTTTTTGTAGAGTCTGGTACATAAAGCGTTAACAAAACCTATGACGTAAGGTGTTCTTAGGGCATGTATCGCACGCTTGACGATATCGATTTCTTATTGTTGGTCGCGTAGTTGGTTCATATCAGCTGTCTGCATCAGTGTTACCACCCCGGGGGTAAAAAAATGTGCGGTGGGTACGGTCAGACGGTTTTTTACGTTCATATTCAAACTGATATTAATTAGGATTTACTGTTTGAAAAATGCAAAGTTTGTTTTTCATAATTTCTTGGATGTTTTTTTTTTAATTTTATTTGTACGGTTTAATCTGGTATTAGTTACTTTAATGTATATCTCGAATAACAGGTAAAGATGAGGCTTTTATTTAAAACTACGTAGATGGCGTCTTCGAAGTACGTATTGTGGATGGGGAATTGAAACCACGTGGTCTGTTTCGTGTAGGGTCATTGCTCTTACCCAAACAAGACTGCACTGCTACCTACGTCGTATGTACTATGTACTTTTTACTGTAGTTTTCCTGCATACCGATTTTTCCCACATTGATTTAATAGAGTTTTTATCCATGTTATATAAATTGACATTTTAATTTTATTTATTAAAAAATAAATAAAAATAGTTTCTTTAATCAGGGTTGGGGAATCCAGAACCGCTAGTCCTATTAGTTGTATCATTTAATCTTTTCTTGTAACGTGTTGCGAAACCCTGGTATTATGAGAAACACGTTCCTCTTAATAACATGTTATGTTGCTTCTTCGCCATTTTGTACATAAATTTTGTGGCTAAAAGAATACTTTATTTTGTTAGAACTTTTTTTTATCCGCGAATAGTAAAACGAAATTTTTTTTGAGTAGTTTAGTTTACTTCATATTCGGTGAAAAGGAAAAGATGATTGTACCATTCCCATTTCTGGTTCTAAACGCCGGGATTTGGTACTTATAACCGGTTTGCATGGTTTTTTTTTTAATTATACGAACAAGTTTATGTTACTGTATTTAAATTTGAGTTACTGTCCAATTAAATTCAGTGATATGTTAATAATCTCCTGGTACGTTTTTCCGGTTGGAAAAACCAAGTTGGAACTCCCAACATTATTAATAAAATCTCCTGATTATAAATGTTTGGAAGTAAGTTTGTATTTATATTTCCTGGCAGGTTCCTTTTTTAACGAAGTGATTTTTGCCTTATTTAAATAAACTTGGTGAATCTAATGCGTGTACTGTACTGTTTGTTTGCTATTCATGCGTGTTTAGGAATGATGATAAATAAAGTATATGTAATGTTACAATAAAACCTATGTAACCGGGAAACCTATTTACTTATTCATGAATTATGTATTTCAAACATAATTCCGTTCTGTTGTACTGTATGTTAGATTAACCTTTTTTTCAAGATAGGCGCCAGGATTATCTATAATATAAAAGGACAACCATGTCCAGGGTGATTCATTTATAGATCAACGCACAGCCGAAACTACTGACGCTACAGACTTGAAATTTGGATATTAGCTTTCTTATGTTGTGTAAGCGCGCACTAAGAAAGGATTTTTCAAAATTTTGATTTTAAAGGGCAGAAATAGCAAAAATTCCCCCCCACTGATGCGAGGATGAAGAAACAACGCGAAGCGCTACGCTTACTGCTGGTTCTCCAACCCACATTTACCCCCTCCATAGGCATATTCCGTAGCATCCAGTATTACAACGTAAACAGCAGATCAATTACAAAACTATAGCTATTTTCCCAGAAGTTGAATTGACTTCCAACACCGATTTTAATCTATGTTTTACTTTTGTCACTCCGGATGTTGTACTGTACATAGTGTTTAATCTTTTAACCTAACACTGGATTTACATTTTAGACAGAATTAATTCCAGAATTGTTGTAATTAGCATAATAAGTGTTATGTTTTTTTATGCTTTATAGTATTATTACTTATTATGCAAGATACGAATGTTATTGCTTAAGTCACACAAAGTATTTGACTGACATTGTAAAAATGATTTTTGCAACCGAACAATTAAAATTTAATTAAAAAAAAATTGTCTCAACCAATTCAGTAAAATGCATAGGATAAAGTTATTTTCTTAAATCTAACTTAAGTTTAAATAAAACAACAGTTATTTATGTAAATTCAGGAAATATGCTAATCTCTCTCTTTTTCATTTTTTCACCATAAGGGTCAATTAACACACATCCGTCACGTCACGTCTCAGTTCTGTCATTCCGAGAAGTATCAGTCACAGAAAAATATTCTTTCTTGAAAAATTAATGACATTGTCTACACTGAGCACCGGCACCGTCCCGAATCCGGTGCGTCAGTCTTGTCGCCGTCACCGAACCGTCAAAACGATATTTTTTTCTCGACGATATTTTATTTTTTACGGACGTGTTTGTCTCTGTAAAATGACTGAATGGAGTTTGACGGAAGGAAAACTGACGTACATGTGTGAATACTGTCATCATATTTGATTTCGAGCGGCCGTACCGGTTCCGTTTCGGAATGGTGACGCGATTGATGTGTGTGAATTGTTCTTTATACGTAATTCCAAAAAAATTATATTTGTGACTTAGCAAATAGGTTATTAGCAGATTATAAATCAGTTATTAGCAAATTAAAATACAGAATCATAGCCTTAAAATTGCCACGACGGGGCGCTATCTATTATATAAAAAGAGATGTCCTGATTTATAGATCATTTTAAGTTTTCTAAACTGTTGTTGAGAAAGGATTTTGCAAAATTTTTATTTTAAATGGTAGAATTCGCAAAAATACCTTCCCATAGAAATACAGAGAGTATACTTAAACAGCTGATTCTTTGTTTACGTTTGCGTGGGCGAAGCCACGCGAAATCAACGTGCGAATCAACGCACAGCCGAAACTACTGACGCTAGAGACTTGAAATTTGGAAGTTAGCTTTGTTATGTTGTGTAAGCGCGCACTAAGAAAGGATTTTGCAAAATTTTGATTTTAAAGGGAAGAAATTGCAAAAATTCCCCCCACTGATGCGAGGATGCGGGTCAGCGCGAAGCGCTACGCTTATGTTCTGGTTTTTCTCAGATACACATTTACCCCTCCATAGGCATATTCCGTTGCATCCAGTATATACATTCTTATCGTACGTTTTTATTTTTTTTACCATAAGGGTCGATTTACACACATCCATCCACGTCACGTCTCAGTTCCGTAATTCCGAGAAGATAAGTGTCAGTCACAGAAAAATATTCTTTCTTGAAAAATTAATGACATTGTCTACACTGAGCACCAGCACCGTCCCAAAACCGGCGCGTCAGTATTGTCGCCGTCACCGAACCGTCAAAACGATTTTTTTTCTCGACGATATTTTGTTTTTTACGGACGTATTTGTCTCTATGTAAAATGACTGAATGGAGTTTGACGAAAGGAAAACTGACGTACATGTGTGAATACTGTCATCATTTTTGACTTCGAGTGGCCGTACCGGTTCCGTTTCGGAACGGTGACGGTGACGTGTGAATCGTTCTTTATACGTAATCCAAAAATAATTATATTTGTGACTTAAGTTATTAGCAAATTAAAATATAGAATCATAGCCTTAAAATTGCATGGGCGAAGCCACGACGGGGAGCTATCTATTATATATAATAGATGTCCTGATTTATAGACCAACTTAAGTTTTCTAAACTGTCGCTAAGGAAGGATTTCGAAAATTTTTTATTTTAAATGGTAGAATTCGCAAAACACTCCCATAAGAAATACAGAGAGTATACTTAAACAGCTGATTCTTCGTTTACGTTTGCGTGGGCGAAGCCACGCGGGACCCGCTAGTGTTTTATATAGGTTAACAGTTGTTTGAATTTTAATGCCCGTATATTTTAACTTTCTCTTGCTTTAATACGAAATATTGATAAGGAAAGTTATGTCTTTTCGTCAAATGTTTGAAATCAAGTGAATTGCTGGTAAAAACTTGCCTAAAGAACATGTTTTTACAGATTGGTCGGCGTGCAAACAAAATAATTTAAAAAACTGTAAATCGTAGGATGTTAAATTTTGGAATTTAAATTAACTACCATGAACAGACCCAACACGAATTTTTATTTTCATCAAAATTGGTGTATAAGAAGTAGCAGTTTATTCGTAAGATTTTATACTTTTTTCAAAAACGTGTTCGATTTTAATTATTATTGTCTTATTACTTTCTCTTGCCTATATGAATATATAGGAAGGAAAGTATTGTTTTCATGTCGATTTTTCGAAATCGAGTTTTCACCGGATCTATACGTTTTCAGACCCCCTGAACCCAAAAAACATGTTTTTAGCGATTGGTCTGTGTGTGAACAGAATATCTCAAGAACGGAACATCGTACGAACTTGAAACTTAAAACTTAAGTTACATACCACTACCGGACGCGACACGAACATTTTCATCAAAATCGGTCAACCGGAAGTAGTAGTTTATTCGTATAATTTTTCACTTTTTTGGGTTAGAGGTATCTCTTTAGAAAATTGAGTGCGTTGAGAAAATGCGTGGCTGAACTGCGCTCTTGTAGTATTTTTTTCTTAAAGATAGCCCCAATATGTATTTTAGTAAAAAGTGTACGTACTTGAACTATTAGAAAATATAAAAAAATGATATCATTCATTTTAAGCGGTTATTTCTATAGTGCTAAGGTTAGCGTCTATAATTGTTTTTTTTTATATTTTGCTTATTGAAATCGGTTACAAATAAGTTTTTGAAATGGGTATTTTTTTGTAACGTGGTTAAATATTTGTTTCATAAAACTAGGTCAAGAAATAAGTCATTCTGTAGCTACAGTGTCATAAATAAGCTAAAAGCTACAGATAATGAAAGTTTTTGAAAATTGAAAAACTCTCAACTATTGTTCGAACATTATTATTTTGTTTTACTTCTTTTTTGTAAGTTTAAAATTTATTTATTTATACCGCTCATGAAAATTGGTCGTTTCTGATATTAGTAAGAGAATTTCATTTGATGTTTCACATAGACAATTTTATATTTTTTGGTAATTATTCCCTGTAGCAATACAGACCTAAATTTGAAGAATATATTGTAGTTACGTAATAAAAACGAGTTAATTTTTTTATGTGCTCTTAGGTACGTTAATTTATGTTATTGTTATTTAATATATTTTTTATTAAGCCTACCTAATGGTTTATTATAATAATTATAAATCATTACTAGTACTTTTCATTTCCGCGATTGTTGGCGTTTATCTTTGGCCTTCACGAAAATGTTTTTTTTTTTTTTGGCTTGGTAACTGATAACTGAGACGTGTAATGCTGTGTCTTAAAAAACAATTATTTAACAATTTATATTTTCACAAATGTTTAAAATTTAATTTCGTTTGTAAAATTACGTTAACTGTTTGGTCGTTACGAATTTACTGTGGGTTTTAATTTTGAATAATTTATTAGATTTGAACCAATTATCTTCTACTTTATAGTTGGCGTTATGATTGCTCACGGTGCCATAGTTGCGGCCAAATTTAAGATGTCACCCTAAGTTTTAGTTCGCGTGTGTGTGTGTGCGCGCGCGCGCGCGAGTGTATTCATGTTTATAGAAACTCGTTTAATTGTTAGTAACCTCAGAAATTGCTTAACGGTTTTCAAAATTTTTCACTATTGGAAGCTTACAGCTTCCTTAAAGTAACGCAGGCTGTATGACATTCCGGGATTTTTAAATTTTAAAACATACATTTTTGATTGGTAAAATTAAGTGGCTTCTATTTAAATTGATTTGCTTACGGACTTCTTGAGTGTTTAGCTCTTTTTATTTGTCCGTATTGTTACAATATTTTGGATTATGCTGTTAAAAATATGAGGCATAGGTACCCCTCTACAATCACAAAAAGTAATGTAACATCCGATTTTTGCATAGAATGTTATGTAAACCTTGCAAAATTCTAAAGAGATGGACCATTTTTTAAGAAATAAATTTTTCATATTTTTTATAACATTCAGGTGGTATTTCTCTCTTTCCATTGGTGATTCGTACTTATGTTAATAAATTCTTGTTTAAAGAACTAACAATTAGTTTAATTTGTGCAGTTACGATTTGCTTTCAATGGGTATGGTCGTGTGAGAAGTTAACGCTCTTATTTTCGTTCTCCATAAAACGTAGTAGCGAGCGGAGTGTTGTTAATGAATTAATATTATATGTTAGAGTTTACTTATATCGTTGGCGAAGTGTCACTGAAACATTACAGGAGAGCGGAAAAAGTGAATGAATTTCGTGTAGTTCCAACGGAGATTGCAGAAATATCTCCACAAAACGCTTCTTGATTATCGTTGGAATTGGTAAAATTTTTCTATTATATCATATTTTCTTTTCCATATGGTATTAAATCAGATTTTGACTTAAAAATGGACTTAGAATGTTAACCAACATTATGTGTTTGCGATTTATATTTTTTATATTATTTATGACTTTATTTTTTTAATTTATAATTTATTTTGCCATAAAATGTGTTTTTTAATCCGTTGCATTTATTGTTCCTAATAGATAATATTAAATTCTGAATTTGTATTTTTATTTTGTTGGTAGTTATACTATTACGATTTATTTTCGCCCTTGCTTCGTTCGGGTGGCATCTCTGAAATTCAAACGCAAGCGCCAGAGCAGCAAAGTATATGCGCCACACATTTTGTTTGTCATCTACGTACATGATAGCATTGTTTACGTTTTGTGTTGTAATAAAAATAAATCCACCAGAAATGGAGAATCTTTCTCTGCTCTTAAAACACGTGATTTTGACATGTGGCCTCATTCCTTGGTGTTTTTCATGGTTATTTCTGTTTTGTTGTATTACGTAGTATTGTTATTTTGTTCTTATTTAGTATTTATGTTATTGTTTTATTTAGAGCATTTTTAAATTCTTTTGTTTATTTATTTTAAACTTTATTTCACCGTTATTGTAGTATTTACTTTTTATTGACCTTGATAATGTATTCGTTCCCAATTTATTTATTTATTTCGTCGTTGTGTTTAATAATATTATTATTATTTAAGACTTTTGAAATCGTTTATGTAATATTTTAAAATCGCTTTTATATGAAAAGTGTGTTACACACAACGGTTAAGTACTGCGTATCATGTAGTGCAGTATTGCAGTGCAGCGGTCAGTCTATTTTAAGAACTCTACATCACCGCTGAGGAATTCGGTTCCCTTTGCATCCGATCAGCTGTTAATAGTTGCTATTGGTTTAATGCATTTAACGTCAAATTCAATTGATCGTTATTTTTGCAAATTACATTTTATATTACCTCGTTTTGCAAATTGATTTATAGGTGTTGTTTAATCGACGTACATATAGTATCGGATTGTGATGCAATAATGGACCTTGTAATATACTCGCTGGACACTTGCACGATTGCATCTGAATGAAATTTCTAAACATTTGTTGCTAATTATTATTGCACTCGTACTATAAAACTAGGAAGCACGTTTCTACAGTAGTATCGAGCAATTCAAACGATCTGATTCGAGATATCATCTTCTTTCACGATACATCTATATAGAAGATGTAATTTCTAACGTTTCTCTTATAATTATTTACTGGGATGTTAATGTTTCAATTAAGTATCTACAATATTTTTAGTATCTACAATATTTTCATAGTTTGTAATCTATATACGAATGTTATAAAGAAGTAATGGTTGTTCATTTGTTTGTCTGAGAGAATCTCTAAAACTACACAACTGATTTCAAAAATTCTTTCACTGTTGGAATCCTTACTAACAGGCTATATCCTTTTTTATTTATTCTCATTTATTTGAAATTACTTACTACGCAGATGTCCAAAAATAACGAAATAATGTATCATCCGCTGTCCGCATAAGAAGTCTTGTAAACCTACAAAAAAATCTGAGATTTTGTTTTAAAAATGTTTACACACTAACATTCTATATCAGCACATGTTATTTCTCCTCATCTAATATTGATTTACTCAACAAAATTCCTGTTTTTTGTACTAATTTGTTTTGTTTGTACAAACTTGATTGGTTTCAACATGTAAGGTTGTGTGGTAATTAAACACTTAAATTTGGTTTGTAGTGAAGCACTAGTCGATCATAAAATAGGAATTAGAGTAGCCTATATTCAATTTTACGATTTAAACATTTACAGAAAAGTACTATTTTTAATAATTTACCAAAGATTTAGGAACTTGAGAGAATGTCGATTGCGTGCATTTTTTTTTTGACTGAACGTATGATTAATGTTTATTTTTAGCTACCTAATTTTAATAAACAATCCTTCAATATCAGGCGAATTTATAAATAACTTTCACTGAATATAATAATAAAAAGTATCCACTTTCCATGTTACCAATTTATTTTCCTGTCGTGAATGCTTTTTGAATGAAAATTAGTAACTACAAATACATTTAAATTACGCTTCTTAATGTATGTAACATATGTAACGTAATACTTTGTGACATGGTACTAATGCATGCATGCATGTGAAATATTGCAAGAATAATTGCGGTGAAATTATAGTGACTATGCTCGTATCAGAATAGAAGACAAATTACTTCATTAAGGCATGACAAGATGCATAATTGACTAGATGTACTTCCTTGTATTCTACGATGAAGTTAATATTTATTTGTGCCGTTCATTCCTTGAAACGTATGCTTTTATTTATTTACGTTTGTTAATAAATGGATAGTTTTACGAGATGGCAATCTTATATAGTGGTTTAATAGAAAGGAAATAATTATTGGTAAATCCCAATATGTTAATTAATATTTTTATAAAGTGTCTAGAGGGTAGAACTATATCGTACTATGAAAAATTAGTTTTTACGTTAAAAGTATCGATACGTTTTGAACGTTGTAGGATTTTTAGTTCATAAATTCATTGTAGTCTTTTAGTATCAATTACCAATATTGTTACCTGATCATTTATAATTGCTAAACTGCTACAAAAATGTATAACAAAAAACTAGTAAGCGATTTTTAATTTATGGTCAGGAAATTAAGTATAAGTTCAATAGTGATAGGATAGTGCAATAGATAAGTCAACTGATAGATAGGTCAACTGTACGCTTATGTGTGTTGTTGTTTAGGTTATCAGCCGAAAGGCTGGTTTGAACCTCTAGAGATAATACTAAGTAAAAATGTAAAGTGAGGTGGTTTACAATTGAATGGGTCAATAGAAAAACTTTCCAAGTAACAAAAACAAATTTTTACAGAAAGTGAAAGATACCATCTGATTCTTAGCTGTATTAACGATTTTTCACTGTATGACGATTTTGTTTTAAGAATTTCAGAGATTGTAGTTACAATTTTACCCTTTGAAATTCACTATTATGATCAAATTTATAGGGCATATTTCACTGAAACCTCAGTTTTGTAAATTTTGTCAGCTGCAACGTTTTTCTGTTGAGCCATTCAATTGCCTTCCTCACTGAGTTGAAAAATATGCTTATCAGCATGCCAGGCTCTATAAAAAGCATCTACTTTCCACCCTGCAAATTCCATTTTCTCTTCATTCACCACAGGGGCTGTATAATGAAATTCATTACTCTCAGAGGAAATAACTCTTGACTAGTGTCTTATTACACCTCTACCTGTTATTTAATATTTCAGACATATAATTAGCTGAACATGTGATATGAAACCGTAATATTTTTGTAGTCCTTTGAACTATAGGGTGATTCAAAAAGAGCGCCGGTTTTGATATATCAAATTAAGAGATTTATTTTATTGAAAAACTGAAAATAAATACATCAACAAGTTCATCTTACCTTCCGATTTTATGTATGAAAAATGATGTCATGCATGTGTCCTCCTCTACTGCGCTGGCACGCATCAACTCTGTCCATGAAATTGGATATTACTGCACGACAAGTTTCGACTATGTGGGACAAGTTTCCGTTTGTGGGGTTTTCTAAACCCCACATACGGCAGTTCTCTTTATTAACAAAACCGTTTAAGTGGAAGTGCGCCTCATCACTGAAAATGATTTTGTTTGCGAAGGTGTCATCATCCTGCCGTTTTCTCAATACCCAGTCAACAAACTCGTCTCTTCTGGTGGTCTGCCACTTTCAAATGTTGCGTCAACTGAATTTTATACGGGTGATATTGGAGATCGTACCGAAGAATTCTCCGTATAGAAGAACATCTTAAACCCAATTGTTGAGAACGGCAACGTATTGATTTTGCTGGGCTAACAGCCACACTGTCACGAACCAACGCAACGTTCTGCTCAGTTCGGCCAGAACGACGACGTCCAGAACTTTTAAGGTCGACTGTTGAACCCGTCTCAAAAAACTTTTTCATGAGCCTGCGAACTGTTGATTCATTCGGTGCGTCATTACGTCCCAGAGTACCGCGAAGTCACCTGACAGTAGCCGCATAACTCTCTCCACTCTGGTAAAATGTTTTGACGATTAACACTCGTTGTGCAATAGTAAACTTCTCCATGGTTAGACAGAGACTGCGAGAGTATTACACTGCGAACAAGAGAAACTACAACTGAATCGTCAATCGGAATGTTCTCCGAAATAGAAATGAGGTCAAACAATGTTGCCAACCGATTAACAAAAATTTACCAGCCGTTTAAAAACCGGCGCTCTTTTTGAATCACCCTATATTAGATGTGCAAATAATTTAACACTCCACCTGTCTGTTATGGGTGAATACGCTGTATGCCTTTTGAATTTACGTAGGCAGTATTATTACAGTTGGAGTATAGTTGGGAGGGGACCGATTCTGGGTGCTTATGTTTCTCTTATTTCTTTATTTGACACTTTGTGATGATGGTACACAAGTATGGTGTTATTTGTGAATCGTGTGTAAATCGCATACTACAATAATATTATCGATAAGGTTTTTTTCAAGTTCTTTCTGAAACGTAAATACTAGTTCACCAGTTACTGTTCCAATTGTTTAAAATATTAATTTTATCAATGAGATAGTTTTCGACAAACTAGCTTAAACTGTGCCTCCAATTCAATGGTATTAATTTATTAAGTATTTAATCTTGCCACAAAGTTTAATTTTTTCTTTTTCAAATTTGTTATTAACGCCACATTTCATTACCGGACTACTGATTAAATATATTGGTCAACTTGTTGGGTAGCCTATTTTAGTTTTTCTTTTGGTAAACTATTCCTATTAGAAAGCATAATGAAATATTATGTACCTTTTTAAATGGATAAAACCAATTTAATTAGTCGGTTTAGTTGTTTCTTATACCTAATATTGTTTTGTTTGCTAATTTTATTTCCAGAGATCAAGTAATTTTAATTAATTTAAGTTAATTAAAAGTTACTTGTAAAGTAGTACTACCACATAATTAGAATTTTATTGGGAATTAAAATAACTTCAGAACGCGTTGGTTGTTCGCTTCGATTGAATGTTGTGAATTCAAAAACGAAGGCGTTTTGAAATGAAAAAGAATTGTTATAAGGAAGTTTCGAGGTCATTTAATGATTCATTGTTGATATTTATTATTACTATTTTTAACATTTTTTTAAAATTATATTTTTATTTCAATTCACTATTGTTTTTATTTGATTGGATTAACTTATTGCTTTTTATTCCAGTTAAAAATGAATATATAAGTATAGGTGGTGTCCGTGGTGAGTTGTTCTGCAAAACGTTGATTTTTTTTTTGTTATTTTTAACCGTTACCGATTTTCTCCAGATAATTAAATTGTACTAATTTTAAAAGAGTACAAAACTTCAAGATATTTTTTATATGATTTTTATCCTTTATTTAAATTTGTAACTAGCCGCCTCCTTAGCGTAGTAGTTAGCGCGTTAGCTTACCACGCGGAGGTTCCGGGTTCGATTCCCGACCAGCGTCTGATATTTTTCACAAGTCAAAACCCACAGTTACAGACACATAGTCCACCGTAGTAGCTAATTACCATTTGATGCCACTAAAATGAATTTAAAAAATTCATTTAATTTCATTCATCTTTTTAAATGAATTTAAAAAGAATTTTGAAGTACAATTCTGTACAATTACCTAATGAATTCATGAGTATAGAAAATTAATCCCTGCGGATTAATTGTTAAATTAACAATCTATGCTGCTGGCAGTTTCAGGAGTTGACCTTAATTAGATGGTGTTAGTTTCTGTATGATTTTGTAAGGAGTTGTGATGATTTAGGATGTTGTTTAGACAAAAATTGAAACGGTTTTGAACAAAACGTATTTTCTTTTTTTTCTTTTGGTTTAACGTCCGACTTTTGTGCAATTACTGCTAATGCAGACTGTGAAGCATGATCTGATTTTTTGTAACGTATGAAAATATTCCGTGCCTGAATGGGATTCGAACCCAAAATATTTTTTCGATTAACATGACTCGAAGTGGTGAAAAAATGAAAAGTTTAAAAGGACAGTGGAATATTTGGTAAACACTTTTCATTTTTAATTGATATGCTGTTTACTTGCAGTACTCAATTTTTTGTACTGTTTTATGGGTCCTTGTGTACGCATCAAATTAATTTTTGGTTCCTACACTAATTACCGTAAAGAAAGAAATAAAACATACGTTATATTTATCCTTATAAAGAATTGTTATTTCAATGCTTCTTATATTTAACCGTTTAAATTTTGATAATCCCGTCATTCGTAGTAATGTTTGACTATAACCACTTGTTTATCAATTAATAATTTTGGTGATAACACTTGTGCAAATAATTACTGTTTAATGTTTCCGTACATTGAGTCGTCGGGTAGATGTGGGGACAATTAAAAAATAAATTAAATATTTATCTGTTAAAGTTATTAACCCATATATTTAAACGTTAAATTGTTGGGAGAGCATTTTTTTGGGTTAGGTTATTTAGTTTTCGCGTCCAACACACTAGTGATGTCATTGCCAATAGTACTCTCTTTCACACGGCGGAAGTGAAAAACATATTGCAGCGCTTTATTTTGTGTTGTTTCCTAATACTATATTGAATTTTATCTATTAAATTTTAATTTAAGAATACAATTTTTTTTAAAATAAAATACTAATTGAATCCTATAAAATATATTTTATTTTAGTAATAGTGTAATTAACACGTGTTGTGCAGTAAGCACGAATGTAGTCCACGTGGAAGCTGTTCAGTATTAACCACAAGGCCTTGGCATGGCTCGTTTGATATTATGACGTCATCTATCTTATTTCTCCACTCCCCTTCGTCTATCCCTTCCACTTCACCGCGCTATTACTGACTGCCATGTTCTCTCACATGTGGTAGGGCACATTATTTCACTGAAATGTTAACAACTGATAACTCCCTTTCGTAACGTGTGTCTTGTAGTACCGCATTTCAGTGTCATATGTTAACCATGAATTTGTTAATTTAATATTTTTATGTCCGTTATATTCCATAGAAATTCTGGTTCTGACGTACAACATTGTTGTAGATATTTTTGGTATTTATGTCACTATCTTTTTAATATTTTAAAACTCCATTGTTAATCTTTTTAAGTGGTACAGCACAACACAATAAAACTCTCCGCCGCTTCTTTCATTTATTCTTCTTTATCCATTCAAAATTTTTTCTTACTATGCTTACATGTATTTGAGATTTATTGAACTAGTGTTTATCTTCACTTGTGTTCCTTGAATTAAAAGTTTAAATCGAACAAATGAAGACGGGAATTGTTAATTTGCAAGTCCTTGAAAATAATTTAAGATAGTTTTTATGTGGTATAATTTTTACCATTGATCTACGGATGTTATTAAATTGTTCTTCTTGTTGCATATTTATGTGAAATTCCTTTATTTTACATCTTTAAATATTGATAACAGGATAAAATGTAGTCCTAAGTTGGTTATATTTAATTTTGACTTGTCACTAATAGTTTTTTCTATTCGAACTATTATGAACTCTTGGTCCTAGTTTGCTGACCACTGCCTTACAGCGGTTGGTTGTCTAGTCTGCCCCTTTAAACTACGGATTTTATTTAGACATACTATGGATAAAATAATTTTTTACGGAAATTGGAGTTTTTGTTGTAAGTTATATCGTAAAATGAATCGAGTAATTGTAAAGATATGTATAGTCCGTTTTTTGCTAGTTGAGTCTTGTTTTAAACAAACTGCGTATGTGTTAGTCCCTGTAAATACACAACACACAAACACGTGTGGCCTTAGGTGAACTCTCTGCTATCTAACCGGTGATCTAAAAAAACACCTACACATAACATTTTATCAATTCAATCGTCAGTGGTATAATATAATAGGCCTAATAATAAAATTATAATGGTTTTGTCATTTTTATACACAAATTATTTTCATTACACATGTATTAGTTATTTATACATGTTTTGTTTTTCACATTTATTAGTTATTTATAGATTGGTGTAATCAAAACAAAATAAATCTTGTATACGAGTCAGCCACATTTTGGAATACGTGGTGTGATGTCTTCATGATTTAGTGTGCGATTTGATGTAAAATTCTATTTATTCGTATCAATTTTCGTATTTTTTCTTAGTTTTTGGGTGTTAGTACGTGGTTGTGCGACAACACATGTATAGACGATGGCGGACGAACCTTCTTCTTCCGGAAGGCATATAAAAACAAAAATGGGAAACCTTTACGAAGCGGAGAAAAGACAATTGCAATTCAATTAGTGTTTTCAATAAGTTTTCAATAAATATCGTAACCTAGAAATTAAAGAGATAGAATCACTGACTGCTGAATTTACCGATGTATCTTGTTCAAGTGTTCACTGAGTACGAAAAGAATTTAAACAATGATGTTGTAAAAACCTCAGTTAAAAAAGAAAACGTAAAACGCTTTAGACAACTTTTATATCAACAAAAATGCTTTAAGACTTATTATTTATCAATTTTACTGTAGAATGATTTACCTACTTTAAATTTAAAGATTTTGTCGGTTGTCACTAATGATCCTGATTTACCCAACATTAGTCGGTCCACTCTTCATGAACTAATTTTATCTATGGGGTTTAAATTCAATAGTAGGTTCAATAGTTTTTCGTGTACGCAAAACTTTTTTGTACACTCTGTTCTGTTTTTTCCACTCGCCCGGTGGGTTTACTCTAGGACTCTACTAAGAAAAAACGTACTATAATATTTTATGAATTTATTAATTTATATTTGATTACCTTGTTAACCGGAAGTCTCAAAATATTATTTCCTTGATTAAATATAACATGTAATGACGCGTATAATAATGTAATATTTTTAAAGGGACATTTGTAAAATCGATCATATACACAAATGACAGACGAGAAAACACTTGTCATATTCATCCGTTCGACTATCTTTAGCCAAGATACATTAGTTGTAATAAAGTAATTGGTTATCAATTACGTAATTGAAATTGAATGGCCGTGACTAATAGGGATACTATATTGTACTAACGTCTACACTGTGTATGCGCCGCCGCTACATGCATTACTTTATACGTTACGTACCGCCCTACATGTTAATATTGTTGTATACGACCACCATTCTTTATCCCACAGTTTGTTGGTAGCTTGCATGTCGACGTATAGCATTATATATTATCGCAGCATAATATAACACATCTGTTATTATCGTACATGGTATGCTATGCTAAGCTATGCTGGCTTGCTTTTTCAATGCACATAACAGTACAACGTATACATCGGTATGCACGAATGAGTTTTTTTTTTAGTTTGTGTAATCGTAGTTTCTTTACTCTTTTTATTATTAAATTACCAAAAAATTTATTCATTTACATAACAAATTTCTGGATATTTTCTAACAAAAAATTTCGTTTATACACTACCGTAATTTATCGAGCAGTGTGTAGCGTTCTGTATACTCAGAGGATCGTCTACTGGATGAATAATGTAAATCGGTAGTGTTCTCATAATTGAACATTATTAATGTATAGTTTCTAGCTAATTTATGTGTAATTTTGTTTATAAACAAAATTAAATTAGGCAATAAATACAGTACCCTAGATAATAGTTCTTTAGTATACTGTGGACAATTCGAACTGGCACAACTCTTGCTCTACGTGTACACACAGTTCCGCATTAAGTATACCCATAACCTATTCTTTCATCAAGGTCTACAAATTTTAATGTACGCAAATGCCTACAACCTTATTTCGAAGTACATACAAACATACCAATAATTGTTTCATTTTAAAATATGTATTTAATTTGTCCCAGTAAAAATTTAAATTAGCCTTAAAATTACAAGAACTAAACTGCAAAAACTCAAACTATACTCTACAGACGCACGCAACTAACTAAACAAATTCATCTGAATATATAAATAACAGAAAATCATATATATGAAAACAAATTAGTCATATCATTATATCCGAAGATTATTAATAACAATAGTGAAAACAAAGCGTAGTGACCGTACGTAAGTCGCACATTACTGTAGCGATTGTATACTTTTGTGACTGTACCGTCGTTGCATGGCGAGGGGTGAAGAGTGGAGTAGACAAACACCGAAGCTGCTTGTGCTAATTCCAATTGTTTAAGGTATAGTCGGATAAGTTGTTAAAAAAGTATACTCGAAAATCGTTATTTGGAATGAACCAGCCTACATTGGTAGTTTTTATAATCAAATATTAATGCATAAATTTTAAGTTTATAGCTGATTTATGTTTAATTACTCCTACAAAACAAGTTTAAATTAGCTAATAAATATAAGAGACTAAATAATATATTTTAAGTTGTCGTCGAATAATTAGTTTAAAGAAGCCTTTTTCTCATAAGTTTTTTGGCAGCAGCCTATTACGTAATACCTCTTTGGAATTGGTTCTTGTAACGTTTTATCAGTTTTCCCT
This sequence comes from Catonia carolina, assembly GCA_035578175.1. Lineage (NCBI taxonomy): Eukaryota > Metazoa > Arthropoda > Insecta > Hemiptera > Achilidae > Catonia > Catonia carolina. The sequence continues at coordinate 23,079,845 of JAQMRL010000002.1, read as the reverse complement.
ACTTGTAAGATTTTTATTCTCCTACCAGACTGGAAATTATCGTTACATTTATGGGCTGAGTGGTTGTCCCAATCCCAAACAGCGATTCCTAATGGCTGGTAGGACGTTCCTGTGCATATTGGAAAATGATAGGCTTGAATAAAAGTGGAAATGCATGCAATAAATAAACATCCATGGATAAAGTAGGGTGAATAGGAAGAGATGAACAACAGTATTAGTGGTGGAGGAAGAAGAAGTTCCCATCAACGTAGAAAGCGGAAGAATCTAGGAGATAGGTCTCCAAAGAAAATTCAGAGAAATTTCAGATGCGTTAAATTGGTAGCTCCATCATTGGTTGTGCTTGGGACAGTAGCCCTTTCAGGGAATTTAAAATCACTTTATATCACCCAAAAGATAAATTTATCGGAGTCGATTTGTCTGATAGAATATTGAAGAAATCAATGGCATAACGGTAAAAACATTGAACCCTCACCACGTATGGCTACTACCTAATTACCGACTCCATGAAGAACAAAATCAGAACACCGGAAGGACGAAAGAAAGGATGAATTTTATGTGGTCTAAAATGGGCTTAAACGAGGAATAAAGCTAAGCAATTAATTTTGCTTTTTAATAGCAATAATAAAATCCGATTCGGTTATGTTAATAACTATTAATATTTTATTTTTTAATTAATCTCGATTATCGCTTCCAGTTAAATCATTATTTTTCTTTAGGAGGAACAGTTTAGTAGGACAGTCAGATAACTGACTTTGTAATAATTTACGCTCTACTGGAGTTCTATATTGTCTGGATGTTGTTTGGCTGTGAATTTGAAACTTAAGTTAATAGTTATTATCTTTCTATAAACCATGCGATGTGTTAAATCTGTTCAAATAGTATTACAATGCTCTAGCTGAGGCTAAATTGGTATAGGTGTATTATCTGATAAAATGTATTTTGATTGTAAGGACTCATTAGTTGTTCATATTAAAATCATTGTTCTGTTAGTTAACAATTTGGTCAAATTGTTTTTGAAACATTTTTAGTGTAACAAAATATAATTAATTACGTTTTATTTTTAGATCCGACGTGGAACGTAAAATAATAATTTTTGATTTATTATAGGAGTAAAGATGCCCATAACAGACAGGTGGAGTGTCATATTATTTACACTCAATCTGTTTATTGCAGGGCTAAAATAAATAGTTCTGTTTCCTATCACATGGTCAGTCAATTAAATGGCTGAATCATTTAAGAACAGAAGATGCAGAGGTGTAAAAGACACTAATCAAGAGTTATCTCCTCTGAAAGAAAGTAATGAATTTCATTATACAGCCAGACCTTGTGGTGAATGAAGTGAAGGTGTCATTTGCAGAGTGGAAAATATGTGCTTTTCAGAGGGCCCGGCATGCTGATAAGCTTACTATTCCATTCAGTGAGGAAGGCAATGGTAAACCACCTCACTCCTCATTTTACTTAGTAAAACCTCTAGAGGTTCAAACCAGCCTTTCGGCTGATGACCTAAACAACAACAACAACAGGAGTAAAGAAGCTTTGTGTTTTATTGGATTTGAAATCATTTGAACGAAGTTCCGTAAAATTTGTTTTGTTAAAAGTGTGAAATGGTTACATTTATTTGCGCAAGATTTATTTTCTCGTACTTTGGGTTATATAATAATTACCTATTTCTTTGGGTTAATAGTTTAAACTAAATACGTAGAGTAATATCCTTCCATTTATCTTGTATTGACACGTGCGATGGATTAGTTTAATTTGATGCGGTTTTGATTAAATACTCAAGTGTATTATATCATCAAAAGGGGTTGAATTCGCCTGCTGCGTATATACAGTATTAAGTTACGGAGGTTTGATGAAATAACAGTTTACTGCACCCAATATTGCACAGTTCTATAAATAGTCGACAAATAAATTGTGTTTCTTCGGATTTTATTTAGGATCCTTGAATAAATATTCCGTATAAAATCGGTTTTTTATAAAAATAACTTGCTTCTTGAACAATTGATCGCTTCCCCTATATTATTAAATCAGTTGATTAAATTTGGAAGTTGGTAACAGTCTGGACTTTTAACTACATTTAGAAATCCTTTAATTTTATTATAAGTCCGTGAAAGTTAATTGAAATTTAAATTATCTATCATAAATTATTGCATTATTTTTACATCAAGGAAATTTTTGATGACAAGAAACAGAATTGCAATTTCAGTTAATTTTTTATAATTTAGTGGTTCTATATTAATTAATATACTTAGACGAAAAAATATTTATTTCCTGTGAAATGTATTGATTATGACCTTTCCGAATTATCTGTTTACACAGAAGTTCAAAAAGATATTTTTGGTTTATAGTTCTTTAAGTGGCGTCAAATAAATTGTTTATTTACTTTGTCAAATTCACACATGCTTGAGAGCTCATTTGTTGAATTAATGAGGTATTTTGTTCATATGATGTACGATATAGTTCGACAAGTAAATGTTAAGTATTCGGGACAGTTAGCGGAGTTAAGTGTGGATACAGAACCCTGGATAGGTTCCAGGGTAAGAAGGCATGCATGACTACTTTTTCATTTGAAATTGAAACGCGCGCGCTTGTTAGTTATCAATAATATTTTAATAACGAATTAACTTTTTATAATTTAAAATAAAAAATTGTGTCATGAATTAAATTAAATTTTAATATTATGTACCTAATCAGAAAATTGCATTTAAATCATATTAACTTCATAAGTCATTTAATGATTGTAGCGTATGCTGCAGTAAACGTTTAGGATAAATGTGATTTTGATTTTTAATTTTGAAACTTTTTTTATCATAAATTTTTAAGATAATTTTGCGGGGTATTGCTGAAAGAACAGTGGTACAGTACAATTGCAATTATTTTTACCAAATTCAGGGAATATCAGCACGGTGGCGGCAGCTACTAGAGACACTTGATCAACCTGTATGATTGGACCCTGCTTCACTTATCGCTGTGTAGGAGAGGGGGCGTTGAGGATGCGTGCGCATGTTAGGAGCGGTACTGTCGTCCGGTGACGCGAACAACCACTGTCATGGCGGCACGTGGTTCTGAGCGCTGTTATCACCAGCTGCTGTAGATTGCAACGGTATTCCTCTGTAATCGTACACACCGTGGATTTTTTCCGCAATTCTCACGGGTTTTTACTTTTTTTAAATTATTATAGTTTCGGTTAACGCGAGTGTTTTAAATTTTGTGTGATTTGTGGTGTAATAGTAGTCGTGCGAGTGATATTCGCGGACGCCCTACCCACCCCGATGATATCGATTAGAAGACCTCTTAAAGCAAGCCACCAGACTGCATGCACTACCTAGGACTTCTCTTACCAGTGAATAAATATTCTTGTCATATGTTTATTTTTTAATACTTTTATAATTTTTAAATAAATCTACATAAAAATATAAATGTTTGAACCAGACTATCCGTTCATATCGGTTACCATTGTATGTAATTAAGTCTGCTACAGAACATTACTGCAGCGGTGACGTAACAATTGTAACAGAATTAGGTCAATACCAATAAGGTCTGGAACGTGTAAAAAAGTTAGTCTAATTTTTCACATTTAGCCCGAACTATTAAGTAATTAATTTTACCGTAGTGAAAATTCTTGTTCGGTATTATAAGATAAATTAAATTGTATATTCTTATTAAAATATTGCCTCTAAATCCCCATTTATTGATTAATTTCCCCCTGAATTAAATAATAATACTTTTACATTACAAAATGATATATTATAACTCAAATTCGAGTTGGTTTTCGAAACTGTCATCCTGTATTTTAAATTTAATGATCCATTTTAAGTCATAAAATATTTTAATGTTTAATAATATTATTAAATTAGGAACATTGTGTTTTTAAAAAAAAAAAAAACAATAACTTAAATAAAATAAATAAATAAAAACGCATTGTACCTTCAGAAATTCGTTGTAATTAGTTGCATTACCTTGAAAAATATTGTGCTTATTTTCTTTACACATTACCGTGTAATAATACAGTAGAAATTTTTTTAAAGGTTATCATTTTTTGTATTTACTATTTATGTTTTCTTAACAAACAATTTGTCAGTTGACCTATTTATTTTTCTTTTAATTATCGATGGACGTGTAATTTGACAGAATTGTTTATAAATTGTGTAATATTAGTAATTTCTGATAATTTTTAGGTTCAATTAATTATTTATATTTTGTATTGTATACGGTGCTATAGAAGTATTTTTATTTTATTTCGGTAGTTATTCTATGTGGCCTATTATTAGTTATGAATCAAACCTTTCTTTATATCTCAGCATGAATAATGTATGGTAATTTCTCTTTATATGTATGGTTTTACCAATGCCTTTATGATTAATATTATGTAAACTTAATGCAAACGGTGATTCGTAATCACGAGCTGTGTTATACAGATGCTATGTCATATTAATCTGTTCTGTATAATACTGTACCTATTTAGTAGTATAGATGACGTGTCGTTAAGTTTCTTCCGCTCTTCAATATACTATTATTACATTTCGTTGATCACCATAACCCCTTTTTTTAATGGTTTTTCCATTTTTAAATGTATGACTAATAAATATGAGTAAAAATGTTTTATTTTTTATTGTTCTGGCCGTATTTTATTTTATTACAATACAACAAGTTATCTAATATGTATTTAAATTTAATATACTTTTTAAAATTTGTTTCATATTTGTTTGGGATTAATTGAAATATGTTGTTTTGAAATTAAAGGTCATATCTTTTAGTAGTTTAGAAAGTCTTACAATGCGATGATTTATATGAAAGCCTATAAGGAAAACTTGGGATAAAAAGTTCATATATCGTTCGTTTATTTGGTATGCTTTGTCACGTAATTGTATGTACCCTTTAGTAATAGTATTGATATTTTATGATTTAAAATGGATCACGTGGTGTATCTACGACCTTCTGTTAAAGTTTTACTTTTATTTTTTTTGATCGTACAATAAAAACGTATTAAAAGGCTTCAAAAATTAAAATCGATGTGTATCGTAATTCATGTTAAATAAGATGTCTTGGATAATTAGATAAAAATAATCTAAAATTAATTTTCAGTTCATTTTTTATTACTTCAGTATAAAATTATATCAGTTGTTTTATTAAATTTCCTGGGAAATCTGTCAAAAATGAATGGACCCACATTCACCATTTGGGTGTGTTTCTCTCTCCTTTGACCCAAATCTATTCACGCCATGTTAACCTAAATACCGTGATCTCGTATCCGGTGGGTATACAAAAAATAAAAAATCAATCGCGTCTGAAATTTAATTATCTCTCTTTTTGTAGCGTAGTAAGTGTATTATGGGTTTGTAGTAGAACATAGGGGAGTTTTTGATTTTTGAAAGCTTTTCAGTTTTAATCAAAGTATTGCATGTGTTTCTTGAGTTTTCTTGCTGAAGTTCGTAGCTTGGAACTTGAGGTTCATTTCCTATGTCATTCCATTTCTTCCTTAAGTTTTTCATCCTTATGTTTTTCAATTTTTTTAAAATTTATTTCTATCGTCTATCACGTATTTATCTTGTGTTAAGTATTTAACTAAACAACGAAATTGTTAAGGTATTCTTCGAGCTGTTAAAATATTTGTTAAGCTAGTCTCTTAACTCATCTTTACCAGATGCCTAGAAAACTCCAGTAATGTTTTATATATCTTTCGGTATGTTTTGTTAATTAATTTTTAATTTAAGCGATTCCTTGCCCAAATTCTTTTTTTTTTAATTTTTGAACCCGTTATTCTTCTCGTGTTTTTAATGATTTATGTTAAATATTTCTGTGGTTTTCTTTTGCATACAGATAATTATTATTGCTTACAGATAATACTACTATTTTTTAGTTATATTTTATCCCTTAAGTGTGTGCGTTGTAATCTGTTTAATTTAGAACAATAAGCAACCCCACAACCCAATGAGATGAGGGAGTATGACGTAAATGAGGTGTAGTGTTGTACTGACCCAGGCCAATCAATCCTGAAAACGTATGGCTAATTTAACCCCAACCATCAAAGTACACCGGTAACCACTGTCTAAGTGTTGAAATCCGTATAAAAGTTTACTACCTTTACTAGGATTTGAACCAGGAACCTTCGTCTCCGAAAATCAGCTGTTTAACAGCTGACTCGCGTCGACGACTTTACCTCTAGACCAACCCCAGTGGTTGTTTTTTATAATGACTGATTTTTTTTATCCGATTAAAATATATAAAATATATAAAATATTTACGTATGTACTCAGCGTTATCTTTCTGTATTTGATTTTTCTGTAACAATATATTTGGTCGACCCGTTGGCGTAGTGGTTAGCGCAACTGGCTTCTACGCTGGGGTTTCGGGTTAGATTATCGGTCAGGTCGCATTTTTTTCACCACTCGTCTTCTATCATTATTCTCACCGTCTGTGTTAACAGTAATTGCAAAACAGGTTGTAAATTAAAAGAAAACATGTATAAATAATTTTGGTTTTTTATTTAAGTCTTCTGAAATCTGCTTTTAAAAATATTTGAATACATTAAAAAACAATTATTTATTTCATGATCATTTTTAAATACTATTAGTTGACCATGGGTTTTGATAACGGTTTCATAACCGCATCTACTCAAACTAAACAAGATATGATCAAGTACTGACATAAAATTTGTTGGCGACAAACCGGCGCGGCGGTTGCATGCGATTTATTTAATAAAAAGTAAAATTATTGCGGTATTGTGTGTGTTATATAAAGTAGACTCCAAGTCCAAGACCCACCCTGATCGTTGGAATAATCTAAGCTAACCTTTCAAGGCTGTCTACTATTAAATGGATTGTAATATCTTAATACATAATACTCTGCTAAAATTTATGTTGATCTTGGCTCTTTATACATGTATTTGAACGGATTTTTTGTTTATATAATTCCATGTATTTTTATGTAATTTATATGGATACAGTATTATTTCTGTGTTGCTTAGGAATTCATGTATTTTAGTTTAAAGTACACACAACGTTCAGGTGTATACATTGATAATTATCCTGATTTATTTTTTCAAAAAATTGTTTTATTTAAAGCAGAATCAGAATTTGTAGATTTTTTGCAAGTTAACAATAATTATCTTTAATTATTTGAATTAAAATTGTTATTTTCCTTAATTTCTGATGTATATAATATTCTTAGATCATTTTTTATAGCCTTTTCGGCCCTTTCTTTGTATATGTACTTTTGAATACTGAGCCATTTTTATGGAGGCTTTAGCTATTCACAACATTCTACGTTTAACACCGTGTTTGATTTGTTCACCAACACTCCCATTGACACATGTTCGCTTGCTCGTACACAAAGATAGGTTTTCAGAATTAACTCATAACTGTAGTGGTACAATAAATGTCACTGTAAAAATCTATCGTAATTATTAGTTTCTGACATAAGAAATGCGCATACTGGACCAAAATTTATTAATGACGTATTCGTTGTTTAGGTTATCAGCCGAAAAGCTGGTTTGAACCTCTAGAGGCTTTACTAAGTAAAACGAGAAGCGGAGGTGGTTTACAATTGCCTCCCGTACTGAATTATTGAATGGGAAAGTATGGTTATCAGCATGTCCGGCCCTCAGAAAAACATTTACTTTCCACCTTGCAAATGACACATTCACTTCTTTCACCACAGGGTCTGACTGTATAATGAAATTCATTACTCTCAGAAAAGATAATTCTGACAAGTGTCTTTTACATGTACCCTTTTCTGTTCTTATACCTAATGCTTCAGTCATATAATTGGCTGACATGTGACAAGAAACAGAACTTATTTTAACCCTGGAACTAGTTGATTGAGTGCAAATAGTTTAACACTCCACCTGTTTGGTATGGGCAAAAATGAAGTGTATACGTTAAATAAAACAAATATCTCATCAGAAATTTATTTGTATTGTCTCCCAACTGAAAAATGTGGGATGGAAACCAAATTAGTAAAATAAAATATTGATAAGTAATCTTCCGGTGTCCGTGTGTTTGTAACATAACGACGTGAGAGAATTTTGGTATCAATTTTAATATAATTATATTAGTACATGGTTTACACACTTTTTTTATCAGTTTTAACATTTTTGGAGCTTTTCGGTTTGAGCCTTTGCTACTATAGTTTTAATTTTCCTTCTGTTACGTGTAAATAATGTCACATTTTGTATTGAAATAATAAATCAATAAATATATTTTTAAAAAAACACAAGGTTTTATGTTAGGACCATATTCAGAATTGACGTTTTTGTTGTTTTACAATTAATTTAGAAATTTAAATTTCTGTTTTATAATAATAAATAAATGTTGGAATGTACGTTATAAATTTTAAAACGTTAAAATGTTAAACGAATGTTAATGTAATATACAATGTGATAGAAATATCGGTTAACTGTGTAAAGTAGGTATTAATAACGAATGAATTAAACAATCCGAGGAATTTGGTCAGTTACGACACGAAAGTTTATGACTGATAAGGTAGACACCAACGACATACGCCTTCATTTTATGGGTTGGGCAGTCACGTTGTACAAAAATGTATAACTGTAGAACAAACCGTAGGATATTTTATGATCTTGTTAGGTGTTTTATTGTATTCTTTCCTACCCACTGCAATTTACCTTGCCGAAAATTTATTATATGACGATGGTAAAAGTTTGGTAGTTAGTATTTTTTTTTTTTTAATTTTCTTTCAACTGAAATTTTAAAGTTAAAACTGTTTTTAATAAACGTTTTTGCACTCTGAAATATAATAGTTTTGTCAAATGGTTCACTTGTATTGATACAAATTGTTTCTATCAATATTTTGCCGTTCAAAAACGTGTTCTTAAGTTCGTTGCTGTTTTTAAAGAAATTTAATTTGCCTTGTTTTTTTTTAAATCCCGAATTTGTGTACATTGCAATCTGGTCAATTTAAAACAATAAGCAACCAACCACATGACCCAGTTAGATGAGGGTGATGTATATGACGTGTAAATTAGATGTAGTATTGTACAGATTAAGGCCGACCATTCCTGAGAGAGTTTAGTTAATTGAACCCTAACCATCTAAGTATACCGGTTACCACTGTCTAGTATTCGAATTCATATAAAAGTAACTTTACTAGGATTTGAACTAGAAACCTTCATCTCAGAAAATCAGGAGTTTAAAAACAGACGTGCCTTGCTTTTAAAAATAATTTTTTAACAGATTCCAACTCAACCAATTTTTAAACATCTTTTAACAGTTAAATTAATGAAAGTGGCTGAACAGCTTACGAAAAAGAAACTAGATAAAATATTAAAGTATAACCGAACATCCAATAAATTAATTATATAACTGGATTTTTTAAACTATTTAAAAGTAATTAGACAATTACTGTAATAGAAATTGCTAATTAAGTTGAAGACTCATTTACTTTGAGATAATTTTACTAAACGTACTTCGTTCACTAGTAAAGCCATAATTTTATCTTTTTCATTACTTTTTTGTTGTATAACAATAGTCAAGCTTTTATATAATTTTCAGCTTCAATAATATTAATTCAGTTCTTCTAAAATTACGATTGTGTTGTTGTTTAGGTCAACAGCCGGAAGGCTGGTTTAAACCTCTATAAATGCTTTACTAAGTAAAACGAGAGTCTGGTGGTTTACCATTACCTTCCTTGCTGAGTGGAAAAGTATGCTTGTCAGCGTACCAGCCGCTCTGAAAAGCATTTAGGGTCTTTTCTGTTCCCCCCTAATTTTTTTCACATTTTAAAAATATTTCGTATGTAGGTATTTTAATAGTATTTTTAACGATAAACATAGGAAAAGTATTTAAAACATTATATATCAATATTTTTCCAGTTAACGTTTAACATTTTTCGTTTTCAAGTTAACCTTAACGTATTTGTAGAAATCTTTAAATTATTTGTAATTATGTTAAATTAAATTATTTAATGATGTCATATACTCAGTGAGTTTATGTTTCGTTATTACATACAGTAACAGTATTGAGAAAAAAGAATGTATTTAATCTACCTATATTTTAAACTTAACTTGAAGAATATTGGTGTAGTAGGTTTTAAAATATTTTCCCGTTTTATCATTAAAAATACTGTAAAGTTGCATACGAAATATTAAAAAAAATGTGGAAAATTATGCTGTGGGGGGGATAACAGAAAAGACTCTGCATCTATTTTCCAACGTGCAAATGATACCTTCACTTCATTCACCACAGGGTCTGGCTGTATATTGAAATTCATTACTCTTAGGAGATAATTGTGACTAGTATCGTTTACACTTCACCTTTTCTGTACTTAAATGCTTCAGTTACGTAATTGGCTGCCAATGTGATAAGAAACAACTATTTTTTATAACCCTGGAACTAATAACAAGTTAAGTGTTAATAATTTAACACTCCACGTGCCTGTGTTATGGGCCAATAACCATTGTATGTTATTATAATTATTTTATTTTTTAAACTTTGTTATAATTTATCGTGTAAATTAAATCAGGATGTATGTTTTACAACATTTTAATAATAAATTTCTTGACGTGGGATTTAAATGTTTTACTCGTAGTTGTTTTAACTTGTTTGCGGTGTTTTGATATATATATGATTATTTTTAAAACGGTTACCGTATTGACCTATTTGAAACGCATATTTAAAAGAAGAACAAAGGATTGGCATTTAAGTAGTGTTTGTAGTAAGTACGCTGTAAATTATAACAGGTGGCAATAGGGCTTTGTAGTCTGATACAAAGAAACGGTTTATCGTATTGTGTAATTTACATATAGCTAGGCCTTAATTATATTATTGTCTGGTTAATTTTTTTTATTGTTATTAATATCATATCAGATGGTTTTGTCGTGTTATTTATTTTTTGTCATCAGTCTCTCGACTGGTTTGATGCAGTTCTCCATGCTGTTCTATCTTGCGCAAGTCGTTTCATATTTACATACCTGTAGCACCCTACATTTTTTGTAATTTGCTTTCCAAATTCTAATCTTTGCCTCCCCCTACAATTTACTCACTCAATATTACCCTCCATTATTGGTAGCCCAATACCTGGATGTCTTACGATATGCCCCACTAGCCTATCTCTTCTTCTGGTAAGATGCTTCCATATACTTCTTTTTTCATCCAGTCACCTAAGAACCTCTAAATTACTTATTTTGTCAACCCACCTAATCTTTAACATTTTCCTATAAAACCACATTTCAAAAGCTTTTATCTTTTTCTTTTCTACAGCCCCCATCACCCACGTTTCACTCCCGTATAATGCTACACTCCAAACATAATGTTTCAAGAAATTTTTCCTAATCTGTAAATCAATGTTTGTAGTTAGCTGTTTTTTTATTTCAAAGGCTTTTCTAGTTTGAGCAATTCTACTTTTGATACCATTTGTGCTTCTACCATACTTTGTTATTTTACTCTCTAAATAGCAGAATTCCCCAACTTCCTGTAAGTTCTCGTTGCCTACTTTTACATTTCTTATTTTTTATTTATAAACGTGTGTAATTTTTATATTTTGGAGTAGTACTAAGATTATAAAGTTTATAATATTTTTCGTTTTTGAAAGGTCTATTGAGAACAGTTTTTTTTTTTTTTGGTTCGGCTTCGAAACTTAATAATGTTTTTTCTTAGCTAAAAAGTTTTTTCATGGCTAAAAAGTAAATTAAAAAAAAATTATATTACGTATAAATGCATTCGTATAGTAATATTGTTTAAGAGCATGTCTTAGTAATGATTGTATGGGATATGTTATCCCCAATCTCTAAACGAGTAGATGGTTTTAATTCCTTATCATAAATATTGTAATACATTTATCTATGGTTGCTACTGATTGTGTTTAGTTTACCTAGTGAAAGATATTACGTGTTTTCCATATATATGTTAATCACTTTGAATGTTTGTACGATTTTATGTAGGTAGTGAATTTAAAATTTAAAAAAAAATGTATAACCCTAATCAGTGGCGCAGTGACGCGCTAACCGACCAAAGTGGAAGATCCCGGGTTCGATTCCCGACTAGGGTCTGAAAATTTTAACCAGTTGAAACTTGCAGTGGTCGTTAATGACCAAGCTTTTGATGCGACTTAAAAATGACCAGAAAAATCATTGCGTAGATTCGTTTTCGTGTAGTAATGTTTTTAATATATACACTAAATGATTCATTGAATTGTAAACGTTTTTCATAATTTCATTTTATCTAACTATATCCAAGACATCGTCCATTAAAACTAGCTTTAATACTAGTAGAGGTAGTGCATCAGTTTGTGCGATTGATTCTGTAATATTGTTTTGGTAGCTGATACGCGAGTTCGGCAAGAACAGTGGTGAGAAGCCGGCGATGAGGTTAAGATCAAAGTTGAACTTATAAAATATTTTTTGGGGGTGTGAAGGAAGGTAGGAAGGAAGGGTGGTAGTAAACACACGTGAGCGCTTATCGCTTTTCGTGATGGTTTCTAGGCTAAGTTATTGCAGCACTACCAAGGAGCCGGCGACTGTGCATTGTTACCCGCAGCTGAGGGGCATAGGCATAAGTAAGTGTCTTCATTTTGTTTATATAATTTGTTCATATTGTGTTAATATTAAAAAAAAAAATATGATTCCTTATATTTAATGTTTTAAAAGGGTGAAACTATGTTAGTTTAAATTTATAATTTAATAAGGTAATTTTACTATTTTAAGCTCATTCTTATCTGGTGGTGTGATTTATGTAATTGACACGGTTTCCTTACTATCTTAAAATTATAAGCATTTGTTTAAAAAAAAAATTCGGAGTGAAGGAAAACTCATAAATTTAAAAAACCTTAACTTGTCAAAGTAATGTTTATAACTTTCTATTCCCTCTGGTTCCGTATTTTTTTTTATCATCTGATTTTGCTTGTTGAAGGAATTTTGAGAATATTTTGTCGATTTTTTTTTACAAATTTTTCTATATTCCATTATACATTTTACTAATGTACTGTATGTTGTGCTTGTAAAATCGGTCCTATCAGCAAACGTTCAGTCTAAATATTAAATTCGAATGCGGATAATATTATGATTTATTTTTAATATTAGTTATACGTATTGGTTAGTTATGCATAGAGCGTATTAGTAAAAAGTTATATATTTTCTATATTGGCCAAAGATTCATAGTTCGATTCTCGGTCAGTTCTGGCGATTTTTTTATCCCTCCCAATTTTCAGCATCGCATTTAATGTGCAACATAGTCTTGACATAAAAAAACAAACCTTCATTCGTCATTTTTGAAATTTGTGTTTTTACTGAGAAATAAAAAAAATGCAAATGAAATAACTCGAGCGTTTATTTTTTTAATTTGAACTGTTCAATAAATTAATAATGATCACAATCCAAAACTGGTAGTTTTGTTTTCCTTTAGATATTTCATGAAATTGTAATAAAGTGTTTTATGTATTTTTAAATTTATTCTCTTGACAGTGTATCTCGATTTTTTTGTATATTGGATAAGTTCAGTGTGAGCACTTATTTCCTTATTGGTTTTTTTAGTTAATTAAATTTTTTAAAAGTTTTGCGGTAGTCATTAGATAGCGGTATCAGCAACACTAGTGGGATTATTATTACTGATATGTATTTGTACATTTTCTTATAATATCAAAAGTTTATTTAGGCTACTTGTACTTCGTTATATTTAACGTGTACGTGTGTTTAGAAACGATAGGTATAGTATATTGTTATATCCAGAGTAGGTCTGTCCGGTATAATAATGTATATTGGTTTTTATCCAGTCTGCGGTGTTAGTTTTTTTCTTCCGGCAAGACCTTACTGCTTGCAAAATACTAACAGACCGTTAACCATAATGTGCGGGATTTAGTTTTTCAAGAAATTTAGAGAAGTTTATATTCATAATTATTTTAATAAGACATCTGCAGTTGTACTGAATTTGAAACATGCTATCCAGAAAAATCATATAGGATGTCTATTTCGTATCACTTTTATGGTAGTAACTTATGTATTTATTTTACGGGGCGATTTGATCGATTGATTTTCGTTTTTAGTAGCTTTAATTTAAAAATATTTACAGTTTGTTAAATTTTTGTATTTGTTATGCGCCAGATTTCTGAAACGAGAAATATTGCCAGTATTTAAACTACTAAATATTTAATAAATAAATAAAACCTACAAATTTGTTGGTTCAGTGGTAGTATTGTGTTAAGGCTACATAATCCTCGGGTTCGATTCCTAGGTGACATTAACAAGTAACCAATTTTTTTAGGGATTTTTTAAAATGTAGTAAATGTTTAGTGGTTGTGATTGCCTTAACTGTAAATCTCTCCGGAAACGGACAATCGACTTATTTTTTTCACGGTAAATTTTTTGTTAATCTTGTGTATTATTTTCTAACTTAGGCATGGGTTTATTGGTTGGCTATAGATGATCGATTTTCTGCTGTGCAATTTTTTAAAGGTACAATCACTGTAATATTAGTATAAAAAACTCACGATTTTTAACGTTTACTTACAACTTTGATACGTTGTTAATGATGACAACGTAATTAAAATGCTACATAATAATTTTTTGGCCGCCTTGCGTAGCGTAATATTAGCGCGCTAGCCTACAACGCGGAGATCCCGAGTTCGATTGCCGGCCAGGGTCTGAAAATTTTAACACGTTAAAACCCACCGTTACAGTTCCAAAACCCACAGTAGTCGCTAATGACCAAGCTGTCGATGCGACTTAAAATTAAAAAAAAAATTATTTTTCACGAACAATTTTTTTGTATGTGATAATTGCTTATCTTTAGACACTACCGAGTCTTAATTAGTAAAAAAAACATTTTCAATGATTGTAATTTGTCAAAGATATTGAATTACTACTTTCATGAGTGTTGTACAATATAAAATAATGCGGTCCTTCTCGAACCTTTGTATGGTATCTCAGCAAGTCGGTACCCTACTACGAATATTAAGTGCCGTGTACGTTCTCTGTCATACTTGCTCTGTATACTGTAGGTAATGAAATTACCAGGGCAGTAATATTGATCGTATGAATACCGCCTTTTCTAAGTTAACATTCCTCTTTAGGCCTTCACGTGGAAATGTTTTATGTTGTAAACTACTGAGGGAAATTAATGACTGAACTCCCTTAAAATCTCGCATTATGTTTTACCCTTTTTCTTTGCGGGTTCTTTAAAATGTGAAATATAATCAAACAAGTTAACGGTTAACTAACTCGGTTGTTAATTCATTTCTGAGAAGAAAATAAACAACATTTCACTTGGGTGTTTTAAGGTACCAATTTTTCTTTTATCAATTTTTAAGGTTCATAATGTTATCCTTGATACTTTTTATTTCAGTGCATTTTTAGATAGTCTTTATCCAATTTAGGTTATTGGAGTATGTAAAACAATTAAACATATTTTATGTTGAATTAAAATTTGCAACTAATTTTTACTAGGTTCGATTCCTGGTCAGTCATTTTTCACTTTTTTTATCTTATCATCGTTCATTGTTCATTAGTATTGTGCAATAAAGACTGACGTAAAAATCCCAAGGAAAAATTATGCCGAGGTTTTTTTAAAAATAATTCCGGTTTTGAGACCATTTTGTTATAAGCTTTAAATGGATTGATTAGGTAGGCGTTAGACTTGTTTTAAGTGGTCACCATTGTGTAATTAAGAAGTATAGACAAATTTAAAAAATGGAAACTTCCTATTTTACTTGTTTTCGTAATTTCAAATTTTCGAAATGAAGCCAATTTTACAGCAGACGTCATAATTTTAATACATTTTTATTGGTTGTATTTTCCATTAAAGTGTGTAATCTAGGAGCTAGTACACGGATAATTTTAAGACATTTTTATTGGCTGTATTGTCCATTAAAGTGTGTAATCTAGGAGCAAACACGGATTTAGTATTTTTTGTTGGTTAACTTCTAAACCGTTTGATTTTTGGGGAAAATATATGAGAACAGACATGTATTTAATTATGTCTTGTATTAGAGTTATCTAACACAAATAAGAAATGCTATTTAAAAATATGAAGTTGTCCGCCTTATTGGAAAAATAACTGAAGTTTCAAAAATGCTGAGTACGTATTTTTTAATGCGCAGGAAAGATTTTAAAAAATGTAGTAAGTAGCAGTACGATTGTAATCTGAAATAGTATATCAGATTTTTGAATGATTTGACCAGTACTTTTTCAAAAACGGTTGCTTTAAAATCAGGTCATATAATTGCGTAAGTAAGAATATGAACGTTACAAGATTTGAAATCTTAATATATATTACTGGTTGTGTCTTTATGTTGGAACTGTAAAATTGAATAAAACCGAACGTGCCAGTAGTAGTACGTAGTTGCATAAAAAGCAGAGCTGCAAAAGATAAAATGGTGCAAACAAGGAAGTGTGTAAACGGTTGGTATGATGGCGTGAAGCAAGGGTAGCGCGGTGTGCTACTCGGCCCGGCGGTGTACTCCGTTCACTCTGCCACCCCACCAACCCCTTGATAGGCGCACAGTCCAGACGCTTGCCTGACCTAGTGTCCTCGTTTCGTCGGATATGATCATCCGTACCTTCTCCAGTTCACCGATGTATATAGTACAAACATACTACTACTGTACATAATGTTATCTCCAATTAATTCTCCTGCTACACTCTTTATGTAATAAACGTTTGTTTATTTATTACTCTTTATTATAGTTACCGACAAATTATATAAATACAATGTCTTTGTTTTCTTCTATTTATCTCAATTCGTTTCAACCCTTCCGTCTTTACTTAAATGCAGTTGTATTAAACGTCTAGACGTTATTGATTATTTTTTTGCTCCAATGTACTCCACAGTATACTGAATACAACATTGTTGATACGCAGTAATCTGTTAACTTCATCTTCTCCTTTCCTCATGTAATTCTAATATAAACTCTTATACTTATTTACCTTTAAATGCATTTTGTGTTGGTAAATGACTTGTACATGTTAAACCGAAATTTGTTTTAACTTTTGTTAATTCATCTCTTCGACAACCTATTATAGATTTTAACTTTTCACATAGGACCGATACGTGTCGTATCTGTCTTTAAAATTTGTCCTTGTTTCCGCTTGTTTGTATGAATACACCTTGAATATAACCGCCTCCGTGGCTGCATTGGTTTCAAAAATAACGATTTCAAATCGGATGTTGTCTAAATTTTTCTTTTTTTTGTGGATTGACCAAATCATGATCTCACGTTCACTTTACTTTCTTGTTAATTTACTTGAAATCATCATTCTCATTTTATTTTCCCTGTTTTCATCTATATTTCACTGTATCAGTGATTTTTCTTCGTTTCCTTTAAGTAATCAATTCTTTTTCTGTAGTTTTCTTCATCAAAATAATTGAGAATGTTTTATTCCTAGGAAATTTTTTTTTTGTTGTACGTGTAATGTGACCTGATGTTATAGCAAAGAATTTGAAGAAATTTTTGAAGTACTCGTCAAGTTAAAATAATAAATTTTAGATTAATGTTGTACTGTGGAACATACACATAGATTATATAGTTTTTTAAAGTCATTATTAAATATGAGCTGTTTTTACAATATGGTGGACAGAAGTTGTACGTAAAAACGTATTTTTTTGGGGGCTCCCAAAGTATGAAATGTATTTAATAATATAACATCCATTATTTTTTACCTTTAAATGCATTTTGTGTTGGTAAATGACTTGTACATGTTAAACCGAAATTTGTTTTAACTTTTGTTAATTCATCTCTTCGACAACCTATTATAGATTTTAACTTTTCACATAGGACCGATACGTGTCGTATCTGTCTTTAAAATTTGTCCTTGTTTCCGCTTGTTTGTATGAATACACCTTGAATATAACCGCCTCCGTGGCTGCATTGGTTTCAAAAATAACGATTTCAAATCGGATGTTGTCTAAATTTTTCTTTTTTTTGTGGATTGACCAAATCATGATCTCACGTTCACTTTACTTTCTTGTTAATTTACTTGAAATCAACATTCTCATTTTATTTTCCCTGTTTTCATCTATATTTCACTGTATCAGTGATTTTTCTTCGTTTCCTTTAAGTAATCAATTCTTTTTCTGTAGTTTTCTTCATCAAAATAATTGAGAATGTTTTATTGCTAGGAAATTTTTTTTTGTTGTACGTGTAATGTGACCTGATGTTATAGCAAAGAATTTGAAGAAATTTTTGAAGTACTCGTCAAGTTAAAATAATAAATTTTAGATTAATGTTGTACTGTGGAACATACACATAGATTATATAGTTTTTTAAAGTCATTATTAAATATGAGCTGTTTTTACAATATGGTGGACAGAAGTTGTACGTAAAAACGTATTTTTTTGGGGGCTCCCAAAGTATGAAATGTATTTAATAATATAACATCCATTATTTTTTTCCTAGTAGGTTTTGATAGAATGCATAATGCATTTTTTTGGTTGTGCATTCTATGCGGATAATCCCGGATTCGATATCTGGTAAGGGCCTGGGAAATTATTACGTGTTCAAAACCAGCGTCCATTAACCCTAAGCAGTCACTAATAATCTAGTTGTTGATTTACCTTAAATAAAACTAGGGAAAAAATAAATTAAAAAAAAACTCTGTATTTGAAACACACGAATAATATGTAAATTAATTAGTATTCTGAAAGTAAATGTCAAATTCCATCCTTGAATGTTAAATGTTAAAAAACCATTTCGTCCTAAAATAAAGATTGTATGCAGCGGCTTCAGAATTTACATACGTTTATTTTTAACGTAACTGAGTTTATTGCTAAAGCTATTGTTCTGGAATATATTCGTAGTAGACAAAAACTTATTTTTAAATAACTCAGGTCAGTGTTATTTAAAATAAAGCCGTTTTGAATAATAACGCCGACTGTGTGATCTATAGGAAGGACAGTAAGTCCTTCCACTTGAGCTTTGCAAGGTCGCCTTCTGCTCAGATTTAAGAGTCGGTCGTTTGAGAAGGTTGGTAGATAGCGAAGCCGATTGTGTTGTGCAGGATGAGGATATGTCATTATCTCTCAAGATGTCTGTGTCTTGCTTCTGCAACAACTTGTATCAACCGTCGTGGTTGGTGGGGGGGGGGGATAGAATCAGGGTGTGCAACACAGCAAACTATCGGATTGCTTTTCCTAGATCTGGTTGGTGTATCTCTCCACCTCTCGGTACAAGAACGTTACTACATCATTACCGCTGCTTGCCACTACTCTGTCGTTCAGATGCTGAAAATCCTTGTACTACGACCTTGACCCGTTTTCCAGCCATTCATTTATTTTGCATCATTTTGTTCGTATCCCGCCACACCCTTAACAATATCATCATTTTACATTCATTATTGCAGCTTCTTCTGTCTGTATTCTTCACTATTATTTATATTCACCTTGACTCTCGTTAAAAAAAATCTCACAATATTTTTTTCCATCAGAAATTGTGCTTTTTACCTTGATTATAATATGTACTTGTAGATAGACAATTGAATAAAATGCATGTTTCAAACCTATTCAAATTTTTTGTCGGTGTTGTCAGTATGTATAATTTTATAATGATGGTAAAATTATTACTTACCTACTTCTGGTTTTTTTTATCTTGAATTGAAGACAAAATTAAATTTTCTCTTTTTGTACTTTTCACCCCAGTAGGAGCCCTTACAAATGGTTTATTACGTCTTAAGCTATGGAGTTGAAGTTTGATACCGCCTGTTTCACTCCATATCTGTTTCAAATTTTTTGGTGTACATGCCCAAATAGTCTCTGTTGTGATGATGTTATGGTTGGTTATTTTCTTTGTAGATCTTTTCTTCTTGTTTTTGGACAATTTTTTCAGTTATGTTTCTAAGCACTTCATGTCAGATTTTATTTCATGGATCCATTTATTTTGGTTTGTTTTATTGAGGTGGTAGTTTAGGAGCGGTTTTGTGAGTCTTAGATTATATAGTTATGATGGGGGTGGTTACACAAGAACCTTCTTCTATTCCTTCAAGATGTATAAAAATCCCTTTTCTCATTATGTCTATCAATGATTCGTTTTCGTGTAGAATAATCATCCAATACTGTATATAGACCTGTTCGGTTTGCATCATCAATTTCTTATTCTCTGCTCCGTTTCTGCCCCATTTCAAGTCATCTCTCCATCATGTTAGTAGGTGATCTCTACTTCTCTTTCCCAGCCTGGGCCTCCACTGCTGAATCTCCTTGGTTCATTGGTCATCTGTCTTATCTCATTACATGTCCAGCCCATTGTCATTTCAGTGATGTCACATAAATATGGTCTTACATCTATTAAGTTAGTTTTGCTTTATGTATGATTATTGGATTTATTTTTAATAAAGGCATTATCTTTTACCCTAACCTAACATTGACCTAACTACATTAACCTAACATTGGAGGACCTTAAAAAAGTCCGATAACCTGAAAGCGATCAAATACACAAATATTAGGTTCAAAGAAACTGTTAGAAAAATACAGAACCCTAGAGTTTTTTTAGATGGTGAACGGGCTGCTAGATCCCAGAGAATGAAGAACTACTGGGAAAGGATTAGGAGGACTTTGAGGAACTGATATTATTTGACTTAAGTGGTCCAATGGGCCTTACAAGTAAAAAAAAGCCATTATCGTTATTATATTCTCATTTTTACTCTGTCTTGCAATGAATTCAATATTAGTCTCTCCATGGATATTAGTGTCTTGACCAGCTCTGTCAGGACTTATGTAAAAAATCATATTTGGGTAGTTGATACCATTATCAATGTCTACATTTGGATGTACAAAATGTCTATATAGATATTTTTTAACAACATTATGTTCCACCAAGTATGTACACTGTACATACTTGCATTCTTTTTGCATAGAATAGATATAGTACTTGCAATAATGATAATCTATCTGGTTATTAATAATGTAGGCTATACTATTTTTATTTATTTAATACAATATATTTCACTGACCTTTTTAAGCTGCTTAGATTTCTACTATCTGTCACTTACTCGTATTTCGGTGGATCCACAATCATCAGAGTACACAATATCATTCGAAACTAACAATTTTTATTTAAAATCTGTAGAAGAATTATATCTTTAGTCATTTATAAATATAAAACTGTTTTATATAGATGACTGAAGACGTAATATCTTCTACAGATCTTAAATAAAAATTGTTTTGTTTGAAATGGTATTGTGTACTCTGATGATGGCGGATTCACTGAAACACGTGTTCAGTGACAGATAGTAAAAAATTAAAGAATCATAAAATAAGTTAAGAAAATTTATTGTGTGAATTAATAACATAATATAAAATTGATTTCAAGCTGCAGGATGCATTATCAGGATTTATTTTTGAATGAAGATATTATTATTATTTAAGGTTAAATGTAATTTGAACTAATTGTACTGTTTTACTTGTGAAGTTCATTATCACTATGAATTTGGTTGATACTTTGGTGTTAGTTGAGTTAACTAACAATATTTATTAAACTGGAATATCTGCTTGTAATTTAATGAGAGTTTGTAATCCACCGGGACTAGTTTCTAATTGTAATTCATCATTTTTAATTTAATTTTTTTATTGGTTACTAAGCTGAGACAATAAGGACTTAAAAAATAATTTAGTGTTCACGTATTTTGTCTATTATCAGAAAAACGATTTGAGTTGGTGAGTCTATATTGAAACCAAGTGATGTATCTATAAAAGAATATTAAAAAAAATTGCCATCAAATATGGTCTGAGAATTACTATCGTTTTTCTTGTTTAATATATTTTCACTTTCACTGCCAATTAAAGACGCTGTTTTGTAAAATTTTGATAGCTTTTAAGGTTCTTAAAATTTTTAGTTGCATTAAGTGCATCACGAAGTGTTTTTCTTGTAAATGTGTTAATCTGACTTAATTATAAAATTGTTTTGTAGGTCATTTACTGGTCCTTAATTAATATTAAAGAATATTAAAAAAAATTGCCATCAAATATGGTCTGAGAATTACTAACATTTTTTCTTGTTTAATATATTTTCACTTTCACTGCCAATTCAAGACGCTGTTTTGTAAAATTTGATAGCTTTTAAGGATCTTAAAGTTTTTAGTTGCATTAAGTGCATCAAGAAAAGAAGTGTTTTTCTTACATAAATTAACTGTATTGATAAAAGGAAATAAGAAATATATATATTTCTTGTAAATATGTTAATCTGACTTAATTATAAAATTGTTATGTAGATCATTTACTGGTCTTTAATTAATTTAGTTAGAAAATCGAAACCTCTTCATGAAATTAGGAAAAATATTGTAAAGAATGTTCATCTTAAATTTAATTTTGTAATTCCTACATAAGAACTTGGGTAGTACACTTGATAGCCTATTAATTTTTTATTATTTATGTTAAATGGTAAATCTATTTCATTAAGAAAATTGTTTTTAACACTTTAAAATGTACAGAATTCTGTTACGCCCTGCTTTTTTGTAGTAATGTTAAGTACTGTAAATTTATGCTCGTTTTTAAGGTGTATGACTGAAATATGTGCTTGAATTTTGTGTTATTTTCTTTAACTAATATTAATTCAGTTTCCGCTCAACGATTAATCATGGTAAGTAAAATCAATTAATAATTATAAATGTTAAATAAAAAACCGGCAGGAATGGAAATTACTAATGTTTGGTTTTTCCGTATTTTCCCTCATTTAATTTTTGTATATTTAATATTTTCTTTGTGTAGTTAAGATAAACAGGTTCACGGGCAATATCCATGACCCAACTGGACTTTGTCTGTATTTAAAGTGTCAGTCACTACTTTCTGTGAAAATAGGAGGTTGTCCTTTATAAACTTTTACAGCCTTGTTAATAAGATATGTGAAAGTGCACATGGTTAAGCGCACAGAAGTGTGTTCCCCAAGTACAACCGTTATAAAAAATTTGTTCTCTGCATTACTAGATGGAGTGAGAATATTATATTTTATAGCGCAAACTTCTGCCCATAACAGACAGGTGGAGTGTCAAATTATTTACACTCAATCTGTTCGTTGCAGGGCTAAAATAAATAGTTCTGTTTCTTATCACATGGTCAGCCAATTAAATGACTGAATCATTTAAGAACAGAAGAGGTAGAGGTGTAAAAGACACTAATCAGAGTTATCTCCTCTGAAAGTAATGAATTTCATTGTACAGCCAGACCCTTTGGTGAATGAAGTGAAGGTGTCATTTACAGATTGGAAAATATGTGCTTTTCAGAGGGCCCGGCATGCTGATAAGCATACTTTTCCATTCAGTGAGGAAGGCAATGGTAAACCACCTCACTCCTCGTTTTACTTAGTAAAACCTCTAGAGGTTCAAACCAGCCTTTCGGCTGTTGACCTAAACAACAACAGCGCAAACTTGTTGTCTGCGATAATTAATTCATGACCACTAAGATTTATTTTTCGCATTTGTAAATTATTCTATTTTAAGTTGAATTATCATGTCATACAAATGATTGTATCCTTAATTTTTGGCGAAAAGATTTATTATTTATTTGTCTATGTACCATTTAATAATATTGGCCAAATATTATGCAGTATCTACAAAATAACCATTCTATTCAAGATAATAAGTGAAGTCATTATCTTCAACTGGTGTAAAGGTGCTAAAAGTGCTTAAAATACTTGGAATACTAGTACTTGCTTAATACTTCTCTTTTTTGTTCATGTTATATAATAGATTTTAAAAGCGCTGTCCTGAAAAAGCGTTTGTTTTGTACTTTTGTCGTTTTTAACAACAAATGTGTAGGCATTTCAATATTATTTTTAAATGGCTTTATATGGGCTTTGAATAATTCCTAGTAGATAAAATTAATGTTTTCTGTAAATAACATAAACATATTTACGATTTTTTTCTTCAAGATTATACAGACAATTGTTTATAAGAAATCAATTGCACGGTGTTTTAAATTTAAAGTATAGAGTTTTAAATGCAGCACTATGAGGCTGTGTATATTCTGATTGTCATTTAAATTTTTATTGCTGATTATTCCATTTTAATTTATCTATGAAGTAGTTAACTTTTTGTTGCAAATTATGTTAACGTCAGTCAATTAAATTGCAGTTGTGATGTGTATAGTATTACTCATAAATGCATTGATTAACTCTGTAAAATGCCTATACAGTTAAATACAATCATTATTTACAATAAATGGTTAAAAAAACCATTATTTACGAAATTGTGTGCTTATTTAGTTGTATTAAGAAATTATAGTATTATTTATTAAATGGTGAAACTTTTTTCATCTGTTTGATGATTATTGAACATTAATGGGGTTTTTCTTTGAATTTCTGTTTGCTTAATATTAAAAAATCCAATCCTATAACTAAAGAATGGCAGCTCCGATCTTCTAAATACAGTTAAATAATTTTGTTACAACTGTTAATCTGGTTGTATTTCTTCTTTCTGAATGTATTTATGTATGCAAAGCACACAAGAGATCTTGATTAATTTATGATTACTATTGATTTGTCTAATAATTTTTTTTTGTTATTCTTTTTCCTTCCCATCAGACTAGTTACAAAAACTACTCTATAATTTTTGACAAATCTATTCATTTCTATGTTTTACAATCTCCTCGTTACTTTATCTCAGATAAAAGTATGAAACGATTTAAGTGTTTATAAATTGGCTTGTTCATAATTTGTGTGCTTTCAATTATTTCTTAGTTTTGTACTATTTTTTTTTTATAACTTCTCTTTTAAAATGCAAAAATTTCCTTAAGGTGATTATGAGATTATCCTCTTGTTGCAAGTTTTGATCTCTTGAGTAATCCACGCTTCAAGTAGAATGCCTTTACATTTTATAATCAATTTTAGTTAAGTTTATTCCAGCTTTCTGTTGGGCTAATTTGTATCTGTTTTTTGAGGCTTTGCAACAATCTTCAGAATCAGTTATGCTTTCCCCAGTATAAGATGTTTTTAATTTCATTCATAGTTGGAGGGCTGGGCTCTCCAACCAGACGTTCGCAATTAGACGTTCTTCTGTTCGAATTATCAAGCTTAAAAAATGGAAACCTGTTTTAAAGCACCAGACATTCATCATCCCCTATAAAAGGCCACAGGAATTGCTTGTTAGTAGAACATAATTGTTGCTCCCAAGGTTTGACTTAAATTTTATGGTCAGCAAATGATTATTCTTTAATATCAGGATGATATATATCTGGCTTGTATTTGGTTTTTCTCATTAACCATTAAAAGTGAATTGAAATGGTACCAATACTTGGCCTAGTTAACAATAACATTCCAAAATTATTTGTTGTTGGAATGAAAAATTTGTCTTTAGTTTAAGGTTGTGTTTAGCATGTTTTTAGACAGTAGTGAATTTACTAACCTTGTCATGTTTTGTTGCAGGGCCTGCAGAAAATCAAAGTTTCCATGTGAGCACTGGAGGTGCTTTCCCAGGCCAGAGTGCTGGAGTGCCTGGTGCAGGTGCTGGTCCAGGTTCACAACAGATCCGGACCCTGCCAATGGCACCTTTGCCCCCACCAACCCAGCAGGCACCTCACCCCCAGCCACCTCCAACCCCTACGTCAACACCACCGGCCTCGGATATGGGAAAACCTACACAAATTCCACAAAGTATGTTTGCCAGTTGTTAATTCTTTTAGGTTATTGCATATTGAAGCATGTTGAGGTGATTCAGAATTGAGCTCTTGGCTTAAACTTGACAACAAAATTATGAAAAGTTCATCTGAGCTTTTTTCAAGGCCAGCTCATATTCTAGGGCTACATTTTTTCACCATTATGAGGCCTTTTGGACATAATCTATCACCACGAACAATCTAAAACTATTACGTGGATTTTTGTTGATTATGTAATACTTATTAATCAATTTAAAATTCAAATGTGTTACTAAAACGTTACTGATTCTTGTGTATTTCTATGGCTCCACAGAGTAGCTTACCTTAGCTTTGAACAATACTTAAATTTAAAATTAGGAAATATTTCAATATGCTTTCATTTTTTGTCAACAGGCTTAAGGTTATCAATTTTTAATGACAAACCCCTATAAGTTTATAAACTTAAAATAAATTACAAATGAACTAATATTTTCAAAATTGCAAAATAATAAAAACATGAGACTGTATCTTCTGATATAATCTTCACCACAGAGTGGAGTAAACGGTCATGAAGCACTGTAGAGTTGAGGAAACTCCACTTTAGCTGCCAGCAAAGTAATAGCATATTTAGAAGTATAAATAAAAGAACCACAACGCCGCAGTGGTGTCATCTGTTCTCTACAGCAGGCATTATGTAATGTGCGATTCTTAAAAATATAATATGATGAAATGATGTATGTAGTATGTTTATATTTACCAGTCATTCATTACATTATCTCTTTAAAAATTTGTTTAAACATTATATTTTAATGTGAAAAAGTGTAAATTTTTTAAAATTTTGTTAACATTTTGAAAATTTCCGAATGGAATTAACAAAAGGTCACTCGTTGATAAAGTCAGCTTATTTATCTGAACTTATCCCAGAATTTTACCAATTCTTTGCATTGTTCGCAGTCATTTCATTTCAATGTAAATCTTCGGAAAATACTGTTCAACAGTTATCTTGATTATTAAATAATAACAAACAGTATTATGATTAGCAACTTTTCATTTTTTAGTTCTATTTCTTTATTTACCTCCACTGGGTTGGTCTTAAAGTAAATTTGCTACTGCGAGTCAGCTGTTTAACAGCTGATTTTCGGAGACGAAGGTTCCTGGTTCGAATCCTAGTAAAGGTAGTTTGTTACTTTTATACGGATTTGAACACTTAGACAGTGGTTACTGGCGTTCCTGGTTGATGGATGGGTTCGACCCTTTACTAACCATTAACTCTGTCAGGGATGGTCGACCTGAGTCTGTACAAGAGTACACCTCATTTATACATGTGATACATAATCATTCTTATCTGATTGGGTCATGGGGTAGCTTATTGTTCTTAAGTTGAACTGGTTGCAATGAACACACATTAGAGGTTAAAAAAATTCCATAATTTTGAATGAAACAAGTAAAGTTGATTGTGAGTAGTTTTTAACAAGAATCTTGATGTGTCTGTAAACTTGACGTGTAAATTATATTTTAATAGTTTTGTTTTGGCGATAGAGAAATACATTTTCTAATATTATTTTTCTTTTCAATAAGATTATTGCATAAAGAAATAATAATAAATTTCCAGTTTTCCTGCAAGGTTTTGTTAAATTTTATTAGTTTATTTATTATGTGTATTAATCAAATTGTTTATCCTGAGTAGCGGTCGGTTATATACGGTAAATATTTTTGTGCTGAATGGTTATTGATTAACAGTGTACTGTACAATGAATATTACAAGAATCTTTGAAGCAGTTGTCCTATTAATGGTGCGTAGACCAATTGTACATGAAAAGATGTACAGATAAGCTTAATATAGAAGCAGTAATATGGGGTAATTGTTTGAATCCGGCCTTTGCACTGTAGTTAGGTTACAGTAAAGATAAGTGACATTACTGTAAATAGTTCATAAGAAAATGAATAGCCTGTAACATCGTATTACTATCCAGTCTTGTTTAGTTCATTATGTTTTCCGATTATGAAGCTTGGTTGACTGATAATTGGTTAAAAGGTAATTAATCTGATCAAGTATTTGAGTGTGTGAATAGTGTGAAAATAACTACATTAGTATTTTTGTATAATAATATGTTATTGACCTACCTTTGTGTGTAGTTTTAAACAGTGTTGTTAAAAGTAATCATGTTTTTTAATCTATTGATTGTGCTGTTTTCATTAGCTATGGTTTAACAATGAAAGAAATACCGTGAGTAATGTGTCGTTGCTCTGAGTCTGACTCATTTGTTTATTTATCATTCTTAACATTCTTTCACTGCCAAATCAATTCAGATAAACATTCGACAATCGGATTCCTGTTCCAAAATCTAAACTGTATTTACTGCGTAAAAGATGAGATTTTTCTAATTAGTTAATCAATCTTATAAGTAGATATAAAAGGTTTTAAATTTAATCATTTAATTTTAATTATTAAATAATTTATTAGGTTTTTCCATTTCATTGCAATCAAACAATACAGTATTTTCTTTATTTAATTATACAAGAATTTTATCAGTTCTGTTGTGTTTATTAAAAACATGTAAGTCAGATAAGAATGTTATGTGTTGTATTACTTTTTATTTATTTATTTGGTTTTTATATTAGAATCATGATAGTTTCTTCAATTATTAAAATGTTAAAATGGATAATTTCGTTGGAAATGTACATTGCAAAAATATTAATGTGTTAATAAGTGTTGATGAAGAATTTTACGGATGTTGTGTTATTGTTCATAATCAAAAGTTATTAAGTTCGAGCTTTGTTTCACATTCTTTGCGACGATTAATAGTGATAATGAATGCAATTAATTGCATTGATACTCAGTTGTCGCCTTTTGTAACCAATACTAACTGTGACGAGTATTCATTAAGAATGTTCTATTGTATTTAATTGTTATCAATTTGTGCAGCACTAATGGGAACTTCAGTCGTGGAATATTAATAAAAAAATATGAAGTACAAATTATAATACAAAAATATACATGATTTTATTGTTTTTAAAAATCTTAGTAAATTTTTATAACAAATAAATTATTTTTATTTGTTTTTCTTTTACTTTTCAGACAACATCAACATGACTTTTGTACAGAACACACAAAGGACGCAAAATAATCAAGTAAGTTGACATCTATATTTTATTAATAAATCAAAAATAAAGTATAAAAAATGTATCTTCAGCATGAAGTGGTTGTTAGTAAAGTTTATTTTTTATTGTTGATTTAACGTAATTTTAATGGAATTGTACAACTCTTTTTAACCCTTTGAAGTCCTTTGATTGTTAATGATCAAATTAGCAGAGTCCATTTTTTTTTCATTGATGCGTCTTCCAGGAGAGAGAATGAGTACCACAATTTCCTCAACTTTAACTTCACCAATTAACCTTTCAAAATTATCCCCTGTACGCAACCATGCTCCACCGCCCTACCACTCCAGTCTAACAACTTTTTCCAACAAAATTCTCTCCTCAATTCCAACCTGAGGTTACATTAGTTCCGCTACTATGTTCTACGAGCGACCAGGTGCAAACCAGCACGATGTAGCCATTATAGGGCTTCTTAGCCCTCTCAACATGGACTGGACTGGACTGAGTACCACAACTGTTGAGCCGAGAGCGACATGAGGTTGTTCAATACAGAGTATCATTTTTTGTACGTCTATAAATAATAGGATTTTCAATTGTAGTCTCTTAGTTAATTAGTAGCATGTTACTTGAAGTACAGGGAGCATATATTGATATATGGTTTTAGTTTTTTTTAAATTTTAATTAGTGTTTATAATGGCTGATCAAAAATTCAAGGGGCTCTTCTCAAGGAAAGCAGATATGACTATCAAAAAAAAAATCATTAAATGACGAATTAAGAACTATATTAGAGGATGATAATAGCAACGACTAATACAAATCATTATTTCTAAAAATGATCATAGATCTAAAAGTTTTTGTATTTTATTTACTTATTATTTATAAGTAGGAAGTATGTATATTAAATGTAGTTTTAATTTATTAAAACCTCTTTAATTAACAAAACATTCTTTGTTTATTAGTCAAAACACTTAAACCATAATAACGATAACATCTGTACATTATAATGTTTTACGATGAAACTATAATACGTACATGGCTTTCATTAGTTTCTTATTTCTGTTAAAGGCAATTGTATTTATTAGTGAAATGCTTCACATAAAAATTTGTTAAGTTCAAGAGAAATCAGATATCAGAAGAAATGCAAAGCATTGAGTCAGACTTAAAAAAAAAGCTGTAGAATCTGGAGGAATCTAGTCTGGAGGATTAATAAAACTATATGAAGTATACGAGGGGGTACCCAAAAGTATCCGGAATAGCTCTGCTGTGGGCGGAGCTTGTGCAGTACAAATTCCCGCCACTAGGCTGCTTGTAGCGCTACTCATTGCCAGTTCAATGCCATTTTGTTCGTTGATCTAGCTTGTTCTGTTCTCGTGCAGTGATTGTTCTCGCTAGTGCTGTTTTGTGCTCGTGTCGTTTTTCATGATAGCAAGTTTTAGTGAACAACGTGCGGCTGTGAAATTTTGCTTCTTGCTCGGTAAAAACGCCGCGGAAACAGTTGTAATGTTGAACACAGCTTACAAAGACGACGCTATTGGAAAAACCCAAGTGTACGAGTGGTTTTTGCGCTTTAAAAATGGCGACTGTCGATTGAGAACAAACCTCGTTCTGGACGACCGTCGACTTCCCGAACAGACGAAAATGTTGTGAAAGTGAAAGAAATTGTACGAACAGACCGACGACAGACCATTGACCAAATATCACAGGTTAGTGGGTTATCTTGGAGCTCAGTCCAACGCATTTTAACAGAAGACTTGACAATGAAAAGAGTCGCTGCCAAGTTTGTGCCTCGGGTTCTGACAGACACTCAAAAGGAACGTCGAATTGAAACGTGTAGTGATTTGAAACAACAGCTTGAAACTGATCCAGATTTCATGTCAAAGATCATTACGGGTGACGAGTCTTGGTGCTATGGGTACGACCCAGAAACCAAACAACAATCCAGTCAATGGAAGACTTCATTATCACCCCGACCAAAAAAAAGTCGTCAAGTCAGATCGAACATCAAAACAATGCTGATTTGTTTTTTTGATGTGAGGGGAATTGTCCATTCAGAGTTCGTTCCACCAGGCCAGACGGTAAATCAAGCTTTTTATGTTGAAGTGTTAAGAAGACTATGAAACAGCATTCGTCGTAAAAGACCTAATTTGTGGCAGACAGGGGACTGGTTTTTCCACCACGACAACGCGCCTGCACACACGGCAATCTCGGTTACCCAGTTTTTGGCGAAAAACGGCATGGTTTTGCTACCACACGCACCGTACTCACCCGATCTGGCTCCGTGTGATTTTTTCTTGTTCCCACGCATGAAAAGGGGCATGAAAGGTCTCCGATTTAACAACGTTGATGATGTCAAGAAAAAAACGACGGATGAGCTGGCAGCCATCACTGAAGAGGAGTACAAAAAATGTTTTGAACAGTGGAAGCACCGGTGGGACAAATGTATTAGTTGTAATGGAGAGTATTTTGAAGGGGATAAGGTTCTTTTGTAAAAAAATTAAAAATAAATAGTTTTAAAAAATAATTCCGGTTTCTTTTGGGTACCCCCTCGTATGCTTAATTGTTCAAACAACACTTTTTTGTAATCTCTAGTTTTCTGTAATGTTCTTCCTAATTTAGAAAAACTATCAATATTAATTTCTAGTATATATTTCGAAGAAAATTACAGTTATTTCCAAATGATCCTGTTACTCTTAAAAAAATGTGAAGGTTATCACCAAAATATGCCTTTAATTATTTTAGCTAATGTATACAAATCATCCGTGTGAAATTAAGTTTTTTTATCAGTTAAACTGTAATATTTGAGTAGAAATGAACCAACATCTGGTAAATTCATGGGTTGATGAAATATTTACGTTCAGTGTTTGGGTTGCAAAATTTTTCTTTTAAATTACTGTTATTTCTATTATACTTGAAAGGTTTAATGTCATTGACTTAATCTGCTTATTTGACCTTGTATAAATGAAAATTTTCTCCCCTTCTTTCTTCTAGTTTAGTTGGAAACCTGTGCCTGTATTGAATTTTAAGTATAGTTTAAAGCAGTTGTCAAGCTCAACTTTTTGATTGCTTATTTTGTCAGAAACATAGGTTTTTGATTTTTCAATAATTATAAAAGTGATCATTTAGTTTTTTATTTCCCTAAATGATCTCCTTCCTGCAGGGATTAGGCATTCACCTGTTATGATTATGCCAGGTTTATACCATTGTTACCATGGCTTTTTTACATCACGTCTTCCAGATGGCATGTTTTTTATATTCTCAGAGATATCGTCCATCCATAGTAAACTCACAAATGTGGAAATTCTCAGTTTTACAGGAGAGCAAAAAACAATCTCAATGCTTTTTTCTTTAACACACTTCCTGTATTTTCGTAACTTTACAAAGGCTGTGTCTCCCTAACCGAACAAGATACATATTCGCGAGTTTACTACAACATGCGTTGGGTTGTATACATCAGCACGCACTAAAAAACTCATATTCGCAAAATTTGCACATTCGCGAGTTTACCATTG
Organism: Catonia carolina; assembly: GCA_035578175.1. Lineage (NCBI taxonomy): Eukaryota > Metazoa > Arthropoda > Insecta > Hemiptera > Achilidae > Catonia > Catonia carolina. The sequence goes on along the minus strand of JAQMRL010000002.1, from coordinate 23,047,738 downwards.
GAGGGACGATATATGGTCGTCTGGGGTTCTACGAATCTGTTTATTAAATTTGTGTTCTGTCATAGGTTCATTCATGTTATTTATGCCAATTCATATCTCTTCAATGGAAATCAAGTCTCATTTGGTACATCCTATTACTCGTTTCGAGTATCTCATCTCTCCAGGTTGCAACCTGCTCTGCTGTTCTGTTTTCGTTATCAATGACTCACATCCAAAGAGAAAAATTGGAGCAGTCTCTTTTGTGTAGAATTTTAACTTTGTTTCTTTCCTCATTTTTTTATTTAGTGTTCTACTGTTTTTTCATAAACTGGGTGTAAATAAATAACATGTGTTAAACAGTACTTTAGTTTTATGTAAGTTGTATACTTTTAAAAATCTACATTTGTAATATCTTTTCATTTTTTTCAGCAATATTATTCACCTAGAATTAGTCCTCCGACGAATCCCAGAATGGCTACTGCAACAGCTCGTGGTCAAGTGATTAATATTCCGGTGGGTTACATTTAGATTTATTAACATATAAAAGATTAATAAATCATTGTTATGATTAGTTTTGTTTATTAATACTAAGAGGTCTGATTTTTGAAGTGATTTCACTTTCAGAAGTGTTGAATTGTTCAGTTAAAAGAAATTGCTACAGCCAGCATGTACAGATACAAAATTTTGTTAATTAAAAAGAAAATTAGTATTTGGGGATGCCTAGTGTAATATTGTCGCACCGAAACAGGCTAGAAGAAAATCATTTTTGCAGTCAGCTGTTTTAACATCTATTGTTTTCTTCGTAACAGCATCAATTGGATGCACGGTATCCAATTTGAATTTTGTTAGAAATCTGAACAAGCGTTCTTCATCTGTGGGATATTCGAAAAGAATTCTAAATTACCTGTAATACTTAACAGTACATATTAGTTTCTACATAAAGACAATTATTCTATTTACATAAACTGTTGGTGGACTAAGCTTTTCTATGTTGCAACACCATGCAGTCAATTCAGTATAATACTTGCTAGTATTGTATTGTAATTCTATCACATGAATTTGTATGCGATGAACATCACAAGACTGTACAGAAAGCCAAACATTTTGCGTTTCAAGTCAGAAATAGATGGTAGAGAGGGTGCACTAAAATACTCCCTCTGTTTCATTCTTATGTAGAATCTAGCCTCGAACATAGGTCCTGCTTCACCATGAATTTTTCAGTGAAGATCCAAGAACAGCAATCTGGCTGTAAAACCTTGAAATCACTGAGATGGTTCGAGATGGTTGTGATTTTATCAAATCTGAAATAAAGCATTTAGTTTAGCCCCAAATGTTTTATTTGTTATGCCAATAAGTGTTCATATATATTCATTAAAAAGATTAGTATCAATAATTTTTATATTTAAATTGTAAAACATGTACATGTTGGAAAGACATGTGGCAAATATTGGACAAAATTTGTGAATATCCTTCTTTATTTAAAAAAAAGTTATGAATTTGTGCATCAGTTAAAAGAAATTGATACTTTTCCCTTGCATGGGCATAATTAAACATTACAAGATGCAGTGAACATTTTGAAATTGAATAGGAAGTACAAATTAGTATAGATGGTTGATAAATTTGTTATGGTGTTTGTTCATTTGATAACTTATGACAAGAGGAAGTAGTAAACAAATTAGAACAAGTAGTTTTGGCTGAGCAAGCTTTTAACAGTAACAGACAATTGATAGCGAATATCGTCGTATAAAAGTTGGGATAATGAAAAAGTAGAATTTTTGCTTGTGTTTTTTACCACATGGAAGTGAAACATAGAAAAAAGCAGAATAAACTAGATTTTAAACTATGGAGGTGAATGCATATCAATTGGATCAAGAAAAAATCCAAGTAATGATTTATTACTGGGAATAGCTTTTAAAAGAGAATTCATTGCAAGCTTGAATAAATGGAAGGAGGTATTTTCAGGTGCATTGGTAGTACAGTAAAATTTTATAGTGGATATTTTTTTTGGTAACATGTTGAGTGTATGAGGAAAGGGAAAGCCGAGAATCCTGAAGTTAAAAAGGTTTATTGAGAGATATGATGTGAAGTGTGTCTATTAAAAATCGAAAGTGGAAGGAGGTATTTTCAGGTTCATTGGTAGTACAGTAAAAATTTTTAGTGGATATTTTTTTTGGTAACATGTTGAGTGTATGAGGAAAGGGAAAGCCTAGAATCCTGAAGTTAAAAAGGTTTATTGAGAGATATGATGTAAAGTGTGTCTGTTAAAAATCGAAAGTGTGTAAATAACCTTCTCGTAATATTATAATTTGTATATATTACAATTTTTATGCTTATCTCCTTCAAAGTATTCCCTGTTTGCACTAACAAATTAATCAGTTTTATTTTCTACTGGTCAAGGATACGGAGAAAATTAATTTCTGTCAGCTGTTAAAACATATCTGCTGTTTTCTTCTTAAGAGCATCAACTGACTTAAAACATGTTCCTTTGTTCAAAAATAAATCTTTATAATGCATCCTGCAGTTTGAAATTATTTCTATTTCATATAATGAATGAATATAATAATTTCACTAACCTTCTTTTTAAACTGCGTCACCTTTATTTTAATTTCTACGTACACGTGTTTCGGTGGATCCACCATCATCAGAGTAAATGAAAAATTGAAACTAAAATTTTTTTTTCTCATTTATTTAAAATTTACAGAAGATGGTACATCTTCAGTCACTTGTATAAAACTGATTTAAAATTAGTTTATTTTAATTTATCCCTTCTCATATTTACTGTAGATAGCAGCAGCAGTCAATATGATGGAATGATGAAGTGATATTGACTGCTGCTGCTATCTACAGTAAATATGAGAAGGGATAAATTAAAATAAACTAATTTTAAATCAGTTTTATACAAGTGACTGAAGATGTACCATCTTCTGTAAATTTTAAATAAATGCGAAAAAAAATTTTTAGTTTCAATTTTTCATTTACTCCTGATGATGGTGGATCCACCGAAACACGTGTAAGTAGAAATTAAAATAAAGGTGACGCAGTTTAAAAAGAAGGTTAGTGAAATTATTATATTAATTCATTATATGAAATAGAAATGTTCCTTTAGGCATTGATTTGAGTTTCTGGAAAAGATTTGATTTTCTGGAAAAGTCACAAGTTGCTAAATCAAGTAAATATGGTAGATGTTTGAGTGTTGTAATGTTCGTTTTAGTGAAAAACTGCAGAAAGTGCTGTGTTAGCAGGTGCTTTGCTCTGGTAGATACCCTTAGGACCATCTTTGCTCAAATTTTGGTCATGTTGAGATCCTCACGCAAAATTCTCATATTTTTTTTAATGTCCACTGATTCAGTTACTATTCTAACCCTGAATCAGCATTTTTAACAATCTCCATTTTTTTCTCCAATTTTTTCCACATTTTGTGCAGTTTTTGAAGTGCAAGGTTATCCAGAATGTTTCATCATCTTTGATGTTTTCACTCCCTTCACTAAATCTTTTGTACCATTAAAACACGTGTGCACAGGACGGCAGGCAACCTTTTCAATAAGTGGTAGTAAGCATATGAAAATATTCTGTCTGTATTTAGTTAAATTTAACTAAAAATTGTAAATGGTATGTTTTATATTTAATTTAGCGTTTTTCTGGCATGCTACATAAACAAACAACAAACTGAATCAAACTTAATAGTGATTTACGATCAACTGAATGTCACACCATTTCTATTTGTACACGTTCAATCTCACCCCATGAACTCTAAACCTTATTGTGGCGGTTTTGTTTTTGAGTTTGAATCGCATTCTCGTTAATACACACCTCGTAAGTAAAATGGTTACGGAATGGAACTCTTGGCTGCAGTGACAAGGTAAAACCTTTACATTATGAGTGGATGAAGTAACGTTTCCGTTTTTATATTTCTTATCACAATATTTTTGTTTTTGTTTCAGAACTTGCAAATTCCATACAGTGGTGGAGGTGGTAATTTAGTAAATGTAACCATGCACCATCCTAGTTTTTTAATGGCTCCTGTTCAACAAATGCAACCTGTAAGTTCTAATGACAAAAATGTTTTGACCTTATAAATACCAAAAGTGAAAATTCATAATGGGGAGAATAAAAATCTAACATTTGAATTTAATTCTTTGATTTTTAAAACTAGCTCTGACTCGAGTGATTTGCACATTGAATCCTGAATTAACATCATTATCTCCTGAACAGATTTTTATTGTGATAAATTTTTTATTATGTGCTTGTATCATCTGATTTATTCAAAACAATTCACTAAACTCTTTACCAATTAATCAATTAAAATGGTCTTTGGTCTCAACAAAAATAATAAAATTCAAACGGCATGATAAGACATGATAAGGCATGATAAGACATTGGTCATGAGGTGGTGGGCCTTCTGCTAAACAAAATCAGTTAAAACATGCAGTGGTCACTAGACAGTGAAAGAAGTTTTAACTGAAAAACTTACGGAAACTTCTATTGCCAGCGTGTATTGGTGCCGATCGGCACAAAGATTGTTTTTATGTGATTGATTAAGTATGCGCATAATAAAAGCAGAAACATGTGAGCTGCCAATGCTGACAAGTTTACCAAAATCTAATATTTTTTTCGTGCAGGTTTAGTTACTCCAAATACCAATAATGCACTCAAGATTTTAACTGCCGCAGTGTTTGTTAAAACTCCCTAATGGTTTATCCCTATAAAATTACATAGTAATAGAAATGTTCTTTATTGAGTCATATATAATTGGAAGTTTCTATTTTAATCCTGGTATATGTTGGAAAAATAAATCTTAATTAATTTAGTCATTCTTCAGCTCAATATTCACTTTAAGTATTCACTTGTAACGTTATTTTTTAATTTTAAAGCCAAACTTTCAAAAAGAAATTAGTCATCACTCAATGAACTTAACATGGTGACTGGTAATTTGCTAGCTTTTACTGTGTTTGTTATGGCCATGAACCAGTGCAGATTGGTGCTAATCAATGCAGATATTCACCTGCCGGAAATCTGAACAGATATCTGCTTAATTTGTCTTCATCCTATGACCTATGGCCAAGTCTAAATATAATCTAATGAAAAGATTAGATGCAGACTGCTTACTAAGGTTGTGCCGGAGATAAAATTTTACAATACACCCATCGGAGTAGTGATGGGAAATAAAGTTATTTTTTTATAACGTGTTAACTAAACATAATAGCCTGCTCGATAACAGGATTCTATGACCTGTTATTAAATTAACACTTATCGTCTAGCCTACTTTACAATTATTTACTTATAGGTAATAGGAAACAGCACATGCACAAAAGAAATTTACTTAATTATTCACTAAAAGATAATTTTTGTACAAAGGTTTATTGGTACAAAAAATTGTAGTCAAAACAAACCGCGACATCATGACTGCTGGACGGTTCGTTTTGAGTATTGATTTGCTTTGATCCTGTCGACACCTTTATGCATGGCTGCTGACTTCTCAGCTCGGTTTACAATTTATATTAACTATAGTGCGTTGCTGTGTGTGTACATGAAAAATTTAGTGCGACTGACCGACTATCATTGTGTTAGCGAAAAATTGCACTTGGTTTGCCGTATATGTATTTGGTTACAGGAATTAGTGCTGTTTGACTTAAACTTTATGTTCGTGAGAAATTCAGTGAGATTTGCCACCCTTGTGTTTGTATTAATAACAATATTAAATTTAGTTAAAAAGTGGTGTTATTAGACGAAAAGGTTATTGACAATTTCATTTAGTTTTAACAGTCTTATGCTATAATAGTCCTTACTGTTAAAACAGTCAGATAATTCACGGTGTTTTAAAGTAACGGCTAACAGGGTGTTTATAGTAACCTGCTATCATGATAACTGGCTCAATCCAGTAACCAGCTTATTAATCATGTTGTGTTAAATAAGGCCCATCACTACACCTGAGTAGTGCACCATTAAAATTTTAGTATGGTTGTTTAGATCTTGTTTTCAAAAATGTAACTAATCATGGCTTGACAAATCAGCTACATGGTTTCAGTAACAATTGACCAGCTAGGATTGTAGCTGGTCAGGTATATCTCGGCGAATTGAAAAATATTGTTTTTGATTTAAAAACGCTTTGAACAGAAAGTTATTGGTTCAGTCATTTTTGTCCCAACTTTAAAATCTCCATAGTTTTCATTTGGGTTATATAAGAAACCAAAGGCTGAATATAAAGACAGATGAAAACTTTATAATTATGTTTTGTGCTGGTAATACCAGCTGTTGTAAGAAATGCATTTCTAGGGTTTTATTAGTAACCTTCTGTTTTCAGTGATTTAATTGTGAGTTTCCTGAATTAATTTATCAATTAGTACATTTATCTTCAAGTGTTAATCTAAATTTTTGTTTGGAGTTTGTCTTTTGTAACATTTTAATGACTTAATTCTAGTTCTGCAAATAAAATGTAATTTAACCCTTGCACTATTAGATGTAAGAGTATTCACACATTTTAATTATAATTACTGGTTTTAAATTTTGTTAAATAGTTTGTACGTTTTCAGTCACAGTTCCAAACTACGAGGCAGCACGCACCAGCTAATCATCAGTATTACCAACAAGTTGCCTCAGCTGCTGGAATGTTACACCCTGCTTACCAAAGTGTTTTGCAACCAAGTAGTGCTCCTTATTATAGTGCATCACCCAACTGTAAGTAAAGATAAAAATTCTTGCTTTAACATTTTCTTATTCATGTACCATTTCCTTTTAGAACGTTGATAACCGCCACAGAAATCTGGATTTTATTGGTAGCCAGGTTAAAAAATGCATTTGTGTCTATACCGCATCAGTTGCATAGGTTCTTTAGCAAAGACATTTTTCTTCGAAAACCCTTTACTTGTATAACAAGCTTTACCTTGTATAACAAACTTAGATTGGGTATTTTGTCTGGTGTTCTGGTGTTGAACACTAGATTATGATTTGAAGCAGTGTTTCCAATAATAATTAAAATAATTATTATTCAGTTTAGCATTCATAGAATTTATAAAAATTATTGTAATATTTTTAACTGTATGGATGGATGTACAATATGACATCCGTACCTTTTTTATCTGATTGTTGATTATTTTCTTTCTGAGATTAGGATTTTTGTTAAGTGTCTATAAAAAAAATGCTCCTTAAAAACTTTTATTCTGTTTAAACTAACTTTAATAAAAGGTTTTTTTACATAACGCTTTTGAAATTACATGTGGTAGAAAATGTTTTGTGTAATGCTCTCTACAAAGAAAGAAGTGAGTAAAGAAGAAGAAGAAATTTTAACAAAAGGAATTAGTAGATATTGAAATTTAATATAATTGCAATATAAAGCATATCTGCGGCTAAACTCTGAATAATATCATTTATCTGCAAAACATCAACTTTTCAGGAATTAAAAAAAAATACTGTCTCTTGTCCTTTTATTAATTTTTACTTACTTATTTAAAATGGGTTGTGTAGCAGTTGCATACTGTCAAATGTGCTCTATTAAACAGCCTTACATTTTTTAATGCAATTTTCAAAAAGAAATAAACAAATATTTTTTAGATTCCAAAACTTAAAATCTGAAAGTTTGAGGATATGTAGTATTTAAATTTAGACGATGATATGTCACATACTAGCAAAAAACAGTTGTAAACGATGCAAAACTTGCTTTATCGAACTTTGTGTGTTTTGCCGCACGCAATAACTGAGTTGTGAGAAACAGGCTTTCTGTGCTAACTTCATATTTCCCATGCATTAGTGTGCATGTAATTTATTTTGTGAGCCTTAAATGATTTGAAGTATACAATAAATTAATGAAAAATGAAGTTAAAATATTTGTTTGCCTTAATGACCATTTAATTACCCCCAAATTTAGATCAGTGAGATAGTTATTACGGTACTGATATTTTTTATCCACATTTAGTAAAACAAGTTTTTTTTATTTGTGTTTTTATAGTTTATATGCAACAGTCAGGAAATGCGGGACAGTATGCTGGAAATGTTCCGTTGCAAAGATTTGGTAATGCGAACCAAACTTTACCTCCAGCTCAGGCAGGCCCGCAACCTGGTGTAGGAATGCATACCCAACAACAAACTATTGTTTCTCAACAAGCACCTCAGCAACAAACTACGCAACGATCGCAAAAGAAAAGAGATAAAGCCATTCCTATTATTGGTAATTTATTTTGTTTATTATGTAGTAAATTTACTTGAATCTGTTGAATGGATGAATTTATTACACCTTATAAAGTTTGACAACATTTCATTTAATTCTGTTGGTCTTTTATTCAGTTAACATGAAAACAAGTTTTATTAAAATACAGTGGAATCTTGACAATGCAACAGATATGGGATCGGAAGGCTGTTGGATTACTTTAAATTATGGATTTAAATTCCTGAAAATTATGGGTTATTGAGGGTACCATTTATAACAGTAATGAAAGGCTTTTTGGGTACGGATATAGTTTGAAAAAGTCAATTTTTAGACGTGCATTTATTAATAAATATAATTTAATGTACAGATTTACAATATTGTACTTACATAGGTTGTTACTGTAGGCCTACGTATTTTTATTTTTTTTCTGCATTTCGTGTAATAATTTATTTTATAACGTTATCATCAAGAGCCTTTTGTCTTAATTTTAAGTGATTCTGAGGAAACAGATTTTTCAATATTATTAAACTCTCCAATCCAACTGACCTTTTCTCAGCCCAACACAGTAGCATAGCTGCTGGTGATTAAATTCGCCGAACTTGGTGTTTCCTTGATCACCTGTGGATGTTTGCATTCTGTGTATGTAGCATTTCATCCATGATCTCTTAATTGGTGAGGTCAGCGTTTAGATCTGCGTCAAGCAGCCACTTAATCATGGATAGTGAATCCAAATCTCTTTTCACACACACTTTCTCTGTAACTAATACTGTATTTCTCTCTCGTGCGGCCAGTGGAGGCACCAGTATTGAGAGTGCCTACTGTCTATATTCCTTAATCATTAGTTGCAGCTGTTAGATTATTACTAAACATGTTGAACTAACTAATGTCGGACTGTCAAGATTCAACTGTTATTGGAAACATCTTATTTTATTAGTAAAGAAGCTGAACCCAAGCTTAATTATGCTCAGGATTTACTGAACATGTAATGTATAAGTGCTCTTGTTTATATTTTCTGTTTTCAATACTTGGCAGTTGTCAACGATGTTATTTTTAATGTAAAAGAAAGTCAGTTTTATTTAGCTGTACTACTGTAGTTGACGTATGATATTACTGCCAAAGGAATTATTCAGAAACTGATCAGCCAGTGTTAAAAAAATCTATTAAGGGGGTAGGAACCCTCCTCTTAAACAGGGAGTAACAAAGGCCCAGGCGTACAGAGTAACAGTAGTTTTGTCTTGGCTTACTATAAAATCATAAATCTTAATGTACCTATCACATTTTGCCACAATTCTGCTGCTGCCTCCTTCCCAATAACAACCAATCTATTTGAGGTATAGTGATTATATTAATACTATATTATTGTTTTATAGCCTGATTTTAATTAGGAGAGCGCTGGGCAAAACGTACGTCTGCATTAGTACAGTCTTGTACATACTGCAATAGTGCAGCATAGGTAATCAACAATGGAACAGCATGCCTACAAAATACAATGGGTGTTGTCAATTTTCAACAATACTGACTATACATCTATAACTGTAGGTCAAGTCAAGTAAGCGCATGCGTAGCCCAGCGCTCACAGCAATTGGCTTTGCCTTTATCAAATATCGTATGTAGGATTATAAACAGCCGTATTATTTAAAATTGAAATATGTATTTTGATTTCAATAATACTATATTATATAGTATATAGTACATGGTCTTATTGTACTTTTTTTTTGTAAGAGCAGACAGTGCATTTGAATCAAATCGAATCTAGCATTAACTGTCAAAGCTAAGTGTAACTTAACAATTTTAAGAGATCAGCACTTCCAGATGCCCTTAATAATACAAAATTATGTTTGTAACAGAAACTAATGTGAGTTTATTTATTGTTACAACTTCATATCATGTATTTTTTTCATTTTTTACAGATCCTGTATCCGGTAAAGACGTTTTAGAAGAATATGTAGATAATAGCAGTAAAAGTAATAGTAGTGTTAAATCTACCCATTCGAACGAATCTAGTGCAAGAGAGACTCCATTGCCTGTAAGTTGATATAAAATATTTATCCACAATATGTGATTAATAGATTTATATAGCCCTAAATTTTTGTGATACCTGTTTTCTATTTTTAAGGACACCAGTTTTCTATTTCTAAAATATCTGTGAATAACGTTAATTGATTTTTTTTTGAATTCAAGAATATTAGTTGTTAGTGGATTTTGTTGTGTGGGTAACAGGATGTATGTATTCTATTTTTCAAGGCTAATGAGCTCTGAATGTATGCATTGCCCCCTACCCACTTAATAGCTAGCCAATGACTTGCCAGCAATGTTGCCAATACTTGCTCTTATAGCTCTGTTAAATATTTCATCAGCCATTTTTTTTTGTGTTTCAATATCAAACCTATAAACATACAATCAGCTGATTATATTTTAAAGTATTGCATGTTAACGTATTCTATAATCGATGTGTTCAGTACGAGATGCAAGACAAGAAAGAACAATTGCGGATCTTATAAGCATACACGTGTAATGTTGTCAGGTACAATCTGACAACGCTGGCAAACGTTCTGATTGGTCTAAACGTGTGGAACAGCAGAGCTCATCAACCGTGAAAAGGATATTAGTAACTATTATTAATATATCAATATTACATCAGGTTTTGTAATTTATTATACGTGGAGTATTTTCAGGAAGCTGATTGATTTGTTAAGTAAGGGATTTAAAGGATTAGTATTTGTAGAGAAAAGCGTGGTCTGAAAAGTTTTGCAAATAATTTCTTTAATTAATTCTGCCTTAACTCTCTAAAGTTTCTTTAAATTGAAATTTGGTGCTAGTGGTTTACATTAATTAAGATATGTTGCTTTGAATCAGTCAGTATTTAAATCATTAATTTTTTCAAATTGAAGAATATTCGGTTATATGTATTACAGATGTGTTAGTTTAGTATGGCAGATGGCACTCAAATAGTATACAAGCTTAATTCTACGTAGTTCTAAATGAGTTTTCCAGTGTTATATAAGATTTCCATCTTCTCTGTAATGTGTTTTGTTCTCTGAAAATTTGGTGGTTTCGTTGGTTTTTACAACATTTATATTTTTTCAAAGAGTATATCTATTTTTGTTTATATTGGTCCATTGGTACCCTTCAGTCATTCATAGCCGCCAACTTGATAGTACACTATCCTTGTCTACAGTGTGTTATGAATGAAAATTATTTTAAAAATTAAATAACTATATATGAAAAAATATTATTTTTGAATGTTTTGACTGAAATTATGAGTTTTATTTTATGTATTTGCACACCAGCAATTTTTTATGTATTTTTCTATTAATAAATTTTTTTGTGCTGTGGTTGTACTGCTAGTGTTTCTAATCTTCTTTGTATAATTCTTGTGATAGAGTTAGTTTCAGCTTAGTAATTTTTTGGTTACCAAAAGAAAGAAATATGAAAGCATACCTTTCGAAAAAAAATTTTTTAGAAGGAAGTATTTCCATTGGCCGAGCAAGTGAAGTTCTTGCTGTAAACTGTCTTGATTGATAACTTTAAGATACGTAATCTAGTTTACATCATCTTAATAAAGTAATTTGGAGGTTTGCAGTTTCAAATGCATTAAAAAAGTAAACTTTTATGTTAACAGAAAATAATTCAGGCGAGTTGTTTATTTCTGCTACAATTTCTTTAAGATTCTTGGAAAATCAAAAGCTCCGGGAAAACACAGTGTTATTTTAAATTTAACTTTGCTGGTAAATTACCGTTCAAAGAAACTTAACAATTCATATATTTTGAGTTCTGAATCGTACAGCTTTTCTTATTTAACCTGGTTTTTTGAGGGTTTACTGCACTTTAACGTACAGTATATTTGGGATAAATAAATATCTTATTATTAATACTATTTATTTATTATTCCAGGGTTATTATTTTGATTACAATTTTTGGACATTTGACGTAAGAATTTTCATTAATAAATAATTCATTTATTCTAAATGAAAATTTATAATTATTTTAATACTGTTGTGTGTTCCACCTTGAGTTGGGTGATTTCAATCACTGAAGGCTTTTGTATTTTTGTCCCCCTCTGTAATGCAATTTAAAAGTGATTGTTCATAAATTTTGTTGAATGGCCCATATATATTATGAGTAGAAAACAATCTTTTTATGTATACTGGTTTTTGGTTAAAAAGAAAAAATAATGGATCAGTAATATAATGAAAGATTTACTTAGCATTACCTAAAATATGTGCTGCAGAGATGCCATGTTTGTTTGCATAGGTAGACATTTGTGTTTGTAATTATGTAAGTTATTTAATTTTCATCGCAGCTGAATCCGTATTAATGTAAGGTTTTTTATTTATATTGAAAAAACTTTTAAAATTTACCCTCTTTTTACTATTTTCTTTTTCTCCTCTTGTTACAAGCACTTTCACTGTGCACACCGCTTCTTCAGGTAGTTTGATTCAAATTTTAACAAAAGGAAGATGCAGTCTTCTCAATAATTATTCTAGGAGCTTTATACTTATACCTGTCTTTTATTATCTGTCTATGGAATAAAACAATTTTTCTCCTTTCTTTGCTTAGTTGCTTTATCATAAAGCTGATGATAAATAATGCCTATTGGGCAAAATAACGCAACGCTTCTCCTATGTCTACTTATAACTGTTTGATAAGCAATAATAGTCTTTATTGACCCCTTGGTGGAGGATTTTTTAAATAATTTGGTATTAATGAATTTCTGACTTAAAAATACTGTTTAACAAGGTGATTTTTTTGTTTTTATGTTTTACATTAGGTTAGATTAGGTGTCAATTGCAACATTGTAAAGTCAAGAATACTATGCACAATAGAAAATCAAAGCATTTTGTACAAATTCAAACTTTCATGATCTTAATTAACAGTTTTCCAACTTTAATTTATTATGAAAAATAACTTGCAATTAACTGTAGCAAGTAATGGAAGACATAGTTACGAACTTGGATTAGTGTATTGTACAAAAACAATACAATGCAAATTGCACTAGAAACATATAGAAACACGGACGTGGGTGCTGTGATCTGTTAAGTAAAAAATTAAATGATTTTGATGTTAGTGTAGTTTTTAAGCCGAATGCTCCTTTAAAAGAAATAGTAAAATCAGCTAAAGATGATTTAAAAACCCTTAATAAGAATGATCATTTGATAATTATCGGAGGAACCAATGATATCAGTTCTAAAAATTTCCAAAATACTCCTCAAATCCTAAAAACAATTGAAGAACTGGTTCCAATGAGCAATAAAACAAATTTAATAATAAATACAATTCCCGTTCGACATGACAAGCCAGAACTAAATACAGTAATAAATAAACTAAACCGTGATATTCATAAAAAAATTAATAGCCTAGAAAATAAAACAGTAAACAGGATTAAAATTAGCTTCATCAATGAAAGGCTTAATCGTACTAATTTTACTAATCATGGGTTACATTTGAATCAGTCTGGTAAAAACGTGTTGTGTGATAGGTTAGCATCCCTCGTCACTTGTAAACTCCCTGACAAATTAAAAGCTAAAGAGTCTTTTTTAATGAGTTGGCTGAAACAAGGGGTAAAGAGATAGGAAATATAAGGTTAGGTTTTGTTGGTGAAACGCAACTGAAGAGGAGATCACAGGTTTTTAATTACAGTAACGGTAGGTTACGTTTACATGATGTCAGGTTAGTAAATAGGTTGCGACCAGCTTCCATAATTGAAGTCAACACAGTTGTAGACAACCAAAACAATCAGGAAAATAATGCATCCCACTTCTCTATTTTACATCAAAATATTCAATATTTAAGTAATAAAATAGACAGGTTAGGTATATTTTTAAGTTCTGAGAACCCAGATATGGTGGTATTTACTGAACACGGTTTAAAATGTAATGAGATGCTCTAATAAACTTTTCAGGGTTTTCTATTATTGCTTCATATTGTAGGAAAATGCACAAAAGTGGGGGGGTTTGTATATTAGCTAATTCAAGTAAGAAACTTGACACTCATAATTTACCTTATCTAGAACGGTTTTCTCGGGAAATGGTTATTGAAGTGGCTGGGGTAGAAGTTAGGTTAGAAAAGAGGGGAAAGATGGTTGCGGTGGGTGTCTATAGATCCCCTAATGGTGATTGGGGTCAGTTTTGTTCATCGTTCAGTGAACTACTGGAAGTTTTAACAGAACGATACGTAAAAGTGGTAGTTTTGGGTGATTTTAATGTAAATCTTGCTGTTGAAAATAAAATGGCTGAAGAGTTTAGGGATATTGTGGAGATGAACAATCTTGATATAAAAGTTAAAGGTTATACTAGAATTACTACTCACTCACAAACCATAATAGATAATATTTTAACAAATATGGAGAGTTGTCAGGTTAGGTTAAGGGGTTCAGAGCTCTCTGATCACGGCTACCAAGTATTAAGAGATTCAGGATTTAGGTACTCATGTCCCAAATCAAAAAAATATTAAAGAATTTAGGCAGGAAGACCAAGGGAATATCTGACGACATGTCCTATACTCCTCCTGGAGTCTCCAGGGCGCAAAAAAAAAAAAAAAAAAAAAAATGATATTACTCCATTACCAACCTGTAAAAATAAAAAGTTAAAAAATTTATTAACAAAATGCTGCACATTTTGAGAAACATTGAATTAACAGAATTTTTATTCAAACGATGCTATACGATGATCATGGTAGATATATTTTGAAGTGGCAATACTCCAAACATGTGAGCACACATGTTTGAGAACATCATTATTCATTAAAGGTTCAAATCTATACTGTGGATCTTCTAACATTTTTGCCATTTTAATCTGAGTCCTTGTTCTTGTTATCATTATCCTCTTTTTCCTTTTACAGTTGCTATGATTTTGTCATTTGCCCAAGGTGCTCTGGCTTCATCTACACTCATTCCCCAAATTCACAATCTGTAGTTCTTGAATTTTCTTAAACAGGTCTTAAAATACTTAAGAACTAAATAAATCTTAATAAATTAATGCATCCTGCTGCATGCTGTCAATTCTATTGTATAAATATTTCACTACCTTTTCAGCTGCTTTGATCCATATTCCTTTGTAATCTACAAACGTGCTTTAGGTGGATCCAACATCAGCGAAGTATAAAAATATAATTTAATAAATCATAGAAGATGTGGCATCCTCAGTGTATTATATGAAACTACATTTACAGGTGTTTCAAAAAGGACAACCTGTTTTTAAATGACATGAATATAGTAGCTAATTCTAGCATGGCTGTTAAAAAATTCATTGTCGAGTTTGTCAGACGTTACCATAATGTAATGAATGAATTCCTAAATTATGAACTTGACATCACTTAAAATGTTGATGCTCATAATTGTTAGATGTTAATAATCCTATAAGAGAAACAATATTATGTTAGTTTTAACTGTATACTATTTAACTACGAGATCGCTAAATATGAGATTTCATATACTGCGCCTTTAAAAACGTTCAAAATTGTAATTTGGTGTATTAATTTCATGGAATTGAAGTAAATGGGATTTAAATTTAGATTCATTAAGGTTAAAGAATGTTTTTTGAGTATTTGTTACCTAAATTATTTTCCTTAATGTATGTTTAAATCATTTCTTTCAATTGGCTAATGTTTAGAGCTGATTACCTGCTTTCAAAATTTGCCGATACAACTGGAGACAAATTTTAGCATTGTAAAAATGTATTGTTATTACGAGGGCTATGCAGAAAGTAGGGAATGTTTTGTAAATAAACAAAAACTATGTAAAAGAAAAATTTTTTATTATATACATCTGAAAGAGTGACTAAAATACTACTTTTCTACATAGTCACCAAGCAAATTGAGGCACTTGTCATAGCGGTGGACAAGCTTCAAAATTCCTTCGTCATAGAAATCCGCCGCCTGCGACCGCAGCCACTCAGTGACGCGCGCCCGGAGTTCCTCGTCGTCGTCGAAGCGCTGTGTTGCTAGCCAGTTCTTCATTCTTGGAACAAGTGAAAATCACTCGGTGTAAGATCAGGACTATAGGGTGGATGAGGGAAAACCTCCCATTTGAATGAATCAAGGAGTTCTTTTGTGCGGTTTGCCGTGTGAGGTCGGGCATTGTCATGAAGAAACAAAATTTTTGACGACAACTTTCCTCGGCGCTTGTTTTGAACTGCTCTCCTAAGGTTGTGCAATGTTTGGCAGTACCGATCAGAGTTTATTGTTGCACCACGCTCGAGAAAGTCAATGAGCAGCACACCTTGCCTGTCCCAAAACACAGTAGCCATAATCTTCCTTGCTGATGAGGTGTGCAGACATTTTCTTGGTTTTTTAGGAGAATGTGTGTGCCCCCACTCAATGGACTGCAATTTTGTCTCGGAATTGACATGTTTAACCCAAGTCTCATCACCCGTTATGATGCGATCCAGCAATGCATCACCATCCGTGTGGTAGGCCTCGAGAAATGTTAAGGCTGCCCCCATTCGCTGACGCTTATGGTTGTCAGTAAGCATTTTTGGCACCCATCTTGCACAAAATTTGTGGTAGCCTAGCTTTTTAGTGACAATTTCAAACAACTAAGTGCGTGAAATTTGTGGGAAGGAAAGTGAAAGCTCCGTTATCGTGAATCGTCGGTTTTCACGAATTTTTTCATCGACTTTGGCGACCAAATCGTCTGTCACAATGCTCGGGCGACCGCTCTTCTCTTCATCATGGACGTTGGTACGGCCATTTTTAAACCGAATACACCATTTTCGCACTGAACTTTCATTCATCACGTTGTCACCGTATACTTTGCACAGTTGCCGATGAATTTCTATCGGTTTTAGGTTTTTGGCCGACAAAAACCGTATGACAGACCGCACTTCACAACTGGCGGGATTTTCAATTGCAGCGCACATTTCAAATTGGAATATTGAGAAAACAGGCAGCGCAGCGACGTTCCCGTTGCAACGGCTGGATGCCGACTGAAGAGCCGAACATGCACATACCAAGACATACATGATTGCCGCGCGCCCAGCAGCGTCAAATGGAAACGTTCCCTACTTTCTGAATAGCCCTCGTATAATTAATTGTAGGCTATAGTTTTTACATCTGACTCCTTAATGTTAGTTAAAATTTTTTGAACTACAGTTTGATTGTCCTCTATAGTTTGGGCAGTGTGTTATCAATTAGTATAATGACGTTAAGGTAGTTAAAGACGAAATTAGTTAAAATTGTGAGATCTTGAATACAGTTTGCTTTTGATTTACGTACTGAAGTTAACTTTAAGAGATTCCTCCTTTTTTAGGATTTGAAAGTACAGTAGTAACCTCTATTGAGTCCGATTGGCACTTTAGGGATTCAGGTGATACCGGGTTACAGATTTTTCCAGTTTACTGAATGTGTGTAATTTTACTGAAGATAATTGGGCAATTTAAGAACACGAGTGGTCAACTGAATACAGTATAGTGTATTTACAATTCTAAATACATTCTTATTATACACACAAAGTTTGTAAATACTCGGTCAAACCACGAAAGTTTTAAGCATTCACAACCAGTTAAGAAAAACACTGAATTAGAATACAGTAATGTATTGTGCGGTTTCAAGCTCCATGTAGTTGCGTGATGAAGGGTACGGTTGAGGTATATTGAACGAGTGACGCATGCTGGGTGAACTATTGTTGTATTACTCTGATACAAACCATTCGTTTTCAAACTTTCCATATTTAACATATTTGTTTGTATTTATTATTTACATATTTTGATATGAATTGGTATATTAAATTTTATGAATCCGACCAAGTTAATAACCCGATAGGTATTCGTTAAATTAATGCGTCGGATGATGAGAATATTTTTTTAGTCTAGTTAGTACATGCTACAGCTACAAATGCAACTGCTGTGAAACACTACTAACACTCATTCATTCTCCCACTGCTATAACTATGCACTGCATTGTTGTAGTAGTGTTGGTCCTTCCAACTACACGGAGCTGCGACGCAATAGATCAAGCAATAGATTTGAACGAAAATTCAATTAAAACATTGAAAAAGTAACATGTAACATCAAAGTTAGAAAACTGTGAAAGAATTAAATTACCCTTATAATATTACTGTATGTGTTACCTTGCTTCTAAAAGTCTGTGATGTCTCTTTGCCTTCGTGATTCCAACTTCTTCATCAAAAATCTAAAATAAAATAAAAATTATACATAAATTTAAAAGTTCTACACAATTGTAAGCTTTGTTTGGTTCAGCAAAATTTTATATAACAAAATGTGTAGTAATTTTTTTTTTTGTTAAATCTAAACCTGAGGGAGGCATGCTGTTCTACTAAAGAGAGGTTACTGCTTGAAAATAACATTGTGTACTAGGTGTACTTTTTTAACCGGTTGCTAATTTTACCAATTTTTGTTGAAAAATATGATCTGTAGAGAATAACATTGAGACGAGTGTGTGAGTCTGTGGAATTTCATCTAAAATGTACATTGTAAAATCTTTTTTGTTTTCTTGTCGGAGGTTATTGAAATAAATTTCTTTTTTGTTTAAAATTTTCATTTTGATGTCATTTAAAATAAGATAAATCTAATATAATGGTTATTGAGGATGAACCATTGTAAGAGTGTTTAATGTTGATGTTTTAGGACCTGGGTAACGTTGAAGTAGTAAGTAAATGAGTCTTTGGATATTTAGAGGTATTATTAGAGTATGTTGACTGAATTTTATGCTGTTGTTAAGACAGCATTAAATTGTTAATTAAGTATACATACATTAAACCAATTTATGAAGGAGAAAAATTTTGTTTTGTGTATATGTACGGAATGTTGGTAGTCTTTTAGCATCATTACTTGAATAACTTTGATGGGAACAAAAATGAGAATGGCTTTAAATAATACATTTAAAATTGATATAGGACTCTTTTTGTAAGTTTTCTTTAAACATTCCGTGTGGAGCACCGTGTATATTGTTCTTACTCTCGTATTAATATCTCTCATATGTGAGAAATGTATTTTTAGCATTTCTTAAGCTTTTGTGCTATTATTGGTTTTGCGCAACTCTCCAATCATTTTCTAGTATTTTTTAAATTATATTTTCTTCACAAATTGTGTAATTTATGACTACAATTTTCAGAGATTAAATTAACAATAAATTCATCCAAATTGTTCTACTAAAATTATGGAAGATTAACATTTACAGTTCACTGGTACAGGTGGAATATTACCTTTTATTTTTTTTTCTTGCTGTGGACACTGATGTAGGAATATGTTGGGAATACAATTTTAAAAACTAACAGGAAAAATAGTAACTTAAATGGTATTTCGCTTACAACTACAAGTGAACCGTTATTGAACTAAATTTATTGTGTACATGTTGCAAATTTAATCAAGGAAAAATTAGCAATAAAAATAAATCGCTTACCAAAATTTGTAAAGATTTTTTTTAATTGTTGGAAAGTTTTTCATGGAAAAAATGGCTAATGCAGAAAGCTTCAGAAATTAAAAAAAATGCAATTTTCACACACTAGAGACACAAATGAGACTTGACCTTCTTTATAGATAGATTATAACAGACACAGAACTGAAAGTAAGAGCATAGTATGCTCCTGTGTTCTTCGCACTGAATGTGTTATGAAGTTACTTACATTTGCATTATCATTTAGCTGCAACATGTAACAGCAGCAGATGTAGATTTGGATTACTACTGCTGACAAAAGTTGTATTTATTTATAAGCAGAATGAAAGTTTGATAGAATTTAATGGGTGTATTTATTCTTTATATTACAATGGATGTATATTCTCTTAAATTTATAATTGTAAAAATGTAGTGGTGTAAAAATTACAAATCAGTACAAAGGATATATATATACATAGAGGACAGTATACATCTTTGTATTACTGTATAATTACATAATTTGTTGTGATTATGTTAATCTTTTTATGTAGTTTAAAAGAGTATTGTTCCTCTTGATTTAAAATGTTAGAAAGCATTTTCATTTGTTAGGGAGTGTTCATTGATTAGAAAACTAATTTGTTTACTCGTCTTGCAGGGTGGTGCAAGTCATGAAAACGATCTTCATGCATCTTCCGAGCAACAACAGGTACGAGCGAAGTTTGCTGCAATGGTGGCAGCTGTAGCAACCACTAACCCTGAGCAAACTAGTAGTCAACAATCTATACCAGAAGTTGTAAATGGACCTGAAATTTCAGAACCAGAGATAACCCAAACAGTTCCTAGTAGTGATTCAGTGAAATCGAGTAAACTGTCGAGTAATGTAGAAGAATTTACGTCTATGTCTCAATCGAGTGATATAGTGAAAGAAAGTACTGGTCATAATGCAGGTCCACCCATGCACAGTCATGGGCAGACCATGCAGACTCCAGTTGTAAGTGCTTTAACTGGTGGTGAAGTACAGCCAAACTGGCAAACCAATCATGGTAGAGAACAATTTCCGGCATTGAAAACAGCCCCTCCTCCCACTGTGTCGATAAACACCGTATCTCCAGTGAAAAATAACACGAGAAAACAAACACGTGTAAATAGTGAAAGTGAAAAAATTCCCCAACAATCCCTTGAGAAACCTTCGCAGCAACCTCCTCCACATTCGCAACCTCCGCCTCAACCTCAGCAGACCCCTCAAGTGGTCAGTTCAGCAACAACGATCAATCCAGTCATTGCATCTGCAGAGCGTGATACTGCAGCTGCTCCTACTGCAGTTCTTGTTCCTGGCCAGAAGAAAGAGAAGAATGCTCCATCTAAACCTGTACCGAGCAATGCTAACAAAGAAGATGTACCCGTTACCAATCAGCATCCTCCGTCAAAAGAAAGGAGAGAGAAAGGACAGAGGGCAGTGGTTAAAGCCATTGCAGTGGTTCCGCCACAAGCACAGCAGCAGCAGCAGCCACCGCAGCCTGTTGAGCCAACACCACAACCACAACATCAGCCTCATAAACTATCATTTACCGAGAGCATTAGTATAAAATCAGTAAATCAAAGTAGTTTATCGATGTCTTCAATTCCTGCTCTATCGCAGACAACCGTAACGCCATCCACCAACACTGTGCCTACTCCTGCAGCAGTTGCAGAAGAGAAGCCGGCTCCTGCCCCGGTTCAGCCAGCTCAACAGACCAATGGTGAAACTCCTGTTGAGTCATCTGATGGTAAGTAAATTTATAAATTTTTCTTTGCAAATCTTTCTTTAGAAACCATGTTTTACCCTTGCTCAGTTCATTGTTTACATCGTCTTTTATAACAAACAGGAAAAAAAGTTAATGAATAAGCCATACGATAGATTTGGTTTCCCTTGTAAGTTGAATCTGTTAACGTTTCAATTTTTGTTAAAACAAAAGGGAGGTGACTAAGTTTTATTCTCCCGCTGTACAAACGTATAGTTATTACAAACTTATATTTACATGAAAGTAATTTTGTTTACCTTAATCTTGCACATTTGTGATGTTTCTTTACTTTTAGACTAAGGTATTAACCTAGTAGAAAAATAATAGAATGTTTTTCTCAAAAATTACTCTGCCCCGTATAACATCCACATCTGATGTACAAATTTTTTTTGTAAATTTATCACGTGTTTTAATATGTAATCATAATTTATTCACATTGTTGGTTTTAAAAAAAGTTTCATATTATTGTGATTAAGTTTCTTAAACTAACTCAATATTTTTGATTCTCAAGTGAATTTCCTAGTTATAGTTTAAAATGAATAAATAAATGAATCACTTACTTATTCACCTATACAAGATTTGATCGAGTAATTTTTTTTGTTGGCAATGTAGATTGGTAAATACATAAATCATTATAAGTCTGCCTATATCGTCCTCTTAGCTATGGTGAAAAATCGTTATTATAATTACTCGAGTTACCAGTTTGCCTTTGGTTTTAAAGGGGGACAGCATCAGTGCGCATGCGCAAATGCTTTGGTGTCAGTTTGCCACCACAACAACGTAAACTATACTTAGAGAACACAGAGTATATCGCTGAACCTTTTGTAGGTTAACTGTATGAATATAACGGTTTATTACTGTAAACGGAAATGTCAGTTTCTTGAAAATGTGGTCAATTTGTTCACGGTGCTGAACGAAATCTAATACGCGATGTAATAAAATATTGTGAAATTAAAGCTAAACAAAAATACCTTTCCGTGCCTCTCAACAAAAGCCGTGAGTGAGTGGCTAACTACTGTGATTCTCTTTCCACAATTTGAATTATAAAGAAGGAAGTTGAATATAGTAAGAAGATGCTTCATCAACAGTTTTTTAACACCTGGTAAAAAAAGGAAACTGTTGTATCAATAAGAAAATTATGTTGACATGTGAATCGTTATTATCAATTTTTAAATAAAGGCTAAATTTTAGTTGGAAACTTCGTACGTTAAGAAAAAGTTGTAAGGCAATGGGGTTTAAGTGGAAAAAAATGTCACTCAAAATGAAGTATATAAATTAAAAGGCATGTGGTGAACTAACGGCACAATTGCACTGTAGTAAAATGTTGTGTCTCACTATTGAGGTTGGCAGCACTGCAGATTTCTCTTCCCATCCTTACGCAAAAGGCATTCTCGTGACTCACTATCTACAGCTGTGGATGAAAACAAAACTTCACTTAAATTCATTAAATGTTAAACGTGTTTTTAGTGCCGTTTCATGTGTAAATGAACTAATTATTGCATTTTTGCCGGTTTATATTTTTGAAAATTATTGGAGTACAAATTGGTTTCTCAGAAAATTAAACAGTATTGTTTATGAAGAATTTTTATTTTCTGCAAAATAAGATTATATAAGTTAGCCATTGTTATGTAAGTATTACAGCTAAAAGGTGTTTTCCGGGAGATATTGTCACTTAAGATTCAGTGTGTGAATTTATTTCGCATGTCACTTGATTAAAATTACTTTTTTGAAAAGCTTAAAATGTTTTAATAAATTTTTAAAGTCTAGATGACATTTGTTCTCAAAATTTTATATTTTTGCTAAGCCCATTTTTCCATGTGTTAGCAGTTTCGTGTGTTTAAATTTTATATTCATCAGCTTGTTAAAATACTAACTGTTGTTCTGAATAACAGTTTTTTTTTTAATTTATGAGTTATTTGCAATTCAAGGTCCAGTTTTACTTAATTACTCAAACAAAATGTGTTTCTTCCAGTTGGGTTCTAGTCATATATATGAAGGGAACATGTGCCCTTGATTATTTGCTGTAACAATGATAAAAAGGTTATCAATGTTAACTAACTGTCATGCGATTTCTTTTTTTTGTTAAATTGTTCTGGTTCGTTTTCATATGAATATTTATGGGTGCATACTATAGTATGCACCCATAAATAACGCGGTTGGCCGCATACTAGTTTAGCACCTATTTATGATAACATATAATGAGAAAAACAAATTAACACGTGTGCGTGCGCCTTGGCATTTTGGTTAGCTCACTAGCTTATAAGGCAGAAAATCCTTGGTTAGATTCCTTTCTGAAAATTATTTCATGTCAATGCAACTTTAAATAACAAAACTTAAAAGAAAATCTAAAATAAACTGAGAAACCTAGTGATCCTGGGTTAGATTCGTATCTTGAAATTATTTCATGTCAATGCAACTTAAATAATAAAACTTCAAAGAAAACCTACAACAAACTGAGAAACCTAGTGATTAGAGAGAGTCAGGCCCAACTGTACACATGAGTATTCATTTCTGTTAAGATATGATTTTAGGGAAAACTATGATAAGATTGTGATACGAGCTTTGAAAAGTGTTAAACTGTCATCTAAGAATAATTATTATTCTGAAGTTTACTGTAACTTATCTAATTTCACATTTAATCGCTTTTGTACTTCCAAAACTGTGAATTTTTCTCAAGTTCTTCTTAAAAATAAATGTAGTTAACAACATGTTCATGCAAATATTACGTGTGAAAAAATATAAATATATCACTAATAAAAAATATGTTTCTTTTGTTATGATAATTAAATTATTTGTAGTGTTTCTAAAATTTTCTTCTGTTAAGTTTGTAAGTAGCCCTGTTTGCGAATCTGTTAATTTTTAATTTAATCTACTTAAAACTCATTCAGAGTCTGAGAGTTGGGTATTTCATTAAAAGTGTAATAAAAATTAGGCCAACAAGTAAATTTAATTAATAGGGCTTAAAACAAACCTATTTTGGAAACGTGTATAGACTTAACTAATTTCTGTAGATCTTTCCTCGAGATTTTGTAGTTAGTAAAAAATTAGATTCATAGCAGTGTGAATGTGTGTGACTTTCATATACCAGAGATAACATTTTGAATGTTCTTGTTTATTCATTGGTGTGGATTAGAAAGTAAAATCTGAAATTACATTCAATAATAACGTATTTTCTTTGCATGGTAATCACGTTAAATTTAAACAAAATGTTTTTCTTAAAAAAGTGTGATAAAATTTTAATCAATATTGGATACTAATTTTATTGCCATCGGACATCGGATCATAGAGTTTAATAAACGAGCTGAATAAAACTTGGCACTTGTTCCTAAAAATATTTCCAGAGATAAAAGTGTAATGAATTTTGATAATTTTTGAAGGCTTGATAACCTTTATTTTTCAAAAGTTCATTTTAAATTTTAGTACATATCGTAGTGTAGTCGGTGATGGTCACTTGGAACGGATTGATTTTGGATGTTGGTCGTTTAAGATAATTTTTTGAAATTTGTAAAACTGCCTGGTAAATTTGAAGACACAACGTGGGTGCTTTTTTAAAAGTAGTGGTGCTATAATAATGTGTTAATTGTTTTGTTACCAAGATTTTTGTAATGCCGATCAGAAGGTAATGACAATATTATTTTATTTAATATAAGATAAATATTTTTTACGTAAAAAAATTCTTCCATATGTTTTTGCAAAGCATGAATTCTGTACGATGAACTACACTTAACTATTTTTCCATTCACTTTTTGTTGGAACTGTACTTGTATTTGGAACGACTAGTGCCGAGGTTGGCCGAAGGTCAGGTTTCCCCCCAAAGATGGCAAACGCCTTTTCCGTTCCGACATTTTGTTTTAATTTAACACTACTAATGCACGTGGTCGTGTGTTACTTTAGTTTTTAAAGAAATTTTAAGTTGATTGTCTCCGTAACGAAAAGTCTGATTTATTTTACGCGGTAAAAACGTTGTTTTAGTTGTACGTAAACCTCGGCTGTTCAGTTTTAAGTCATAATTTTAGGC
This sequence comes from Catonia carolina, assembly GCA_035578175.1. Lineage (NCBI taxonomy): Eukaryota > Metazoa > Arthropoda > Insecta > Hemiptera > Achilidae > Catonia > Catonia carolina. The sequence goes on along the minus strand of JAQMRL010000002.1, from coordinate 23,022,489 downwards.
TAATAGTTTGTTTATTTTGCCGGTGACCTTGAATAGTTCAAAAGTTTTAGATTAAAAAAATTCGTAACTTTTCAGTATTAATTTTTGTAAGTAATTCGTTTATTTGTTTCAATTTTTTAACTAGTGATACATTTACGTTAATGGTGATGCATTACGTGAACTTTCTAGAATTAGGCCAAGGCTTCATTATTTATTTGTCGGCAAACTGCAGGTTTATGCGTGGTTAAACAATGTGTTTTTTAAAAAAAATAAGTATCTAGTCCTTATTTTTTGTAGTTTTTTAACTGGTGTTAGTTTTTGTTCGTATTTTAATTCGGTTGTGTATCAAAAACCCATTTGCTTTCTAAAAAATGTTGTTACCGGTAATTTTTTAACCGCGTGTTCTAAATAGTTAAAATATTTTGTAATTGTAATTACCATGAAGGAAAAAGGGAGCGTGAAAGGTAAGTGCTTTATGTAGAACTTAACGAAGTCTGTTGTTTTGTGATTGTTATTTTAAAATTAGTAATGTTATGCCTGTTAATCGAATTTGCAAAAAAGTTTTCTGGAGTTAGCTTGTTCATAAGTGTTTTAGGACAAATGGTTCTTTAACCATTTAAGTTTTAGGTACTTGTTGATGCAGTATTCTGTATTTTTAACTGCTTTGGCTTTGTGATCTTTAGTAATTTTGCTAGTCGCTTCAAATGTGATTAATTGCATGTGTTATATGCAATTAGGTTAAGGTTAGGTTGCTCTTTGGGTGGGGCATTTGGCAAACATCTGGCACATCAGTTTGAAATGCTAAATTTATTTTAAAAAATTTAATGAACTTAGTTATGAACTTTTAGGAGAGAAGTTTATTTAATTTAATGAGTTGAGTTGTCTACCGGTATTAATATGTCATCTTTTTGCCAACCAAGCATGTTGCCCATATATAAAATTAATGAATTTCTTTGGGAAATTTCAGCATTGAACACCTTATTCTCTTGTACAGCCGATTTGGAAAACCAAATTTTATTTAAAAAAATGTTTTTTAATCTTTCAGTAAAGTAGTGTGTTTCCAAAAGTTATCAAAATGACTATGTATTGTTTATTTTACTTATCGTGATATGAATTGTTGACTTAACTACTGGTTCGCGTTCTTTACTTTGTCACAACTGAATTATTTTAATGCCTATTATCATCATACTTGATTTACTAGTAAAGTAAACCATTGTTTTGTTGATTGTAACAGACCTATATAGAAAGTTCAGACATGTAGGCCTTTGTCCACTTAATGTTCATAAAATCATTTTGTCATCAGTTATTCGCTAAGCTCAATGTTTAAATCAATGGTTTAAAAAACATTTTGTTAAAAATTATGACAAATCCTAGGTAAAATTGTAATCATCCAATGATAGGCTTTAATAATAATAAAAAATATGTTTTAGCAGATGTAGTTCCAAGGCTTTAAAGTTCAGTAAAATAAATAAAATTACATTTTTGTTTTGTCTTTCTATGTGATATGTATAGTGTACATGCTTATGTTAGGTTAGGTTAAAAATGTTGTGATATTTCTTTTCTTTTCGGAACTAATGATTATGTTAAGGTCTACTGCCCACTGAGAAAAAAGTTAATGAAGCATTATAAACTAATATTTGTAAGAAAATAAATTTAAAATGTGCCAGATGATAAATAATAGCTTATATTTTGAATAAACAAACTGTTTTAATTGGAAAATAAATCTTTGTTATTGTCTTACTTGTAAATGTCGTTTTAAGACTGCTCATTAAGTAAATGAAATTGTTAATTATTACTATAATGGAATTCAGTGTAATTAACAAGGAACTTATAGATAAGATGTAATTAACTTGACGCATGAGAATTCCGTATGTTAGGTTTTCTTTGACTAAAATCATCTATGTGTGAATCACTTGGTCATTCAGTTTCTTAATTTTTGTTAGTCTGTAAATACGAATTTGTGAATTCAAATTTTTTTAAATGTAAGAAAATACCTAAAATAACGTTTTAAAATCTAATTGGATTAAATGTTTTACATTTTTTGTCGCAAAGTTTTGAAAACATATAAAGTTATGAAACTTCATTTAAAAAAAAGTTTTATTACAATTTGTGTAGTAAATGTTACATAATTTATGATTTATTTGAATTATTATAGCCATATGTTCAGTTACATGTTACCTAACCTAGTCTAGTTTTGGAGTACATTTGTTGTGGTTTAATTACTTATAATAAAAATTGTATAAAAGTTTTGTTAATTTTATCTAATACAATACACTTTTCATGTTTCAAACCAAATTTTTATTTGATCAAACGGGTAATAGTGACATTTTAATATTGTGAAGTATTTTAAAAAAGTTGTAAAAACATATAGGTCTACTGCTCACTGAGAAAATAGGTTCCTTTTAACTATTATTTGATTTTGAAAATCAATTTTGAAGTTAAATCTTTCAATTTCATTGGCTTTTCAGTTCTTGTCTTTAACTCTCTGAGTTTTTAACTCCTATTTTCCACCTGATGTAAAGAATCAGAAATCAACTTGTTGACACCAGAGAATTTTTAGCCACATCCATATTTTTTTATATTTAGTAGAAATTTGAATCACAGTTTGAAATCAGGAATTTGAATCACAGTTTGAAATCCAGACAATCATTATTATTATAAACAGTACAGATCAGGCCTCCTGGCTTGTTCAAACTTCAATTTTGGTAGTCTGCTTTGTCTACACAACTTAGAAGCTGGGATTGTCATCTCTTCTAGTCGTACAATACCATCATCCAGTTAGCTTGTAACTTGAACATCTGTTGAGGTAATTATCTGGCATATATGACAAATTTCACCACTTATTTTCTACTTTTGAATAGTGATATGTATCATCTCTGCCTTGTCAAGTTCATGGCTAATATCTTAATTCCTTTATTTCTTTTATGGTCTTGCTAATGTTACCCTGGTAAACATCTTAATTATATATAAACAGTCTCTATTTTTGCTATCTGCTGCATAGTCAGGGTGTGTTCATGACCATTATTGTCATATATCCAGTGTAGAGAAATTACAGAAAGCTTGAGAAATAAATGATTTAAGTTAAAAATAATATCTAAATGATGATTTAATTTTTTATTCAAGAATATTTATTTTTAGATTTGTATGGTTAGTGTTTTGAAATTAAAAATTCATGTATGGAGTTCATGTTGTTATGCAAAGAGCATTATAATTAATTTTAGTGGTGCTGAACCGGGATGAAAAAAGGGTGTCATGCACTAACTTGTAAAGGATATTTAAACTAAAATAATATGTAATGTGTACTTGATAATTTAGGATACAAACATTTTATATGATTAAAACGAAATAATATGGAAATTTTAATAGCTGACGAAAATTAATTATATTACAATTTATGGGAAGGAATAATTGTAAAACTATTAATAATAAATGAATATACGAGTCATGTTGTTTGGATACAAGTTAGTTATTAATTTGTTAAAAATGACAAATATTACTGTTTCAACACTTAAAGCCATACAGTAAAACTGGCAGAAACTCAGGTGTGATACAATTTTTAAATTATATCCTTTTGCACTTTACCAACTAGTGTTCTTAAAGGAAAAGGTTAGCCTTTCAAACTTGTCCACTTTGATTCCCACTTCTCATGATTGCACGTTAGATAAATTCGACTTCCCAGTAAACAAATTTTGCACTTGTTCCAAGGTCTTGTCATTCAAAACTTACTTTGATTCTGAGACAATGTTGTTGTTCAGGTCAACAGATGAAAGGCTGGTTTGAACCTCTAGAGGTTTTACTAAGTAAAACGAGAAGTGAGGTAGTTTACACCTATGCCTTTCTCACTGAGTTGAAAGAGTGTGTATGCTTCATCAGCATACCACGCCCTCTGAAAAGCACCTATTTTTCACTCTGCAAATGACACCTTCACTTCATTCACCACAGAATCTGACTGTATAATGAAATTCATTACTCTTAGAGGAGATAACTCTTGACTAGTGTTTTTTACACCTCTATCTTTTCTGTTTTAAATAGTTCAGTCATATGATTGGCTGACTGCATGATAAGAAACAACTATTTTTTTGTAGCTTTGGAAACTGCAGATGAGTGCAATAATTTAACACTCCACCTGCCTGTTACGGGCATTCTGAAACAATATAAATTATTTAAAATAAAATTGTTAGGGCTGACATTTGCTAGGCATTTTAATTAATAAAAATTACACATGTCTGTTTTACGTACTTGTTCATTTTGTTCTGCTCTTGCCAATGTGTGATATTTGATGTGGTGATAAAAGAAGTTGAAGTATCAATTTGTAGAATGAGTACTAGACTACGATTGATAATTGTACATAGCACAGCTGTTTAAATATATGTGAACTATAGTTTTTGTCAAACGTGGCATTTTGCAGTCGTATTTGCGTCGTCTTATAGTGAATGTGAAAGGTGTAAATATTTGTTTTGTTTGTAATTGCGGAGTACTGCGTATTCATTAATGTCAGCATTGTCATTCGACATTGTTTTTGTTTGTATTAGAAATTCTTCAGATTTTAGATGCCAAGTTTAAGGTAAATTATTTTCTTTAAATTTTTTGCTTTGATTTTCTGTGTTCATCATGCACAGAAAAGCAGAATTGTACGCTAATTGCAAATTGACATGCTAATATCGGGGATATGAACATTGTGTTTTGGTTTCTATATTTTGTGGTCACACAATGTGTGATGTATTTAGGAACAGAATAAAAAATTTAAGTGCTGTTACGTTACCACCTCCTGAAAAGAATATTAAATTTTACCCAATAATCATATCATAAAACCAAGGAAGTGTTAAGCTTACTTTTTTCTGGCTTACTAATCAAGTTGTTACATTTTACGATGCACTAAAGTAGGAGTACCAACCATTTAAAGTTGTAAATAATTTTAATTTTCATATATGTGTTAGGTTTCATTTTTAGTGCTCATCGCTGCTTTTTAAGAATTATTTGTAAACTTAGTATACATAATATACTATTTTATCCTAACCTACCTTAACAAAAGATTTCCTTTCGCAGAGCAAACATTTGTTTAAAAATGTTTATACATGTATCAGTTCTGCCATAGTTTTTGATAAATTTCAGTTAGCGTACCATAGGTTTGGTCAGGTGTGCACGTGATTCCACGTAAGCTTGTCATATTTAATTTGTAAATGTGTAAGGTCATTTGTGACAGATTTCCATGTGATCTAGCCCTTTAATTTGTTAAAATTACCTGGTTTCTTTTAGCGATTTAATTGTAAAGTATTATTTCGTGAGTTTTTTACAGCAGTATTTTTTTGTTGGTTTTTTACTTTTTATTGCCTATAGAAATATATAGGAAGGAAAGTATTGTTTTCATGTTGAGTTCTCACTGGATATACACGTTTTCAGACCCCCTGAACCCAAAAAACATGTTTTTAGCGATTAGACTGTGTGTGTGAACTAAATATACCAAGAACGGAACATTGTACGAAGTTAAAACTTAAGTAAGGTACTACTAGATGACCCGCAACACAAACATTATTGTCAAACTCTGTCGATCGGAAGCAGTAGTTCATTCGTGTAATTTTTCATTTTTTGTGATTTTCTCAAAAACTGCTCTTTAAGTTTTTTTTAAAGCCTCATTTACTACATTTTTTTATGCTCTACATGAAAGGGTAAGGCTCCATGCCTGCTGAAATTCTTAAGAAGGCAGTACTCTTATAGAATTGTTTTTACTTTTTTTTTAGCTTTTGTAAAATTCATTTGCCTTATTGTATTGGCCTGCCTAGTATTTCAATACATTATAAAAGGATAGAAAAGTTTGTTATTTAATCAGTTTTTTTTATAATTAACTATAAAATAAAATTTAGTTAATTAGCATCCACATTAAGTTAACTATTTGTAACTAAAGCCACCACTTAAAGGTTTTGTTATCGGTGTATATAATTTTATTAGATTTCAATTTCGGTAATAGTGCATTTATTTGTGTAATTTCATACTGTTTGCTTATGGTGTTGCTTGTTATGATGTCTTTGTTAGATATGTATTATAGTGAAGTTGTGTAGGTACGTAGGCTATCAGTTCTGCAGTTCAATAATTTCCTATTTGAAATATAAATTTTATAAATTGCGGCAAACATTTCAAGTAAACTGGATCGGTTTTCTTATGGTATTTCATTATTTTACTTTCTTATTAAATTTATGAATTTATGTTGCATTTGTAATGGTTAATGTAGGAAAGTCATTTTTCATTAAACGTCGAACAACTGTGTTTTGTTATATACATTAAGGGTAATTTAAATTGTAATTTGAAAGAATAGTACAGTAATATTGACAAAAATAAATTTTTATAATGCTTTCTGCAGCTTGGAATCAATTTTATTTAATATAATGAATTTAAATAACCTTTTAAGCTGCTCTAGTTTTCATTATCTGTCACTTAAACATATTTTGGTGGTTACACCATCAGCAGAATACACAATATCATTTGAAATTTTATTTAAAATCTGTGGAAGATATTAAATAACAAAATTTAGTTTTAAATGGTATTTATACTCTGATAATGGTGGATCCACCGAAATATGTGTGACAGATAATAAGAACTAAAGCAGCTTGAAAAGGTTAGTGAAATTTATTATATGAAATAAGAGTTAATATAGATATTGCTAACTCATTGGTTTTTGGTGTGGTATATGACCTTGGAGTATTAGTATCATACTGTTTTAGAAGTAAAACTGTATCTGGTGCATTATAAAGCACAACTGCTGTAGATATTTAAATTTGAAGAGCTTTGTGGATAAAGGTGCAATGCAACGTTGTTAATAACAGTCTTGACGAAAATGCGATTAGAGTTCTAAAGCTTCCATCTGTTTGTGAATTGTCTGATTTCTTTAATTTTGTTAGCTTTATATTATCCCTTCATGAAATTTGATCATTCAATTTAAAATTCTTCAAATTTCTCTTTTCAATATTTTATTTATTATGAGGATAGTGCATTTGTCCGCTAAAAATCTGTATTGTACACGACATCTATGAGAATGGATGATCTTGTGTTTCAGTTTTACAAGACAGTGTTTTCCTAGCGAACATTAAAAAAATTCGTTACATATTTTACTTAAGTATGACACGTTTAATTACTATTATTTTAATAAAAAATTAAAATGTTCATAAAATCATGGTGGAAGGTGTCAAGTTTTTTTTTCTTAATCCCTAATGTGTGTATGTTGCAATCTGTTCAATTCAGAACAATAAGCAACCCCATGACCCAACGAGATGAGGATGGTGTGTATGACGTGTAACTGAAGTGTAGTCGTGTACAGACCCAGGCCAACCATTCCTGAGAGAGTTTGGTTAATTGAAGCCCAACCATTAAAGTACACCTGGAACCACTGTCTAGTATTCAAATCCGTATAAAAGTAACTACCTTCACTAGGATTTGAACCAGGAACCTTTGTCAAGGTGTCAAGTGATATTATTTTTGCTCATGACAACATAAAATTAATCGTCCTATACCCATTAGCATTTCCTCAAACTGTAGAGTATATCCCAATAACTATGCACTTAAAATGATTGTTGTTGCTAAGATAATCAGCCGAAAAGCTTGTTTGACCCTCTATAAAGGTTTTATTTAAGTAAAACAAGGAGTGACGTGGTTTGCCATTGCTCACCAAGTTGAGAAGTATGCTTATCATTATGCCAGGCCCTCTGTAAAGCACATATTTTCCATCCCGCAAATTACACCTTCACTTCATTCACCCAAGGCTCTGACTGTATAATGAAATTCATTACTTTCAGAGGAGATAACTGTGACTAGTATGTTTTACACTTATACCTCTTTTGTTCTTGAATGATTCAGTCATTTAATTGGCTGATTATGTGAGAAGAAACAATACAATTTTTTTTGTAGCCCTTAAACAAACAGATTGAATGCAAATAATTTTAACGCAATCGTCAATTGTAATAAGTTTTTGAAAAAAGCTACACAGCAGCACTTTCAACCACTGTGCTCTTAAATTTGTAATTTCATATTGAAAATTTTACATTAAATTTTGTTATTCAGTTTAGTTGGAATGTGTAAAAATGTAAAAAGTTATTTTTAAGAAATAGCTTTCTTTGAAACAGTTATGTCAAACAGCATCACCTAATAAAAATAATTTTTTTAAAAAATGTATTAAGCTTATTTGATATAGTTGTGATTGTTTTCTGGGTATGTCTACATTTTCGTGCTAAAAATATTATTTTTATGAAAATACTGGCTGTGTATTGTCTAGAATGTTGCATTTGCTGATTCTTTGTATTATTTATTGCATAATGTGTTTAAAATATTATGTTGGCTGTGAACAAGTAAGGGTGTGTCCATTTCTGTGTAACGTTACCGGTATTTTAAACGGGTTAATTTTTTTTCTTTTTTAGATTAATAAAATCGTTTTTTAAAACGTTGTTACATGCTTGGCGATTAGATGGACGAATTTAGAGTAGTCCTCGGAATTAATAATTAATTCCGAAAATAAATTACAATTATTGTAATTTATTTTTGAATATTATAGTAAATTGTGTGTTTTATCGTAGTTGAAAGTTATGGAACCGACTGGTAATGTGTTACGAAACATAATCGCGCTGATTTGAAAGGTGAAAGTATGTACGGAATCACACCGGTGCAGCTGCTGCCATGCCTGGTTTTTGTTTCTAGGCCATGGGTAAATAGTACGTTTTGCAGGGGTGGTAAAACGGTTGTCGGTATTGAAAGAAGCTTCCCGGTTTGTTAAAACATTATTAATTTCAAAAATATTGTATTCGGAGACTATTTAAATTTTTTACTTTCTCTTGCCTATATGAATATATAGGAAGGAAAGTATTGTTTTCATGTCGATTTTTAGAAATTGAGTATTCACCGGATTTACACGTTATCGGACCTCCTGAACCCAAAAAATATGTTTTTAGCGATTGGTGTGTGTGTGAACAGAATATCTCAAGAACGGAACATTGTACGGCTTTGAAACTTAAACTTAAGTTTCATACCTTGAGTTACATACCACTACCGGACGCGACACCAACATTTTCATCAAAATCGGTCAACCGGAAGTAGTAGTTTATTCGTGTAATTTTTCACTTTTTTGCGATTTTCTCAAAAACACTGGTTATACGATTTTTTTAAAAATCGCGTGGTTTACTTAATTTTTATGCTCTACAAGATAGGGAGGGTAGGAGCCATGTTTGCTGAAATTCTTGGCGAGGGTGTTTTCACGTAAAAAGTTAATTTTGTTTAAGATTACGACTTAAATATGCATTTTAGCGCAAAAATTTATATAATTGAAGTTGTAGAGAATTTAAAATTTTACAATTTTTATTTCAAAAATTTTTTTGTATAACGCTTAGTTTAGCGGTAATTAGCAATTTTCTGTTTTTTTTTCCTTACGAAAACGTTTGAAAAATCGATTTTTTTAAGATTTCGGTCTTAGTATGCATTTTACGACAAAAGTGTATACAATCAAATTTATAGGAAATTAAAAGATCTGCAACTTATATTTTAAGCATTTTTCTCTACAGAGCCTAGTTTAGCGTGAAAGAGTGATTTTCCGTATTTTCAAGCCAAACTGAGGTCGATTTTCATTTTGTGTCTTTCACTCATGATTAAAATAAGATTATAATTATTGAGGTTATTTTTTTTGTTTATTTCTAATTTTTTATTACTAATGTTAGGTTATAGTGTTTAAATTATTTGCATTGGCAAGAGAAAGTTGTGTGAGTGTTTCACACCACATTTTTATTATTAATATAAGGTAGGTATTAACAATTCATTTCGGTTGTTTTATCGGTGTCAATTAAAATTTTATAAATTTTTGTTAAACTGTTTTTCTATTTTAGTCGACAGTTAAGATTTTATGTGCATTTTCATATTATGTTTATGAAAGTAACGCGTTTAATATCCGGCCCCTGTTCGAATCGAGGAAGTGTAGACCTACTCGTGAGAATATTTCTTGTATTGTCTTATTGTATACCCAGTCAAAAGTTCATTATCCATGGCTTAATGTGGTCTGCGTTTTGCATTTTTAACCTGCCTTGATTATGATAGTGATTTTTGTATGCTTTTCTTTTAATAAATTAAAAAAATAATTCACCCTGATAATAAAAAAAATTGATAGTGATTTTTATATGCTTTTCTTTTAATAAATTTAAAAAATAATTCACCCTGATGATAAAAAAAAATTGTCGGGAAATCAACAAAGTTTGGTAATGTTTAGAAGCCTATCATTATCATGACCAAATTATACATATTGTGATTAGTGCCGTTGAGACGAGACTTTACCAAAACGGTGGTATCTTAAAGTGGAGAGTTTGTTTAAAAAAACGCTCAAAAATTGTTAACTCAATTTCGTTTTTGGCTCTTTTAGTCATAAATTGTTCTGAAACAGTATATTGTTTTGTTGCTACGCCAACGGGAAATTTACTTAAAAATTTAATAATGAAAGTGTTGCCGTTGTAATGTCCATGATTTATTTGTGTTCCGAAAAAAAGTACAATTAACAATGGGAGTTTGTTTAAGGCTGCATTTAAATGGAATGCCTTTCTTTTGGAATTATTTCGACGTGTTTTTTTCCATTCATAATTTCGTTTCAATCCTTATTAGTTTTGTTAATTGAATACATCACTACGAATATTTTAGCCAGGTGTTGAAATCGTGATCCTGATTTCACATTATAATCTAGAGTCTGCTGCCTGTTCTTTAATTGTTTTTTTCCCGAAAATTGTTATTTCGTTGTTTTATTAATGTTATAACGCGTTGTAATTGAGATAAATGAATAATATTTTCCCCACTGATTCAGCAAGGGAGGTGTATCTTAGAAGAAGAGTTGCGATTATTTTCGTGAAGCACTGCGTTTTTACCTCTTTCCCTATTTTTATGGGTTTGTAAGTGGCGAGACAATAATGCAAATTTAACAAAACATTCTCATTTGTGTCTCAAGAATTTATGAATATTACCTTTGTATTATTACTTGAAAGGAACAAGTTATAATTTTGGTTCTTCCATAAAAATGTTGTGCAATTGGGCCGGAATGCATGGTTGTGTTGTAATACCAACAAACAGGCATGTTTACAAAATACACGACGGTGTAAACGAAAATTAACAAAAAAATCAGAAAAACTTGAAATATATTTTTTCAACAGTTCTATGTAGGTTTCTGAAAATTTTACTGGACAAAAATATTCGCCTCCATTTTTTTCTATTATGCAAGTGCATTTTTTAAATGGTAGTATACACCCAGTTTTTGCGCCTTTCCGCCAACTCTCTTCTTTCCACAGACAAATAGTACTACTTTTTAAAATATTTTGGTCCATAGAAAGCTTTCAGATTTATAAACAAAAACTGCTGTGTATTGTTGTACACAACAGCGTGGAAAAATAAGGGTGGTTAGTCGTTTTTATATTACTAAATCATGTATTTTTGATTATATGTGGTGTTTGGGTCAACAGCCGAAAGGCTGGTTTGAACCTATAGAGGCTTTACCAAGTAAAACGAGAAAAGAGGTGGTTTACTAATGCCTTTCTCGCCAAGTGGATAAGTATACCAGGCCCTCTGAAAAGCATCTAGTTTCCACTCTCCAAATGACACTTCCTACTTTATTCACCACAAGGTCTGGCTGTGTAATGAAATTAGTTACTCTCGGAGGAGGTAATTGTGACCCGTATATTTTACACCTCTACCTCTTCTGTTCTTAATAGTTCAGTCATATAATTGACTGACTATGTGATAAGAAACAGAACTATTTTTTGTAGCCGTGGAATTAGCAGATCGAGTGCAATTAATTTAACATTCCACGTGCCCGTTATGGAAAGTTTGATTGTATATGTTACAATTAAACGAGAAATGCTTCGAGAGGTGTAAAACATTTTAGGCATGGTTACAAAAATGTTTCTTTATTTGGTGTACTCAATTGGGGTGAAAAACATATTTTTTGCAACTTTTTAAGCCCAGAAAGTTTTCACCACGTATTGTAGAACAGGTGTGACTCGTGGCCTAGACTAGAAGACTTGTAACTTTTTTTTTATTATTCGCCGTCGCTATGTAGTCATGTTTCAGCGAGAACTGTTGCCTTGTGCCCGATGCCCTTGGCACACTAATTTCTAACTACATGCAGTAGTGACTTAAACTATTCTTTCTCCTACGTGATCCAGTTTGTTAAATTCTGTAAAAGAGTGTATAAATAATATTATAAATTAATAGAACTGTTCGCGTCTGTACTGGTTTAGACTTCTCAAAGTACTGTGTTACGACAGAAATCGTTCATTCTCTTGAAATGTGAAGTCGTACAAAACTTCGGATTACAACATAATTATCATAATAGCAGATTAATTAATTTTCTAAAAATCACGATTTTGTTTTTAAAAAAATCGTGTTCTAAAAAAAAGCGTGGTCGACGAATTTATTGAAGGTCATTAATTATTACTAAGATGCTTTTCAGTTTCCGTCATTTCCCTAACCTTTTCTCGATTATTTAGTATTGTGTGTTACTGAACTAGCTCATTTGTTTAGAAAAGTTTAATCTTATTTCGATTTACTTCGTTTATACAATACTATTTTGTAAAAGAAAATTTCTGGTGGTTTTTATAAAATGTGTCGGTTAAGCTTTTCCGGTTGTTGTAGGCGTCTAGTTTTTCCAGTATACTGTATTTCGGCAATGAAATAATCCACTGATCTGTGTACGTAACGGTTCATGTAAACGCACGTGTTTTTATAAAATTTTATTTTTAGATACTTTTATAATACGTGCTACTATGTGAAGAGAACGCCATTCGTTAAGGCTCTTTTTCTTTAAAGCAGTCACTCATGTAATATATAATAAAGAGAGTACAAAATGTTTGTTTTGATGCAAATTTGCTTGTTTAATTTCCACTGGTAAATTTTTCTTATTATGGGTCTGATTTTGAGAAATTTAAAGTGATAAGCGGTAAAAACAATATGTTGGAATTTATCCTACCGCGTCTGGTAAACTTTTTGTTCGTTGCTGGGTTCGGTTCCCGGTCAGGTCTGGTATTTTTTCATTTTTGCCCTTCATCGGCTGCCTGCATTAGCTAATGTGCATTTTCTTTAACCCAGCTGTTTTGTTATCATCTGGTTATGCAGTCCTATGAAGGGTAATTGATAAAAATGGGTGATAAAATAAAAAGCCAGACCTGTACTGGGTATCGAATCCTGGACTCTTAGTGTAGAAGCCAGTTCGCTAACACTACGTCACTGGTTTGCATGAGGCCTAATTAGCAGAACAGTGACGTTAAAAGAAGTTCATACTTATGTTATTCTTATCCTGTTGTGTAAAAGTTACTTAAAAGTGCAAGATTCTGTTTCGCTCGTTGTTGCAATTGTTACAGATAACACAGCGTGAAAAAGTGTTTATATTAATATGTATTATAAAATACGTACGTTAAACATTTTTTGGTATCTTAATTTTATTACTATGCCGAATCTCTTAAAGGTTTTTGCATCTGATAATTAAAAAACACGCGTAAACGGTATTTTTATTACTTGTTATTTTATTGGTCGAAGCCATTAAAATTTTAATTGCATTGTTTCATATGATGTACGTATATATTTTAATGGTTTAACTTAGTGATATTATGTGGTACGTAGCCAGTACGTTTCCGAATTTTTTTTTTTATGCCGGCGCTTTCATTTAAATGACGTAAATGGATATATTATAATAAAAGAGAGTATGTATGGGTTTGATGATGTCACAACTGTGTAACAGCTGTTAAGTTGCGGTGGTACAGCGTGTGCTTAGCGTTGCTGTTCACCTTCTAAGGGACGGACTGCATTCTTAATACTGTACATTTGAAAGTGTTTTATTAGAATATTGTTACTGTAGTTAGTTTGTTTCGTTGTTTTATAATATAATAAAAGCGTTATAATGAAGAAATTCGTTAGTAAATAGTTTTTCTGTTATTCATAAGCCGGTAGGTAGTTTTCATTTTGTTAATTTTTTTTTGTATAGTTCATCTAGTATTAAGAACTTGTGTTGTAACTTATTGTATCGGTTTTAAAAATCTTCATTATTCAAATATTATTAGTTTTTGATTGATATTTTGTTTTATGATATGACAGTTTAAAGCTGCTGTTAAGAAATGCTTACTGTACCACGTAACGTATTCACTTTTCGTGTCGTCGAATAATGTACATTTTGATATATAAGTTCCGGTTAGTAACTTGTACTTGATTTTGTTAAGGGTAATTTTTTGTCGTTGTATTGTACTTTTTACTTAACACGTAGCATAATGTAAGCAGATGTTTGTGTATTTTTTCAATGTGGTTTTTTACGCTCCATTCATTTCGTTAATTTATTCCGTACGTTTATATCTAATATGAAACACGTATACGAATTAATTTATTTGTTTTTTTTTTTGAAAATAACTTATAATATTACGTGGGCATTTATTTGGGGTTTTGTTAGTGTTTGGACTTTTTTTGGATTTTATTTTTTTATTTCGTAGAACAAGGGTATTAGATAGATAGCGATACAAAACGAAATGTTTAGAAAACCAGATGTTTTCGTAATTGATACCTTAAAGTTTAAGCTTTCATTATGGCGTCTAAATAGTTTAAATTCAGACGGGAAAAGATTTCTGTATTAATGTTTTAAAAAACCTTTGGAGTTGCGAACTGATTGTCCCTATTTTCCTGATGGGTAAAGTTTCATGTTCTGGGAAAGTATTCCAGTATAATGGGTTTAGTAATACTTAACCATCACTGGGGTTTTTTTTAAATTTTAATTTACTTGTTTTTCGATCCGCATTTTTATTGAAATTGTTAAAATTTTTATAATTTTCTTTGTGTAAGATTATTTTACGGATCAAGATAACTCTCGTCGGGATTTAGCCGGATGTAATCCTGACACGGAATTCATTTTTCTTATTTATTGCATATGTGTCGTAACTCGTGTTCAGTTAATGTAATCTCACGAATTGTTTTATTTATCTTGCTAAATAGAAAGTATACGAAATATATACGTGCTGTAATAAATTAATAAACATTCAATTCAGACGGTAGAATGAATGTGTAACGAACCGATGGGCTTATTATTACATTTCTACGAAATAATGAACCCGGCAGTAATACTAAAATGCTACGTGATCCTATTTTATTTTGAAGTTTACAAACGGCCACGCTTTTAAATGGTGGGTGTTGTTTTGATTCCACTCTTCAGTAATTTCGCAAGCGAAAAAGATATTGTGTCAAAATAATCTGTTGGACTGTGTCCACCTTTGTGTAAATATGGCGTTTGGGGCGTCGATGGGATTATTTGTCATTACTATATACGATTATTACTACGTGTTTAAAATGCGTATGAATTTGTTGACGATCCGTGTTAATTTATTTACGTATTTTTTTAAATCCAGTGTAAAATTTCATGATGTCTATATTAAACTCGTGAGTTCTTTGTTAGCGATTTTAATTTTTTTTTAAGAATCGTGAAAAGAGCCGGTGTATAGGATTTTTAATTTATGTTGGCTTTCCTTAACGTAATCGGTGGATTAACCTCGGCATGTCGGTGATTCGATTTACCGTTGATGATGAATGGCTTGTGCATACAGTATAAAGGTCTGTCAGCTTTAATGAAACTGGGGCAATCGGTGCGCCCTTCAAGAAGCCGTCCTTTTAATCGTTTCACCCTCGTACTTCCTTGATTCTGTCGACTCTCACTTTCTCTTTACCATCTTGTCTCCGTACGTTTCGACGTTGCAATAATATTTCTGTTGTGACTGATCATGTATTTTTTCTTGGTTGCGTTAATTTTGTGCGTTATTTGAGTATTGTACATTAATTCCGTGAATTAATATCGATCATGTTTACTTACCAGACGGTGCGGTACGCAACCGATTGTTTTTCCGGCACCCGCCCTCTCTTTAAACGACCTTAATTTAATCCGTCTGTTCTGTTAACCCACGATTGCTTACATTCTGTTATGCGCGAACGTCTCGTTGATTCAGTGATTATCGTATTAAGTCGAAGGTCCCAATTTCATTTCCCGAGTAACTGGTTAATTTTGTTTTTTTTAAATTTATTTATTTAACGTCGCATCAACTACAACGGTCATTAGCGACGACGTTGGGGTGTAACTATTGTACAATGGAGGATGAAATTATTTGTTGTAACTTATGAAAATATGCCGTGCCTGAGTGGGATTCGAACCCAGGACCGCATGATGAGATGCGAGCACGCTACCAACTGCGTTAATGCGGCCGGCGTTATTTATTTTCTGGTTAATTTTATTTGTCCTAATTTTTGTGGTACATCCATTTTACATTGAAGTCACTTACAAAAATGTGTTACCATGTGGTTATTTGTGAAATAACTTTTGTTAAAACCTATATTGTTCACTTTTTGTATTTGTTCTTAGTATGTGAATAGTTAATTTTTTTAAATTTAATTTTTGTAAAGATTACACTTTTTTATTGTATTAAAAACATGAACAAAACGTCATAATATTTTCAGCTCTACTTATATTGTCAAAATGTGATAAAACAATAATTATGTTAAAAAAGGTTGTATTATTTTCTGAGTTATTTTCTTTTTTTTTAAATATTACTGATAAGAGAGTCATTAGGAAATGATAGTTTGGCAATATTCCATTTTCTCTGTTCACCCTTTCACCTCATATTATGTCACTGGTCTTTCCATTATCGGTTTCTTTTTAAGTTCTTTCCTTATATGTGTATTGGTTGGTTTATTTTCATCATTGTGTTTTGTAGTCTGTTAAATTAAACTGTTAATCTCCATTAGAAAAGAGTCAGCTGTAGTAGTTATTAGTAAATCGATCAGCACATTTGCTAAAGGGGTTTCAAGTTTTTAATTTTTTTAAAATAATTGTTCGATAATTAAAATTTTTAAAAGAGCTTTATGTCGTTACCATAGCAACTGTGTGTCAGTAGAAATTTTATCATGGTGGTGATCCTTCAAACTCTGACCAAAGAACAGTAAAATTTGGTACATTTAATATTTTTAGTAAAATTAGGTTTGTGAAATTTTGTTAGTTAATTTTTATTTAAGTAGCTTTATTTTTATGGCTATATTTTAATGGTTTCTTTCGATGTACATGGGTAACAAATCACAGTGTGTGTGTGTGTATGTTGATGTATGTGTTAACAATATTTTTTAAATATTTGTCACAATACATTTATCATTTTTATATTTATTAGTTTCTGAATAGTTTATTTCCCCTTCCATTGAATAACTAAGCTGCTTTTTGCCCATCCATGCATCTTGTGCATCTGTAATGAGCAGTTTAAAAATAGTAAGGAGTTGAAAACAGCTCCGTGTGAGACCGCTTCAGTCAGTTCTGTGTTAGAGTAAAATTACACATCTATTTTTCTTCACGAAACAGAAACTAAAAATTATTTTTTCGGTGTTTTTCTTTTATTTCGTTACGGTGATTATGAAAGTTATTATAAAATAGTGTTTTTGTGATTATAGTGCATACAATATTTATTGAAACGTTGCTACGTTAAGATTCGTTAGACTGATTTTAAATTTAGAATTTCATGAGTCATGACCGAATCATTTGATACCAATGCGTTTATTTTAATTCTCTAAAGGGTACAAATAAATAAATTACTTTTATCTGTGGCGTGGTGGTTCGAAATACAATTTTTTGATTACGTAAATCATTTGTATTTTTTTTAAAGTTGCTGATAGATTGATTTCTGTCATTGTATTCGATTGTTGCAAAAATTATAAAATAGAGCCAGTGTTTCATACATTCCTGTTGTAATTTTTTAAGGGGAAATAGTTCATGTACATGTTGTAAATTATTTCAGAATAAGTGATTAGAAGCATTCGGATGTACAGATTTTACATACATTCAAGATTTTTGGTTTGTGTTAATATTATTTAGGAATATATTTCAGGATTTCTAAGACATCTTTTAAAAAATTTTTATATTACTACTTGGTAGACTTTAGAAATAAACGTGTTTCATTTTAGTTGAATTTACATTTAATTTTATTTTGTCTTAAATATTGATTTTATGTATTATACATTGTTAGAAAATCGTAGCGTAGTTTTCCAAGTATTCAGTTCCGGTATTTTTCTTTCAAGTAAAAATATAGAAATGAACTGTTGTTAGTGGTTAATGATTGTGGTTTAGTGTAGTTAATAATATGGAAAGTAACAGCAATACTTTTCCAAGACATCGTGGGAGACGAAGTAGGCGGAACAGCCGGCAAGGTAGTCGGAATTCAAGCCGTAATTCCAGTTTAAATCGTAGCCATCAGAATAATTTATCTTGGAAACAAATTCCAAACGATGATGCCAAAGATATCAACAACCATTCTCCTCATCAGAATTTCAACGGTTCAAGATTACAGTCTGCATTTAATGATATTTCTGAAAATCAATTGCAGCCACAACTGGCACAGTTAAATGGTGTATTACATCGAAAAGATTCAAAAGATAATTTCAATGGTGTCGATCTAGAGATCAAAGATGATGACTCTTCTTCAGCAAGCAGTTGTAAGTTAGTTTTTTTTTGTTTGTTCTAGCTGTTGCTACATGTAAATTCTGTTACAAACCCGTGCCACTACACTACCTTGCTTAAAATTATGCTACGTTTTTATGCTACTCATCCAGTTTTAATTATCATATTTATATTGAGGTTCTTCATAAAATTATGCTATGTTTTTATGCTAATCATCCAGTTTTAATTATATTTATATTGAGATTCTTCATGATCCTTGAGGACTCCTCTCCCCACTTTGATTCTTTTTAATTTACCAAAGAAGTGTATTCTTGTTGTTTAAAAAAATATTTCATATTTAGGAACAGTAAAGTTGAAAATTTGATTCTTACTAATTTCTAAAACTTTTGTTGACAATTTTCATTTTTAAGCAATTTTTTATAAATGTTTTTAAGTTGCAAGTAAGAATACAATAAATTATTGGTAAAAAAAAACAAGAAAGAAGGCACTTATAGAAAAATCTAGAAAGTTCACTACACAGTTGTGTTTGTCCATCCGTCCATAGGCACGTTCTTATTTTACCACATCCTGAGAGATGTGAACAAACACTACGCTGTCAATGTAGTGTATCACAAATTATAGCCGTTTACTTAATAGTTAAAGTAAATGGTATTTCTCTTTGTATTTATTTTATTTAGAAATGACATTGTTGGATTGTCCAACTTCATTTTTTATTTTACTTAAATATTGTTCAATAGAAAATGTATATGTGTAATATTGGTACCATTAAATGTTTCAGTGAATCAAAAAAAGTTAATTAGATTTTTATTGTAAATTAATAATCTTTAAACCGCTGTTTGTTAAAATTAAATCAATTTTTTCATAACTCGGGAGCTCTTTTATTTAGTGGATTTAAATCTTTCTTCTTAAATAAAGTACTGACGATATATTCACCATTCTGTTGTAACAAGTTACAAACAAATATCTAGTACTCTTTGTTCTTTTTATCATGGTTATTTCATTTTCTGTTAAAACTAATTAATTCTTGTAAGGTAGAGTAAGGTGTTAATGAATATTTAGGTGTAGTTTTTAAAATGAATTTTATGGATCAGTTTTCTTATTTTGAATCTTGGTTATATTTTGCTCCATTTTAGAGTTACACAGATTATTTCTGTTTTCTTGCATATTGCTAATTGGAATTTAACCGTTACTACAAAAAGTGAAGAATTCATATTTAAAGCATTGTTTTTTTTTTTGGCGACTTTATCTCGAAATATAAAAAGTATGAAAACCAAAGTTGTTAACCTTTGTAACTTTATATTGTTAAGTACGGTATAAAAATTCTTCAACCTACAAAAATCGTAAATACTTTTCTTTTTTATTTACAATTTGATTTTTTCCCTAATTGGTTTATTTTGTTAGTATAAACGCTTGTTAATAAAAACGAACTGATAAAAGTCATTTACTTGTTTCAAGTTAACCTTGACGTATTCACTTTGTGACCTTGCCCTTTGAAAATGGTTCATTGCTGTTATTTTCTTATACCATTATATGTTCATGTTAATATCTTTTCATGAAGTAATCAAAAGTATTTAATAGAATGTGCATTTCAAAGCGATTTTAATTAATTACGGTATATTGTCAATGTAAATATGTTAACGTAATGTTAATTTACTTTTTTACATATTGTTGGTGATTTTTTATTGTGTTTTTTCAATTATTTTTTTAAAATGGATTTTGTTTGTATGACTTACAGTGATAAGTTTTTTAGTATGATGATATCAGTGGTATCCCATATAAGTAACCACGTTTGTACATGTAATCAAAGCGCGTAAGTAAATGCGCAGTCTTGGTTAAGTTATTGGGGAGATGACTATTTAGTGTGATGCTTTGTGACCGGTCTAAATTTAGTCTGTGGAGTCGGGATTGAAGATTCTATTTTTGAATCTGGGTTTAGCCATTCCATGCCTTTTCATCTCGCGTCTTCTTTTATTTCTTTATAACATTTTATTTCTTCGTTTGTCTATCAGTCTTTGATTATACTTTAAACGATAAAATAATTGTAGATGAATTTTTTTTGCGATTGTAGCAATGTTAATTTTTTTTAAGTTAACTACATAACTATATTGTTTTTGTTTATTTGTGGTTATTAACGTTGCTCATGTTCTTTATTAAAACATCTTCGTTGCTCACATATGTGAAGAATAAGACTCTCTATTCTCTGTATTTGTTGAAATATAATTGTTTTTCCATGAAGTCAAACTTGTTTTCTTTTTTTTTTAATTTTTGTTGCTAGACTTGCTTTTTTAAGTTCAGATATTCTATTATTATACTGAGTTGTAATAATTACAAATCCATAAATTTTTACATGTTCAGAAGCTCACTAAAAACGGTTTTTCAAGTTTTGAAAATAGTTAGGCCTATACTATTCTTGCATTTGATGTGGTTAGTACCTTTTTATTTTAGCGACCATAATGTTATGTGATGGTTTTTTGTATATCTTTTGTTTGTTATAATGTTGTTGCGTTTCCATAATTTATATGCTTTGTTTCTGATTCCAATAATATTACTTTAGCTCAAAATATAGAAATTAGTATAAACCATTTATTTTCTTGTCTTATCTTAATTTGTGTTGGCGAATATGAATATGAGTTGGCTGAGTAATGAATTTTTGAAAAGCATTTCTTGTACGCTGTAACGAATACAGTATTACCTTGATTGTTGTTTCGGTCATCAGCTGAAAGGTTAGTTTGAACCTCCAGAGCAACAAGAAAAAATCACACGGAGCCAGATCGGGTGAGTACGGTGCGTGTGGTAGCAAAACCATGCCGTTTTTCGCCAAAAACTGGGTAACCGAGATTGCCGTGTGTGCAGGCGCGTTGTCGTGGTGGAAAAACCAGTCCCCTGTCTGCCACAAATTAGGTCTTTTACGACGAATGCTGTTTCGTAGTCTTCTTAACACTTCAAGATAAAAAGCTTGATTTACCGTCTGGCCTGGTGGAACGAACTCTGAATGGACAATTCCCCTCACATCAAAAAAACAAATCAGCATTGTTGTCTGTCGTCGGTCTGTTCGTACAATTTCTTTCACTTTCACAACATTTTCGTCTGTTCGGGAAGTCGACAGTCGTCCAGAACGAGGTTTGTTCTCAATCGACATGTCGCCATTTTTAAAGCGCAAAAACCACTCGTACACTTGGGTTTTTCCAATAGCGTGGTCTTTGTAAGCTGTGTTCAACATTACAACTGTTTCCGCGGCGTTTTTACCGAGCAAGAAGCAAAATTTCACAGCCGCACGTTGTTCATTAAAACTTGCCATCATGAAAAACGACACGAGCACAAAACAGCACTAGCGAGAACAATCACTGCATGAGAACAGAACAAGCTAGATCAACGAACAAAATGGCATTGAACTGGCAATGAGTAGCGCTACAAGCAGCCTAGTGGCGGGAATTTGTACTGCACAAGCTCCGCCCACAGCAGAGCTATTCCGGATACTTTTGGGTACCCCCTCGTATTTAATTTTTTTTATACTACTTTGGACAGAAACACACTCTAAGTTTTGTAAATACAGTAGACTCTCAGAAATCCGGACTAATATGGCGGACGGCCGGTCCGGATTTCAAAACATCCGGATTTCCCGGAGGTTGGCAATTTTGTCTTTATGGCGAATAATTATGACAGTAAGCATTAACATTTATCTGCTAATATAAGAGTGAGCTTCTGAAAAAACTTTAAACCACTGTAGGCCTAATAAATTACAGTGGGCTACTGGTACTGTAATTATTCAATATACAGGTACGAAGCACAAACATTGACTAAACTTTACGCTACTGTACCGTAATAGGCTAAGATTCGATTGCACTCTTTGTAAGATTTGCAAGTTACGGATTTCAAACATGTAACAAAATGTGTCAAATATGTCTCAATTATAGAGTAATTATAGTAGGTACAAATTCATTAAAAAACCAAGTCTTAAAAATTGTAGAATTATCATCCATGCTTTTTGTTGGTTTGTATACCAAAGTGGCAACACATAGTCTTTCTTTAAATTTTTAAAAGCTCTGGGTTTTCTTGATTTTCCTATTAATGTTAACCTAAGTTTATGACTGCCGGTTACATTGCTACAAGCCAACACCGTAACCCATTCCTTGCTTTTTTTATAGCCCGAGGCTGAAGCTTCTTTTTTGGATGCGAGAGTTTTCGTGGGCAACATTTTATAGTTCAGACCAGTCTCGTCGCAATTATACAGCTGGTCACCGGAAATTCCTTCTTCGTCAAGGATTTTAAAAAGTAAGGTCTCAAATTCAGGAACAGCGTCTTTGTTCGCCGATAAAGCCTCCCCACTGATTTCATCGGGCCAATCCCATGAAAACTTTTTACTGGTTGTTAATTTAAAAGTTGTAAATTTTCAGAAAATAAAGTAAAAAAAAAAACAAATCATCGTCCGGACTAGCGCGATCCGGATTTTCGAGAGTCTACTGTATTTACAAGTGTTTTGCTTTTCTTTATCGCGCAATTGTTTTAGTACCATAAGTGCAGCTAGTTAACTAGTCATGCTGTTAACTGTTTCCCATTCAATCGTCAGCAGCAGGCACTAATATCTAACTATACATACTGTAACTTTTTTTACTTAATAATTTAAACTTTGATAAATGTAAAATACTATTACGAGTTAAATGGTGTACTACGTATTGAATGTATTTTGTGCAATGTTGTTTAGATACTGTATTTGTGATATCAAAATTTTTTCCCCCCATTCCTGATCCTGCTATAATCCGTACGTACGGATAAATGCAATAGATGTGTAACTAGTTGTATTTAACACCTGTATAAAACAATGTGTGTCGGTTAGTTTTTAAAAATTCTTTTGTACTTGCAGGATCCAAAAACATTACCGTAATAAAATTATAATTAATTTTTATTACCCATGAGTTTTAAATAGTTTTTTCTTTTGACAACAATCAATCATTTAATGATGAATGTTTATGGGCTTGTTATTTATTGAATTTGTAGTCTACATTTTTATTGTCCATTTCATAATATTCTAGTTACTGCAATAAATCTTGTAAAAATTTTAAATATGCTAAAAACGGTGTTCACAATAAAGCCAAACTGTTGAGCATAAGGATTAATTGATATTCAAGATATTGAAACTGATGTACCGTTTTTCTTTTGTTTTCTTAAGTGGTTTTGATTTTTATTTAATATAGTGATATGATGATATCCTTATATCAGAGCATTGGGTTATGAATTCTAAATGATTTTAAATTACAATTTCTGATCACTATTAGTACTATCTTATTTAAATTTGTGTTTTGATTAACGATTCTATTAAAATGATTCTTTTTGAAAAAATTACTTAATTACACGGTTTTTATCCTTTTGATATGGGTCTTCAGATCTTGAACCATTGGCTAAGAATCGTGCAAATTATATTACCATTAATAAAATAATATTCTAGATTTAAAGATTTGCATTTATTTAAGTGAATCTGACTGGTTGTTGAATCTTATTCTGTTCTTATAGACAAGTTTTATCAAGAAGTTGATTATAATAAATTACATCTGTCAATAGTGTGATATTCATATTTTATCAGAGCTTTGGGTTATGAACTCTAATGATTTTATTTATAAATTCTGATCACTAATTCAAATTATTTTGTGTTTGTTTTCTTAATTATTCGATTAAAAGTCTATAAATTATACCTTTATTAATATTATTGAACTTTTATGATTGTTTGTAATTTTTGATCACTATTACCGATTATATTTTGTGGTTTGATTAATTATTCTATTAAAATAATCTAAACTTCCCTAAAATTCCTGCTTAACACGGGTTTGTAATACTAATTTTGGCAGTCTCATCTTTCAATCGTATACAGATTTAAGTTTTAGATATCAATATTTAATGGTGTGTGATTTAACTAAGTTGACAGGTTGGTAAATTGTAAATTGTACTCATGGACAAGTTTTATGGATAAGTTTGTTGTAAATTAATTTTGTCTAATAAGTGATATGATGATAGTCATATTATCAGAGCATTGGGTTATGAACTCTAATGATTATTTTTGTAATTTCTGATCACTATTACTTATTATATTTTGTGTTTTGATTAATTATTCTATTAAAATAATCTAAACTTCCCTAAAATTTCTGCTTAACACGGGTTTGTAATAATAATTTTGGCAGTCTCATCTTTCAATCGTATACAGATTTAAGTTTTAGATATCAATATTTAATGGTGTGTGATTTAACAAAGTTGACAGGTTGTTAAATTGTAAATTATCCTCACGAACAAGTTTTATGTAGAAGTTGGTTGTAAATTAATTTTGTCTAATTAGTGATATGATGATATTCTTATATTATCAGAGCATTGGGTTATGAACTCTAATGATTATTTGTAATTTCTGATCACTATTACCTATTATATTTTGTGTTTTGATTAATTATTCTATTAAAATAATCTAAATTTCCCTAAAATTTCGGCTTAACACGGGTTTGTAATAATAATTTTGGCAGTCTCATCTTTCAATCGTATACAGATTTAAGTTTTAGATATCAATATTTAATGGTGTGTGATTTAACAAAGTTGACAGGTTGTTAAATTGTAAATTATCCTCACGAACAAGTTTTATGTAGAAGTTGGTTGTAAATTAATTTTGTCTAATTAGTGATATGATGATATTCTTATATTATCAGAGCATTGGGTTATGAACTCTAATGATTATTTGTAATTTCTGATCACTATTACCTATTATATTTTGTGTTTTGATTAATTATTCTATTAAAATAATCTTAACTTTCCATAAAGTTACTGTGTATGCAGGTTGTATTGTTTTGGAAGTCTCGTCTTTAAATCATATACCAATGAAAGTCTTTGTAATTCGTACCTTTATTTTAAACTTTATATCTAATGGGGAATTAATTTGTTAGGTTGTTAAATCATTAACCATATTCATGAACAAGTTTTGTATAGAAGTTGTGATTAATTAATTTGTCCGTAATTAGTGATATGATGATATTCTTATAGTATCAGAGCATTGGGTTATGAACTCTAATGATTATTTGTAATTTCTGATCACTATTACCTATTATATTTTGTGTTTTGATTAATTATTCTATTAAAATAATCTTAACTTTCCATAAAGTTACTGTGTATGCAGGTTGTATTGTTTTGGAAGTCTCGTCTTTAAATCATATACCAATGAAAGTCTTTGTAATTCGTACCTTTATTTTAAACTTTATATCTAATGGGGAATTAATTTGTTAGGTTGTTAAATCATTAACCATATTCATGAACAAGTTTTGTATAGAAGTTGTGGTAAATTAATTTGTCCGTAATTAGTGATATGATGATATTCTTATATTATCAGAGCATTGGGTTATGAACTCTAATGATTATTTGTAATTTCTGATCACTATTACCTATTATATTTTGTGTTTTGATTAATTATTCTATTAAAATAATCTTAACTTTCCATAAAGTTACTGTGTATGCAGGTTGTATTGTTTTGGAAGTCTCGTCTTTAAATCATATACCAATGAAAGTCTTGTAATTCGTACCTTTATTTTAAACTTTATATCTAATGGGGAATTAATTTGTTAGGTTGTTAAATCATTAACCATATTCATGAACAAGTTTTGTATAGAAGTTGTGGTAAATTAATTTGTCCGTAATTAGTGATATGATGATATTCTTATATTATCAGAGCATTGGGTTATGAACTCTAATGATTATTTGTAATTTCTGATCACTATTACCTATTATATGTTGTGTTTTGATTAATTATTCTATTAAAATAATCTTAACTTTCCATAAAGTTACTGTGTATGCAGGTTGTATTGTTTTGGAAGTCTCGTCTTTAAATCATATACCAATGAAAGTCTTGTAATTCGTACCTTTATTTTAAACTTTATATCTAATGGGGAATTAATTTGTTAGGTTGTTAAATCATTAACCATATTCATTAACAAGTTTTGTATAGAAGTTGTGGTAAATTAATTTGTCCGTAATTAGTGATATGATGATATTCTTATATTATCAGAGCATTGGGTTATGAACTCTAATGATTATTTGTATTTTCTGATCACTATTACCTGTTACTTTTTGTGTTTTAATAAATTATTTTAATAAAATAATCTAACTTTACTAAAATATTGCTTAGGTGGTCTTTGAATTGTTTACACTAAAATAGGCTTGGAAATCATGTCTTTATTATTATTGTTATGTTATTATTATTATTATTATTATTATTATTACAAAAGTTATTAGCATCTGATTCTGAGAGTAGATGAATTTGCCAGTTTGTTGAATTGTAATCTGTCCTGGTGGGACAGTTTTGTCTAAAAGTTAAGATTTTTTTTGTAAATAGTGATATAATTATATTCTTATTTCATCAGAGCATTGGGTTATGAATTCTTAAATGATTTTAATTGTGTTTTCTGATTATAATTATTATTATTATTATTATTATCCCATTACATTTCATCTTTTGAGTAATTATTTCTCGGTTTGAACAATTCGCTTTGTTAAATGTTCGGCATGGGCAGGGGGGTTGTATTGTTTCCCAGTAGTCCCTGAAATCATTAACCAATTACTGAAAGAGTGCTATGCATAGTCTTACTCAATAAAATTAGTTTTATGAACCAGCATTTGTGGATGAATATAATCTGGTTATATTGAATCTGATCTGTCCGTACAAACTAGTTTTTTTCTTTGTCTGTATGAATTTATTGGAAGGAAAGTATTGTTTTCATGTCAATTTTTTGAAATCTAATTTTCACCAATGTACAGTTTTTTAGACCCGCTGAACCCAAAACACATGTTTATATAAATTTGGGTGTATGTGTGCGTGCATGTGCGTGAAAAATTTCTCAAGAACGGAACATAGTACAAAGTTGAAACTTGAATTTTAAGTTAACATACCACTAGAGGACCCGACACAAACATTTTCATTAAAATCTGTCAATCGGAAGTAGTAATTTATTTGTCATTTTTCACTTTTTACGATTTTCTCAAAAATTGCTCATAATGTTTTTTAAAAATTGCCTCTAATGTACTACATTTTTTTAAACTAGAAGATATAGTAGGTGCCATGTGTGCTGAAATTCTTGGGGAGGCTGTGCTGTCGTAGAAAAAAATTGGTTTTTCCAAGATTACCATGTTCAGCATAAGGATTAATTGGTATTCAAGATATTGAAACCGATATACCGTTTTTCTTTTGTTTCCTTAAGTGGTTTGGATTTTTTTTTAAATATAGTGATATGATGATATCCCTATTTCAGAGCATTGGGTTATGAACTCTAAATGATTTTAATTACAATTTCTGATCACTATTAGTACTATCTTATTTTAATTTGTGTTTTGATTAACGATTCTACCAAAATGATTCTTTTTGAAAAATTACTAATGCGTTGGCGGATTTTATGATTAATATCCATTCTTATCAAAAGTATTACAAACAAACCAGTATGAATTGAGATATTGGGAGGCCGAAGAAAAAATGTGAGTCGGCACAGGTAGAAATGGTCTAACCCGTGAAGAGAAGAAGAAAAGAAATTGTGTCTGTAGTTAGTGATATGATGATATTCATATTTTATCAGAGCATTGGGTTATGAACTCTAATGATTTTAACTGTATTTTCTGATCACTATTACTTTGACAATTGTGCATTCGATTAATTATAATTTTAAAATAATCCCACTTACCTAAAAATACAGTATACACAGATTGCCATTTTGGTAGTCAGGTTTTTAGATCATTTAGCGATATTCGAAATAATCTTCCTTTGATAATATTACAGAAGTTTGTGATTTTTAAATTTTGTCTGTAAATCTGTAATTAGGGATATGGTATTCTTATTTTAACAGAGCATTGGGATATGAACCTTAATCTTAATTATTATTACTGATCACTAATAACTTAATAAATTAAGAATTTTAATTATTCCTTTAAAATAGTCATACTTACCTAGAAACACAGAGCTCGCGGATTGTATTAGTTTGGTTGTAGGATCTTAAAATCACAAACAGGTTGTTAAAAAAAGTTTTGTTATAAGTTGTGTGAATTTATTAGGTGGTTAAATCATTATCTGTCTTTAAAGACTATTTTAGTCTAAAAGTTTGTTTGTACGAGGGCTATTCAGAAAGTAGGGAACGTTTTGTAAATAAACAAAAGCTATGTAAAAGAAAAATTTTTTATTATATACATCTGAAAGAGTGACTAAAATACTACTTTTCTACATAGTCACCAAGCAAATTGAGGCACTTGTCATAGCGGTGGACAAGCTTCAAAATTCCTTCGTCGTCGAAGCGCTGTGTTGCTAGCCAGTTCTTCATTCTTGGAAACAAGTGAAAATTACTCGGTGCAAGATCAGGACTATAGGGTGGATGAGGGAAAAAAATTTTCCCTCATTTTTGAGGGAGATTTCCCCACTTTTTGAGGGAAAAAGATCAGTAAGCATTTTTGGCACCCATCTTGCACAAAATTTGTGGTAGCCTAGCTTTTTAGTGACAATTTTAAACAACTAAGTGCATGAAATTTGTGGGAAGGATAGTGAAAGCTCCGTTATCGTGAATCGTCAGTTTTCACGAATTTTTTCATCGACTTTGGCGACCAAATCGTCTGTCACAATGCTCGGGCGACTGCTCTTCTCTTCATCATGGATGTTGGTATGGCCATTTTTAAACCGAATACACCATTTTCGCACTGAACTTTCATTTAATTTTCAAATTC
Source organism: Catonia carolina (assembly GCA_035578175.1). NCBI lineage: Eukaryota > Metazoa > Arthropoda > Insecta > Hemiptera > Achilidae > Catonia > Catonia carolina. Next base: position 22,993,337 of record JAQMRL010000002.1, on the reverse strand, counting down.
AACTGGCTAGCAACACAGCGCTTCGACGACGACGAGGAACTCCGGGCGCGCGTCACTGAGTGGCTGCGGTCGCAGGCGGCGGATTTCTATGACGAAGGAATTTTGAAGCTTGTCCACCGCTATGACAAGTGCCTCAATTCGCTTGGTGACTACGTAGAAAAGTAGTATTTTAGTCACTCTTTCAGATGTATATAATAAAAAATTTTTCTTTTACATAGTTTTTGTTTATTTACAAAACGTTCCCTACTTTCTGAATAGCCCTCGTATATAGTGTTATGATATTCCTATTTTATTAGAGCAATTTGTTCATGAATCTAATGATTTTAATTGTGATTTCTGGTTACTGTTTAAATGTTACTAAATGTTCTACAGGTATACTGTGTACCTTTATTTTGCGGTTTTTTCTGGATTCTTTTAGTTTTTATTACAATATGCATGGTTGTTCAGAACTGTGTACTTATACTTAAGGATATGGAATATTCCATGAATGTGTAGGTGAAAAAGCACTTTGTTTTGTTTGTTTTGATAAATATGTTCGAAAGCTGTCATGTTAATAGTCCTGGGTTCGACTTACAATCAGGTCTGGTGTAGTTTTATCTGTCACCCTTTATCGCCTGCTTTAGTATTAATGTGCATACCGATTAGATGTTAAACCTAAGAAAGATTGTGTGTACTAAGGTTTTTCTTATTTTGTTTAATCAGGTTGTTAAATCGTGAACTGTCCTCGTGAACAAGTTTTGTCTAGAAATTTGTTGCAAATTACTATTAATCATTAATAGACAACATGGTGCGAGTTAAACTCTAGATTTTTGAAGTAGTATTGTATTGTCTGCATTAAGTTGTGTTCAACATAATTAAATTTTCTCTATCAAAACAGTCTAGTATAAAACCGGTGGTTCAAGTAACTAGCTCCTGTAACAGGGTTCTGCGTCCCCAGTCAGGACCCTTTTCCATAATAGATATTATTTTTAATTTGCAAATAGTGTGATGTGAACCAATAAAAGAAATACATAAAAGTATTAATGTGCAAAATCTATATTTAGGTCAGCACTTTTAAAATCCACTGTTACAAAAAATATCTCCTACCAGAAAAACAGGAGTTTTTGGCACCTATTCCATTATTTTAGGTGGTACAGGGATAAAATGTAAAATCGTTTGCCCAAAAAAGTTTGTAAAAATTAAATTTTTTTGATGTAATAACCATTCACAAGTTTAAATAATGAAACTTGTTAGTTATGCATATAAAATATAGGATTCCGGCTACCAAGTGTTGTACAAAGCACATTTTTATTAAAAGCTGCACATTTATAGAGTAATGAACAAATATATTTTTCTAAGCAGTGAAATGATTATGCTTACATTTTTTCAGAGCATTGGGTTATGAAATCCATTGATTAGAATTTTATTATCTGATCGCTGTTAACACTTTTACAAAATTTGGAAATAGCATTTGTTTGTTTGTTCCCTATTCGTCACAACATGGTTTCGTTTTTTTAAAATAATATCTCTTAATAAAACCAAATGTTTTTGTGATTAAACAAATCTGGTGAATTATAATGTATTTTTTTTGTGTGCAGGCAAAGCAAGCCAGCGACAGGGTCATAAGAAAAACAAAAAAAATTGTTTATCCAAAAATTTTTGTAATGATTACATTTTTTTGGTGTGATAACCATTCACAAGTTTGAATGATGAAACTTGTTAGTTATGCACATAAAATATAGGATTCCGGCTACCAGTGTTGCACAAAGCACATTTTTATTGAAAGCTGTACACTTATAGAGTAATGAACAAATATATTTTTCTAAGCAGTGAAATGATGATACTTACATTTTTTTCAGAGCATTGGGTTATGAAATCCATTGATTAGAATTTTATTATCTGATCGTTGTTAACACTTTTACAAAATTTGGAAATAGCATTTGTTTGTTCCCTATTTATCACAACATGGTTTCGTTTTTAATAAAATATCAATTAATAAAACCCAAATGTTTTTGTGATTAAACAAATCTGGTGAATTACAATGTATTATTTTTTTGTTTGCAGGCAAAGCAAGCCAGCGACAGGGTCATAAGAAAAACAAAAAAATGAAGGATAATATTAACAGGAAAGGAGTAGAAAAGGAAGGCACTGAAATGGATGCTTTTACGGATAGCAATCCAGAAGAAAAAGAGAAATCCACTCCTAACATACCTGCCACCATTAATAATCCATTACCTTTATCGAATAAAACCGCCGTGAATGAGAAAATTACTAAGGTAAGCAGTAATTCATAATTTAAATCTTTTAACCGTTTAAGAAAATGCATGTATTGTAAGATTTTGAAGGAACTTTTGTTACAGTGGATGTGATGATGTTTACATACTTTATAGAGCTTTGATGCTATGATTGTTAACTATCTTTGAGACAGCTGACCACTGTTTACAAACAAATTTATAGTATATTGAAATTTTAAAGTTACAGAAAATACAGTTTAGTGTGCCGTGTTTGTACGGCAGTAAGCACAAAATACTTTTACAATTAAAGCTTGTTTTTTTTAATTTAGTGTTTTTTTTTTTATCTCCGATTGGACTGGATGAGATTTATATGTGATAAATATAACCTGAAAATTATGAGTAAAGTGTAATTTTTTTGTTATTTTTGGAAATTATTTCTGCTTCAGTGTATGTATTGAAGTAAGCCTGCATATTTTTGTTTTTAAGGATTATTCCCGTTATTATTTGTTTGGCTTCTTCAATGATAGTTTGGTGCTGCTATTATTGATAAAAATGTTGAACAAAATTTCATAGAAATAGAATAACAACACCTAATGTTTTTATTGTGGGATCCAAGTGAACCTGAACTCATGTATTTGGGGTTTTAAGTAAAAATTTGTTTTTAATGAACATAATGTACAAAGTGCTAAACAGAAGTTAATAATTTCTGACAAACTGATTTAAAAAATTTGTAATTAATTAGTTTAGGGCTTTACTTGGTGTACAATAAAGTGTGGTCTGGGGCTTTCCCCCTATAAGAGACTACAGTGAAACTTAACTTAAGAAATTCCCAGACCCTAACCTGGAATTAAACCTGGGACCTCCATAGCACGCTACCACTATGCTACGGTGCTACGGAGGTGGCCTAATTATATTGTATTATTCTAAAAATATATGATAATAAAACCTATTTACAACTTAAATAATGTGATCTTGTATATAATTATGAAAATATATTATTATTATTATTATAATACTTTTACATCATGCAATGACACATTGCAAAAGATAAACAATGTACAGGATGTACAACACAAAATTTAGGTTATAAAGACTCTCAGTAAACATACGTTAAAATAACCACAGACAGAAAACAAAACTTTCAATAAGCGCTCTAGTGGTGTGTTTTATAACTAAAAACATTAAAATGTTCGTAAACTCAAGAAATGACGACGTCAATTGAGGGCCTCAGCAGTGAAAGTGTTAAACATAATGACAATAAAAAATTTCAAGTTATCAGAAAATAATAAAATTTAACTAAGTAGAAAAAAATACTAAAAAAGATTCCGTTGTGGTACGAAGTGCTATTAAAATGCACCACTTTAAAGGTTAACAGTCCATATTTCATTATGCAGTTGAAAATGTTTTTACAATGATTATTCTTACATTTTTTATCCATGAATGAATGGTTGACATTTGTGATGATTATGATGTGAAGAAAGGCCTAGTTTACTGTGAATGCTTCTAAAATCGACAAATTTTTGAAAATCATCACGGACAGATTTATTCAAAATTTTTTAGTATTTTTCAGCCAGGATAATTTTTAGTCTACAATACTGTGATAATTATTCAAAGTAAATACACTCGTTTATTAAATTCTCACATTTGAAGGTTTCATTGTTGGAAAAAAATATCACTAAGCAAGGATTAGCAGATCCAGTGCTTTTTGTATTTTGTTGAATTAAATTTATGTTGTGATATGGTATTGTTTTGAGTGATCACCTTATGTCATAAATTTATTTTTGTTTGCTAGGATGAATTAGAAGATAAGATAGTTGCTGCGAAAAATGAAGAAAATGCGAAAGTATCTGCTCTCCCGAAGACTGAAGAGGACGTTAGTCCTGCACCAATTATAGAAAAATCGCAACCAACACCTCAACAAACAGTTATGTTAAAACATAAATATCAAGACGGTAAGTGTTGACAAACTTAATTTAAAACCGAATTATATTAGAATTACTTATTCAAATTTCTGTGTGATATTAACTGAGTTTGGCAGCCTATGTGATGATAAGTTTATTCTGTAAAATGATGATATAATTGGAATTCGTTTCTGAGGCTGTGAAATCTAGTAGGAACATTCTGATATAGTTTTGGGTTCGAACGGGAATCTTTTGTTGTTAGTGTATATATTGGGTGAAGTGAATAAAATTCAGTAATAACTGATAAGTAATTACTGGTCTAGTATAATAATTACTGATTAAGTACAATAAATACTGATATTTGGGTGAATAACCTTTTACTATTACTGATCAGTAATAACTGAAAGGAATCAGTATTGGCGTGTAGTGTACTGAAGAATCTAAGTATTTACTTATGAATGATTTACTCCCGCGGACCTGTCTCGACATGTCCCTATGCTGTTCTGATGTCACCCTAATCCATAATGTTATGATCAGTCCTTCCATTCCTTATTCGTAAGCCAAAGAAAAGGCAATTACTTTTTTGTTCACGTTTCATCCAGCAACGAAATGTCTAGCGATAGTGAAACACAATTTGATATTCCGTTGACTAAAAGCGAATGCAATAGAGCATCATTTGTTTATGCACTTAAGAAGAATTCAATTGTTTTGAACAGATCATTATGCTCTAAAATAGTTGCCTCCAAAGAAAAGGCTCGGAATGAAATAAAAAGTGATTATGAGAAAAGTATTGGGGAAACAATATCCTTAGATAAACTGAAAAGGATCTTAAATAACTTAAAAACTGAAATAAAAAAAAGATCGACAAAAACGTTACTGGCAATAAAAGTATAAATATTAAAGCGTGGGAGAAAGATTTTATTGACTTACTGGAAAAATATGAAAACCCAACAATAAATAAAGTGCCTGGTGCACTTAGTGTTGGTATTAATGTAAGTACAGAGAAACGACGTGAATTAAGCATTGAACATGCAAAACGGTCACCGTCAACAAGCACGTCGACTGAAAGTGTGAGCCAACTTACAGAAACTGTAAAACCAATTCCAAAAAGAAAAAGAAATAGTTTTGAGACAGAAGAATCGGCCGCTTTATCAACTTCTGAATTGCAGCGACTTGTTCTTATCGAACAATAGGAGTTGATTAGAACTCAAAAAAAAGAAGCAGACTTAAAATTGCTAAAGTTAAAAAATGAAATTAAAAATCAAAAAGGACCCCAAACCGAAGATGAAGAGGGTCATTATTCTTTATTCGATTATTTGTTGCTGCCTTAATTTAATACAATTTTAAGTTTTCTGTTAAAAATTAAATAAATAAATAAAAATATGTCCTACTTTGCCTTTCCTTTCCTTAACAAATACTAAAATATTTAAAAAAAAAATACATCACAATTAAATTAATTGGTTAAACACAAAGCTTACGATTTTATACCAAACTGAGTTTGGTTAAAGCTCTGGCCGATTATAGGCCAGAGCTTCAACAATTAATTTAATTGAGATATTTTTTTAAAAATATTTTTACTTTTTTTTATTTTTAAATACTAGTCAAGATTGAAGTTTATTTATCTAACTTTTTTATTAGTTCTCAGTAAAACAAATTACAAATGAAAAATTAACAAAAATAAAAATATAACAAATTGAAAATAAAATTAATATTACAGAATTTTTTATAAAATTTGTTGCAAAACAGCCATCACTTCATTTCGCTTTGCTTGACCTCTTTGCCGGATTTCTAGTTCTTTGATTTCTATACCCGCTTCTTGGAGTTGAATTTCATCATCCTCTTCGTACACATGTTCTTCGTGGCCATCCTCATCTTGGTTATATTCATCATGAAGAGTTTTCCCTACATTGTGCAACATGGCGCAGGCGACTACAATCTTAGGGACATTTTCCAATTTTACTCTTATTAGATTGCCTAATATGGGGAATCGCCTTTTTATTTGCCCGAAAACTCTCTCTGTAGTCACTCTTTCTTTAGCGTGTATTTTGTTGAACATCTTTTGTTCTCTAGTTTCTGCTAGAATAAATGGTGTCAGCAGCCAAGGGGCAATACCATAGCCACTATCTGCCAAAAGGCAACTGGCGCCATTTAATGCTGATATTTCTTTACAAATATTGCTTCGTCTCCAAATGCGGCTGTCATGAGTGCTGCCAGGCCATTCAGCTTCAATGCTTGTTATTTTTTCCTCAGCATCGCATGTCACCTGAACGTTTAGACTTGCATAACCCTTTCTGTTGATGTAGGAATCACCAAAAGCTTTCGGTTTTGCAATCTTGACGTGAGTGCAATCAACTGCTCCAATTACGCTTGGCATTTTGAACTTATTACGCCATTTTTCTTTAGCGTCATTAACTTCATCGGCGGTCTGAGGAAAATGAATCCATTCTTCAGCTTTAGAAGTAATTTTCTCCAGAACATCGTTAAATATTTTATTAACCGTAGTTCTGTGCATACCAAAATCTTCAGCCCCGCCATTTTGGAATCCCGGATCAGATAAGTACCTCAGAAAAACTTCCATCTTACGTACAGGTCTAACGGCACCACCTCTTGTTTCATTTGATTCTTGTAAAAACAAAGTACTTAAATATGCCACTGATTCCTTGTCAAAACGAACTAGTTCCTTGTATCTGTCATCACTCAAAAATTTACGTTCATTATACTCGTACTTTTTAGATTTCCGTATTCTCATAAAAACAGCCATGTCTTTCCTTCAGTAGAAGCTTTCAGTATGGGTTTTAGTATACTGAACACGGCTACAGTAATTACTTATAACTTTCAGTAATTGGAATCTTTTATTCACACATTTTTCAGTATATACTGAAAGAAATCAGTAATTATGTGTAGTTTCAGTAATTACTGATTAAGTAAAAGAAATACTGACGGAAGTTAGTAAGTTAAACATTTACTTACTCCTTATTCACTTATACTTCAGTATTTACTAGATTTTATTCACTTCACCCATTGAGATACCAATTAAGTAAGAAATAATTATTATAATCTTACTTCTCATGGTTTAGTCTGCACTAGTGATGAGAATAGTCGTGAGGGACAAGATTATTTTGGATCTGGTAGAAGCGAACACAACTGTAGCAGTTGTATTCTACTGCTACAGGAGAATACAGTAGAGTGCAGGAAGGAGATTGTAAACGACAATAATAGTAATTTTTAAAGTTAAGATAAAGTTACATCGTCAAGAACTGTTGTTAACATTTGGAGCGGCTTGATTGTTTTTTCGGTTTTTCTACCTTACAATCTTACCTTTTTAACCCCGACCAATAACAGTACCAAACATTTTTACATATACATCGTTTTGAAAAATAATGACGAAAAATACCGGTGCTCAAACAGCAGATTTGTGGAGTTTTTTGTTTAAACTTAGTATCTTGGTTAAAATCCATGCTATTATTGTGTTTTTAGTATCAAAATGTTGGGAATGAAGCGTTCTATTAACTAGAATGCAATGGGTTTTTCGCGTAGTTCACTGGCAATGATATATTGTCACCGGGGTTCAAAGGTTTTAAATCTGAAATACACTTAATTTCCACTCAAATGCGGTAACTATTATATAATAATATTTTACCATAGGTAACTTCCTTGTACGTGATACGGAATGTACTGTAAAATGTGAAAAGCAGAGACAGCAGCACATAGCTTACTTTGCAAGAACCAAAAAAGAACTGAACTACTTGCTGAAGCGTTATGAAACTCATATATATTTTAATGAAATAAAAATTTGTTCTTCTTAAAAACAGTGTTCAGTTTTAGAAAATATGGATAATAAACATGTCAAATTGTAACTGAACGGCGGGTGTGATATATCAAGTGTTCAGTTTTAGAAAATATGGATAATAAACATGTCAAATTGTAACTGAACGGCGGGTGTGATATATCAGGGTTTCTTGCATAACCGCCAATGGGTTGACACCAGGCGGGCGGCGGAGGGAGCGAGGAGGCTCTCAAAGAGTCGTTCGCCGGCCTGAGTCAGTGCTGGGTAGCGGTTTGCAACCTTGGTGAGCAATAAATTGGTGGCCCTGAAAAGGGCCGTTTTATGATGGTTAGATTGTGCTTCTAACGGCGGTCGCTGTACGTCAAGGCACGGCAGGCTTTTCGGCGTTCGGTCATGGTGTTTTCTATGGAAGAGACTTCGAGAGGATACTGAATAAGTGGGAGTCGGGGATCGTTCGATTGAATTATGGTATTGCGGGGAAGGTTACAGTAGGGTTTAGGAATATTGTCAAGAGCGACGAAAAAGGTTTTAAGGCGGAATTTACGGGTTGTTGGAGGGAGAGGTGTGACTAATGTGGTTGGCAATGCGATCAACGGGAGGTGAGTACAATAACGAGTAGGAGAAGGAGGGGGATGGTTAGGTGGTGCAGTGACGGTGGATGACGGAGCCGGCCTTGGCGCGACGGTTAAACTAAGTGATGCGACGGGGCGAGGAGATCTCTGCTGCAGTGACGGGGTCGTCCGTTCGGCGAGTCGTTGTTGTCGGGCTCGGCGGTGTTGCTCCTTTTTACCTCCCCGGCGTCTTGACATAAGCAGGTTGAAAATCGGGAAAAATTATAAAATAAATTAACCTTAAGGATGACGGCCCTTAAAAGGGTCGTTTATGTAGAAAGCTTAGGTCGTGGAGGACTGTTCGCATGGGTGCAAACCTCCGCTATTCCCGAGAGAAACAGCGAAGCACCGCCTGGGGCGAACCCGGCGAAGCGACTAATTGCCGCTGGAACAGCGGACGGCCCGTCGTGGGCAAGCAGGAGACATCAGAAATAAAGCGAGAAGACTTGGTTTTCCTTATAGAGTTTCTTTGGCTGGAGCTGTGTTGTCTAGTTGTGTCCCTCTTGACTGCTGGTGTAAGACTGCTCTGTGTGTGAAAACTACTTGCTTATATACTGTTAGGTTGTCCAACCTGTAACCAATCAGAGAGCAGCATGGCGAGCCGGCTCCTGATTGGTCCGAGTCTGGACAACTTGTTTCTGTAAATTGCGTGTGTGTTAGTGCGTATACTGGTTAGGCTTGACTGTGTTGTATCAGGGTTTTTTTGCGTAGTTCACTGGCAACAATATTTTGTCACCAGGGTTCAAAGGGTTAAAAACTGGAATACACTTAATTTCCACTCAAATGCGATAACTATTATAACATAATATTTTACCATAGGTAACTTCCTTGTACGTGATATAGAATGTACTGGTGATTGCCTCCGTGGTGTAGTGGCTAGCGTCCTAGCCTATAAAACAAAAGGTTCCGGGTTTAATTCCTGGCTAGGGTCGGGAAATTTTAACACGTTAAAACCCACCGTTACAGTGCCTAAACCCACTGTAGTCGCTAATGACCAAGTTGTTGATCCGACTTAAATAATAAAAAAAAAAAACGAAAAGAAAAAATGATGTAACAGGTGGTCTTGCTGCAGACTACCTCTCCCTAGTACACTGGTTTTATCAGGTACTAATGATCAGTTTCCTATGCGATTTTTGTTTGATCTTCATAAACATAACTAGTGGCCAGTGGCGGATCCAAAGAGGGGCTAGGAGGGGCTATAGCCCCCCCTTGGGTATCCAATTTACACTAGATAAAATGGGTAATTTGTTTTGTTCGGTTGCCGAACATGAGAGGAATCCGCACGCCCGACCAAGGTCATTCTAATGGCTTCAAAATCCTTTTATTTTTAGTCAATATTCTTGAGTCAAACCATAGTTTTTTGCCTCTAAACTCTGGTCAATAAAGAGTTAAAAACGGCCTAAAAATGTGTCATTTTACACTTAAGTTTTGACAATTCCCCGGACCCCCCGCCTTGCTGGGGGGTGTTCCATACCCACCAGACCCCCCGGTGCTTTCACCCACCCAAACGCCTAGCCCCCCCCCCTTTGGCCTATCCTGGATCCGCCACTGCTAGTGGCGTATTTTTTGAGAACAAAAATAAGTAATTTTCTGTTGAGAAGTGATGTTTCCAAGCTTTTCAGAATCCTTGTACATTTTCAATAGAGTATAGTTTTGGAGATTCTTCTGTTATGGTGATTTGCGTGGACATTTTGTTACTCTTTTACATTGATTTGTAAATTAAATCCGTTTCACGTATGATACTAAGGATTTCAGAGGGTTTACAGTACAACATCCCAAAATTTAGCTTGTTAATAATATAGTGGTATTTAATTTTTTATAATTCTTTTTTCAGACCAATGGAGTCCAGTAAATCCTGATGGTAAAAAGAAATACGGTAGAGATTTCCTTTTAGATTTGCAAAATGAACCCCAGTCGATGAAGAAACCAGTAAATTTACCAAATCTTGAAGTAGTTTTGCAGGATCATACAAATAGGGTAAGAATATCTAGTTAGCTATATTATATTTTTAGTTGAATCTGTGAAATATCATGATTTGTCCAGTTTTTTTTAAATTATTAGGCTAGTTAAATACCGATGAATGCAATTATCATATAACTACTTTTTGTTGATGGCTTGAAGTTTTTCATTCATGAAAACTGGTACGTTGGAAAACGGTTTAGACTTATTATTACAGACCTGATTGTCGAAATAAAGAAAAATATTACATATTCAGCCAAGGATGATAACAGATCTCTGTCATTTCTTTGATGAAATTTCATGGAATTCCTCGTTGCTGAGGCTGGCTGGCTGTTTGTTTACATTGTGTGATGTTCACAAAAATGTTGTGTCGGTTGCAGTTTTTATAAATCATCTCAGAATTGTAGTTTTTCTATGGTAAAAGCCATTTAACTAGGGAGTAAACGTCTATAATACATTTCTCTCTCATTGGCTAGACTAGAACAATTATAAGGTAAACTGTTATTTGTTAACGGCTTGAAATTTTTTATTCATGAAAACTGGAATATTGGAGAACAGTAAAGACTGATTACTACAGAACTGATTGTCGAAATGAAAAAAAATATCAGTACACATTCAGCCAATGATGATAACAGATCTCTGTAATTTTTTTGATGAATTTTATGGAATTCCTCGTTGCTGAGGCTGGCTGTTTGTTTATTATTTATATTGCGTGATGTTCACAAAAATTTTATGTTTGTAGTTTTTATAAATCAGTTCAGAATGGTAGTTTTTCTATGGTAAAAGCTATTTAACTAGGGAGTAAACATCTATTAATACATTTCTCTCTCATTGGGTAGAACAATTATATGGTAAACTGTTATTTGTTAATGGCTTGAGATTTTTTATTCATGAAAACGGGAACATTAGAGAACAGTTAAGACTGATTACTACAGAACTGATTGTTGAAGTAAAGAAAAATATCATTACACATTCAGCCAATGATTATAACAGATCTCTGTCATTTCTTTGATGAAATTTCATGGAATTCCTCGTTGCTGAGGCTGGCTGTTTGTTTATTTATATTGTGTAATGTTCACAAAAATTTTATGTTGATTGCAGTTTTTATAAATCAGCTCAGAATGGTAGTTTTTCTATGGTAAAAGCCATTTAACTAGGGAGTAAACATCTATAATACATTTCTCTCTCATTGGCTAGAACAATTATATGGTAAACTGTTATTTGTTAATGGCTTGAAATTTTTTATTCATGAAAACTGGAACGTTGGAGAACAGTTAAAAATGATTACTACAGAACTGATTGTCGAAGTGAAGAAATAATATCGGTACAAATTCAGCCAATGATGATAACAGATCTCTGTAATTTTTTTGATGAATTTTATGGAATTCCTCGTTGCTGAGGCTGGCTGTTTGTTTATTATTTATATTGCGTGATGTTCACAAAAATTTTATGTTTGTAGTTTTTATAAATCAGTTCAGAATGGTAGTTTTTCTATGGTAAAAGCCATTTAACTAGGGAGTAAACATCTGTAATACATTTCTCTCTCATTGGCTAGAACAATTATATGGTAAACTGTTATTTTTTAATGGCTTGAAATTTTTTATTCATGAAAACTGGAACGTTGGAGAACAGTTAAAAATGATAACTACAGAACTGATTGTCGAAATGAAGAAATAATATCGGTACAAATTCAGCCAATGATGATAACAGATCTCTGTAATTTTTTTGATGAATTTTATGGAATTCCTCGTTGCTGAGGCTGGCTGTTTGTTTATTATTTATATTGTGTGATGTTCAGAAAAATTTTATGTTGGTAGTTTTTATAAATCAGCTCAGAATGGTAGTTTTTCTATGGTAAAAGCCATTTAACTAGGGAGTAAACGTCTATAATACATTTCTCTCTCATTGGCTAGAACAATTATATGGTAAACTATTATTTGTTAATGGCTTGAAATTTTTTATTCATGAAAACTGGAACGTTGGAGAACAGTTAAAAATGATTACTACAGAACTGATTGTCGAAATGAAGAAAAATATCAGTACACATTCATTCAGCCAATGATGATAACAGATCTCTGTAATTTTTTTGATGAATTTTATGGAATTCCTCGTTGCTGAGGCTGGCTGTTTATTTATATTATGTAATATTCTTAAAAAAAAATTTTGTCGATTGCAATTATTTTGTCAATCAGCTCTGAATTGTAGTTGTACTACTTAAAAAGCCATTTAACTAGAGTAAACATTAATAATACGTTTCTCTCATTGGCTAGATCACAATCCAGATGGCTTAGCATGACCCATGCTAATTATACCTTGCATATTTTTAATGTTGTTTTTCTGAAAACTTGTAACTCAAATTGAACTATAAAAACAGTGCATTATATCCAATACTGGGTGTGTAGGCCTAATATTTAAGGAGTCAAAACAGTGTGAATGATTTTAGTTGGATGATCACATAGGCTGGTCTGAATCTTGTCACAATCGGTCCGTCGTGTTTGTTTATATCAACTCTATAGTTAAATGGCTTTTACTATATCTTAATGAATTTTTTTTTTGTTACAGAGAATAGGCAGTCAATCATTTAGTAATTATAGTAGTTCAAGTAGAGGTGGTCATGATTTTATACCACCGTTCCTCAAGTCTGGAGGAGGCAGTATATCTAGAGGAGGCGTAAGTATTTTTATATTGTATACTTTTATTTTAGAGTATTAACAAATTTAAAATTGTTTGTGTTAGTTTTTATAATACAGAAGGTATTATTAAGCCTTATATGATCGTACGATGAGAGTACTGAATTCGAATCCCATACTAATTTTTTTAAATTATTTCCTTGCTAAATAATTTTATCAAAAATATTTAAATATATTTCTGTTAACTTTTTGTATTTATAAGTTATTAGAGATGGGTTGTGGTTAGTCAAATTTAGAAGTCTTTTAGCAACTTTTTCATTGGTTGTTAAATTAGGCGTTGTAATTTTGTGATGTTTACTATACGAGAAAAAATATACTTTTTTGAATTAAAAATTGCAATTATTAAAATTCAAAGGTTTTTCATTATTTAATTAAAATAATCAATAATTTAACAAAAAAAACAGTAATAAAAAAATATTTAGTTAGTGTGCGATTCGAACTCTGTACTCTCGTACCATCGTATCAAAAGTAAAATTTTGTAGTGACTTGTAATCGCACACAGCTACTGAACAGATATCAACAAACACAAAATTTTTCTTATGTAAGTACCACACTATATCAAAATTGAGTAACATTTAGTCATTATTTTATTAATAATTACTTTATTAGGTATTAAAATCTTTTGTAGCCTCCTTTTTATTCTACCTCCAAACTAATGGAGTTTATAAAAGTAAGATGACACCCTTACAATTAGATTAATGTTGGTAAGTACGGTATATAAAACAAAAGTATTCTGTATATCTTTGACAAAAATTCAAGATGGTAAGCAAATATTGGAAAGCTTTTGTGAACTAATAAGAAAAATTTTAATTGTAGTGAGCGAAAATTTACATGAAATTGTTTTAATGTGTTTTGTAAAAACAATAAATCTTAAGTTATCTGATAAGGTGTTAAAAGATGTCAGAGAGAACCTTGAGAAGGTGTAATAAATTGAGAAATTTTTTTTGGATCAGACCAAGTACATACAGTATGTTTTACTGAACATATTGAACATGAAGGCAAAAATTACCTTTGCATATGGACTTCCGGGTCGGCATGAGATAATGTTTACCTGAATACCGATTTCTCAATTTACCATATTTGAGGCTTATTTTACCCTGTACATACAAAACCGATTCATCAATATTAACTTTATTAATAACACAAAATTGCTTGATAGTTATTTTCATAAAAGCAATTATAAACGTTTTGAGAAAGACGTAAAACCTAATGAAAGACAAAAGACGTACTAAAACTTTTCAAATTAATGCTACAAGGAATCCAGATAAGTAATAATAAAATACTACAGAGACCAACTTGTAGCTTCCATTAAGTTCTAGAAATTCATTGAATGAATAGTCTTGCCCCATCACACTTTTGTTAAGCCTACCCATTGCTTGTGTTTATATATTCTGGTTTGTTATCGTTCAACAAATTTTTGTTCATAAAAATAAAATTATTTATAAAATAAGATCGTGTTTAGTACGATCTCTGAACTAACACCTTTAGGTATAAAAAAAAAAGTTCTACAATGACTAATTAAAAACCTTTGCTGCAGCATTTTGTAGGATGGGTCTGAACAACTTGAACGTTCAATAACACGAGCAATATGAAGCCTGCTTGGTTTCGTTCTGAAATTTTTATTTATAAAAATAAAATAATTTATAAAATAAGCTCGTGTTTAGTACAATCTCTGAACAAACATTTTCAGGTTAAAAAATATCCTACAATGACCAATTAAAAACCTTTGCTGCAGCATTTAGTGGATGGATCTGAACAACATTCATTAACATGAGCAATATAAAGCCTGCTCGGTTATGAGCATTATGCCATAGTTTAAATAAAAGTTACAGTATATTAGGAGGTACGTTGATGCTGTAAGGCATTATTTGGCTTTGAGAAGTTACTATAATCTAAACAGTCTATAATACACAAAATTTTTTGTTATCTTGATGTTTTAATTAATGTGAAGACACTGATAATATTAGTATTGTAAATTAAGAGTTCTTTACATGTTATTATCTCTTCCTTTAGTTTTTTAAATTAAATTAAATTTTTTTATTTGAATGAAATGAGAGTTAATTAATTTTTGTACCATTGCATATTTTTTTTTACCTTTGATCTTTTATCCATTCTTTGTCGTGCGTGTTTATTTCATGCTCTCCACAGGTGATGATAATTTTTTTATTTACAATGTTACAGCAAATTCCAAATCGTAAAAGCCAGCAAGGTACTAAAGGTGGTAAAGGAAGCAGTAAAGCTGGTGTCATGCATATATCTTTGTCACTTAAAGATGATGTTAAATTAAGAGAGACTGAAAATGCCTGGAAGCCTGCTAGGTTTAGTAGCAAGGACGTGACTGAAGAAGACAAAAAGACTCAGGTGATTTATTATTATTAGATATATAAATTGTTAGCCTGGGAATGGAGGTCCGATGCTACCAAGTGTCAAATGCGCAGAGTTGCTCAAATTTCTGAATAAGATTTACGTTGTTAAGGTTTCTTTAAGAATAATAAGCTTAAATTATCTTATGATGTGGTAAAAAAAAAATCGATAAATTGTTAGCCAACCAGAGTTGGAGTAGATCATGTCAAAAATCATAGACACATAAAACAAATGAATTATAGCTTAAATATAAAAAACAATCGCCCATCAATCTATTTTTATTTTCTCTTTGGTTGATTTGAAATGTACTTTTTTAATACTAACGTTACTGGGTATTATGTGAGGAGATTGGAATCAGATTTTATTTTGTTCGTTATTTCAGATTGGTTTTTTATAGTAACTTTACTTAAATTTAATGTTTGTCAATGAAAATTGATTCCGAATTAATCTTTTTTGGACCAAAATTAATGCTGTTTATAATCATAAATGAACTTCTCTGTCTCGCATGAAGTATGAGCATAGTTTCTAACAAGTATCTTTATATTTTGTAAACGTGTTGTGTAAAATGGGTTAAGGTAATCCAAATTTTGTTCAGTTTTTATCCATATGTTGATGTAAATGCATGCAATGTGGGCGATTCATAACAATTATTTTTTGTTGCATGAAGGAAATTATGTGACTGCCTCTATAAAGCTGTAGAATGGTATGTCCTAGACTTGACAAGTGATAGTTTCTGGGTTCCTGGCTAAGGTCTCAAAATTTGTACACTTCAATATTATGGCAGATTACCTCTTTTCAAAAGTAGTTTTTACCCTTTTTCAAAAAATTAACATCATTTTCACGTTTTTATGCGAGTATTTGATATCTAATTACTTTAAATTCATTTTCTTCTTTTAACAGGTAATATTTTTATAGAAATAGTTGTTTTACGCTCATTTTAAAAAATTTGCATAAACTTTGTGTATTAAAAATTAATACCTTTTTGTATAAATACTTAGGCAGAAATATATAAAATCAAACACATGATTAAACCTCAGAAGTTTCGAAATAACATTTCCTGAAATGAAATTTTTTTATGAAACTGTGAAAATGCATTTATTATCATTATTATTATTATATTATTATTATTAAGAAATTAATTGCTTTTACTTAAGAAATTTGGTTTATGTTGGTTTCTTCTTTTTTCCCCAGGAGCTATATAAAAAGATGCGATCTATTTTGAATAAATTGACTCCACAAAAGTTTCACACTCTAGTCAACCAAGTAAAAGCACTGCCTATTGATACTGTTGAAAGACTGAGAGGTGTCATCAATTTAGTTTTTGATAAGGTAAGTTAAGTAGATTATTAGTTATAACAACTTAGCTGTAAGTATTACATTTCATTATGAAAAGATAGTTTAGTCTGCAGCTCTGCTTGTACAGTGCTGTTTCATATGTCACAGAAACGTTCCTGTTCTATTCAGCAAGAATAATACTGCCTTCCTGTTTCACCATAAGTCAACAGTTGTTTATTAGTTGACCGTTGATCATGTACGAGGCATGTCCAGAAAGTTTCAGTACCGAGCTTATTGAAGGGATTTTATTTTGACAAAGTTACAGCATTGCGTTCAAGGCCAACGTTTGGCAGTTAAATGCACAATCGTTTTTGTCAGTCGACTATAAACTCAAAGTGCTGAATGTCTATTCTGAATCCTGCCAGCTACTTTGAACTGCAATGTGAACAGTTCCTTGGTTCTGTTGTGACCAGTGACAAATCGTTAGTGCCCTGTGACATCCTTCTTCCCATAATATGTGAAGAACTAATAGTTCCGAACTATTGATCTGGCCCGAGAAATCATGGCATTTGTCTTAATCTTTTCTCCTCTAAAATCTTTTATGGGTGAGGAAAGGTTTTATACCAACGATTAGGACCAGAATGCTGTCAAACAGTGGGCATAACAGGCGATAAGTGACTTTTTTTTGACGATTGTATCAGAAAGTTTATGCTTCATCATAGTGTGTATTAAGAAAAGAAGAACCTCTTTGACCTGGATCAACCGGGGCCGGGGCCGTTATGAATTAAGGAAAATCTGGGTTATCCAGAGAATGAGGAAAATCAACGTAAAAGAACTTGTATTTATCAAAAATTGTTTTAATGTTGTTTAAAAATTGGCATGCTTTCATCTGAAAACACAATACTGTATGTATTTCACACTACACATTATAGTTACAAACTACTAGTCTGTAGTAAAAACGGCAGTGAGGTTTTGCTGCCTCAGTTGGGTGTATTGCTTATGACCAGTCCAATCTAGCATCTGCAATGGCATTCGAAGTACATTTGGCAATGTTTTGGCTTGACTCTCAAAATAAAGCATCAATTTATCTGTTTCCTACTGCTTCTGAGCGGTTATCGCTACACATGGTTCATCAACACTGTCTAAATCCTTTTCATTTTCTGTCACACTGCATGATGCAATAATTTCTTTCTTCTGTTTTTACCAAATTGCAACCAGTTGTTAATGTCTTCAGCAACATCAAAATAGCCATCAATATTTTTTTTAAATTTCTATAAAATCTTCCACACGTGTTTTTCTTCTACAATTTTATTGTTTTTGGCAAGTCATACACACCAGACCACAACTTTTTCCATCACTGTCAAAGTTTATTTTTAAAGGAAAGGAAAGGAGGGTGTTGAGTCGTCAGTAGTTTGCTGTGTAATAACAGCAGGTGAGGTGAGTGCAATGAACTCTCCTACTGGCAAGTGAATTGGAATTCAAGTAATATACCTACTGAGAATAGCGATTTTAGGGTCAGTGAAACAAGTCTTCTCATTTGTAGAATAAATAGTGCAGTGTACTAACAGTATCTTGCCATGCTTATAGAAAACTTTTAATCTGCGTTAACTTCCATAATCTTGACAAATTATGTTGCTGTTTGTAGTAATATGTTAAGTATAGTAATCCCCTGGTAATCCTGTCAACACTTATGCGTATTATATATTCCATACAGAGACGTAGTAAGCCGTGGTATACTATAGTATAATTAGTATAGTAAAATTGTTATATTTATGTTTGTTTTGTTTTAGGCTATTGATGAACCTGGTTTTGCTAAAGCTTACGCAGAAATGTGTAAAGTAGTAGCAGATAAAGAAGTTCTGATAAGTAGAGAAGATAATTCTTCGAATGAGAATTCAGAAAATGAAAATAACGCGAAAAAAGCCAGTGGCAATGCTGTAGGTTTTCGTAAATTATTATTAACTAGGTGCCAACACGAATTTGAAAGGAATAAAATAGCTGAACTGAATAGTGAGAAACGTCTTCAAGAAATTAAAGTTTGTACAGATCCTGTAAGTATTGTTTGAAAATCATATCAATATATTTCAGTATCAATATTTACAGTCTCGTATTAGGAATTAATCTTCATGTTGCCATAAATTATTCATCCATGTGTTATTTTCATTTCATCATGGTGGGTAAGCGTGC
This sequence comes from Catonia carolina, assembly GCA_035578175.1. NCBI lineage: Eukaryota > Metazoa > Arthropoda > Insecta > Hemiptera > Achilidae > Catonia > Catonia carolina. The sequence continues at coordinate 22,974,350 of JAQMRL010000002.1, read as the reverse complement.
GTGTACCAATTTGGATACTGATAATTGACTTTGAGAATTTTTTGATTTTGGTGGTGATTCCAATTTTTGTTTCCAAATGCAATAACACTGGTTTCTCAACCTCGTGTCACAGTTACTGCGGGTAACCATGTTGTGCATGTGAGCCCTAAAGGTAAAATGAATTGGTAATTTCATAAAGTGCACATAAGTCAAAATTCTAACTTTAGATTTCAGTTGTTCCCAATGTTAAAAGAGAGTAAAATGCTGACTTGTTTCTGGAAGAAATCCTTTGTTAAATAATCACAAGAAAAAGATGCTATGCAATACTATTTTATTTAGCCTATTTATTACATTAGTGACCTGAGGAATCTTTTCTCTACAATAAAAATTGAATTTCTTGACATTGAAAAAGAATTGGTTGTCTGAAATATTCATGGTTTTTGTCATCATCATCAATTTATTGTAGTTTTCTCCTGTGTAGGTTTTTTTTGTAGAAACTTTGTTTTTTTAAAGTGTAGGACTTCAGCTTCAAAATATCACCTATTTTATATTCAACTGGAGAAAAGGCTGTAAGATAATCTTATAATAGAAATAAGCCTTAGCACATTATATTATTGAAGAAAAACCAGACCTATGTGATTACTGTAGGGAGTAGAGAAGAGACAAAAGAACTGTCACTGTGAACGAGTCACGGTGACCACAGTTATTCAGATAGGCGAGTAACCATTCCCCAGTTACTGTTACATAGATCGCTTACTCTTCTGTCACTGGAAGACAGGACGACACGGCGAATGTTCACCGTACTATTCTACAATATAGCTCAGCCTCTCATTCCCCAGTCATAGTTACAAAGATCGCTTACTCATTCATTGTTTAAGGCAGGACGACACGGCGACTGTAATTCTACAGTTCCTTCAATCACTTTTACAATAATCAGTTACTCATTCGCTGTTCACTGTCACTTTTAAGAGAGAACGAATTCTTTACCTTAGGAACTAGTGAACAAATTCACTCGCTCATTCACTGTTCACAGTTAATAGACAAAACGACATAATATGCTTACTCTTCTTCAAGGCCATATGATAGCTACGTAAGACATGTTGGTCTGTTCACTGGGCTTAGTGCTCTCCTTTGATAACAGACACGTCCATTATTTTTTTACTTCAATCTTTACGCACTCTTCTCTCTCTCCCTCTCAGTCTCTTCCCCTTGTTATGTTTGTCATCTACTATACTAAACAAAACGAGGGTAGTTCCTTTACATCTCTGATCGCAGTAACACAATTACATTACAGTATTATTTTTATTGCACGCCGCGTTCTACCTAGCTATTTTATTTGTAATGTGCGTTGTTATTTTTCAGTTGTAAATATTGTTTCTTATACTTTCTCTTTTTTATACAAAATGTTATTTTTATTACTATTTTAGGATACCTTGTGTTAATCAGTTTTAGGCTAAATTTTTATTTTAGTTATTTATGTAGTCCTTATATTTTTTTAAATTTATCAAAACTTCATTTATCATGAAATAACAACTGAAAACATTATTATTGTTTCATGATAACAAATGAAAAGTGTACTAAGAAAATACAAAGTTATTGCTAAATCACAAGTAACTATTAAAAGTAACGGTGAACGCAAAATCACTGTCACCGTGATCATGGTGACTGGTTGAAACAGTGAACGCTCTTCACTAGTAGGGAGTGGTGTGTTCACATTCAACTAATCGGGTTATGTACTGAAGCTGAAAAGGCAAAATTTTGACTTTCAGGCTTTCTGAAAAGACTGATTCAAATATAGTTAAGGAAATATTAATTTTAGCTCAATAAATTAATTTGGGAAATTTTTCTGATGCAAATAACAGTGATCATCTATATTTATTTAAATTTTCCAGGTTGTAGGCCTAATTTATTTGTTTAATTTGCATTAAACAGTATATTTAATAACATGAGGTTGGCTTGTGATAGTTTAAGGTTCAAAGATTCTGCAGTGTTCCAATATTTTTTTTTTTTTGGAATTTAAGCTGGAATTTGCTTTGTCATTATTAAAACAGTTTATTAGGATGTTTTTATTTAATGATTTTTATAAACTTTTTAAGTGTTATGACCAACTGATATTAGAGTTAATTCATATTGGTACTCTGTTTTAACATAACTTTTGAATTTTTTTTAGGAAAAGAAAAAGGAATTGCAATTAAATTATGAAGAAGAAGAAAGACAAGTACGAAGAAAGTCTGTAGGAAATACTAAGTAAGAGATCCTTTTTTAGAATATATTTTAAGTTTTGAGAGCATAGCAAGTATTTTGTTAAATAAATTATTTTATTAACTGTATCAAAAACATATTGTTGTATTTCTTAGCAAGTAAAAGTATTAAGGTAAGGGGTTGGATAAGTATTGAGGAATAATGGCATAATACGATAGGCTCTCTAGAGTTGCAGTAATGAGATACTGGAAGGATCATACTCCTCGTCCCTCCAGTGCAATTAGTCAAGTGGAAATTTTTGAGGCGCAAAACTTACTTTGGAATTAAATTATTAATTTGTTGTTTGTAAATAGTTTTCCATATAAAGGGTGAGGCAATACTTCCTTTTACTATTTCAGTAGGCCTTAAATAAAATGTAAATGTGATATGAAAAATATATGTATACTTAAAAATATATTTATACTTACTTTTTCCACGATCCATAAGGTTTTACATTAAGTTGTTTTAAACTAAACGTCAGTAAGATGGTGACCCCCGTTGTCAATGCAATTCTGAAGTCTTAATCAGTAGTTGCCTATCAGTCTTCGTAAAACGTTGATCTGCATGACCTGGATTTTCTGGCGAATGGCCATCTTCAAGGCAGTCGTATTTTGAGGTCTTATACGCTTCAACTTTAAGGTAACCCCTCAGGAAAAAATTACATGCGTTTAAGTCTGGACATTGAGCAGGCTATTGAACATCACCCCTCATTGAAATGACCTTCTCTGGAAAAACTGCAGCACAACCCACTAATCTCCAGGTCGTGTGTGATGTTACTCCATCTTGGTGAAACCATACATGGCCTTGGTCGAGGTCATAAACGTTCACACCATGTCCTCATGACATCCTCCGTCAGAACGGCAGCCCTTATAGCACATAGGTTGAGTGATGGACAACTACCATCATAACAGGAGAGTTTTGCTTTTCTGTGATTTTGAGTGTAGCTTCATCGGCCCAAACTCACTAAGTGCTGTTTAAAACATTATGTGTTTTTCTCATGTTATAATTTTTTTAATTTCAGATTTATAGGTGAATTATATATACTTGGTATGTTAACGGGGCCAATCATGCATAGGTGTATTAATCAGTTATTAAAAACGCATGAAGAAGAACCATTAGAGTGCCTGTGTAAATTATTAACTACCATCGGTAAAGATTTAGAACAGGAAAAGACTAGTAATGTAAGTAAAATAGTAAAATATTTGAAATTCTCTTATTCAGTTGAAAAAAATATTGAGTGACCTTCGAAAGTCCAGGTTAAAATGTGGTTGTTCATACAACTTGTTTCATTTATGTACATTTTGACTGATTTAGATTAACCTATTTTTAATTTTGTCAGACAACTACCTTGTTTGGGCCATAAAGTTAGTATGCAAATGTACCTAAATTTGTAACATTTTGTTTCGTCAGTGAGTCTGGAGCTTATAACATTAAGGCACCCTAATAAATTGGGTTGTAAATTTTTTCTATATTTTTTGTTTATGCATATTAGTGCTTGATATTTTTTTAACAAGGTAATGTATGTACGGTTAATGTTATATCGTGTTTAAATGAATAAACGTAGTTTTATTCTGAAATTGTTTTCTTAAAAATTACTTATTAAAATAAAATTATTTTGTACATATTTTACATTTTCTAAAGTTAGGTTGGCAACACACAATTGTTTTGTTGTGTGAATTTTTCAAAATGAAGTGCTGATTTTATTTGGAACTTATGTTTCGGGTAGTGAATCTTTTAGTTTTATTTAATTTTCCGCAAGTACCAGGTTTTGACACTCAAGGAACATTTCTAAACAACCGTTGCACAGATTCCATTGTAATTTTCACTCAAAGTTCTGTATCTACATAATAATGTTGTGTATTAACACTACAGTTAATTATGTAGTAAAATAACAAGTCTTAAGGTTTAGGTTTGTACGTTCAAAAAATCTCATTTCTCTAATAAAATTTACTGTTACAAATTCAGTATGTTTAAAAAAGAGATAGGCATATCGGATATATTCACAACCAAAATTTGAAAAGTATTTTTATTACATTTAAAATATTTACTCAGGTTTTCAGATGTAAATTGTTATTGGAACAATCTTCTTAATATTTTTTGTAGATTATTAAAATTTGTCATTTTATGTTTTTGTTTGCAGCTTCCACGTTTAGATCCTTACTTTGATAAAATGAAGGAATTAGCACAAAAAAGAGAAAATTCAAAAATATCATCTAGAGTTAGATTTATGCTTCAAGACGTAATTGAATTGAGGCAAAATAAATGGGTACCTAGAAGAGATGACAATAATCCTAAGACAATAGATCAAATTCAACGGGATGCAGATCGTGAAAGTTTGGAAATGTCTCTTGCATTAAATTCAGCTCCACGTAAACAGGATGCTAGATTCAATGATAACGATAGAAAGGGCAGAAATAGCCGTAAGTATTATTTTTTTACATTTGTTACATTTTAAAGGTTGTGTTATTTTATTAAAGCATTAAAGATTTTTTTTTAGGAATAACCGTATTTTCTTTTGTAACTGGGTATGAATAGATGAAAATAAAATTATTTTCAGTAAGTAAATAGAGAAATGTTTATTGAAATAAAAGAAGGCAAGGGGAAACCATGACGGAAAGTAAAATTATTTGGATAATCATTCGTCGAACTGGAAAAAGCTTTTGCATTACGTTGTCTTGCCTCTGTTTTTTTTAATGTTTATTATGTGGAACGTCATCTCATAATTGATCTCCTGATTTCATTTCGTTTTTATTACGTGTTTCTATTACACTAAAATCTATTGTACCGAACTTACAGCTTTCCTTTTTTTGTACGGTTCATTTATTATAATGTAATTCACATTTATTTGTAAACAACAGAAACGTGTGCTTGATTCACATTTCAACAGAGTACAACTGTATGCTTAAAAATTAAAACTGTGTATAGAGAGTTGCCATAGTGTAACAAAAAAAAGGAGTGAATTTTTCATCTTGTCTGGTTAGAATCTCAGTTAACTTTTATATTGCTCTCAAATCAAGCATTTTTTTGTGGAGAAGGAAAGTTTGGTGTTTATAGCCGCTGTCTTGTAGTTGGTTTAACAAAAAAAATTAGGAATCTGGAAAAGCAACCTCTAAGTTATTGTATTTTTAGAGCAGTTTTATAAAGAAAAAAATTGAAATTGAAATATATATTTTCTAACCACCAGAATACGGTAACATAAAACACTTAACCAATGTTTATAGCGCTTTCGTGTATCTTGTACACATCTTCAGTAAATTAAAATTTATTACAAGTCAATTTATTACAAGGAATACAATGTATTCCTTATCTACCATGGTAGGAGCAGGAAGTTTTAAATTGTGACTTGTAATAAATTTTAATTTACTGAAGATGTGTACAAGATACACGAAAGCGCTATAAACATTGGTAAGTGTTTTATGTTACCGTATTCTGGTGGTTAGAAAATATATATTTCAATTTTAAATAATACGGCTGTTTAAAAATCCTACATAGGATGTTTAATAAAAGAAAAAAATATACATGTTTTTTTTTTTAATTTTCAGGTGGAGGTAATATGAATCAAAATGATGATGGATGGACGAGTGTACAGAGTAACAAGGGCTTTAGGCCTAGCCATTCTTATCAAATTGAAGCAGCTAGGTTTCATTCTTTCAAACAGCAGGTACATTATATGAATGGGTTGAAAAATTAGTAAAATCTGTAATAATTTTTCTGGTTCCCTAAGACATGATTTAGTTTATGTAAATTAGTTTAACCCTTATTGAACCGCCTGGATTTTGTTCAACTGAAACAACAATCGGAACACACTCTCAAAAAAATTCTTTTATCTAACGTCATTACAAAGAAAAATTTCGAAAAAATTACTGCTGATTCATATAAAACGTATGTGCCTTCTGAACATAATAACTGGTTTTTTAATTGATTTAAAAAAAATTGCGTACCTGCTCAAGGGTCAAAACAGAAATGAGTAGAATTTATGAAATTTCACCGTATTTACTGCAGCCTTCCAGTGTGTAGTTACAGTTTCTGTTTTTGAAGTTCAGTTGTCAGATCAAGTGTCAGCTGTTACAATTTGGTATACATCTATAATATTGAAATATATATTTCTAACCACCAGAGTACGGTAACATAAAACACTTACCAATGTTTATACATTACCATATTCTGGTGGTTAGAATATATTTTTCAATTTTAATACAGCTGTTTAAAATCCTACATATAGGATGTTTGATAAAATAACATCTATAATAATGGATTACTTTTAAGAAATCTGATTTTTGTTAATATTCTATTATTATTTTTGATTTTATTATTATATGGAGTGTTAATTACACCTTGTTAATGTAACGAAAAATTCATTAGCAGTCGAATAAATCTTAAGGGAATTTTTTCAACAGGTTTAACTGTCAATTATTTAATTCCCTGAGATTTACACGTAGTAATTAGATTATGAACAAAATATTTAAGGTATATGGTTAATCTGTGTATTAATTTGAATTTAATATTTTACAGCCGGAAACAACAAATACTTTAGGCTCTGGATCACAGTTCACTGTTTGGAGCCGAGGTGCTAAAACAAATCAAATAAGTGCCGAAAGTAAACCTGACAATCGTGTTACTGTAAATAATATGTACAGTCTATTAATAAGTAAAGATAGAGATGGTGATAAAAAGCATTCAAATATGATGAGGTAATAATAATTTTACAGTTAGTCAAATAATAGCGTTTATATTTTCATAATGATGTTTCTTTCAAAATATAACTTATTGTGTAATGATTTGTCCATCAGGACCATTAGGATTTATATTAGAAACTAATTTATTCACTACTTATAATAAGATTGGCTGCATTCAAAAAGGTAAAAGGTTTTTTTAGAGTTTTTTCCGGTTTATCTTGTGTTGTGATTTTACAACTACTGTAATTTTATTTACCTAGTTTTTGTATTGTTCAATTTTCATGCTGACAATTTGAAAGTTTTAGTCTCAAAAATAGTTTTGTCAGTATTATTAACCCTTTCAAGGTCTTCCAGTAAGCAAATGCTTCTTAACTCGGGGCCAATAATATGAGAGATGACATTTTTAGGAATTGTTTGTAAAATGATAGCAGATTGAAAAATGAAACTTTTGTATGATTAAATTTGATAAGTTATAATTAAAATATATTTTCAAAAATTAAAAACCCACAAAAGAACTTGTATGTATTAGGTTGGCCTACAAGATTTTATATTTATTTTTACATATATATTTCCAATAAAATTAACAAAAACATGTAGATTACATAATTTCAGTCAGAAATTATTTTTGTGTGGTACACCTCAAAACAAGGGTAGATACAATGTACAAGGGTAGTATCGCATGTTTTGATGAAAGAACAAAAAAATAATGGAAATAGAGTTAAGCTTTGTTTACAAATTTTCGCATGGTGTAGAACATGACTGGTTTAAAGGAAAAGAGAGAAAATATACGTAAAAAATCCCTGTTTTAAGACTGAAAGAAACGTGTGTTTTATGATTAGTTTGGTAATACTATGCAGGAGACAACAGCTGCCAAATACAAACTTACACGTTGCAAAGTTAACTCGTCCATGCCTGTGAGTGGGTTTAATATTGAATCAATAATTTTTATTTTCCAAACAACCTGAGAAAGTAAAAAAAAATGTTGTATATATGAATACCTGCTTTTTGAAATGATGTGATTATTGCAAAAATTGATTTATGTACGAGATGAAAATATATCTTGAATGTGGTGTTATCCCATTAACATATATTAGTTTACCAGTGTTAAAAGACATTTATTTTTATTAGTTACTGTTGTAGTACAAAGTTAATTCTGATTTTTTTCTTAATGTTGCTAAATTATTTATGAAAAACATTGAAAACTTAATATGGCCTTCAATTTATGAAAATCATTCATTTAAATTTTGTTACTTAATTAGGTTTCATCCAAAGTAGTTTGATAAAAAGAAAATGTCGCAGCTTTATTTTGTGGTTTAAATGTGGTAAATAATATTTAATTATTTGTTGCAGCTCAAGGTCTGGTAAAATTACACCATCACCTTCCATAGAAAAAGAAAGGATGATTTGTGGATTGAAAGAAGGTAATTTTTTTCAGGCTTAGTTTAATTAGTTAATTTTATTAATTCATGATTATGAGACATTGTATTGAAACTGTTGATTAACAAAAGTTCAGCAATTTTAATTAAACATTGAAAAATTAGTGTTAAAAGGAACAATAAGATAATCACAGGATATTTAATAAAACAGCCAAAAAGTATTGTTTCTGATTATTAGTTTTTAGTTAAAAAAATTTGAAGGCGTTTTTAAAGTAATAATTCTTGAATTGTCTTTCACCGTTCAAGGATTAAGTCCCAGGACCTGTTCTGGCATCCATCTGGCCACTGGTTGCCCCAGATCATGCCTTCCAATTGGTCTGTAACCTTTGACCAGTCAAGGAATTCTATGTGGAGATGATCTCCATATTTGCGGTACTTCAAATTCTTAAGAGAATAAATACTTAATTCTTGTTATATTTATCCTAATTTCTGAACTGATCCGGTTTTCTGCAGACTGGATGGAATTCTCTAGCGTCTCCCACACCTAAAGCCTCGTTAGTCAATGTTGGGACAGCAATTTGTCTAAAAAAAAATTCACTCGGGCATGGCATCTTTTCATACGTTTCAAAATATTCATTTCATCCTTCACCGTCTGCATTAGCAGGAATTTGCAAAACAGTCGGGACGTTAAACAAAAAAAAAATTTAATGTGTCAGTTTGAGGCTTTCTTTTTCAGATACCATTTTTAGTATTTTATCAAAATTCCTAAATTTTTTAATCATATAAATTACAATTTATCCCACCATTGTGTACTGGTCAGCATAACTTGATTGTATGCCAAAGGTCCTTGGCATTTTTCTTTACTAATGTTGTTCTTGTATATTACTCTTCATCATCTGCATTAGCAGTAATACGTAAAAATTGCCTTAAAACAAAATGTATACTGCACTGTAATACTGTTAATGTGATCAAAATTTTTCTGATTTATTGATGAGTAGTTATCAACTTATTTTTATTTTTTGTATTACAGCGATGGACTCCGATAGACAGTCTCATCGTATCCAACAATCATCGCAACCCCCTTCAAGAGATCGTACGCCTACTCCTGCAAGGGTTAACCCGGCTTCTGTTCCTTCCACACCTGCGCCAGCATCATTACCACCTCTGACAACAGAAGAGATTCAAAGGAAGGCGAAATTGATAATAGAAGAATATATGTGTAATAACAATTATGAGGTAATTGCAATTTAGTTACAGTTAATTTTCTGCACTTGGGTTTCATGTTATTTCTCTTCTGTGCAAGGAATTGAACTTGGTCAAACTTGCAAAGGGTGAATTTCTATAGAATATTGTTAATTACTGTGCGAGTAGTCTTGCCTTGGTAGAATTAACTTATCTGAATGTGTAAACGTGTTAACTTTATCGTAATTGCATTAAAATAACTGATCAGATATTCATTTTAATTATTTTAGCTACACAATTTAAATGATGAATGACTAATCTTCTCTGTGAAGGGGTCTCTTTAAGAGGACACCAGTGTTCGCAAATTTTATTCACTGATTGATGTATTGTGTAGTTTAAAATTTGAGTAGATAATTTCTTAACACCTTCACTGCTGATTACACACGGGGTAATGCTTTACAGGCTGTGTTTTGTTTTATTGTGCTGATCATGGCGAGTGATGAAAATACTTTGTTTCAGCTGTTAAACAGTGAAAGTGTGAATAAAGGCACAACCATTCTATTTTGTCAAAAGAATTTCATGTTAGGTGTAGTTTCCATTGCTTGTCACTCACACTAAGCCGGCTTAGTGAGAAATGACAAGACTCCTAAAAATTATCCTTAATCTTTTTTTGTGTCTTAATTAAAGATTCCAAAGCCAAAGAGACAGAAATTTTCTTCAGGTGATCTCTGTTGTCCATAAAAAACTTGTTGGGCTGTTTACACAACGTGACAAGGGTCAGCTATTGTGTAGTAGTATCGTGCAGGAGCTACTTGTCGCGTAGCAAATAGAACCTCTTCCTATTCACTTGCACGTGCTGCACTTAATGCTTCATATACTTTAGACACTTACAAGCAGCTTCGGTGTTTATTTACTCCACCCCTCGCCAAGCAACAGTTTTACAGCCGCAAAGGTATCCATTTGCTACTGTCATGTACGACTCACGCACGGTCACTACATTTTGTTTTCACCGTTATTAATTATCTGTCAGACATAATAATGTGACTAATTTGTTTTCATATAAGATTTTCTTATATATTTAGACCACTTTGTTTAGTTAGTTGCGTTCGTCTATAAAGCATAGTTAAGTAAGTTTTTGCAGTTAAGTTCTTGTAATAATTTAAATTTTCACTGGGACAAATTAAATACAAAATGAAATAATTATTTGTATGTTTGTACATTTAAATAAGGTTGTAGGCATTTATGTACATTAAAATTTGTAGACTTTGTTGAAGGAATAGGTTATGGATATACTTTATGCGGATCTGTACGTACATGTAGAGCAAGTGTTGTGCCAGTTCGAATTGTCCACAGTGTACTAATCTCTTTGTATAAACTTGGGTTTTGGTTTGAGTGGCTGGCATTATGCGTTTTTTTTTTTTTTATATTCGTGTTAGGTAGTTCAGCACAATCTTTAAACTTTGATATTTCATGGAGCTGTTGATAAAGGTGCGGTAACATTTGTAATATGTGTATTTTCATGGGTATTTATGTAATAAATTGAGATTAATTTTACATATTGAAATATGAGAACCGTATGCGAGTCTTGTAGTTAACTCATTAAAGATAAAATGTGTATAATTTACTATAGAATCGATACATATGTTAAATGAGTCTTATGTTGTTGATTGCTATTTCATGAACCCTTGTTGTAACAGTTTAGCAATAATCTATTATTTCACAGTAGAGCACATTTTTTTAATCCTGGAGACTCCAAAGGGAGTATAGGACATGTCAAGATAAAACTGATAAACTGAAAGGTTATCGCCAATGATAAATTCATCACTTACCACCAAAAATTGTTTTTGCTACTGCTTACTTCAGTAGGCTTGTCATGAACCCTATTGAATCAAATATCACACACAATGAAAAATACAAACAATGATAAATGTATCAATTACCAATAATTTCCTCCTGCCACTGCTTAACTCAGCAGGTTTGTCATGAACCCCTTTGCATCAAATTGTACACAATATTTGTTTAATTAAAGTTAAATACCAAAACTATTTAGAAAGGAATTCATGCACACTGTAACATGTTTCATCAATCAAATATTGTTTTAGCTTTTTTTTAAAATGACTTAAATTGTCACAACTTTTTAAACCTTAAGATTCAACTATACAGCTGAGCGCTCGTTGTAATAACGCGATTTTCTGTCAAGTTGCTGCACAGAAATCTCAAATACGGACGCATTTCTCTCGACGGATTTTGGACAGCATGTGCCCTAGACCTTTTAAAATACGGATTACTTTTTAAAAAATCGATTTTCCACTGTGTTTTCTTTTTATGAAGGGATTTCCTATTAAATGCTAATTCTTTAATTAAACATCGATTAAAGTATTTGAAAATTTTGCTGGCTTTCAATTAATAACAGAATTCTAAATTAGTTTTTATTTTTTTTAAATTCCGAGTCGTTTTGATGGAAAACGCGCACGAAAAATGTGTGACGTCACGATTTTTTCTTATGTTATGCAGCGTTAGTTAGTTGAACTGGTTACTCATCAGACAGCGCAGCGAGCGGTAACGGATTTTACTACTCCCACTTCTTCCTCTAGCCTTCCCCTCACGGCGTTTGTTAACGAGAAATGTCACATAGTACGTGCACTTAAGTAGACCTAGTCTGTTATGTTATTTTTCAGTTAATTTTGCAGTATACATAAAGATGAGTTTTTCGCGATGTCTCCTTCAACCAAATAAACAAGTTCAATTCTTGTAAATTTTTAGCATTGTCCCTACGGCCAGATATCGGAAAATTTAAGAGTGTGAGGGTTTAATAGGATTTTTTTAAATAAAATGATATTTATGTTACAGCCTATTATGTTCTGTTATATTCGTTATGGTTTTGAGTGACATTCATAATAACTTAGAAACACATTTGCTTTCATTCACATAAACATACATATTTTATAAATACTACAATTTTATACTGTTACGTAATATTTATTACGCTTATTTCATTTATCATGAAAATGTGTGCAGTCTGAAGTAATGTAGGTGACAGTGATACATAATATTTTGATATGTCCCTCTCCCTTTGTTATCAAATAAACGCGATATCCTTTGTCTGGACAAAATTGCTAGTTTCAAAGTAATTAATAAAATATTAATAATTTATTCAGTACTAGGTAATTATTTCTTACATTTGACACCAAAAACAGTTCAGTAATAATTTCCAAAATACAATATAGTACAAATAGTACAATACTTATTTACTTTTCTGGGCGCTATCGTTGGATTTATACAAAATAATAATCTGGTGTGAAACACACGACTTTCTCTTGCCAATGTAAAAACCCATATTTATAACCTTTATTTCATCATAAGTAAACAACGGTAAATGAAAATTATCTAATTTTAATCATGAGTGAATGAAGAAAAATTAAAATCAATCTATGTTAAACTGCGGAAAATCACCAATTTACGCTAAAATAGTCTGAAAAGAAAACCGTTTGAAATAAAAGTTGTTGATCTTTTTATTCCCAATAACTTTTATACATTTTTGTCATAACTTCTAAGGCTACTAAGGCTGTAATATTAAAAAATCCCATTTTCTACTGATTTTGATGAAAAAATACAGAAAATCACTAACTGACGCTAAACGTTGTACAAAATATGTTTGAAAGAAAAGTTGTAGGTTTTTTAATGTTCTACTACTTTAATTTTTTACACTTTTCCTCTATAATGCATACGAGGAGTGGCTATTAAAAAAAGAGACTGACTTACAAAAAATTATTTTTATTTTATACATAATCACTTGGTGTCATCTTCAATATACACTCCTTCTCTATCCCTACAACGCTCCATGCGAATTTTCCATTGTTGGAAACAGTGCTAGAAGTCATCTTCTGTCAGCTTCTTTAGGACACGTATCGCTCAAAAATGTTTGAAATGAAGCTCGCAAAAATGTTGGTACTGACACTTTGTACGCGACTGAAAATGACCCAAATTTTTTGAAACGATAATAACATGTGATTAAACGTGCTTTTTTACTTATGATCAGGAAACGAAGCGCCAATCCATGTACTGGAAGAGCCGAACTTCAGGCTCGTGTCCTGAAGGAGCTGAGAGAAGATGACTTCCAGCACTGTTTCCAACAATGGAAAATTCTCTTGGATTGTTGTAGGGATAGAGAAAGAGTGTATATTGAAGGCGACAATAAGTGATTAAGTATAAAATTAAAATAAAATTTCTTACGTCAGTATCGTTATAATAGCCACACCTCGTATTAAGAGCGGAAACTTTAAAAAATGATTCACCACGAGAGCACAGGCCTCTCAATAATTTCACCTAACATGGGTCTTACTCTATCGTTTAGAGCACAAAAATTTAGTAAATGAGGCGATTTAAAAAAAAATCGTAGAAGCCGTTTCCGAGGAAATCGCAAAAACTTGCACGAATTAACTACCTACTTCTTCCGATTGACTGATTTTGATGAAAATGTTTGTGTCGGGTCTTCTTATGGTACCTAACTTAAGTGGTAAATTTCAACTTCGCAATTCCGTTCTTGGGATATTTTGTTCACACGTGCGCGCGCGCACACATTGGGGACCAATAGCTAAAACCATGTTTTTTGAGTTCGGGGACCTGAAAACGTGTGTATCCATTGAAGACTCGATTTCAAAAATGGATATTAAAACAATACTTTCCCTTTCTATGTAATTATATTTATATAGGGCAAAAAAAGTAAAAATAGGGAAACTTATACAGACTTTGGTATCCCATTACTGAAGCGATAACATATTGAAAACTTAAAGTAGCTACAACAGGGTTGATCTCCTCAAAGACGATATCTTAAATGGCCTAAATCATGTATTTTTTGGGAACCACTAGATTTGTTCTAAGTTTGGTTACTTTTGCGAACACACTCATATAAAAGGAACCTGTCTAATTTGCTGTCCGACCTGAAATCTTGTGGGCTATTTCAACTCACTAAAGAAGCAACTCGCTGTCAGCTTGTATTCCTATAGCCTTTTAAATGATATAGACAAGAACTTTGGTGATCACTACAACCACGCAGTAGCAAAATTCACTGGTGGGAAAAGAATTAACTTTACAAGGGCTAGAAGTTACGAGGCGAGGTATCAAGGAGCGGTAGTGCAACGCAATTCAGTGATGACACACTATAAATTACATAAGTCATTGCTGAGCTGCAGCCCTGGAATGCTTTCAAAAAATACATTCTTGAAAAGAAAAAAGAATGTACATCAATACAGGAAAGAAGAAAAAGGAAAGAAATACCCTGCCGAGTTTTATTTTCGGCTAAAACGTCGCAGACTGATAAACATAACGGCCGTAATTTACAGCGCCCTAACTTGTCATCGGAGGTCACTTTGAAGAGGAACGAAACCGCTTTCTAACTAGTCTGAGTATTGATGCAATTCAGCGACAGCAACTTGCAGAAAGAACGATGCTTCCTAAGCATCGGAACTAAGCCGAGTAGCTTGAAGAGCGTAGAAAACGGATCTGTTCTTCTTCGTTCAGCAGCTTCACCAAGAATTTCAGCAAACATGTCGCCTACCCTATCTTGTTGAGAATAAAAAATTTTGTAAACCAGGCGATTTAAAAAAAAATCGTAGGACCAGTTTTTGAGAAAATCGCAAAAAAGTGAAAAATTACACGAATAAACTTCTACTTCCGGTTGACCGATTTTGATTAAAATGTTCGTGTCGGGTCCGGTAGTAGTGTCTAACTTAAGTTTTAAGTTCGTACGAGGTTCCGTTCTTGAGATATTCTGTTCACACACACACACACACACACACACACGCACGCACGCGCGCGTACACACACACACACGCACACGCACGCGCGCGTACACACACACACACACACACACACACGCAGACCAATCGCTAAAAACTTGTTTTTTGGGTTCAGGGGGTCTGAAAACGTGTAGATCCGGTGAAAACTCGATTTCGAAAAATCGACATGAAAATAATACTTTCCTTCCTATATATTCATATGGGCAAGAGAAAGTAAAAATATCGTACAAAATAAAAAATATTGTGAATTTATCTTTTGTTATTGAGATATTTATGGAAACTGGTAATGTTTAGAAAATAACGTAAGGGTTCAACATAAATTTTTTTTTTATAGAAACTGCTAAATCCCCAACAAATTGTATTGTACCATTGGATGGTGAAAACAATTCATTTCAATAATTTGCAAAAAACCGGAAATGTGAAAATTTTCAATATTTTCCGTTCTGTACCCTTAGGTATCGTACATGTTAATTTGTTTGCAATTTTCTTTATCCAACTAATTTAGCCTAATTGGGGATGAATTTATTTATGACTTATAACTAATTTAGCACATTTATACATCTGTAAATTAGTATGTTATCGTATGTTGTTATATTTCATTTTTTGGGAATATATCAGTGAGGTAATCATTGACTTTATATTGTAAATTTGAATATATTTGCCACTTCAAACAATACTACCTGTAGGCCTTATATTGTTTAGATTTTGGGTTATCTATAAAATTAATCTTTTACTGTACCTAATAAAATTGTAGGTACTCCTTTACCAAACAATACAATAAAATTAATCTGTCACAAGCGAAAAGTACAACTGAGTAAGAAATTTCGTTACATCATTTATCGATTATAAAGCTGTGTTTATAAATCAATCGTTAGGTTACAACTACACAGAACAGAATACTGAATTACGCTAATTTTAGGCTTGGAGTGTGGGTGAGTAGCCTATGTATTTTCGGCTCCCTCGATCACTCTCGGCATGGTTGTAGCAAAGATTCAGGAACCAGTTTTGAAGTAGTGGGGAGAATGGTTTTTATAGGAGAAACGGGTCTGTGTAGAACGTACGGACGCACATGTAAACACACAACTATTGCTACAGTGATGATTCATAAAACGATCAAAACAAGCGTGCTATGTAGTTGAATCTTAAGGCAATTTATTGATGTATTTTCTTCCTGCATAAGTTGGTTTTTCTTCAAACAATTTAGTGTTGTGATTAGCAACATAATAATTGATTCTGTTTCTTGTGTAGTGGTTGTGAACATCTAAATTCTGTAAAAAGGTATTTTTCTTTACGTACATTATCACTTCAAAAATGTACAAAGAAGGAACTGTGAGCAATTGCAGCTCTTTAAATAGTGATCTGCATGAGGTAAGGTGGTTGACTCCCATCATACACCTAATAGCTTTTTTCTGTATTTTAAAAACTCTTTCCATGATGAATTACCCCATACTAATATGGCATACCTG
This sequence comes from Catonia carolina, assembly GCA_035578175.1. Lineage (NCBI taxonomy): Eukaryota > Metazoa > Arthropoda > Insecta > Hemiptera > Achilidae > Catonia > Catonia carolina. The sequence continues at coordinate 22,957,632 of JAQMRL010000002.1, read as the reverse complement.
ATATGAGATAGAATTAAACCATGATAAGCTGCTATAAGCAATTGTTTATCATTTAATCTGGCAATTTGTTTTAATGGATCTTTCTATTCTGTTTAAAATTATAAATTGTGTTAGGATTTAGGTAACAGATCATCTGCTTGTGCGGCATTATTGTGTTTTGTTTTATTGTATAGCAATTGCTAACAAAATTGTTATTATTTTTGTATTGCAGGAAACTCAACAAAATTTAGAAGATTTATTAGGTAGAAGTGTAAATGAAGTTCTTTTAGAAATGTTATTGTTGTCTGTGAATATCAGTCCCAATAATGCCTCTGGTAGAACATCAGTAGGCAAACTATTTGCTCATCTTATAGGAAATCAATTTTTATCGCAAACTTCAGTGGTTAGCGTGTAAGTATAAAATTAGGTTTACTACTACATAGTTAAGTAACAGTTTTTAAATTAATATCAGATAAGCTAATAGGAGGTGAACTCTTTTTTTCTTCCATTTCTAAAGTCCATTTAATTAGAATTAAAGAAGTGTACGATTATTTTCATTAATTCTTCAGAGTAAGCAGTTTACATCCAGTATTCTGTTGTGGTTGTAGGATGTACATGTAGGTATGTACTACAAAGAGTTACTACCCGGTTGTCTGGGAACTGGGTACCAGTTCACACCATTTGCATTGCTCACATTTCTTGATGAACTAATGAAAAAGGTATCATGGTTCTGTGTGTTATTTAGTTCATTAGCCAAAGGCTTACTTTAACCTCTTAAAGGCTTGAATAAGTATAACGAGGAATGAGGTGGTTTACCTTGCTTTCCTCGCTGAGTAGAAAAATATGCTTATCAGTATGCCAGGCCTTCTGAAAAGTGTCTACTTTCCACCCTGAAAATGACAATTTCACTTCCATTCACCACAGGGTCTGGCTGTATAATGAAATTCATTAATGTGAGCAGAGATAATTCTGACTAGTGCTTTTTACACCTCTACCTCTTCTGTTCTTAAATGCTTGTTTAATTGGCTGACCATTTGATAAGAAACAGAGCTATTTTTTTTGTAGTCTGGAACTGGCAGATGGAGTGAAAATAATTTAACACTCCACCTGTCTGTTACGGGCAGATAAAGTAATATCGTGATTTTGTAACAAGATATTAGTCAAAATTTTGAAATTTTCACAGAAGAATAGACTTTTTGATGGTGCTGGTATTATTTCTGTTTAATTTATTTATTAAGATTAATAATATGTTAATACAAAAAAAAATTTTGTTCAGAATTTATTTTTTGAAGGATTGTAAGTAAAAAAATATTTTTAATGTTATTAAGAACTTTTGATTTATAAAAAATTAACTGAGATTCTGGATACTTAACGTACAGAACTGTATTAATTTGTTTGTTAGTAAATTGTAGTTTTACCTTTACATTGTTTCAAACTTTTTAATTTTGTTTTCCAGATTTGAAAAATTATGTGAACAAATTATTAACGATGATATAGAAGTGGACGTTCCTCACATATGGAAATTTTTCGCTGAATTAGTAGGCAAGTATTAATTTATTTTTTTCGTAGTTTTTATAATTTTTGTTTTTAAAATTCAAATTTTCAAAAATAATTCGTATAAGTACCTTTTTTGTGGCTTGAGAGTTTTTTTTTAGATATATAATGTTCTGAAAACACATGATAGTGTATATCGTACCTGAGAATTGTTAACGGTTACATAGTTAACTTACGTAAATACATGTTGTCAATAGTTTTCTAGTATTAGTTTAAAAGATCTTACATGATGATAACCTGTTTACCATATAAATTGATGATGGCATTTATAAGCTCAACAGGACTGACATTTTAGAAATAAATTAGATTGTGTAATATGTAAATTTATAACCATTATTGTTGTCTCTAAAATGAAACTATGATTTGTTGTTTTTCAGCACCATTGATAAGTTCAGACAAATTTTCATTTAATGATCTACATAAAATTTGTACGCCCCTTGATGGCAACTGTAAAGGAATTCTACTGCCTCTTTTCCAGATATTAAACCAAGAATGTGTAAGTTAACTTTTTCATTATTATCTATTTATTTTTAGTAATAAAGTATTATTTAATAATTTTTTTAATGTTTGTAACTTTTTGTGACTTTGACTCTTAATTGAAGAATTTAGTGGATGAAAGTGGTTTTATGTAAGAAAACTGGATCAAGTTTTGAGGCTCCATCTTTTTCTGATCTTTTATTCTGATTACTACCATAATTAGTATTACTCGTTCATGAAATTTTACTTTATGCACATAACACCTTAGTCCTCTAAAAATTTGTATTGTACCCTAAGAATGGATGTAACTGTATTTAAGTAATTAACGACAGTAAATTTTCTTATGAGAATAATTCTTGTATGAAATACTTAATTGCAGATTTTCCTGATAAACATTGATGTTTATTTAGGCAGAAGAGTATGAAGTAATCTAACAATATTATCCACTAACAAAAAAAAAATCATTAAATTAAGCAGAACATAACCCTGTTGTATGTTTGCATTTCTTCAACACTTTCATCCCCTCAGTATTTCAATTGATAATAAAGTATTTATTTATAAAATTGTAAAGAATTTTAGTGTAGGTGAATACAATAAGTATTTTAGCAAATTAAGTCCTATTTATTGTAGTTTTAAGTAAATAAAATTTGATAGTTTCTTCCACCTTATTACTTCGATTTATATAACAAAATACAGTTAAACGATCAAAGATTAATATTAAATTAAGACACTGCTTGATTTTCACTTGACATTCAATGCCATGGAAGAATAGTTCTAATGTTCTTCACCAGCATGTGGTTAATTGGCAAACTTATACAGAAAATATAAAGTAATTCTGTGTATTTTAACATTATTAACTGCTGATATCATTTTTAAAAACCTAAAAAATATTGAATTTTTTTTAAAGTGTCCACAAATAGCTATCCTTTAGTAGCAGGAATGTATGGTTAATTGAACCCCAACCATCAAAGTACACCGGTTACCACTATCTAGAATTCAAATTCGTATAAAAGTAACTAGCTTTACTAGGATTTGAACCAGGAACCATCGTCTCCGAAAATCAATTGTTAAACAGCTGACTCGCAGCGACGACTTTACCTCTAGACCAACCCGGCGGGTTGATTTTATATTTAATTTTTTTAAATTTCCCTTTGTTATAATAATAAAAAATGCCTAATTTTGATGGTTTTTATTAGTCTATGGTGAATTCATATAAGAAAATAAATTTGTATGTTAATTTTATCCTAGCCATATTATCTGTTGTCCTGATGCATTTCGAAAAACCATTGCGTAACGTGAAATTTGTGTAACTTTTTGGTTGTTTCGTTTAATACATTCACTAACTAATTAAAAACTGAACGTTGTGTGCTATTGTACTGTACATATTGTATGTCATTTGATTAAGCGGCGGAATCCAGATTAAAATTTGACCAGATTAATGAGGTTTGACTGTATTGTAGTTTCTATACCTCATATGATCAATCACTGCTTGTAACAGACAGGTAGAGTGTTAGATTATTTGCATTCAATCTCTTAGTCAATTAGTGGCTAACACTCAATGGTGAGCCAATTAAATAACTGGATCATTTAAGATGTGTTATAACACTTATAACAACTTATATAACAACTTATAACAACACTTATATAAGGTACTATAACACGGAAGGAAGAGCTATCAACACTTTTAACTTAATTAGATGTAATTACAAACTTAATAACTATATCTATTAGTAAAAAAAACAACTTAGTGCATTATGATTTAAATTTGAAAAAATACACCTTGTTTATTCAACCGTTCTCCAATAAAATCATTTATGCACGCGACAAGTTCACAGATTTTGATGTAATCTAACTTTTCTTCTAAAGTAATTGCTTTCCGTTTTTTTAACCTTCATTCGAACTCGTAATAATAAAAGACCTGCAGATTGTAGCACACTTTAACTACGCAACCTTAAACGACTGATATTTTTAACACACTAAACAGTACTAATGTTTTAGAACAGAAGAAAATCAAGATACAATTCTAGTGTAAAAACTGGGAGAGCAATTAGCAAAACTGGTCATAAATATAAAATGTCCATTAGATAAACATCAGAAGAAGAGATTATTTTTGGAATCAATTCGTAACAGTACATATGACTAACTTCCTATCATTTCATGTAACATATCATTATCAAAACAAAGAAAGAGCAACGTTTTCAACAAATGACAGGAAGCGAATCAAATATGTTCAGTAATGTTATGCGTACCCACCCTTCACTGTCCTTTTTATCTCATTGGTATCCTTCCCTTATTCCTACTATATACAGTACATACATAAAATATTTTGTACAACAAAATCGTGCTAACTTGAGTTTGCGTAAGTCGAGGTCTTGCTGTATATTATTGTTCAGTATATACCTTAACAGAAGAAATAATTTTTTCTTAATAAAATAATAATGAACTTGTTGATTATTTGTGTATTATTTTTCTAGGGAGAAACGGCAGTTAGAAATAAATGGACTGCTAGTAGACTTCAAATATCAGACTTTTGTGATGCTAGTAATCCTGCTGTACAAAAGGTGAAATATTTTGTAAAATTATTTATAATTAATTTTATTGTATTATAAAATATTTAATATTAATTATATAATAAATATTTTAAATTTTCTGTGAAGTAATACAGTATCTATGTTCAGTGATTATTATTCAGATGAAAGTAGTGGATTGAAAGTTAATGAAATCAATTTTTTCAATGAGAACATAGAACACATGTTAATTGAATTTTTTAGTAATTGCATTTTAAAATTTTGTTAAGAATCATCGTGAAAATTTTAGTGCTAGATTTGAATCACAAATTAGTGGTTCATTACTTAATTTTTTCATAAGAGCACAATCACTTACAAAGCTGGTTTTTATCACTTGCAAGTGAAAAGAAATCAATTTTTAAAAAAACTGAATCGGGAATAAGTTACCGAAATCTAGAAGATTCCCTTTTTTTCTTAATTGTTTTATTTCATTCAAAACTTCTACAAAACGGCACAATATCATTATGGATGGTACAAAGTGAACATACAGCATTGGTGCAGTAAATTTTCTGTTCCCTGCGTTAATCAGGAATTCAGTAATAATAACGATAAGTGATGGCAAATCTGCATGTGGATAGTTTCGTTCAAAAAAAAAAGGCCTGGAATCTGTTCAGTGGGAGCCAAGACCAAAACAATATAAAAACCTTCATGCTTGTAATTGTTTTTATATATCTGGTTTATTTATGTATTCTTTACTGGAAGTTAATGTAACAAATATATTCATGAAAAATTCATTAAAATTTCTAGAAAATTTGAATGTAGATTGATAATAAAAAGGTTCAAATATTAATGAATGTGTTTTATTTTTTAGGCTACAGAATTTTTGACAAGGAGAGGAGACTCCTCATCACCTGTGATACCTTCACCATCCTTGTCCATGGAAGAGATTGAGAAGAAACTAACAAATCTCTTACAAAATGATAAAGAATATGAGGATATAGTCAAATGGGTTAATGTAAGTTATTTTGCATCTGCATTAAACACTTTGTATGGAAATGTCATGTATTAAAATGATGAAATTGTAAATTAAGAGGTAGCTTTTTTAAATGGTATTTATGTTGAGTGTTCTGTGATTAATAAACGATGAAAGTAGTCTGAATAGATATTGTAGAAAAACTTTCACATGAGAACACTGAAAAGTCTGGAAATTTTATATGAGGAGGTAGTTTTACCATTAGTTTGTATGTAAATAAATGTACATGGGTCCTGGGATTTGATTATGATTGTAGTACCTTAGTAGAACCTTGGAAACTCGACTACTGCTGTTGAAAACAGATGAATAGTTAAGATCGCCCAATGATACGTGCTATTATTTTTATTAGCTCTAAGGAACCCAGTCATTATTTAGCAGACTCTTACAGCTTTTGTCTCAGTCAAGTGTGTGTTCTTCAAACCAGCTCACTTCCAAGAAATTTTTGGATGTGGCAGTGCATGTCAAATTTCACTTTTGTGCAAAACTGCCAGTGATCAGATATATTGTGTCATCAGTGTTGTATGTGTTAGTGGATTTGTTTTAGAGCTTAATTTTTAGTTATACACAGTAGTACTTTGTACTTACTTTAGAGTAGTAAGTGTAGTACATGTAGTATGTATAAATCAGAAATAGGAAACTGGTTAATGAAAACATTAGACATTTGTGAAAAGAATTTGTAACTGAGAAAGTGTGAACAATGGAATTAGATATCAGTCGTTCTACTATTATTAAATACATTATTTTTAATATGCCAATTAAATCAATTTGGTGTTTTATTTTTTTAAACTATAAATACAGATAACTTAATAAGTTGCAGAAAATACTGTGGTTAGTTGTGTTCTTTTGTCTACCCCTCATACTGGATAACTTGACAAATTCAACGTTCATAAATTGCAGTTTTCAAGGTTCTACTTTAATTTAATATATATGGTCGTTCTGGTTTATTTTAATATACAGTGGAACCTCTCTAATTCGTCTCGTTCGGGACCGAAGGAGTGACGAAATACAGAAAGTGACGAATTATGGAATTTGCTATGAACGGTTAATAAATAACATACTCGTACGTATATTAGTTCCATAGAAGTCGAATTACATAAATGAAACTTACATTAACGATAAACACAATAAGTAATTCTAAGTCCTATAACTACAGTAAATTTGTATTAGTCTACGTATCTAGTTTTATACTACTTCAGAAATTCTGTATATGGTTGTACTTACATTTTCTAATTTGTAGAACGCAAAACACAGTACACGTTACCGAATATAAAATTACAATCGAAAAAGTATACATTTAAAAATCGATGAAACGAATCTTTAACTATGTATCACTTAACACTACAAAAAAATCACATTAAAATTTAGAAAACGTTACTTAATTACACTAATATGTATGTATGTATGTATGTATGTATGTATGTAAAATGCCAAATTTATTTCTTGAAAAAGTGGGTTATCTTCTTTTTTACCAACGAGTTCTTTTCTTTTTCCACAGCCAACTGGCGAATTTGTCATATTACAATTAATTTTGATAACTCTGCTTCTTTCTGTCTCTCATACCATTTGATGCACTTCGTCAGCATTCCTTCTATTTCTCGATTCGTACCAATATTTCAGGGCTTGAAACATATTCTTCGTTGCTATCTTCCTCAACAGGTGAATCTTTGTTTTGAACGTAGGCCACAATTTCTTTGTCACTTAAAATCTCATACCCAAGTTCGTTTTGCTCTATCCATTCAACTAATTCCTCGCCGGTAATATTTTTAGTCACAGGTATACTCTGGCACACTTCTTTTAATTCTGATAAGACATTGTTTGTTTCATTGTAAGAACGGATGCTACTAGTTTCTTCTCGGTCAGCCCACAGATTGTTCCAACAAGACTTAAGTGTTATTTTCGAAATGTTATGCCATGCTTGTGATATGTTATATACAGTATCTTCGATTGTATACTTTTTCCAAAATTCTTGAACCTGCGTTTCATTTTCGGAAAATATCAAACTGCAGAAATATTTTCCTATAATGAACTGGGGAGGGCTGACAAATTATAGAAGGTGATGAATTAGAGAGTGACGAATTAGAGAGGTTTTACTGTATATAAAAAAAAGAATGTTTTATTTTAAACGTAATAAATTCATATTATTTTGGAAAGTAAAGTACGGGTATCTACAGTAAAAATAGATAACTGTGTGTAGAAGTAGTGAGTGAATTAATATTAAAACATTAGTATTTAAGCATTAATATTGAAGTCTTTGAAAAGGAGCTTTATTAAATAAGCAAAATGTGTTAATTTTTTGCAGGCTCATGTTGGCAGCAAAAGGGAAAAGGACCCTCAATTTATTCGTGCCTTGATGACCGCAATCTGTGAATCTTCGATAAGTAAGTAATTTTTTAAATTCTTCCGGTGAACCGAACTGTTATATAAAACACAAATTTTTGGCAATGTTCAGTGATTTTTTTAAATGAAAGTAGTGGATTGAATTCCAGTGAAAAGAAACATTGAATGAGAACATTGGTTTTAATTATTATTGTTACAGTGAAAAATAATAATTTTACACTTAGCTGTCTTTTTTTTGTCATCAGTCTTTTTGACTGATTTGATGCAGTTCTCCAAGCTGTTCTATCTTGTGCAATTCTTTTCTAAGCTGTCCTTAAGCATTGCAATACCACTAAAAAACCACTTGACAGGACATACTGATCACATCTGAGAGTGAGATGAATGTTCAGTAATTGATTTGAAGCAGATTGAATTTCAGTTAAAAGAAACTGTTTAAATGAGAACATTGACTTTAATTATGACTGTTTACTTAAATGTAAAAATGTAAAACTCTAAGCTGCTTTTAGGCGTTGTAATGCCCATCCTATTTGAAAACCATGTCCCAGGACTACTTGATTAATTTATGAATCGCAAATTTTTAACAATGTTCAATGATTACTTAAATGAAAGTAGTGGATTGAATTCCTGTGAAAAGAAATAGTTTGAATGAGAACATTGACCAAGTGATTTTTAAGCTTACTGTTGAAATAATAATTTTACTCAAAGCTACCTCTAATTTCTAATCAAAATGCCCACTTGACAAGACATATTAAAAGGTTAAAACAAAATTTTTTGACAATGTTCAGTGATTACTTAAAGGAAAGTAGTGGATTGAATTCCTGTGAAAAGAAATTGTTTGAATGAGAACATTGACTTAAGTGATTTTTAAGCTTACTGTTGAAATAATAATTTTACTCAAAGCTACCTCTAATTTCTTATGAAAATGCCCACTTGACAAGACATATTGAAAGGTTAAAACAAAATTTTTTGACAATGTTCAGTGATTACTTAAAGGAAAGTAGTGGATTGAATTCCTGTGAAAATAAATTGTTTGAATGAGAACATTGGCAAAGTGACTTTTAAGCTTACTGTTGAAATAATAATTTTACTCAAAGCTACCTCTAATTTCTTATCAAAATGCCCACTTGACAGGACATATTAAATGGTTAAAACAAAACATTTTGACAATGTTCAGTGATTACTTAAAAGAAAGTAGTGGATTGAATTCCTGTGAAAAGAAATTGTTTGAATGAGAACATTGGCAAAGTGACTTTAAAGCTTACTGTTAAGAATAATAGTTTTAATCTAAGCTACCTCTAATTTTGTATCAAAATGCCCACTTGACAGGACATACTAAATGATTAAAACACACAGTTTTGACAATGTTCAGTGATTATTTGAGAGAAAGTAGTGGATTGAATTCCAGTGAAAAGAAACATTGAATGAGAACATTGATTTTAATTATTATTGTTACAGGGAAAAATAATAATTTTGCACTGAGCTGTCTTTTTTTGTCATCAGTCTTTTGACTGGTTTGATGCAGTTCTCCAAGCTGTTGTATCTTGCGCAATTCTTTTCTAAGCTATCCTTAGGCATTGCAGTACCACTAAAAAAAACCACTCGACGGGACATACTGATCACAGTAGGCAACTGCCACTGTGGACTATAAATGAGTTAAATCTGTTTGATAATGTTGTATAGTTTTGGCTGGTGGTAGCTCCAATCAGCATGCTGTCATGTCTGAGAGTGAGATGAATGTTCAGTAATTGAATTTAAGTTAAAAAAAAACTGTTTAAATGAGAACATTGACTTTAATTATGACTGTTTACTTTACGGTAAAAATGTAAAACTTTTAAGCTGCTTTTAGGCGTTGTAATGCCCATCCTATTTGAAAACCATGTGCCAGACTGTTTGATTAATTTATGAATCACAAATTTTTAACAATGTTCAGCGATTACTTAAATGAAAGTAGTGGATTGAATTCTTATGAAAAGAAATTGTTTGAATGAGAACATTGACCAAGTGATTTTTAAGCTGACTGTTAAAATAATAATTTTACTCAAAGCTACCTCTAATTTCTTATCAAAATGCCCACTTGACAGGACATATTAAATGGCTAAAACATAAATTTTTGACAATGTTCAGTGATTACTTAAAAGAAAGTAGTGGATTGAATTCCTGTGAAAAGAAATTGTTTGAATGAGAACATTGGCAAAGTGACTTTTAAGCTTACTGTTAAGAATAATAATTTTAATCTAAGCTACTTCTAATTTCATATCAAAATGCCCACTTGACAGGACATATTAAATGATTAAAACACACAGTTTTGACAATGTTCAGTGATTATTTGAGAGAAAGTAGTGGATTGAATTTTTGTGAAAAGAAATTTTATATGAGAACATTAATTGTAAATACTGTCTGTCAAACTAGTTGCTTAAACTGCTTTTAGTTGTAATTTTCGTTGTAATTTTTATAGGAGCATATAGAGAATGTAATCTGGCTGTGGCAAATTCCATCGACCTTCAAACTCACAATGATATGAAGCATTATTTAGTTTACTTTTTTTTGTTATGTATTAAATAATTCATCTAAATGTTTTTCTTTATTTTAATATTTTTGTTATTTACTTTTTAGATTCTAATAAGAAGTTACTGGAACAAAGTTTTTCAAAAAACACAAAATTAATTAGTAGGTACGTAGATTCGATAGAAGAATTGGAAATCCAATGTTTATGTGCTATACAAACATATACGACGAAATTGGAACATCCTTCAGGTTTGTTCATTATATTTTCTTCTTAATTAATTATTTTTTCATTTAAATAAGAAACATTGTCACAATAAAATTAATGTTATATCATTATAACAATTTAAATTGAATGTATTATATGATTGTTTGAAAGCGGTATAACAATATTCACTTAAATTTGGTAAACCCTTAATTTTTCGAAACCCCTGATAATGCAGAATACTTAAATCTGTACTATTATGTCAGTTTGATAATAACTATGTAAACAGTATTATCATAGTTCGAACTGTCATTGACTGGCCAATATTTGTTGATTTATTTTGTTTTAAATTACTTTTTTATTTTTCATTTCTGTATAAAAACATCACTTAAAATTGTGGAAAAATAATTTATAATTATTTCCCGTTTTATATGACGATTTGAATTTTGATTAAAATTTGAACTTCAAAATCTTCATCACTAAATAAAAATAATTATTCTTCAATTATATTGTCTGTAAGGTTTGCAATAGTTTATATCCCAAACTTATTTTGTTAACAATGAAACGTACGTGACACGGTTGGTTTCTACATTGACAATGGAAATCATACAGACTGAATACATGTACAAGGTCTGTCCAAAAAAATAACTGGATTTTTCATTTTTCTAAAAGAAAAAATTATTTACTCCTTGATAGATATTTTGTCCCCTTCAGAGTATAACCCCCTATTAGATGTAATACACTTGTGCCAGCACTTTTTCCAATCTTCAAAGCAGTTCTAGAAATTGTTTTTTTGTATCGCCTTCAGCTCCTGCAACGATATGCAGACTTTATCTCTTCAATCATGTCATAATGCTTCCTTTCATGGGTTTTTTTAGTTTTGAAAATAAAGTCACAGCAAGCCAAGTCCAGTGAATACAGTGGATGAGGCTTCATATCGGTGTTGGTTTTTGCCAAAGAACTCACGAACAAGCTGTAATGAAGTTTCCATGAGTGGTTTTTCACAATTCCGAGTGTTTTTTCATATCATTCATGCAATCTGCGCATTTTCCATGTCATATCCGCAGACACGTTTCGTCACTAGTTATGATCTTGAAATGCCAACATCATCAGCAACCTCTGGTCATGATTCGTTTGATTTTTTAAGGCCATTTTTTGAATGCTTTGACATTTTTCTCGGTTTTTGAGGTGCTACGACGTCCAGAGCAGTCATCATCATTAATCTTTTCTCGACCTTCATTGAAGCGTTAATACCACTTTAAAACATTTGTGTTTTACTTATAGTAGGTTCCTCCCCAAAGGCTACAGTCAACATTTTAAATGCATTTTAAATTTTGGGTGCAATGCACCCAAAATTTAATACAGATTTTTTTGATCCAATTTTACAAGAGTATAAAATCGTCAACGTGCTCGCCCCTCATCCTGTGGTCCTGGGTTCAAATCCCACTCAGGCACGGCATATTTTCATACGTTAACAAAAAATCATTTCATCCTCATTACGCACAGTTACACCCCATTGTCGTCGCTAATGACCTTGCAGTTTATGTGACATTAAATAAATAAATAAATAAAAAAAATTGTCAAGCACACCAAAACAAAACTAACTGGTTTATCAATCAAGAAAAAATACAAATAAAAAATGGCTGAAAATATACATGTGTACAAACGTAACAAAAAACTTTTTTGAAAATCAAATTGATATGGATCAGGAAATTTAAAAAATTTGGTTACTTTTTGTACAGACTTCGTACGTTAGTATTAAATTGCTACTGAGATCTACCGTACCCTCTCAGAACTATTATAAGTAACAAAATTACATTAAAAACATACAGCGAGCAGTTATCAGTCGCCGTTGTGTTTTAAATGGTGGCAAATCCGACTTGTCATAATCAATCAATGGATTAAACCTAAATGTTAAACGTTAATTTATTTATGCAAGGACTATTTATTTGTAGAGGAAGGAAATTTTAGTAACTCAATAGTACATTTATTTATGAGCGCTTAGTAATGAATTTTAAAAAACAAAAAATTTCTTGAAAGGTAAGGCAGATAAGATCAAAAGGGAATCAAAAATTCCGTCAGCAGTCTGATCAGGTGGTTCCTGTCGATAAAACTTCATTTCTGTGGATAAGTCAATGTAAATAATAAAAAGGAAACAAGTTACACAAAAACCTTTCTTCTCCACAGATAAGTTGTCTTTAGTTTTATCGGTTAATAAAAGTTTTGTATCAATTTTCTTCAAAAATTTGCCAATTCCTAAGCAGTCAAGTGGCAATTTTTTCTTCAGAAAACTCCATTTCAACCTCAGTAGTTGTTGCATGTGATCTGATAACTCTACAAAACGCAGGATGTGTAATATTCTGGTGATGATTTCTTAAATATATGGCATTAAAAATGTGTCAGGGTATTCATTTTTTTAAATGCTTGTTTGAGCTTTACAGGTGAATCTGATTTAAATTTATGGGAATATGCACTTAATCAATTATTAGTTTATTGTATAATTTTTAATGTTATTTAATGAAGTGTTTTTTGGTCAATTTTTAGGTCTGTTGTTGAAAATATTTAATTACCTGTGGGAAAATGGTAAAATCAGCAACGACGCATTTATCAAATGGAGAGATAGTGATACGTTAGAAGCAGGTAAAGGTGTAGCTGTTAAATCATTGACATCATTTTTCACAGCTCTCACCGAAGGCGAAATTTCCGACGAAGCCTCTTGATTTTCTCGCTTCAGGTCAGTAAGCCGATAAAACAAAACAACTTTTGGCCTATTCCTGTGACAAATAATTAAGACGTTGTCTAAATGTCTTTTGTAACATAATATATTGCTTCAGTTCTTGAAGAATAATTTCGTGTAGAATATTTTTATTGATTTTATGCAAAATGGTTATTGGTTATTGTTGTTATGTGGGATTGAAAACTGCAGCATACTTCTTGGAGTTATTAATATTGTTTTCTGAGTGGATGATCTAGTACTGCAAAAAGACTGATGATTATTTAATGTACCGTAGTATGGATTTTATGAACAGTAAATTACTGAAAATATAATATAAACAAAGATGATGATATTTTACAGTACAATTACAACATGGCTACTTTATTAAAAATTGTTAATTTTTGTTGAATACGATTATGTGTTGTTAAATAGAATTTCATATGAAAATGCATTATTAAACTTCAAATTATTGGTAATTGTTTTAACATTTTGAATTGTGTTGGCAGAAAAAACATTAAAAAATTATAATAATTTTGTACAATTTTTAAGTAATACGTTGAGTTCAAAATTTCCAAGTTTAATTTTCTAAAGTTTATAAAATGTAGTTGCAAATTTATATAAAATTTATTTTATTCTTCACTCTTTGTATTTTATTGTTACGATAATTATTGTTATTAACTACTGTATTTAAATATTTTAATTTTTGCACAATTTGTTTAAATTTTTTCTCTGGATTTTGGAAAAAACACAAACTGTATTACAGTCGGTCTTTCAGCAGATTTTAATTTTATAACCAAATTATTTAGTTGCTGTTGTTTTCCAGTTGTTTGTTGATTTGGTTAAACTAATTGTGTTTTAAATTAAAAAGTAAGTTTTATTGTAGAGAGATTTGTTAAAAATTTTGTAATTATGTATCTTTATTTGTAATGCTATTAAATAATTGTACAAAAATATATCGTTGTATTTTATTCTTACAGATATTTTGACTTAGATTTTACGATGGTTTTTCCATCTTGTTATAAACGATTTGCAATATGCCAGTTTCATTTTATCGATACAATGTGGAATGAAAGAAACTTAAAACTGAGTATCGTGTTTTGTAAATATGCATTATTTTCCTATTCCTGTATATTTTAGTTTCCTTTGGGCATATTAATAGTATTTACAGAAATTAAGATGTTTTTTTATTAGACTTAGACCTTTTTTACCGTAACAAGCGAAAGGAAAGAATAATGCTTGTAATAATATATATTTGAAGGCGGTTTAATTAATAGGGTAGCGTGTAATATACTCTGTTAATCCTTTTGAGTACTGAGATGTTGACACAGAAGAATACATGCGTAGACGAGGTGTTTTCATGACACTTTCTTGTGTCATGATTAAACTACATTAAGTGATTTTTTTCGAATCTTTCCCTTTTTTATGTAATATTTTTGTGTATGTTTTTCTTTTAGGTATAATTTAAAATTTGTTAAAAGCAACAGCAACTATTTTAGTAGGTCTTTCTGTTGACAGTGACTGAACTTTCAGTTCAATGTACTTCATTATTATCCTGACCATCAGCATTGCTATCATTCTTATATCTTTTACCGTTTCTGCATTTAACATAAGAAAGATGGACCCCCCACCATATCTGTTTGTTAATTATAAGTATAGCGCCATGTTGCTTCTTGTTATAAAGTTAGTTCATTTGGTTATGAGGTGTTGTTCAGTTTGGTTGTTTTCCTATTTTGATTTATTCATATTCGATACATTGATCGACAACTAGCTCATTTTTAAGCCAATAAAGGGTAACACATGTTGGTGAAAGAATGAAATTTTTCATGTCAGCCTGACAATAGACTACACTTGGCATGTGAGTGTCACTGAAAATACAAATCAGTCCTCAAAAGGTTAATTATTTGCCAAATGTGTTTATATTGCTTGATTATTTTTTAACAGTTTCTTTTGTATGTCTGTGTGTGTGTGTATAAAACCTGTTGTATACATGTTTTATTCATTATGTATTTTTCATTTCAGAGTCTCTTCGCTTCAGGCGTCATGAGACTGAATGTCGACTTAGTACGAGTGCGAGTATTTTCACGTTATATTATAAAATTGGTCTTCCATCGAGAGAGGACCTTAAAAAGGGGGGAGGGGATATGGGACACTTGAAATATCGTGTAACGAATTCGTATTAGTTATAAGTTATAAATGAAAACTAGGAAATCTTTTTATTATTATATTGAAATTTAGTAATTCAATTTATGAATAAATAGTAGTCAATAAATATACAAGGTTTTAATCATTTTCTTTTTCAAAACTGTGCTTTGATTCAGTCTTGTTTAAAGCATCAATATTTTTGAATTAGTAGACATATCTGGGACATTGCTGTTAAAAATCACATCATTTGGTGATTTTTTTTGTTGTTGTGCTGCGTAAATTTTTTCATGTTTTAAACTATTGAAAAAAAATCAGTTGCATTTAATTTCCTTCATTTGATACCAGTTTTGAAATTTGTATAAAAGTACTATTTATAGTTCAGGATTATTTTAATTATCAGCTGGTACTGAATAATATTAAAATCAACTGAAAAAAGATATGTGATAATCATTGATTAAGATGGTCAAAACGATAGCACAGTTTTGTTGGTGTTACAAGGAAACTAAAGATTTTACTCTCAGAAATAGTTTCTAAAAAAAGATAATGTAAATAAAAATCTTGTTTCACTGCTACAATGGTTCTGCCATAAATTGAATTATTAATAATAGGCAGTGGTATTTTAAAATTATTATAAGTAATATTTATTATAATGTTTGATAAACTCATATATTTAATTTATATAAATAAAGTGTATATAATGATACGTTTGCACTGGGCTGTGCATGTGTTGTATAATTATTAATAATAATTAATCTATGGATTAACAGCGATAATTGTTGATTGTGATGATTAAAATATGGACTAATGTCATCATTTATATTTTATTATTACTGCTACTATTATTATTATTATTAATATTATAATTATTAAACTAAGTATAAACTATTTTAGACAATTAATTGTTGATATTGAGCCATCCAAGTGGGTGTGTGTGTACAGTAAAGAGACAGTTATAAAAATTCGACTTTGACTTTATTAACATATATATATATCTTGAAAACTTTATAAGATTTTTGAGTTGATATGATATAAATATATATATTTTTTTTTATATTGTGAAATCAAATTCCTCTGAAAGTTGTTTATTAGTGTATCTTTTATATTGTAAAAAAAATATTAAAAAATGTGAAAAAAACGAACTAGATGAAGAATTGAAGAAGAATCACTATTCACTTAGATTCAATTTCCATATTGAAAATGGATATATAATATTAATTACTTTGTATATTATTATTATGTTTATTATTATTATTATTATTACAATTACATTAACTAATATTAATTATAGTGTTGATACTGTTTCTGTTGACTGATTTAATTATTTTAATTAACGTTTACTTGAGAGTTGATTTATTAATATCAGTCACTGAATTCTTTTCACTTTTTTAGTTATATTTTCTGTTGTATCTAAAGAAACTGTAAGCAAAGGATTGTTATTAATAAAAATTTATAAAAAAAACGTAATTGCTGAGATAAAAAATATGTTGACAATTTTTAACGTATGAAATTAGTGAGAATTTTCTTGGGTACACGTGTGTTACTGTAATGATAGGGGCTAGGTTTACAAATAAAAAATTATATATATAATATATGAATATATTGTAAATTATCTATTTAGTTTAAAGAAATAATAATTTATTGACAAACTTGCAAAGTTTGTCAATTCAACACTATATGAAGGGGAACCTATAATTATTCTAAAATTGAAAAAAATATAAAAATATGTATATATTTCTTGTATTGTTTTATTTATTATGTTGTGTTCCATCCAGTTTTTCCTTTTTGTATTTATTCATTCCTTGAACCGATGATCTGCTGACGTGATAACCAGTTATTTATAACATGTTCTCATCTGGTAATGATACACCTCCTAAACTAGATTAAGAAATTGTTACGTGCTTTTAACTGTGTGTGATTGTCTTCCGAATATTTAAATCTGTGTGCTCTGTTTAGATATTATCTAGTCTGTTTTATAACCAGTGGGCAGCTTAATTGCTTCGATTTTTAAATTGAAAGTAATGACTAAATTTTCTTTAACCTCACATCATAGCCTGGTCATTATCAACAACTTTGGGCTAAGGAACCAGTGGGTTTGAGTTTGTAATAAATTTCCAAACTCTTGCTGAGAATTGAACTATTGTATTTTGTTCATTTTACAAACTGGGATTCACCAAACCATGAGCTACTGGTAGCTCGCAGCCCAATTTTGGGTTGATGAATTAATCTTTGTTTCAGGGTAGAATAATTAGGCTGCTACATTCGTCAATGAAGTTAAAAATTTTAATGCTCTTGTTATAAATACGAATGTCTTTTGATAAATTTCCTCGTTTTATATGTAGAAAGAACTTTTGTTGCCCGGAGATCATTGAGAAAGTGTTGGAAGTTTACTAAATTTTAATTTGTGCTTTGTAAACACAGCTTGAGTAGCTCGCATGAAAATGGTTCGATGGCTATGTAGACGGAGCACTTTATCTCCCGGTGCACCTTCCAACATTCCCACATCCAATGTCATATTCGTGTTCTTAGGCAATAAATAAAACCCTGTTCCAGCGATATTTTCGAAACAAAAACAACGTATGGTAGTGTGAATGTTTCATGTCATTTCTAGTAGATTCTTGATAGTGATTCTTAGTAGATAATAGATTCTTGGAGTGAAAATTCTGGACCGACAGGCCGCGAACAAACAGACAACCGTATTGGGTAAATTAGGGAGTAAACCTTAAATTTAAAAGTCAAATAAGTACATTTTTCTTCTGTAAAATATGACAAAATAATGTATGTTCATAATGTCATTGATTTCAAAAAAGTATGCTATTTGTTGTTGCATACAAAAATGTTGCAAAATTATGTTACCTAACCTGGCACAAGCAACTGACCTAAAGATCACAACACAATAATAACTTAAAGTTGTAATAAATTAAGATTCATAAGGAATCCACAGTATTTTTTTTTTTTTTTTTTTTTTTTTAATTAAAAAAGAGCTTAAGATGGCTAGTTACCCACCGGGTTGGTCTAGAGGTAAAGTCGTCGCCAAAATCAGCTGTTTAACAGCTGATTTTCGGAGAAGAAGATTCCTGGTTCAAATCCTAGTAAAGGTAGTTACTTTTATACGGATTTGAATACTGGACAGTGGTTACCGGTGTACTTTGATGGTTGGGGTTTAATTAACCATACTCTCTCAGGAATGGTCGGTCTGGGTCTGTACAAGACTACACCTCATTTACACATCATCCTCATCTCATTGGGTCATGGGGTTGCTTATTGTTCTAAATTGAACAGATTGCAACGTACAAAATTAGGAATAAAAAAAAAAGATGGCTAGTTAGAGAGACCTCTGAAAATTCTTGCTGACTTGAATGAATGTGCGAGTAGTGATCTGGCAACCATGCTTCAACTACCATTGGATCATTTTTGTGCAGGTTATTGTAGTAAACTACTACTGCTTGCTTGATGGAAGTCGTACAGTAATTTCTGAAAAGGGTGTGTTAATGCGTTGTTAAACTGGCAGGAAGGTTTATGTTGGACTCTTTGTACTGTTTCTGTAACTATCAAACTTGACTACTTAAGTGAAAAATAAGCTGAAAGAAGGTAGTGTAGAGAACTTTAAAACTTTTAGTGCTACTGTAATAGTACAATTGATTAAAATAATAAATTTGTAATTCTAAAAGCTGATTGGACAACACTGCATTAGTAGTTATATTTTCATCTAATTGACAAATAAAAGTATATATTTGTTTCGTTTGTTGACACTTTTAAACCCATGTAATTTTTTTTTGCAATGATTATTATTAATTAACTACGTTCCATCATTAAAATATCTACATCCAGCTTAAATAAACATTATCCTTTAAGTGTTTTCAATTATATCGTTCTGATTACTTGTAATTATTGTAGTTTCATAAAGACACTTTTTAATTAATTATTTTAACCATTACATTTACAAAACAATTTTTTTCTACTTTTTAATGTTTACTGCTTTTATGTTTCAAAAACTCAACACATTCACTATCACGCATGTTAACAAAACACAATTCCAAAAGATAACTGATGAAACTAAAAATGAGTTAAACTTGGGCAAGAGCAAACAGTAGTATTAAACTAGTCACAGACATTATTTATTTTAATGATGTGAAATAAACAATCTGAAATGATAAACACCGAATCTTTGGAATTGTTTACTCTCCTGTTATAATTCAAGCGCATTAGTCTTATATAACTTGTGACCAAAAATAAAATAAAACTTGAGTCTATAATAAATACCTACTAATCATAAATAATGTAACGAAGAATAACAATAATAAAATTTAGTTATTAATGGTAAACTAATGTTCGATTTATAAAAAAAAATTCTAACAAATGAATTGACCGTGTTTTTATTATATTAAGCTTAAGGCGAATCATTGTTGTAGTATGGAATTTTGTTTTTGATCATGGTGTGCGTATTTTTACTGTGCTCACTTGTATTGCTGGTTGCCTACATCAGAGTACTCAGCGTAGACAGACTAGTGATTGGGACTTGTGACCCACTGCCTCATTGGTTTAGTATAGATAACAGCAACCAGTGTATGGGGGCAAGAGTTGTGACGCTGTCGCTCTTGAAGCAGTGCAGTTGAGGAGACTGGTCTGTTAATGTTTGTTTAACACGTCTTTTACTACAGAGGAAGATGAAATTTTGGTGGAATTTCTTCATCATGCAATTGTATTTTTATGAGTGAAAACAGCCTTCTTCTTCTCATAATGTTAAAATTGAGTAGATTATCATCCTTTTATCTGAAAACATTAAAAGAATATCATAGTCTTCTGTCTCATCCACTAAAAACTGCTGTATAAGTCTTTTTCTAATAAAAATTAAATTATCTGGCATAATACACAACCGTTTGAATAGACAATTGCTGAAAGACTGAATAGGATTCTGGGTTCATGGTCACTAGGAACCAAATGCTACATTGAGGTTCTGCTTTGGTACTTTGTGGAACACAATTCCAATAAATTACATTTAATCTTGGCTTGCTGTAATTGCTTTATGACTACCACAGCCGACATAAAAGTGAATACAGTACTAAATGTCAGCATACTAATAAAATAAAAGCCACTATATCAGATGTGTACACTTTAAAAAAAAAATGTAATTAAGATAAAGGTACAAAAGCTAATAATTGCTAATCAAGTATAAGTGAATATAAAAATTGTGCTTTAAACACAAATGTACAGTAGGTCCTTGTTAAAACAGACTAAATGAGGGAGGCCACAGTCCATTCTATCAAAATCATAGCTGGTTTAAATGGTTTTTAACCATTAAAGTAAATACATTAAAATAGTTTTTATGTACCACAGTTTCAATCAGCAGCAGTAGGTAACAGAAAAAACTCATTAGCAACTGTAGTACTTATTTTAAGATGTCACAAAACAATTGAAGTAATCAAATGTGTGTAGATTAAGAAATAGTAATTCAGTTCTATAATCTTATTTTTTACATACTATGTTTTTCTTCCATCAGTTTTTTTACAGTTCAAATTAAAACAGAAAATAACTAATGTAATCACTGATATGAAGAAGATTGAAGTGAAAATTGTTTATTTTTAACTGAGTGCAGGACTGATGTTACTTTTTAATAATAAGTTCTTTTAATTTCCTAAAATGTTCATAAAAGTTTTGGGCGTCTTACTCTCCTGATATATCTATTTACGGAATCAGTGTATCAACAGCACCACATACACTAGAAAGTTTTGGTTCCTGTGCTAATGGCCATTCTCATCCTCGTTGTGGGTTTTTTCTAATTTGAAGTGTTATAGTGAGGGTGTACTGTATTTAGAAATGGGAAAACTTCTGCTTAGTTTTAAAACTGTTGGTGCATTGTTCGATTCCTAGGATCAGTAAATTATCACGTGTTAAAGCTGAAATTTGGAAACAACTTAGTGTCATTCGATTCGTGTTAAGAGTTGGTACAGAATCACTAATTGTTTTGACCGAAAGTCAAGAAATGTAAAGTCTGAATTTGGATCTCATGAACTGCAAGAGGTAGCAACAAACTGTTTCAGATTCGTAATCTACACAAAAAGTGGGCCTGGATTGGGTTGGAAGTTCCAGGTTAGATCGTAAGTCAAGAAATCAAAAGTCGAAATTTGGAAACAAAAATAGTGTCATTCGATTCCTCTTAACAGTAAATACAGAAATTAGTAATGGTTTTTGGCATAGGTCAACAGTAAGCCTTTTTCTTTCTTATGAAAGCTAGGTGGGCTTGATCTCTCACTTTCTTTAGCAAAAATGCCACCAGCCGTGGACATGATCTTCTCTCAAAATCCCTTTAGTCTCGTGAAAGGGATTTTTACTTTCTCTTGCCTGAATATATAGGAAGGAAAGTATTGTTTTCATGTCGATTTTTCGAAATCGAGTTTTCACCGGATCTATACGTTTTCGGACCCCCTGAACCCAAAAAACATGTTTTTAGCGATTGGTCTGTGTGTGTGAACAGAATATCTCGTCAACGGAACATCGTACGAACTTGAAACTTGAGTTACATACCACTACCGGACCCGACACGAACATTTTCATCAAAATCGGTCAACCGGAAGTAGTAGTTTTTTCGTATAATTTTTCACTTTTTTGCGATTTTCTCAAAAACTGGTCCTACGATTTTTTTTAAAATCGCCTGGTTTACTACATTTTTTATGCTCTACAAGATAGGGTAGGCGCCATGTTTGCTGAAATTCTGCGTGAGGCTGTTTTTACGTAAAAACATTTTCTTTTTAGGATTGCGGCTTTAATATGCATTTTAGCGCAAAACGTTATATTATAAAAGTTGTAGAGAATGTAAAATTCTACAACTTTTATTTCAAACATTTTTTTGTATAACGCTTAGTTTAGCGGTAATTAGCAATTTTCTGTTTTTTTCTCACGAAAACGTGTGAAAAATCTATTTTTTTAAGATTTCGGCCTTAGAATGCATTTTACGACAAAAGTGTATATAATCAAATTTGTGTTGTTGTTGTTTAGGTCAACAGCCGAAAGGCTGGTTTGAACCTCTAGAGGTTTTACTAAGTAAAACGAGGAGTGAGGTGGCTTACGATGCCTTCCTCACTGAGTGGAAAAGTACGCTTATCAGCATGCCGGGCCCTCTGAAAAGCACATATTTTCCACTCTGTAAATGACAACTTCACTTCATTCACCACAGGGTCTGGCTGTATAGTGAAATTCATTACTTCCAGAGAAGATAACTCTGACTAGTGTCTTTTACACCTCTACCTCTTCTGTTCTTAAACGATTCAGTCATTTAATTGGCTGACCATGTGATAAGAAACAGAACTATTTATTTTTGCCCTGCAACGAACAGATAGAGTGTAAATAATTTGACACTCCACCTGTCTGTTATGGGCAGAAATCAAATTTAAAGGAAATAAAAAGATCTACAACTTTTATTTATAGCATTTTTCACTACAGAGCCTATTTTAGCGTGAAAGAGTGATTTTCTGTATTTTTAAGCCAAACTGAGTTCGATTTTCATTTAGCGTGTTTCACTCATGATTAAAATAAGGTTATGTTTTTGAGGTTAGTTTTTTGTTTATTTCTAATGTTTTATTACTAATGTTAGGTTTATTGTTAATTATTTGCACTGGCAAGAGAAAGTTGTGCGAGTCTCACACCAGATTTTTTTTATTTATATTATTATGGTTCTTGAAGAACTCTCCCAATGTATAGCAAAAAAATCTTGTGTGAAACACTCACACAACTTTCTTTTACCAATGCAAATAATTAACAAAAAACTAACATCAATAAACATAACCTAATTTTAATCATGAGTTTCACTAGACACAAAATGAAAATCAACCTCAGTTTGGCCTGAAAATACGAAAAATCACTCTTTCACGCTAAACTAGGCTCTGTAGAGAAAAATGCTGAAAATAAAAGTTGTAGATCTTTTAATTTCCTATAAATTTGATTATACTTTTTTGTCGTAAAATGCATAATAAGGCTGAAATCTTCAAAGTATTTTTTTACAAGATTTCGTGAGAAAAAACAGAAAAAATTACCGCTAAACTAAGCGTTATACAAAAAAATGTTTGAAATAAAGTTGTAGGATTTTAAATTCTCTACAACTTATGTTATATGCAATTTTGCTCTAAAATTTGTATCGGCTGCAATCTTAAAAAAACAATTCTTTTATGTGAAAACAGCCTCTCCTAGAATTTCAGCAGACATGGTGCCCCCCCCCCTATCTTGTAGAGCATAAAAAATGCAGTAAATGAGGCGATTTAAAATAAATCTTAGCCGTTTTTGAGAAAATCGCAAAAAAGTGAAAAATTACACGCCGGTTGACCAATTATAATGAAAATGTTCGTGTGGGGTCCTCTAGTGGTATTTAACTTAAGTTTCAAGTTCGTACGATGTTCCATTTTTGAGATATTTTGTTCACACACACACACACACAGACCAATCGCTAAAAACATGTTCTTTGGGTGCAGGGGTCTGAAAACATGTAGATCCGGTAAAAACTCTTATTTCGAAAAACCGACATTATAACAATACTTTCCTTCCTCTATATTCATATAGGCAAGGGAAAGTAAAAAGTGTATTAGAAAGTAAAAGTGTACCCATGTAAAACTTGTACTGTATTATTATTTTGGTATTGTTCAATCCAATAACTGTATTAAGAATTATCCACCTGTAAAGGCCAGAAAACAGGTAAGCTGAAAATACGAGGCGTAATAAAAAATACAGTGAATAATTTTATTACGGACAAAAAAATAAGCTTACATCAAATTTAAGTTAATATCCTTCAAAGTACTCTCCTTGGCTAGCAGTGCATGTATCTGAATGTTTGATTCCATGATTAGAAGCATTTCTGGTACGCTTCTTTCGGTAGGGCCTTTAACTGTTCTGTCGAGGCCCTTTCAATGTCGGGAATGGTGTCAAAATGTTTCCCTTTCAGCTCGGTTTTTATTTTTGGGAAGGGTCAGAAGTTGCATGGTGCTAAATCTGGAGAATAAGGCGGATAAATAGACAGGAATCTTTTTTTAGCCGAAAACTCTGGATCAAAAAGTGAGGTGTGGCAAGGATGTCAAAAGTCGGGGAACAGATTTCACACTCACTCTTCCTCTCGTTTGCAAATTATCAATTAAAATTCTTTGTTCAAACTTGTACAAGATGTTCAGTTTGTCAGTAAGCTCTTGAATAGTCAATGGATGTTTGAATTGGCAGTCTTACCTCTTTTTGCATATTTTCGTCTGTTCTTTAGGTTGAAGACATCTCGACCATTCCTCATCTTCAATAGACTCATTTCTCCTTTTAAATCGCTTATACCACTTGTTAACAGTTTTCAGAGTTATCATATCGTCGCAATACACTAATTTTATGAGCTTCTATGGCACTTTTTTGGAACTTAAAACAAAATTAATGTTGACTCGATGTTCGAAATCCATGATGCATAACAGTCATGGTAAACATGACCTCACTCTTCCAGCTCTGGAAGCCGACTGACAAGTTGCAACTTGTTTAAACTTTATACTGATTATCTCAAAGAACCAGGCTATTGAACTTCAAATGGATGTAGTGTCTGCAGTTCATTCGTAGTAAAATCATTCACTATTTTTTGATCACACCTCATAAACGTAGGTAGGTAGTACAAATATTATATACTTTTTTTGAGTTTTACAGAATTACTTTGGTTTTTCCAGTAGACCCTTGATTATGCAATCTGCTACTTACTGCCAAGTTAGTCTGATTACATGAGGCTGCATGGAGAAGTTGCATTCTATCGGTCAATTGTGTGATGTTACTGTTGTGAACTACATGCATGTAATTTAGTTCCTTTTGTTTGCATGAGGGCTAATTGAGATTAGTTGCTTCATAGTTCATTAATTTATGTGCGACTACTGGTTTTAATTTTTTTTTTAAATATCATAAGTTAATGGATAAAACAGAAAGGATTAATTCATTCATCTGTGACAGTTGCTGCCTGTAAGGCTGTTCAAAAATGGAGGAATTAATGTGGAAACTATAAATGACTTTAGTTGTACCAATCATACGTGATTTTTTTGATATTGTCTCATATTTGAAATACATAGAAGTAACTACTGAAATAATATGACTGCAGTAATTTGTATGCACTGTAGTACTATATATATATATATATATATATATATATATATATATATATATATATATATATATATATATAGTATAGTGTAGTACTATATATATATTATACTGGTGTATGGTTCAATACAATCATGAGAACAATACAATCATGAAAACATGAGAATCATAAAATGTATACAAAACAAATGTGTTGTTTCATATCATGTAATATCCTCATAAATTTTAGTTTGTTATTTTGGGAACAGAACCCCGGTCTTTTCAGTTTTGTGTATGCCACTATCTAATCCGAATTCCCTGAAGTTGGACAAGTGTTCATTTCTCCCACTCATTGCCTTACTGAAACAGGCACACGCACGCGTACATACGTCCTTCCCAGTCACAGTTTATAGTAAAAATATTGTTACACGTTCTGTTGTTTTATTTCTTATTAAGATTGTTTTATTTTGAGTTTTTTTATTATTTTTTATTTGCAGGTTACTTTAACTTACTCTAATTATTTACATTAAATTATTATTACGTTATATTTTTTAATCTATACCATAGCGTATAGAAGAGACGCTTATGTATACGCTATGTCTATACTAATACAATAAAGAAGAAACGTCTGTTTGTTTGTTTGTATGAGGTAATCTCAGAAACTAGGTACTTAACTGATTTTAAAAAATCTTTCATTGTTGCGTAGCTTAGAGCTTCCTGATTAATATAGGCTATTTCGCAACTTTAATTAAGTGAGTTAAACAACTTAAACTGTGACGATGTCGCATGTTTTAGTCCATCGGGTGCATAGCACATTTATTTTTCTAAGTCCTCTGGGTAGTGTACTTTTTGGGCTAGAAACACGATTCAACTTTTATATTTCATAGAAAAACGTGAAGAATAACATTCGATTCCAAAAATTCGGAAATATTCAAAAAAAATTATTTTTGTACTGTATTTCATATATTTCCCCGTGTGGGGATTTACCAGTTACCTCCATCGGGCGCGTCCCCGTTGGAATCGGTGGGGTGCTCACCGGCTCTGCAGCCAGCAGAGTTGGGGGGTAGTGGCGAAATAAAATAGTCACCGTGAAACAAAAACTGGACTGGTCCTCCAGGTTGGGGGTTGGGCGAGGGGCCAATAACTCCTCACCATAAAAAGCAGCATATTATGAAACCTCAAATTGAGCCTCGGAATCGGACTGCCAACCTCGGAAATCAAATTGGAAATGAACAAAAAATCAGATTAAGGAAACGGAAACACGTATTGACGGTGGCTACTTGGAATGTGAGGAATGTTGCAGCCAGGAAAAATGATGGAAATAGCGAATGAAGTTATAAAGTTTAACATTGATTTGGTTGCATTGCAGGAGGTGAGATGGATGGGAAGTGGACGAATAGATAAAAAAGACTTTACCTTGCTATATAGCGGACCCACAATAAGAACAGGACAATGTGGAACAGCATTCCTTATTAGAGCGAAATTAAGGAATAGTATTTTATTGTTTGAGCCAGTGAACGATAGAATATGCATGGTGAGACTTAAAGGACGTTTTCGAAACATATCTTTCATATCTGCCTATGCCCCAACAGAAGAAACGCCTGAAGAAGTGAAATGTGATTTTTATGATAAACTGGGCCAAGTTTGTGATAAAATACCAAGACATGACATGTTGGTATTACTTGGAGATTTCAATGCCCAGATAGGCAAGGAAAATCACCTTCAAGGCATTGCAGGGCAGTATACTGTGCATGAAAGAACAAACGAGAATGGTGTATTCCTGGCTCAACTTGCAGCGGAGCAAAACCTTTCAATTGCTAGTACCAGATTTCCTCACAAAACCATACACAAAGGAACTTGGAAAATGCCTGGCTCTGGCATAATGACTCAAATTGATCATGTTTTGGTATCAAGGAGACACGCCACCTCAATAACTGATGTCAAAACTTCAAGAGGACCAAATTGTGAGTCAGACCATTACATGGTAGTGGCAAAGATATTCGAGAGGATATCCATGATTGAAAATGTTAGAGGAGAGATAAAGCAAAAGTGGAATGTTGAAACCTTGAAGCAGGTACAAACCAGGAATGCATACCAGAGAGCAATTAGTGAGAAATTGGATCGCTGGGAGCAAGAGACTCCAGAAGAGGAGGAGAGTCCTGATAATGTATGGATAAAGTTGAAAGATATCATAATTGATGCTGCTGCTGACACTATTGGGCGAAAGAGAAGAGAAAGGAATGCTGACTGGTATGACACAGAGTGTGAGGTAGCTGTTGAGGAGAGGAATAGACTGAGGCTGACTGTGATGCAGCGAGTAACAAGAGGTAATGTGGAGATCTACAGGGAAAGCAGGCGGAAGGCAAAAAATCTCATCAGAAAGAAAAACGTGAATGCCTTAAAAACCAACTAGAAGGTATAGAGAATTTGCACAGGCAGAATGAAACAAGGAGATTTTTTCAAACTGTCAAAGTTATGAGTAAAGGCTTCCAACCAAGAACCAATATGTGCAGAGACAAAGATGGTGAAGTGATCTCTGAAGAATCGAAGGTGCTAGAGATATGGGCAGAACATTTCCAACATGTTCTAAATGGAAATAGTAGAGAACGAGAGGTTTGGGCCCCATCTTATCACACTGCTGATATTGAAGTTGAAACTCCTACTAGAGAAGAAGTAGTTGAAGCAATACAAAAACAAAAGAATTACAAATCACCAGGCGAAGACTCCATAACAGCAGAGATGTGGAAAAATGGAGGTGATAAGGTGATTGATAAAATGTTCAAACTACTTCTGATGATATGGAGGAAAGAGGAGCTGCCCAAAGAGTGGAGTATGGGACTCATCTGTCCAATTTATAAGAAAGGAGAAAAACTAGTGTGCAGCAACTATCGAGGAATAACTTTGTTGAATGTTGCCTACAAAATATTGTCCTCCATCCTCTTGAAAAGAATGAGCTCACTATCCGAGAGAATTATTGGCGAGTATCAGTGTGGTTTTAGGCCGGGAAGAGGGACAACTGATCAAATTTTTGCAATACGCCAACTCATGGAAAAATGTACTGAATACGGTGTAGACTTACACATGCTATTCATAGATTTCAAGCAAGCATTTGACTCTGTGATAATTAATAATCTGTTAAAAGCGCTGGAGAGTTTCGGTTTCCCTGGAAAACTCATAAGATTGACGTCTGTGATTTTGACAAATAATAATGCCAAAGTACTCATTGGAGGAAAAACGAGCAGAGCATTCCAAATTGACCAAGGAGTAAGGCAAGGCGACGCACTATCAGCACTACTTTTCAATCTAGCTCTGCAGAAAGTAGTTCAAAAGCTAAATCTCACAGGGAATATCATCTTCAAATCCAGTCAAGGACTAGCCTATGCGGATGACATAGTATTGGTGGCTCGTAGTGCAGCAGCTCTAAAAGAAATGTTTCTCACACTTGAAAAGGAGGGGCTAGGGATAGGACTTGGAATCAACAACAACAAAACCAAGTACATGAAAGTGACTCAATCTCTGGCGAGGAGAACAGCTGAAGATTTTGAAGCAGGCAGATATAAATTTGAAAGTGTAGAAAAGTTTATTTACCTTGGTACTGAGCTCAATGTGAATAACAACCTCAGTAATGAAATAAGGAAGAGAATTGATCAGGGTAACAGAGCCTACTATGCAAACAGAAATTTAATAAAATCTAGGCTTATATCAAGATGTACAAAGAAGAAAATATATCAAACACTAATAAGACCGGTAGTGACATATGGCTGTGAAGCATGGGTTCTTGGCTCTCGGAACGTTAACGCATTGAGGATTTTTGAAAGAAAGATTTTGAGAAGAATTCATGGTCCAATATATGACGAAGGCGAATGGAGAATAAGAACCAATGCAGAAATCAACACCATTTTACAAGGAAAAGATATAGTACGGTATATAAAGTCTAGACGAATCAGCTGGCTGGGACATGTGCACAGGATGGAACAGGACAGGATGCAGAGACAGATGCTTGTTGGGAGAATGGAGGGAACGAGGAGGAGGGGTCGCCCTAGAACACGCTGGCTGCAGGATGTGGAAAAGGATCTGACGAGCTTGGGGGTGGGGAACTGGAGGAGACGGGCAGGTCAGAGGGATGAATGGAGGCGCATTGTTGAGGAGGCCAAGGTCCACGTAGGGCTGTAGCGCTTCGTAAGTAAGTAAGTAAGTATTTCATATATTTGTTTTCATTCGACAGGAAGTGAATGAGTCATAAATTTCCAGTTACTCAGGGAACTGCACTTACGTATTACTGTCCCTTATCTCAGCCACATATCAACTGTCTCTTTCTTTTCCATCGGTATTCTTCTATGCATTGTATTCAATTCTGTTTAATCGCAGAGACAAACATTTAAAACGTGGGCATCGATTTGAGATAAGAGTGCTTCCTTCACTCATGGGCGACTATATGTCGGATTTTTTTAGAGCTGGAAGTGCAGAAAAACAATTTATTTTGCTGCCACAGTGCAACAAAACCACAAATATTGTATATAGAGAGGATTTAAAATAAGTTAATAAGGCCTACATTAGCTGCTGTGAAGCGAAGCGAGCGGGGGTTGCTAGTTATTTACTTAAAGAAGAGAAAGGCAGTGTTTCACAGACTTTTTTTAATTGTCACATCTTCGGGATTATGCAATAACTCCCTTTCCTAAAGGAACTCTGCAGTATCATCCTCCGTCCGAATATTATTAAGTAACTACAAATTTCATAGTAGACTGACTATGCAGACTACAGTAATTAACTGAGAAATCAGAGTGGTTGACATTACGCAGGAATGTTGCTAGTCAGGTTGGCACGCTAGACGCCGGAGTGGGAGAATTGTGTAACTTCAGTGATTCGGGATTTGGTAGTGGCATACGGAAAACGGAAAAGACCCGAACCCCCACCAAATGCTCGACCCGTGGGGAAATCCTTACATTTACACCTTGTTTCAATCATTGCGACTAATTTTTGTAAGGATTATTTCAAAATCTGCAGATAATTATGCAACATCGATCCAAACCCAAGATTGGTTAAAAATTCGTATATTACTAGAAAAACCTTAACACGTTGTTTTTGCATGTTAAACTTCAGATTTTGTAGTATGTTAAGATCAGTGACAATGAATCTACTATAATGGTTGATTCGCTATGATAGTTAATAGTTATAGTCTAATTGATACCATTCGAATAAACGAACAGTCTATTGACCCCTGAACCCAAAAAACATGTTTTTAGCGATTGGTCTGTATGTGTGAACAAAATATCTCGAGAACGAAACATTGTACGAAGTTGAAACTTGAAAAGTAAGGTGCTATTAGAAGACCCGACACAAACTTATTCATCAAAATCGGTTTACCGAAAGTAGTACTAGTTTATTTGTATAATTTTTCACTTTTTTGCGATTTTCTCGAAACGGCCCCACTGAATCCAAAAAAAACGTGTTTTTAGCGATTGGTCTGTGTGTGTGAACAGGATATCTCAAGAACGGAACATCGTACGAACTTGAAACTTAAGTTAGATATCACTAGAGGACCCGACACGAACATTTTCATCAAAACCGGTCAACCGGAAGTCGTAGTTTATTCGTGTCATTTGTCACTTTTTAGCGATTTTCTCAAAAACGACTACGATTTTTTAAAAAATCGCCTCATTTACTACATTTTTTATGCTGTATAACATAGGGTAGGTGCCATGTCTGCTGAATTCTTGGGGAGGCTGTGCTCTCGTAAAATAGGTGGTTTTTTTAAGATTGCGGCTTTAATATGCATTTTAGCACAAAAATGTATATAATAAAAGTTATAGAGAATTTAAAAACCTACAACTTTTATTTTTATTTAAAAACCTACAACATTTTTTTTATCGTAAACGATCGATTAACGAATTTCTAACGATCAGTTAAATTTCTGTGGTCTTAGGAACACTCTGTAGAGTTTGTCAAAATTATGTATGCGTAGCTTTCGCGCAGGCAAGAAGAATATACATGCCAGGTGGGGAATACATTAGGGTGGTTTTCTGTTCCATAAGTACATCATTTCTTATTCTATCCCTTCTTGTCTTCCTCACCGTTCTCCTCTTTAATGTAGCTAATGCTAAGGTCGTGAGATAAACTTCCTACATTATACACTGTAGTTTCAGTTCAGTATTATTTATTAACATTCGAAGGTAATTTATCAGTCTTATTATATAATGAAGTGTCAAAAACTTTTTACAATTCTTTTTCTATTCCTCTTTCTAATTCTGGAAACTCTTCGTACAATGACTGACACATTTCGAATAGCAGTTGTGTTGAATAGAGGAACCGCTGTAAATTTAAATGTTCATTTAGCATTTCTTCTTTTAAAGCATGTTCAAAATCATTATCTTAGAAATACATGGAACCTCTCTTACCTTCAACTAGACAAAAATTGTCTGTACATTTACAGGCACTTACCCATGCATTTCTCAGCACTTCATCATACTAAATTCGATGAAACGGGATTCCTGTTTGTTTACTACATTTTTAGTAAAAATTGACTATGTAAATTTGTTAATAATATTTAAACTGGAAGAAAATTCGCGCAGATTTTGTACAAACGACGAGAACATAAGAAGTGCCTAACTTCAAGCCAAAAAAGTCAAAATTACCAGCAAAAAGCAACAAAAAATTAACTGGTTGGCAGTGATGCACAGTTGCTAATAAGACATTGATTTTTAGCAATAAGAAAAACTGACAAATATAATTGATTTTACAGCTGCATTTCTTTTATCCTCAAACGGTATAGTTCGAAAAAGCAAATAAATGATGAAAAATTTTCGTTAAAAAATCTTCAGCGTAGTAACTAAATAATAAAGTACAATTGTTTTTTATTGTTAGAAAATTATGTTGGCGTGTGTACTTAGTAGTCATATGTTTCGCTATGTTCACTGACGTAAATATTCAAAATAATATTATTTTAAATAAATTAATGAACAAAAAGTAAGTACCTACATTTTATTGTTTACAAAATATTACAATATGCGTTTTCCTACATATTTAATACAAATACTATCTCGATACTACATTAAAAGCTTTATAAATCCGTTTACATTTATTAATGTTGTTGTTTACGTGTAAACAAAGCAGTTATTTTGTTTAACATTAGGTGCGTATGTACGGTATGAATAATTTTTTCCTTCTTTTGTTCTGTATCATATAGAATGATTATAAAATTATAACAGTTAGCAATTTTTATTAACACACTGAAAAATAAGTTTTCCAAAAAAGCTCAAAACTAATTAGATAATTGATCAACAGATAAGGCAGCCCGGTCAGTCAACCTTGTGCCAGACCGCTTATTGAATTTACAAACACCTAGGCCTACGAGGTGTGGCTATTAAATAACGAGACTGACGTTGTAAAAAATGTTATTTTAATTTTATACATAATCACTCATTGTCACCTTCTCTATCGCTACAACGCTCCATGCGAATTTATCATTGTTGGAAACAGTGCTGGAAGTCATCTTCTGTCAGCTCCTTCAGGACACGTGCCGTTTTCTGTTTTACAGCTTCCACAGACTGGAATCTTGTCCCTTTTAATGCAGATTTCACGTTAGGGAACAGGTAGAAGATAATAACATGTGATCAAACGTGGTTTTTTTACTTATGATCCGGAAACGAAGCGCCAATCCATGCACTGGAAGAGCCGAACTTTACCGAGAGCCAAAAAAGTTCGAATGAGCAAGTCAAAATTTAAAGCAATGATGATTGTTTTTTTTATACCCATGGGGTTGTGTACCTTCACTGGGTTCCTGAAGATCATACAATTAATCAATATTACTACCTTTAGGTACTTTCTAAACTACGTCAAAGAGTAAGGAAAAAACGCCCCGAAATGTGGAAGGACAAATCATGGGTTCTCCACCAAAACAATGCGCCAGCTCATTCCGCGTTATCTGCCAAGAGGTTCCTAGCCAAGTACAACATCTCAGTGTTAGAACATCCACCTTATTTACCAGATCTTGCACCATGTGACTTTTACCTATTTCAAGGTGAAATCTCCATTAAAAGGGACAAGATTTGAGTCTGTGGAAGCTGTAAAAGAGAAAGCGGCACGTGTCCTGAAGGAGCTGACAGAAGATAACTTCCAGCACTGTTTCCAACAATGGAAAATTCACATGGAGCGTTGTAGGAATAGAGAAGGAGTGTATATTGAAGGTGACAATAAGTGATTATGTATAAAATTAAAATTAAATTTTTTACAACGCCAGTCTCGTTATTTGATAGCCACACCTCGTATACGCAAGGTAATATTAATATATTGTTCTCTTACGCCGCCAACTCTGCCATTTCGTATTTTTCGGAAACGTGAAAAATTGTGTACATCTATCGTAAAGTTTGTTTGTGCTACGTAGCATGCCTGTCATTATTGAAACGATGAGTACGGAAAAAGAACAACAATTTTGGGGACTTTTTAAATAATATGTAAGGTTTTAACTAATTAATTCTGGCCTTAACGAAAAGCGAAAAAACTTTGTGAACATTTTCTCACTATGGCCTATACTAACTAGCTGCGTGGAGTACCACGACGGCAGCTAGTTTACTAGCTGCCTACTACTATTTTTATAGCAAGACCTACTAGAACGTAGGTTCTGCAGGGCTAAAATAAATAGTTCTGTTTCTTATCACATCGTCAGCCAATGAAATGACTGAATCATTTAAGAACAGAAGAGGTAGAGGTGCAAAAGGCACTAATTAGAGTTGTCTCCTCTGAAAGTAATGAATTTCATTATACAGCCAGACCCTGTGGTGAATGAAGTGAAGGTGTCATTTGCAGAGTGGAAAATCTGTGCTTTTCAAAGGGCCTGGCATACTGATAAGCGTAATTTTTCACTCAAGTGAGGAAGGCATGGTAAACCACCTCACTCCTTGTTTTACTTAGTAAAACCTCTAGAGGTTCAAACCAGCCTTTCGGCTGATGACCTAAACAACAACTAGAACGTAGGCGACTGTAATTAATTCCTGTAATTCTGTAATTAATTAAGACATACGTGAGAGTTGCTGTGTCTACAAAGTACAACGTACAACTAGCTTGTACTAGCATCCAAACGGTCACACCGACCTAGTTTACTAGCGCTAGTCAATCACGTGACCTTTCCTTCCCTATTTGCACTAGCAAAATCAAACATGTTCAAAAACACTAGCGCTTTAACTCAACTAGTTCCTAGTTGTTCGTTCCCATTACGCTATTTTACTAGCTGCTAGTCAACTAGCAGCTAGTACTAGCATCGTCGGAATAGGATTTAAAGGGCAGATCTTTCTACATAACTCAATTTTAACTGTTTACCACATGCAAGACCTGTAAAATTGCAATTGTAGACGTATTGTTGTGTAGATCTGTTTTGTTTTAGTTCCTTCTATAGGCAGTTGTCGTTTGGAGTGAAACCAGCTTATTAAAAAAGTTTTCCGAAAGTGGCTAAAACAGCTATAAAAAATTCGCCTTTTTCCAAAAAATGATGCATAAATATTGTAATCTCCCTCCATTGGGAACTAGTATTTTTAACATTTTCTATGTATCAGTCTGATATCTCTGGAAAAAAAATTAAAACAAAAATTTTCAGAAAACGAGCGAAATATGAAATTGATTCTTTTACAGAACAGTAAAATTACAGTAGGTTATTTTTCAAAAATTATATAGAAAGATATTTCTAGTTAAGTAAGAAACGCGATTTTGGTACCTTTGGAAAGCGTGTATCTTTTTGTTGAGCGATTTCACTTCAGAAAGTCGAATTCCCCTTAAGCATGTTCCTTATTTTGGTTAATGTAGTAATAATAGCTACTCTTCTTTTTCTTCTTCTTCTTCGTGGGTTAGGCAGTACTGGCTGTTCTGGAAACCACCTTCCCCTCGGACGACCAACACCCATTCGACCATAACTTATAATTCATAGCCAATCTAGGTAAACGGCTTCCCTTAATGCGCTGCACAAGACTACTCCAGTTGATTCTATACTCATTGACCTTATTCGCCAGGCTAAATATTTGCTACTCTTGTCTTATAACGTCACTTCTTATCTTGTCCTCAAGAGTGCAGCCCTTCACTGCCCGATGAAATTTCATTTCTGCAGCTCTGACTTGGTTCCATTCTCTGTTTGAAAGTACCCATGCTTTGCTCCCATAGCCTACATTGTAACTGGCACCGCCATAGTTTTGTTGGACTTTAGTTTTGTTTCCTTTATTGTTTTGTGCATTAGGGTTCTGGGAATTTTCCAGCAAATGTGCCTAAATCTGTTGATTTTATTCGTCACATTATTGTCCTTCATAAAAGATGCTTCACAATCCACCGTTCCACAATCACTCCGTTCATGACAATTTTTGATCTCGGGTATTTTCCATTTCTGGGAAAGCCATCACTTTCATTTTTTTAGCGGATATCGTCAGGTTGTAGTCATCTCATATTTTCTGCAGTGTGTGTATTAATATCTTTAATATGTCCTCTGTCTCTTGTACCATCACAACATTATCAGCGTACGATATAAAATTAAATTTTACCTCAGCAGGACTTAGTTGGACCCCAGAGTCAAAAGATTGCCTCCACTTGTGGATAATGTCATCCAGATAGATAAAAGAAAACGTTGGAGAAGTGCACCAGCTTTGTCTAACACCTTTGTTTGTGGTAGGCCTAATTATTAATTCTCTTAGATTTTTACCGTTGTCAATCCTCACAGACGTGCATTGGTACAAACTTTTTAACGGCATAAACAAAAAGAAAAGGAACACCTCTTTTACTTAAAATGTTCCACAGCTT
Source organism: Catonia carolina (assembly GCA_035578175.1). Taxonomy (NCBI): domain Eukaryota; kingdom Metazoa; phylum Arthropoda; class Insecta; order Hemiptera; family Achilidae; genus Catonia; species Catonia carolina. The sequence continues at coordinate 22,921,339 of JAQMRL010000002.1, read as the reverse complement.
CAGACGAGGCTATCAAAAGCTTTTTGGAAATCTGTAAAGTTGATATGGGTTTCCAAATTAAACTCACGTAGTTTTTTTATACAAGATACAGTTTAGATCAGATGATGTTGATTAGGAGATGTTTATTTGTATTACCATTCAGAATAGTCTTGGCATTCGAATGGCAATAGCTACTACTGATCTACTGTATCTCGTATATTCTTAATTAATTTTTGTATTTTATTTACCAATAGTCATTTTAATAATGTTCTGGTTATTAAGTAAATTATTTTATGGGGTAGGTCTTCTATACAAAAGTAGTTAGCGCAACTGGCTTTTACGCCGGGGTCCGGTTCGATTCCCGGTCAGGTCTGGCATTTTTTCATCACTCATTTTCATACATCATCATTCTCCACCGTCTGCATAAGCAGATATTGCAAAATAGTCAGACGTAAAACAAAAACAAAAAGTACTATAGACTACAAATAAAATGATTAGCTCTATGATATTAATTTTTATCTTAACATTTGTTTTAGCAAAAATTCCGGATGGTGAATTTATATATTATAATGTATACAATGTTATGTATTCATAATACTTATTCTCAAACTGCTATTAATAATACAAAAAAAGGTAATTATTAAAAAAACTTACTTATGAAATTATGAGAATGATCTAGATTTTCAAATTCCGGAAGTAATCTTGAACTGTATTTTCTCAAGAACTCGATAATGTGCTCGAGTTTTAAGGGTGAAATCAGTTCATTCTAAGAAGAGAGTTGATGCAATTGGTTTTAGAACGGGAGTACCGGTTCACATGCGGCTGTGTTTAATAAGATTTATTAAAGATTATTTAATAATCTATTTGTATAGCATATTTAATACATATCCTACATCAACACTGTGAATAAATTACGCATGTGAAATTGTTGCCAGTCAGTCGATCACGTGAACTGTCTCTCAACATTCAGTGAACCCAGTATAGATTCAAATTATACTATTAACCACGAAATTGCGAGTTTCCTAGTAAACCAAGCAGTCGTGTACCTCCATCCGTCCGGCCTTCGTTTTGTCACTCCTCCCACCCTGCCAGTGGCATAGGAATTGCAAGCGTGACATACACAATTTTTTGTATCATTTGAGGGCTGTTTTTTAAAAGTCATTTTCGTTTAAAAATTTGTTTATTTTATATCTGTATCACTGTTTAATTGTTTAATACAGTTTCGTTAAGGTTTTAAAATTTTATTTGTAATTTTTCAGCGTATTAAATGTATTTTTAGTTGTAAATATGAATGAATTCAGCGAATTTGACGAACAACCCAGTAAATCGACTCCGAACAGCGACTGTCGTTATCAAAAGAAAGACCTTAGAAAAACAAAGTAAAGAATTAATCAGTTCTGTTTGTAAGGTCTTTAAAAACTTGCCTAACAACCCTGAAGCGAGAACAAAATAAAATTTTTAATTTTTATGATAATAAGATAATAATACAAGATAAAAAGTTCGTTTACACTCTGCCAAATACGGCAACACTGCATTACTGTCTAACTAGATCCAGGCTCGCAATTTCATGGTTACTAGTATAGGATTAAATTAATATGCGAAAACTTTTAATTAGGTCAATGGATTTTAATTCTAATTTGAAAGACAGAATTCAAGACTCATTAAATTAGCACACAGGAGCGTCGATTATCCAAACGTCAATCATCTGAACCACCATTGATAGAAAAAATACGTATTTACTACCAAAATACGGACAAACAATACAATTCAATGAATATGATGCTCGGCAGATTTTTGATATTAGTAGGCACGATTTACGTAATAGTTTGAGCTAAATAATTCTATTGGCTTTGGTATAATTTGGTGGAAGCTCTGTGGAATGAAACCAAGTGCCTGTTTCGGATATTGTAGTATGAGTTATTGAGGGAAAGTTGTTTTTCTTTTTAAATACTTAAATGAAAAGTTCTTGTGCATGAATTTGTCGTATATCCAGTACTTGAAAATCCATAAAAAATTAATCAAATGGAAAGCGTTGGTGTTTTTTGCTTATTACTTTCTATAATGTTTTCCGTACTCTTAAAAGCGGTATTATGTGAACGACATTTTATGCTCCTCCCCATGGAACAGTGCCGTTGGTAAGCGCTGATTGAACAACGGGGGAATAAACCATTTTTATAAAATTTAATTGTGCCAGAGATTGGCTGAAACAGTTATTCTCGTGAACTGCTTACCGCCAACAAACTACACAAAAAAATGTAGTACACATTCTTTCCGCTGATTATAAATGTTTTTTTGAATGTTTGTTAATTAGTATCATCCAGGGATATATCATTTGTAATTGTTATTTCCGCAACTCATGCCTTCGCAAAGGTGGTTAACCTTTGCAGGGATGATTCCCGGTAATTTTATAACCGGAAAGGAAGAAGAAGGGAAGAATATAGAGAAAGGGTGAAGGGGGAAGAATTTTTTTTATATATACCTATATTTTCTGTTTTTCTCTTTATTGTTTCTTTTCTTTTTTATACAGTGTACTGTGTGTAATAAATTTATTAAATAATTAATGTAACTTAAATGGGAAATAAATTGAATTGAACTGAATCGAATTAATGCACTCAAGTATTTAATTCATGAACAGGTTTTGTATTTATACATGGGTTGTCAGAACTGAAGTTTGAGGTTTAATAATTTAATTTTGACAACTGATTTGGGTAGACTACGTACGCTAATTAGATAAGTTATAGATACTTCAGTCACTAGAATGCCTTTGCTTATGGAGGGTGAAGGGAAGGGGAAATCTGCCAGTGCTGGCAACCTCAACGTTGAGACACTACATTTTACTACCGTGTATTTTCACCGTTTAACCACAAATTTTACCTACTTATTTGCCTACTTTATTGTGACTGACACTTTTCCTCGTAAACCCTATTTCTTTAAAAAGTTTTTCTGTACGTACAAAGTTTCCCACTAAAATTTAGCCTTTCCGGTAATAACTTTTTATATTTCGGTACCACTTTGTTATTAATATAAATGTCCTCCATAATTTCGCCAGCCACACGTCTGTCAAAGCTGTCCAATGATGCATTTCTATATTCTAGCCGTTTCATTTTTTTACCAGGTGTCAAAAAAACTGTTGATGAAGAAATTAGCTTCTTCACTGTCTTAACTTCCTTTATATTGCGAATTATGGGAAGAGAAACATTACAGTACTTAGTCGTTCGCTCATGGCTTTTGTTAAGAGGTCCTGGAAAGGGATTATTCTTTATCTTCAACTTCACAACATTTTATTACACTGCATAGTATTATATTTCGTTCAGCACTATGAATAGTCCGACCAACTTTTTAGAAACCGACATTTCTGTTTACAAACAAACAGTTACATTTGCACAGTTAACCTACAAAAGGTTCCGCGATATACTGAACGTGCTTTGGGTATAGTGTACGTAGTTGTGTTGGCTGAACTGAAACCAAAGCAGTTGCACATGCGCACTAATGCGTTTCCCCCTTTACCACTTGTTAAAATCAAGGGCAAACTCGTGAGTGAAGTAACTATACCTGTATTACGCAATTTACTACAGTAATAATTTTATTTTTTTCTAATAACAGATTTTAACGTCTCATCAGAATATCGTCCTTCAATAGAAAAAGTAAATTCAAGTTCGTCCATGATTCATAATGTTAATACAAATTATAGTCAAATTAATAGGGATTGCAGTTATGTGAACGAGGGGGCAAATTTGGCAAGAGACATGGCATTTTATGGAACAAAAAATCATCAAATGAGCTATATTAATGATTCTAGTAATAGTAATAAGACCATCAATGGTTTCACTAGCAGTTATTTTAAAATACCCAATAAATTTGAAAATAATGGAACAAAAATAAAAATCAGTGACATCACTATGAATCATGTTAAAAATATCGGAAATAACAATATTTCAAGTACCTACCATGACGAAACTGTGAAGGCAATTGACCACAATGCTAATAGTATTAAACTTAACAAAGTAGAACACGAGAGTAACAGCTCCATTTTGGTTAACAATGATAGTCTCGTTAAAATTGCCGGTAATACTGGTTTACACCACCAAAAAATTGGCACAGTTGTAAGGGTAAATGATGATAAAATTAAAAGTAAGGAAGTTAAGCATGAAGAAAAATTTAATACAGTTAATAATGATGAGACGACCAAAAGTATCACCAGCGAACCTGAACGCAGGGGAGTAACTTCTGCTAACAAGAACGATAACGGGAATTTTTGTAAAGTTCAGAACAAAATTGAAAAAAGCGACCAGTTTGGCTCAGTGAAACATGATGAGAACGTCTTTAAAAATAACAACAAAAATGATAATCTCGGTAGTAAATTAAGTACGTTTATCAACAATACCAATCATAATTACATGAAAAATAATACAGTTCAACACGATGAAAAAGTGCTCAGTTGGAACAATGAACATAAAAACGATGATACATCAAACACAATAAATCGAACCAATGAAGGTAGCAAAATGAACAATTCAAAATTTCATCTTGATGAGAAGGTTAACTCTGTTCATCGTACCAATGAAAACATAGATGTTAATAACTGTAACAAAACCGAAAACCATGAAAAAATCGACTCTGTTACCAAAAAACCACAAAATATTGAAATCAAAATTGAACAAAGTGAAAGAAACTATCCATTTATTCATAATAATGAAACTGTTGACAAAACCAACTGTAGTAGAGGAGAAACTACAGAAAATGTTTGTTCAGTTTGTGGTAAGGATGTAAATGCCACCAAAATCAACGGTACAAACTTTGATCGTAACGAAAGAATAGGATCGGTTAATCGTATTAAGGAAACAGTTCATGAAATTAACAGTAAAATCCAACAAATTAAAGACAATGCAACACATCCTTCCAACGAATCCTTTAACAGTATTAAAAAATTAAACCAAATTGAAAAAGACAATTCAGTTCGAAATAGTGAAAACTTAGATTTTACCCAAAGAAAATTTACAACAAATGAAAAAATAAATTCAATCACCGCCAATAATAAAAACACCAATGGCGAAAATTACACAGTTAGTCACGATGAGACAACTTCAGCAAATTATCTGACTTATGAAATGAACAATAGGACTACGAAAAGTAATTTTGAATTCGTTACAACAAGTATTTCGCCCTTGAATAACAGCGAACATTCGGATATAAATTTCAGTAAAATATCTGAGCACGATGAAAAAAATACTTCGGCTGATGATAATACTGAAATTTCAAGTGTCAATAATATTTTAGTCGAAAAGAATGACAAAAGAAACTCAAATAATTATCATGACCACTTTGATAAAATTAACGTTTATAAAGCTGAGCCTGATGATATTCTAAAATTAAGCGTACAAAATAAAACTGTTGATAAAATTCCTGACAATCACAAGGAAATCAATAGTTCACTGATTTTTTCGAATGAGGTTGCAAATGTTAATAATACGATCGAAAATTATGAAAAAATAAGTTCAGGGAGTACACACGAAACCGATACGAACCAGAACCAAAATGAAAATAATGATACCGATGACAAAAACTTCGGTAGAGCTGATGATAAAGATGCGTTTAATACGGTCATTATAAATCCAGTTTTTAATGAACACGTTAATGAAAGTGTTTTGGATTCAGTACTAAACAATAACGAAAATGGTACAATTAGTTGTCATAAGGGAGAACCCAATATAGATTGTAATGCTTCTTTAACAAAATACGATTTAAAGGAAGAAGCCAATAGCTTTGATATTAATTGTTCGAGTAGTAAATACGCACACGGTAAAAAGCTAAAACCGTATTATGAATGCTCAAAATCGGCAGAAGAATGCAGCACTCCAAAATGTTTTATTCCTACCGCAAAGGAAACAGTATCATCCACCTGTTCACCTCCAACATCAACTACTACTTCATGCAGTCCAGTTGGCTGTGGAACCGAAGCTGTTAATCAATGTAGCTGCGGCTCGAATTACCTCAATAATATATCACGTATGGAAAAGTTAAAAGCAATAAGTTTAATGAAGGAATTGCGTTCCAGAAAATTACAAACTACAACCGAAATTCCCAAATTAAAATTAGATTGCAAAGGTTATGATATGGTAAATAAAAAGTATGAATCTTTAAAACATTAGCAACAAACTTAATTTTCTTTTACTTGCTTTTACTTCGAGTGTTTACAAAAGAACTCCCAAAACAATGCAATTGTATGAGCAACAAAATACAGGAAGTGTTGCTATCATAAAAAAACATTTTATTTAAAACTGCGAACCGTAGTAAAAGTTGTATTATTGAACTACCCAGTTAGTAAAAACATTTTTTTGTAATTAATTTTTCATAAGAATTGCTGAATGCTAAAAAAGCGTATGTGCAGGATATCAAATTTTTGGGTAATAATTTTTTACTTTCTCTTGCCCTATATGAATATAGACCTATAGGGAAGAAAGTATTGTTTTCATTTCGATTTTTGAAATTTTTATGTTGAGTTTTTGAAATCGAGTTTTCACCGGATATTCACGTTTTTAGGCCCCTGAACCCAAATATATGTTTATAGTGATTAATCTGTGAACAAATATCTCAAGAACGAAATTTCGTACAAAGTTAAAACTTGGAACTTAAGTTAGGTACCACTATGGGACTCGACACGAACATTTTTCATCAAAATCGGTAACCAGGAAGTAGTAATTTATTCGTGCAATTTTAAACATTTTTGCGGGTTTCTCAAAAACAGCTCCTAATGATTTTCTAAAGTCGTCTCATTTACTATATTTTTAATGCTCTACAAGATAGGGGTTTGCCCTTAATAGGAAGGTGGAACTCATTATTTGCACTCATTTGCTAGTTCCAGGTTTACAAAAAAAAAAAAAAAAAAAACAGTTCTATTTATTATCGCAGGGTCGGCCGATAATAAGACTGAAATATAAAAACAGAAGAGATAGAGATGTAAAACAGACTACTCAGAGTTATCTTCTCTGATAGTGATGAATTTCAATATACAGCCAGACCCTGTGGCGAATTAGGTGAAGATGTCATTTGCAGGATGGAAATAAGATGCTTTTCAAAGGGCCTGACCTGCTGATAAGCATACTTTTCCACTAAGTGAGAAATGCATGGTAAACCACCTTAGTCGTTGTTTTACTTAGTAAAGCCCCTGGAAGTTCAAAACAGCCTTTCGGGTGATGCCCTAAACAACAATATGATCGGCGCCATATTGCTGAAACTCTTGCTGGGTGGTGAAATTCTTGCTCTCGTGGTAAAAAAATTGTGTTTCTAAGATTGCGGCCTTGATGTGCATTCTAGGGCAAAAATGTGTATAAAAAAAGTTGTAGAACATTTTTAAAAACCTACAAGTTTTAATTTTAACATATTTTTGTACAATGCATAGTTTATGATGGAAAATCGGGTTTGCCGCACTATCGAATGCCGGATTATCGCGGTCCTACTGTCATTCACAAACTGAGTAAATGTATAATGAAAAAAGCTATAAGTAAACTTTATTTCTGCCACCGATATGGCTGACAGAACACGCTAGCCGAAAACAAATGCCGGCGACGAAGGAACTACGGAACTTAGCCGACATGCTGGGCATTGTTGACGACGGCAGATGAGAATATGATCCTATACCGTTGAACTGTTGTGTGCGTCAGCCCATGTGTCTGAAAAGAATACGGTGCGGAGATTATGATGATCGAGTATGTTTACAAGCCTACAAAAAACATGCGTCCCGTACAAACTTCTAATAATTATTATATTACATAAATTATTATCATGTGCCTAATTATTATAACCTAGCAGACAAAGTTATCAAAATTTTGGATCTATTCCGTTATTTCACATCATCAAAAGGTTGTGTGAATGCACCTAACTGTTCGACCAGCAATCGTCTGTTTCTTTTATTTTCGTTTGTTTTAATTTAATTTTTAGTTGTTTTTCCTTTATTCTTTTACAAGTTTCACAAATTATTTACAAGCTTTATTTTACAAAATTACAAAACAATTAAGATCAAACAAAACATTAAAAATTAAAAATAACACAAATTTATTAAAAATTACATCTTCGCACCATTTAATTGATGCATATTCTTTGCACCAACTGTAAACGAAGAGAATGGTTGTTAGATAATCCAACTTCGTATTAGCGAGAAATGTGTCGCTTCTTAGAGGTTTACTAATTCTGCAGATTACTTTATTAGACACCCAACGACCCTGGCCAGTGGTGTTCAGTATCATATCGTGTCCATTTAAACAAATGCACGGATTATACAGTATTTCTTTCTCTTGAAGGAAACGTATAGTTCTTTCCTTGTTAGAAATAATAAGAGCCAATTCCAAAAGATACATTACGTATTGAACAGAACACGCGCGAAGGAAACAACCAACTAATGTGTATTAATAAACATGCAAAACCGATCTACAATTAATTATAGTGAGTGGGAGTCATCAGTAATAATAGTAACGATGCATTTGCACGAGAGACTACTTAAAGGTTGCAGATGATGTGATGTGAAATAACGGAATAGGTCCAAAAGTTAATTGCTTTAATTTAATAGTAGGCTACTTCACATTTTTTTTTATTCCTAATTTTTGTACGTTGCAATCTGTTAAATTTAGAACAATAAGCAACCCCATGATCCAATGAGATGAGGATGATGTGTATGACGTGTAAATGAGGTGTAGTCTTGTACAGACCCAGGCCGACCATTCATGAGAGAGTATGGTTAATTAAACCCCAACCATCCAAGTACACCGGTAACCACTGTCTAAGTGTTGAAATCCGTATAAAAGTTACTACCTTTACTAGGATTTGAACCAGGAACCTTCGTCTCCGAAAATCAGCTGTTAAACAGCTGATTTTGGCGACAACTTTACCTCTAGACCAACCCGGTGGGTTTAGTAGGCTACTTAAGATTTAGATTCATTGCCAGATCTTTCAATGACTCCGAAAATTATCTACCGAAATTTGCTGAAAACAATAAAACCAGTAGTTCTTGTTGAAACACTTTGTGGAGGTTCAGACACTGTTCTTATAAAAGTACTGCATAAAAAAAAAAAAACAACGGAATGTACTACCGTAACACTCTGTATTTAATAGCAACTACTGAATGACCAGTTTTTAGTACTAATTAAAAAAATACTGTTTTATAAAATTATATACTATTATTAAAAAATTAATGTACAACACAAATTAAGACATGCAGTAAATAAAGCCTTGGGTTCGAATCCCATTCAATGAATGAAGCCGTACTGTAAGATTTACGTTCTAGTATGTAGTCACTGGCACAACTTTAAAAACTATACCTTATTCCACGTAACTTTGGAACTAATGAAAACAAATAATATGAGCTTATGGTTGGAAGAATGAGCGACCGACCGACTGTCCGTCAGGCGCCAATGACGAATCATGTTTTATCAACATGTTTATGTTAGTCTGTTTTTGGGACAGCACAATTGGCTACTTGGTAGTAATTGGCTACTTTGGTGCTTAATGTGTGTAGTACAGTGCTTTTATCATAAACACGATTTCAATTAGATGTGATTTTTCTCTCGCCATTGGGACGACGCGCGCTAAGCATTTTCTGCAACTATAATTACGCTTACAGTCAATAACAAAGCAGAGTAATTGTTTTCGACGGTTCCAAAGATAAGTGGAATGAACTATTGTGATCAGAGAAATGTATTTTCTGTCGAATTTATGGCCAATGTTTGCGAAATCGCATCGAGATACGATGAACGATACATTACTGAATGACGTCGTGCATGAAACACTCCTCTTGCCTATCATCTCGCAAACACTATAAATACTAATGTACTTAAAAGAATAAGAGAATGTAAAACTACTGGAAAATTTTTATATTTTTATATATTTTGCTTGCTTCAAATTTTAACGTATTAAACTTTGTGTGACACTCTGTAAAGGATCCTTAGATTTGCATCTGTTTCACTTTTGCTGATCTAATCGACAGCGTGTAATTTTAATTTTAATTTGTACCTTCAGTACTTCTTGTATTTAATCTATAGGGCTACATAGAAAATAAAATCAAAATCCAATAAATTACTCACTCACTTACCCATCTTTAAATCTTCAGAATACCCGTTCAAGTACTGGAAGATTTCCGGGAAAATGTTTCATTTTTTATTGAACATTGTAAAGTTACATAACTACAAAAGGAAGATTCTAAATATTGAAAAGTAGACTACAGAATTGTTCGATTCGTAAATAAAATATTTAAGAAAGTGGAAATATTTAAGAAAGTTGCCCGTAACAGGCAGGTGGAGTGTTAAATTATTTATACTCGATCTGCTAGTTCCAGGGCTACAAAAAATAGTTCTGTTTCTTATCACATGGTCAGCCAATTATATGACTGAAGCGTTTAAGAACCGAAGATGTAGAGGTGTAGAGGGCACTATTCAAGTTATCGCCTCTGAGAGTATTTCACTATACAGCCAGACCCTGTGGTGGATGAAGTGAAGATTTAATTTGCAAGGTGGAAAATAGGTGCTTTTTGGAGGACCCTGGCATGCTGATAAACATACTATTTCGTCTTAAACCACCTCACTCCTCGTTTTTACTTGGTAAACTTCTAGAGGTACAAATCAGCCTTTCGGCTGTTGGCCTAAACTACAAGAAAGTGAGAAAAACATTTATATGTAAGAATATTATTAAAGCCTGCTCCATCTAATATAACATGGACTTACGGAATTGAGCTATTCGACTGTTCAAAGAAAAATTATCTTTAAAAAAAATACAATCTTTCCAATCAAATTATTTACGAACTGCTACAGGAGCTCCTTATTAGTTTCCTATCAAAATCAGTACAGCGATCTTCAGATGCCCTTAATTCACCATATCGGTAAAACTCATAACTTTAAAGCTGAGGGGCTACATGGTACTTTACATTTTCTTACCGCCGACATTATTACCGGTCGGCGCTGTTCAGTTTTCGGTGTCGGTGAGTTTGAAAACAGCCGTTGCAGTTTCTGCAATCCGTCAGTTAAAACTGAAAGTTGATTTGTTAACAATTTTTATATAAAATAAGTGCAGCTAACTCCTGGTTATTTGATACCCGATTTACCTGAAGCGACCGAACAAATATATTTTCAGCAGAAAATAAAACAATTTTAGTTAAGCCTACAGTCAAAAAAAATGCTAAAACCGAAAGATTTGGATTAAAATATTAATCCTAATGTTTTTCCGTACTAAGGGCCGCATAGCCCTATATTTTCGTTCACTGAGAAAGCCTTTGCCCTAGAAGATCGTGGGAGTTTTTTGTCATAGTTAATGATTTTCCACTCAGTGAGGAAGGCAATAGTAAATCATCTCGTTTATTTCGTTTCCTCGTTTTACTTAGTAAAGCCTTTAGAGGTTGACTCAGCTCTGATGACCTAAACCAGTGGTTCTCAACCTTTTTTCAGTTGCGTACCCCTTACCACTGCCCAAAACTGACAGGTGGAGCGTCAAATTATTTACACTCAATCTGTTCGTTGCAGGACTAAAATAAATAGCTCTGTTTCTTATCACATGGTCAGCCAATTAAATGACTGAATTATTTAAGAACAGAAGAGGTAGAGGTGTAAAAGACACTAATCAGAGTTATATCCTCTGAAAGTAATGAATTTCATTATGCAGCCAGACCCTGTGGTGAATGAAGTGAAGGTGTCATTTGCAGAGTGGAAAATATGTGCTTTTCAGAGGGCCCGGCATGCTGATAAGCATACTTTTCCATTCAGTGAGAAAGTATGGTAAACCACCTCACTTCTCGTTTTAGTTAGTAAAACCTCTACAGGTTTAAACCAGCTTTTGCCGGCCGCATTGGCGAAGTTGGTAACGTGCTCGCCTCTCATCATGCGGTCTTGGGTTCGAATCCCATTCAGGCACGGCATTTTTTCATACGTTACAAAAATCATTTCATCATTCACCGTCTGCATTAGCAGTAATTGCAGAACAGTCGGACGTTAAACAAAACAAAAAAAAAAAACCAGCTTTTCGGCTGATGACCTAAACAATATAACCCTTTACAAAACAATTTTGATAAAATGTACCACTTGATTAGATTCTAGACTAGAGGCAATAATAATACAAGATTAAATTTGGGGTTACTATAAGATCAAATTAAAATAGTATGGTATATAGCCTACTAATATTTTGTGATTACGTTTTAGCACTACAATCTTAATTTAAAAATGCTGTTTGACTAAAAACATTTTAAAATTCGACTTGTTCATTAGTTTTGTTATTTGTATAAAAAGTTGATTTTTGAAAAATATGAACACTTTCGTCATTTCTTTTACTTGCACATTAAAGGGAGCCCTGCCTTGCTTTGCTGCATACAGGTTTTTTTAAGTTGGACTAAAAAGAAGCCACCTCATATTTGGGTAGCACCCAAATTGTTTCTGTATTTGGGTTTTTATGAAAGCGTAGTATAAAAAAGCTCTTTCCACCAAGAAAATAAATTGACAAGGCAACAGAATCTTCATTACCAATTCTGATTCACAGTTGAGATCCAACACAAGGTAAGCGCACAGTGAATGGTGGTGACAGGTCGCTTACAAGCGTGAACCTGCTAGCAGAAGTATGCCATTATATTTTAATCAGACGTCTCACAGTAAACGCTTGTCACGGAACCTGCGCACTGGTCACATGCGCATATCATATCACGGGTTTGTTTTGTACAATCCTGCCTGCTGGTCTGCTGGCAGGTTGATGAGTAGGCCTACTGGGCGTCGTATAATACGTATTCATAAATAATATCGATTAATTATAATTTTTTATTAATTATAATAACATAGGCTTATAAAAATAACTCGTAAGAAAATATAGGGTGATTCAAAAAGAGCGCCGGTTTTGATATATCAAATTAAGAGATTTATTTTATTGAAAAACTGAAAATAAATACATCAACAAGTTCATCTTACCTTCCGATTTCATGTATGAAAAATGATGTCATGCATGTGTCCTCCTCTACTGCGCTGGCACGCATCAACTCTGTCCATGAAATTGGATATTACTGCACGACAAGTTTCGACTTCCATTTGCCCGATAACCCGTTGAATTTCCTCCTTCAAGTCATTGATGTTTCGGGGTTTATTGGCATACACCAATGACTCCAGATGACCCCAAAGATGAAAGTCACAAGGCGTCAAGTCACACGACCTTGGTGGCCATTGATGGTCGGAATTACGAGAAATGATGCGATCCTGGAACCGTTCACGGAGTAACAACATTGTTTCTCGTGCAGCAACTGAATTTTATACGGGTGATATTGGAGATCGTACCGAAGAATTCTCCGTACAGAAGAACATCGTAAACCCAATTGTTGAGAAAGGCGACGTATTGATTTTGCTGGGCTAACAGCCACACTGTCACGAACCAACGCGACGTTCTGCTCAGTTCGGCCAGAACGACGACGTCCAGAACTTTTAAGGTCGACTGTTGAACCCGTCTCAAAAAACTTTTTCATGAGCCTGCGAACTGTTGATTCGTTCGGTGCTTCATTACGTCCTAGAGTACCGCGAAGTCGCCTGACAGTAGCCGCATAACTCTCTCCACTCTGGTAAAATGTTTTGACGATTAACACTCGTTGTGTAATAGTAAACTTCTCCATGGTTAGAGACAGACTGCGAGAGTACTACACTGCGAACAAGAGAAACTACAACTGAATCGTCAATCGGAATGTTCTCTGAAATAGAAATGAGGTCTAACAATGTTGCCAACCGATAAACAAAAATTTACCAGCCGTTTAAAAACCGGCGCTCTTTTTGAATCACCCGTTATTACTAGCTAAACAATGCTTTATAATATTTAATATAGGTAGTCAAAATGATCAAAATACGTAGGCTACTACTTCAAAGAAGGCTAATCACAAGTCTTTCTTCTAGAAATATTGGTTGCTTGTGCAAATTGCACCATTGTTTTTGTAAGGGAAGTTTACTTGAAATTAAACGTTTCCAGAGTCATTCTCATGTATCTATATAATCTGTCTTAATCTTTTTCTAATTTCTGAAAAAGATTATGATATTCGCCGTACAATTTTCTGTTCTTATTAATGTCACTAACGGTATCGTATTTAAAAGATAACAATTTCGTAAAAACGAATAAATACGATTTCAAAAATTATATGCGATTTTTTGGGAATTAATTATTTCCATATGAATTAATTCATAATCACTGTTGTTACTGGAACTCATCTTGAAATACCGACAACTGAATGACGGTTTAAGCGCATAACTACACCCATTGTGTGCAATCGCCAGCGTGAATCAGTACCTGCGACCAGCGCCATCCAGCAACCTGCGACCAGCGTTCACTGTGCGCTTACCCTAAAGTTGAGAGGTTTTGTCTTGAAAGCTGATTTCAATGCACTGCAGTAAAATTTCAATCAGAATTTCTTTTTGTGCAACATCAAACTGTGCTGATTAAAAATTCTCTTCAAAAAAGTATTTTGAATCTGCTTTTTGTTTAGTTAAAAGTTATTCGAATTACAAATCCACCATTACACATTTTTCTTTCCACTGACCCCTAGTGACCCATTGCGAACCCGGTGGGGTACACGTACCCCAGCGGGTCCAGGTTGAGAACCGATGACCTAAACAACCAAAAGTAAATTGTTTTATACAAGTACAACAACTTTTTGCTTGTCCTGAAATCAGAGAAATTGTACATCAGGAATTGACCACCTCAAACAAAAGCGATCACAAAAACTAATACATAGTCGATGTTGAAGCTGTACAAGCTAAAGACAAGGATAGTAAACTATAAATAAGGTCATATTCATAAATCAAAATCATTGCGTAGCCGCCAAACTTGAGAATGATATACCAGTAGGATACTTGAAAAAAAAGTTTTGTTATTAAAAGTATTACATTTCATTGCAGCTAAAAAAGTAAACAAGTGTTTCCTTTTACAAGCAGTTAAAAGAAACTTTATAAACTGAAATATTCCTCCCGATTTAATTACTGCAAAACTATGAAATTTTCATAGTATGAAACTATTTCAAAACTATGAAATTTTTGGACCCATATGTAACCTATTTAAGGTTGGCTTGTTTTCATTATTTTACAATATTGTTAGATGAGTTATTAGGATTTGTTTAGTAAAACATATGTTCCAATATGTCCATGTATGTAAATATTAGAAGTAATTTTATTATTTTAAAATCGTTACCAAACCAGAAGTAAGTACATTTTGTTTGCCAGAGAATTATAAATATTAGTATTTGTTGCTCTTGTATGTTACGCATTTGTAACTCTTCGGGATAAGTTTCATGAGTAATTTTGTTGTGTTGTATGTAAACATTGTACGTTATATTTCGAACTA
This sequence comes from Catonia carolina, assembly GCA_035578175.1. Classification (NCBI taxonomy): domain Eukaryota; kingdom Metazoa; phylum Arthropoda; class Insecta; order Hemiptera; family Achilidae; genus Catonia; species Catonia carolina. The sequence goes on along the minus strand of JAQMRL010000002.1, from coordinate 22,906,033 downwards.
GTGATTTTAATCCGATTTTTAAACTAGGTTGATGAATTCGCGGGAAAAATTTCAGGAGTTTTTGTCCTTTAAAGGGCGCCTTGCTGGATCAATAAGAAAGTACGAGCATTACTCTCGGAGACTCTTTGTAACCTCAATGTGTCATAAGTCAAATTTACTTATTATTATTTGTTTATTACTTAGTTTTGTTATTTTTAACGTTGGTTAGTTTTACATTCGGTGGTACAAACGAATATAGATAGATAAGAACGAGTGCTCAAGTGATGCCCAGACCCTAAAAAAGAGATCAATTCAGTTGTGTTGCGAAGGTATTTTTTATGTTTACTTATTTATGTTTTCAGTTGTAAATTAAATTTTTTGTTTATGTATATATAAATACACCTTCATGCACCTTCTTTTCACCTTCATGGTTGAAAATTATTGGTTTTCTTGTATAGGGCTAATTTTAGACCATGTGAGGTGACTTAGCGTTTCTGGAGGCTCTTTTTGCAGCCCACATTCTCAGCATTCATTCACTGTAGGCTTTTATCCTTTCTTCTTTCCACCCGGTATTCTGTTTCGCTCTTCATGGAACCTTTTAAAGTCCGTAATTAGTTGTCTGAATTTGGTTTGGTTCATTTAAGTTTTCTCGGTTTATTCCGGTTTTCTCATGATCCTTTCTGACTTCTTTAAACCATTTATCCGACACCTTAGGTCTATTGTCTTAAAAATTTGTTTTGACGATCGGTTGTCATCCACTTTAAACAGGTATTTGTAAAATTTTAGTGTTATTTTTCTAATAATTTCCATTAATCATTCATTTTCCTTGTACGGTCTCCTCGACCTGGTAACCTATATTGTCCGTCTACTTTCTTCGGACCATTATCTTGCGGGATGTTTCTCTCAAATTTTTCTGTTTCTCTTAGACCAGCCTTCCCAGGCATTCTAAGGCACTCACTCGCTTGCAGGCACACAGGTTTTATCACAGTGTTATAATGTCTAATCAGATTTACAGTGCTTTCTTCTTATACACGTGGCAAGTTCTAGAAGTGCACCACCCACATTTCCTCGTCTGTTGTTCGCTTCCTTTTCGCTGGTTTTTGGTTGTATTATCTCCCCTTGAAGCTATAAACTTTCCCAATTTTTTCATATTGTGTCTTTAGGTGACGTGGCGCTGTTTTGATGTTCGTAGTGTATTTAGTTTTCTTGAAGAAAATCTGTAGTCCTCTTTTCTCTGCTTGTTCTTCCAACACGTTGATTTGTTCACTGCCATTCGCCACCCTCTTGTTCACAATACGTATGTGAATAGTAGACTATTGACATTGAATACATATATACAATTACAAATACACATACAAATTATGTAGTAGTGGTAAAAGGGTAGGTTTTGTAATAGGCCATGAAACAGGTCGAGGGAGCTTTGACGAAGAAAGACAATGTTTACTCTCAGAATTTCTGCATACCACGCCAACAGTTGCACGTATTACTAAAAGGTTTAATTTTATAGCATCTATGCATTCTTCTGACTTAGTAGGTAGTTCTACGAACCTTGTAGATGAAATATTCCATAAGTTACAATGTCTTGAAGATAGGACGACTTCAAAAAAACTTGAAAACTTACAACCATCGTTTCAACCTTGATATCAATATATGCATTGTGTTTTATATGAAATTATAGAGTTATTCAAGGCGCGTAATTTGATATATGAACCGAACAAATCGCTTCATAAACACGTTTGATATAGGCTTTTAAAGCTAGTAACTACCAGGGCAACTGAGATTGCCTCCCGTACCAGAAGGGTTAATTGTTTTTATACAAGTTTAACAAACCATTTTAGATAGGACACAACCCATTCATAAAACCTTCTTATAAACAGACTGTACGCTTGTTTATTTGCGTACAAAAATATTTGTTACATGCTTGGCGAGACAGGTAGTCGAAGTATTATTCCTCCAGAATTGTGGGGGCAGTTTCCCGTGCAATGAATGAAAGAACACAATCTATACTGTTGTGTTTACCCCTAGCAGGATACTTTCCACCTAGACCGAGCTATGTTGTAGTGCAACTGGTTTCTATCCCAATGGTCCTGAGTTTGGTTCTCAGTCAGGTCTGAAATTTTTCATCTATCAACCTTCGTCTTCAGTATCAGCAGTAATTATCAGAACAGTTGGACGTAAGACAACAACAAAAAATTCCACTTCCTTACTTTAAAGTTATGGGTTGTCGCATACAGAAATGCGTTTTATTTTACATGTTAATAAAATGTTAACTATGTTCAAAAACTAACAGACTACACCTTGTGCTACATTACAAATTGAAGAGCTGAGTGGATGAAGGTGCTATGTAACATTTTTTCAAAAATATATTGTTTGTGATTGTTGAAGGTATTAATTGCATACTTAGTTACGTAGATGACATAGAACATTGTATATCTACAGTTTACAGAAGTACTAGGGGTTTAATGGACTATGTACGGCTTAATTTTAAGGTTTGTAGAGGATTAAGATGTTAAGATCATTTGACACCTTCTTCTACCAGAATTCACTACAACCTAATCGACATCTTTTTAAAGTAATACCTGACAGTTAAATGTAGTAATGAACACTGATCATCATTAATATGCATTGTTTGTTCCTTTAAAAATGTCTTGCATAAAGATCTTTACAAGCATTTTGCATTAATAAATTACATTTAATCCATTATAGATGATAAAGTGTATAATAAAAGACTTTTAGTTGATGAAAGTATTGTATGCGTCAGAATAAGTGTTGTAAGATGTTATGTGTCAATAGAAGTCGATGCTCGATAAATCTAATAAAAAAGTGACAATGAAAAGTAAAGTTTTAAGAACTTTTAAGACAAAATGTTCATGAAGGGGTAGGCCTTAGTACTTTCATACCAATTTACACTAAATTATATTTTTGTTACATAGCACCTTCATCCACTAAACTCTTCAATTATTTCCAACAATTGTTTTCTTTAAAAAATTTAGTATTCTTATAATTAGTGGCCATAAACACCCTTAACATTTTTTTCAATATTTGTTTCAGCATAAAAATTCCGGATGCTGAATATATGTACTCTAATATACCTGATGTTGTGTGTTCATAAAAACATTTTTATAAAAGCAGTTGACAATAATAATAGTAAAGGTAAACAAATTTTGATGAATCTGTACTGGTCTAATTACATTTAATTTTAGGGAAGACTGCATACTATGGTATCTCACCCATGTTAAATTTGCTATCTATAGTTACCTTTATCTCAAACATGGTTAAAGATACAGGAATATAATTTTGTACACTTCCAATTATGGGTAGTCTGTGTGCATATTGGCATTTTTCAAAAAAATATTGTTGTTAGGTTAATGGCTGAAAGGCTGGTTTGAACCTTTAAAGGTTTTACTAAGTAAAAACGAGGAGTGAGGTGGTTTACTATTGTCTTCCTCACTGAGTTGAAAGAGTATGCTTATCAGCATGCCAGACCCTCTAAAAAGCAAATACTTTCCACCCTGTAAAGGCCACCTTCACTTCATTCGCCACAGGGTCTGGCTGTATAGTAAAATTCATTACTCTCAGAGGAGATAACTCTGACTAGTGTCTTTTACACCTGTACCTCTTCTGTTCTTGAATAGTTCAGTCATATAATTGTAATTGGCTGACTATGTGATAAGAAACAGAACTATTTTTGTAGCCCTGGAACCAACAGATCGAGTGCAATTAATTTAACACTCCATCTGCCCGTTATGGGTAAACAAATATTAAATAACCAAAATGTTTTACCATTTTTTGATAATTTTCACTACATTTTTCTACCACAGTTAATTTTTTGGTAATCAGAGGAGGTAAAAGAATGTCAGTTAGTTTATGTAAACAAATAGATTACGTAACTGGTAAATTTTATCACTTGCCAGCTACTACCTGGTCATGAGAAAAAGGAACATGTGTGTAAAAGAAAACTAAATATACAGTAAAGCACAAGTGCAAAGGATCCTTTCAACTTCCACTTTTTTAAATTTTCTCAATACCTTCTTTTATCTTTACTACGCAAAACTTTAGATTCTCTGAAGGCTTTGTTCACCCTAAACACATCAATTATATGCATCCAAGGATAGTGTTTTCACCAACATCAAACCTAAGATTTCAAGTTATGAATTCTTTCAACATTTCCACTTTTAAACGATGTGACAGCATCATATACACCAGGAGAAAGTGTTTTTATTCCTGCACACACTTCATTAGGTGTCTTACTCCATATAACATTGCTGAAATATTCAATAGGGTTTAGTATTTTATGGTGTAGACACTTGTGTAACAGTTACAAGATCAGCCAAGGCTTGGAAGGTAGGTTTCATAACTTCAGCATTGTAGGAATTCTTGTGTGAATATTCACTTTTCATATTTTTTTGCTACGTTGTATTTGTACCTATCATTTTTGGAGCACAGTTCATGTTGTGGCGAACAATCCGTAGAAACGAAAATTTTGTGTGACTGAGCTCAGAAAAAGTAACTTTTTTGCAAAAATTTTTTTTATGAATTCACATTCATTTTTCTACGATCTAGGTCTAAATTTTTGAAAAATACAAAATACCGGAAATCAGTTTTTTGTCCCGAACTATATGCTTGTACAGTACAACCTGTCACATCCGAACTAATGTGGTGACTGGTTGATCCGGATATGGAAAAATCTGGTAATCACATGGCCATTAATAAATCACTATAGGGCCAGCAATAATTTTAACACGTTAGTTGTTGATTGTTATTTTAGAGGTTTCTATCGGTTAAGCATTTGTATTTGTAAACTATACTCTTTAAAATACAAAAATTTTACTTAAAGTACAATGTACATTGGTGCATACTATACTTAAGTTCATGATTTTTGTCTGCTTCACACACTGCGCATACTTTTTGGAAATAATGTCTCTCAACCTTCAACTCTTCAAAAGGCAACTTCAAGGCAAGTTGCCTTTTGGGGAACTTGCCTTCAGTTTCACTTGTGTTGTCTTCATGTTGAACATAACTGATCAGAGATTTGTTGGTCTTGAATGCCTCAGAGTGACTTATTATAGGCGTGTTGTCACGCCAATAATAATTATAACATATCACTTTTGTATTTGATGAGGCTAAACCTAAGTATTGTTTGTGGTATTGTAAGTATGGCATTAAATAATAAAATACCCTAAAATATTCTTGAGATAGGCCTATAAACACTTGTTACAGTTTATAATATGCTAAAAAATAGAAAACAGCTTTCAGCTTGATCTTATTTATAGATTTTTTAGACCTAAACTCGAGTTTTCAGCTTAAAATTATCTGAGGGAGAACCCCTGAACCCTCCTTATGGTTGGGGTTTATTCCATACCCCCAACCCCCCAGATTGCCCCTCCTCACAATAGCTTTTGGATCTGCTGTTGTGTGTAAGTAGTGGTCATTTTACACCAGAGGTCAATTTACGTACATATACATGGATCCTTGTTTCAGTTAATGGTGAGTCTGGGTGTTAAAAAGTCCTCAATCCTTCCAAAATCTTCCCCAATTCTCCCACTATTTACACTCCTCAACCTGCCTCCGCTTGTATCCTCTTCTCTCCACACTGTCCTCAATTCCTTCCTTCCATCTTCCTCTAGTGTGTCTTTATGGTCTACTTCCACCAACCTCCAGCTCCTCCATTGTCCTTGATAGTGTCTCCTTGTTTATTCAATAAACTTAAATTCTTCTGATAATTGGTTGGCTGGCATTTCTCCCGCCACCTACCCTCCGATTGGTCGCCCGAAAGCATAGACCTGGAGGCCGTTCCGAAGAACTCTTATATTCTGTGACTAGCGACTGTCACATATCTAATTTATAACTAAACTAAAGTTTCGAGAGTGAGGGTGAGCCTGGTCGGCAACCAGAGGGATGCGTATTACTCGCTCTCTTGTCAGGGAAGCCTCTTGACGCACAAGGCACCCATCATCAAGAACATTAAGAATAAAAGGTAGTCCTAACAGTCTAGCAGAAAATGTCAAAAGTAAAATACAAATTAAAAGTTAAAATTTAGTTAGGACCTGTCACCATAATATATTTGTACCAGCAAGTGCTCGACACCATTAATTTGTTCTTGGCTGGGAAAATTTAGTGAACAGCACCATAGAATTAGACCTATTTCAGGATAACACCCTTCTTATTTACATGACGCTGGTAAAAAGAAGCTACCTCGTCAAGGAACTCCCATACCGAAGGGCTATGCACCTCGTGGTACTTCTTTTAAATTCTTCTGATAAAGCAAATCTTCTGATAAAAATGCTGTACAACAGTGACAATGCTGTTGAGCAGGATGTCCAGTTTTAACATTAACTGAAGACAATGTGACCATGGTGAATCAACTTTTTAATTCTGAACATCGATTACAGTGCTCAAGTGTTTGAAGGGTCCGTCACTGGTACCTACATTCTCCATCATGATAGTGCGCTCAGTTCCATGTGCTGCATTGTGACTAAGCTGCTAACCAAGAGCAGCAAGGCAACATTGCCTCAGTCCTCCTATGGCCCAGATGTTTGTCCTTGCAACTTCTTTCTCTTCCCAAAGCTCAAAAGCAACCTGAAAAGAGATTATTTTGGGATGGATATAGCAGTTCAAAGGGCTATGACGCAGCATATAAATAGCATAGCAGTTGAGAACTTCCAGGATACGTTACAGAACTGGAAAAACTGCAGGCAGTGATGTTTCAAAGCCCAAGGAGAGTACTTCAAAGAATCACTGTACAAATATCTGCAACATATATATTTTTTGCCTCAAAACAGATACTTATTGACAGACCCTGCATACCACACATCCATACTGGCTTCAGTACCTGTTTGTACATTAGGAGCTTATTATGAATTGAGAGGAAGGAATTTCTTCCAATCAACCAATTCATTTTACTGTATTTCAGCTCACTTTTCACTTTTTCAAGTATGTAAATTTAATTTATTAATTTTTGAAATGACAATTATGAATTGAAAAGCTCTTTTCACAGAGAACGATATCAATATTCTTTAAGGGTGATTCTACCTTCAAAACAATATTTATTGAAAAGTTTTCTGCTACTTTAGTACAGAAAATTATTCTAAACAAAACAGTATATTTATTATTAATATTTATTTTACATAAATAAATAAAACAAAACGAAAGCAATGTCTCAGAAAAATCGCAATTCTTTTGTAAAGATGTTGATTTTTTTAAACTTTAATGTCTTCTTCAAGAATTAATACATTTCAGGAATCATAATTTTTTACCTACCCAATCAATTTTATTATTAGAAAAAAATTGATTGTAAAGGAAATTCTTCTTTCATGCATGTTGCCCCAGAATGGAGCTTTTCTTTAATTTTATACTACCAATTTCATGTAAATTGGCCTAAGTAACCCAAGTTATCATTTCTGAAACTAGTGGCTGCTTTTCAACCTCCAGCTTCATTTTAGGGGATGATGGTTAAATTTTTAAATAATTTTTATTCAGTTTTTAATTAAAAGAATATAAGCTTTCAGGCACAGAAAAGGTCTACATTAATTACCATTAGTAATAAAAATCAGCTGTTTAACAGCTGATTTTCGGAGAAGAAGGTTCCTGGTTCAAATCCTAGTAAAGATAGTTACTTTTATACGGATTTGAATGTTAGAGAGTGGTTACCAGTGTACTTTGATGGTTGGGGTTCAATTAACCATACTCTCTCAGGAATGGTCGACCTAAGTTTGTACAAGACTATGCCTCATTTACATGTCATACACATCATCCTCATCTCATTGGGTCATAGGGTTGCTTATTGTTCTGAATCGAACAGATTGCAACGTACACAAATTAGGGATTACAAAAAAAAAAGTAAGTACATAGACCCAATGGGTTGGTCTAGAGGTAAAGTCGTTGCCACGAGTCAGCTGTTAAACAGCTGATTGTCGGAGATGAAGGTTCCTGGTTCAAATCCTAGTAAAGGTAGTTGTTACTTTTATACGGATTTGAATACTAGACAGTGCTTACGGATGTACTTTGATGGTTGGGGTTTAATTAACTATACTCTCTCATGAATTGTTGGCCTGGGTCTGTACAAGACTACACTTCATTTACACATCATACACATCATCTTCATCTCAATGGGTCATGGGGTTGCTTATTGTTCTGAATTGAACAGATTGCAACGTACACACATTAGGAATTTTAAAAAAAAGTAAGTATATTGAAGCATTTACTATCTCATGACTTTTTCTTAAATGAAAGATTTCAGTGGCAGTATGGAAGAACATGATTCACGGACACCTTTCAAAATGAGCATACTTGATGCTATAAATGAAGCAATATCGGGAATAAAAAATTATAATGATAATGAAGAGAATGAAAATGATAATTTTTTACATGATAAAAGAAATCCAGTAAATTATTTAACTTACAGATTCAATGACGATGGAGATGGAATGTATCAAAATTCTGTTGAAAATGTTGTTAAGAATAAAAGTTCTGGTAACGAAACAATTGAGAAAAAAAGATATAATTTTAATATTTTAAAAAGGCATTTTGATAAAGGTAACAAATTTGATGAAGATTTAAGCAACACAGAAAACGAAACTGAAAATTCTGTTCTTTATGGGAAATTTCAGAATTTTGACACAGCGAAAAAATTAAACAAATTTAGTGCATTTCATAATTACAATAAATTCATAGGAGAGAATAACAGTGAAAATTATGAAACAAAAAATAAAACTACAGAAAATTTTGAAAATAATTATAATAACAGTACTGTTGATGAAAAGGATGATCGTAATGAGACAGTAGTCAGTTTTGTAGATCATAATATTAGTAATGTTCATAATGATGAAAATGATGATAAAAAAACAAAAGAAAAAATTAAATTTAGGGAAAGGACATCTAACAATGGTAATGAAACTAATGCAGCTAGTTATCACAATGAAACCGATAAGAAAATTAATGATAGAACATATTATAATGACCACAATGAAAATATAAATTTTGGTGAAAATTATAGTAATGTTACAAATTTAAAAAAAAGTAAATTCAATACTGACAATATCAGTCTATCGGATGAATTTAAAATTGGTAGCACTAATAAAATCTATAACATAAATTCAACTAGTGAAGAACAGAATAATGAACTGGGTCTTCTTAGTAGCACTGACAACATGAATATCAGTGGTGATTCTGATCCACAATTGATTTCAAATTTGTCGGAGTATGTAAGCGGCAATTTGTTGTTAAATAATGATAAACTCTTAAATATGGTGTTAAAAAAATACAATAATGTAAAAGATGAAAATCGTAGCAATCATCTTGATACAGTTCATTCCAAAAAAAGTCTGAGCAATTATGTTCATGGTAAGAAAATGTTCCCACATTATAAGTGTTCAAAATGTTATAATAACAATCAAACAAAAACTGCTGCAAACATTAATAATACTGAAAATTCTATCAAGATTAAACATGGGTTTTCTTTGTCTGACATCTCAAAACTAGAAAAATTATCAAAATTAGCTATCAATAAAAAAATAAAAGAGTTAAATTTTAGTGGATTACAAAATTTAAAACAAAATCAAACTGTTTCAGCCTCTACTCAAAACTACGTTAAAAATAATAAACTAGTAAGTACAAAACATGAAAATTTAAGGACATTTTCGCTAAATAGATTTAGTTCAGATAAATTTTTTCATCCCAATGCAACGCAAAAATTACATTACACTGAAAAAGGCGTCAAGTCTTTAATCAATACTACTAGTTCATGGCAGAATAAATTGTCACCCAGTAGTACTCACAAAAAAAATTTAGGAAAAATTAATCCTATTTATAGTGATATAATTCAAAAACAAAGAATTAAAATTATTGAGTTAACCACACCAGTGAATTCATTTGATAATGACTACATCCAAACAAATGCCAGTGATATTTTAATTAGAGATAAAAACAACCCGAAAAATAGTTTCCAATTAAATTTACAAAAAACAGATAAAAAAATTTGTTTAAATATAGGGGGAGGACATGAGCATGGTGATAACGGAAGTGAAGGGTTGTCAAATCAAAATGGAACATTTTTTACATTATCATTTTGTCATGAAATAAATGATGGAGAAAATTTATTGACAGCAGTAGGCAGTGAGAATCCATTAGTTGAAAATACCAAAAAATTAATTAATGATGCAAAATATTACGAGAGTGCATTGCCTACTAAGAGTCCCAATAATGGACAATTAAAAATAATAATCGATTCAGATAGGCAACCATTTATATCTCCCGTGTCAACTCCATCACCTATAGATGAAAGTGTAAACAGTATGCGATTACAGAGTTTAATTAGAAATATAACAGAAGCAAAAATAAATAAAATTTTAAGTAATATGTATGGTGCTGACAGTCCAATAAAAGTTAACATAAGTGAAGTTGAACCACTGATCGACAAACACAAAAACAAAAAGGAACAGGCAGAAGAGGATAATCCAGAAAACAGAGATGCAAAAAAAAATGTTTTACCGAAAACCAATAAATCAGTAGAAACGTTATCAAATTTTAAATATTTAAACAGTTCATTAGCAGAGTCTGGAATTAGTTTGTCAGAGTCTAAACAACCCTTATTAGATAAGTTAGCTAATCCTAAAAAAGATCCTTTAAAAAAATTTAACAAAACTGAGGTAATAACTGATGAAACATCCACAAAATTTCATTACAAAACACCAAACTGGCCCATTGACGAATTAAAATCTAGAGCAATCAGAACATCAGCATCAATATTAACTGATGATGGTAGTACTGTGTCTTCATCATATGTTACAATAACACCAGGAAAGACCAAATTCTTTAATTTAATCAAAGAAATTACACAGTTTTTGACTAGTAAAGACTTTACACATGTAAAAGTAGGAGGTCAAACTGAGGAGTTCCCAAAATCAGAATGTGAGCAACCTTCGACAAAATCAAAATGTAAACCTAATAAACTCATTTTTCTTCAGCATGTACCTCAGCAGAGTATTACAACTCTCAGAGTTACAACGATGTTTGATGAATGTAGTGCAATTTTTAATTCAGAAGATTCGCTTTCAACTACTAATAAACTCAAAAGTGATACTACTAATAAACTCAGTAGTGATGCTACTAATAAACTCAGTAGTGATGCTACTAATAAACTCAGTAGTGATTCTACTAATAAACTCAGTAGTGATGCTACTAATAAACTCAGTAGTGATGCTACTAATAAACTCAGTAGTGATTCTACTAATAAACTCTGTAGTGATGCTACTAATAAACTCAGTAGTGATGCTACAAGTCAATCCGAAACTGTAAAGACGAGTGAATTTTCTGGCAGTGGAATTATAACAACTGAAACTCCTTCAGCTGACCAAGATATAACTGATTGTGCTAAGACTGAAAGTGGAAAAGTAAGTGTCCGTTCTGATACTGGAAAACAAAGTTCATGCGCTGATACATCTGATGACAGGAATAATGGATTGGACAGAACTATTTTTGAATGTACCTGTTCATGCGATAAAATGTTCAAGGGCGGCACTGGAACAAGTAAAAGAAAATATGGTAAAAAATGTACTTCTAAAGAGGATACAGATAAATCTAGTGGATTGACTGGAAAAGTTCCAGATTCAGGTACAACGTACGTAAATAAAAATCCTAATAGAAAAAGTACTTTGAAACCTCCATTACTTCCATGTACTGATGTAACTCAAAAAACTGTAACTGAGGTTACAACATGTGTGATAAGTACAGTAAATAGCGATACAAATAAAAATGTTGCTTCAGTCAGCGATTCAAATAAAAATGCTGCTTCAGTCAGCGATTCAAATAAAAGTGTTGTTTCAGGCAGTAAAACAACACAATGTGAACCTATAAAATCTACCAGACCTTCTGACCTTCAGACAACCAATTTACAAACTTTAGTTTGTAGTGACAAACCTATACAATTAGGATCTAAGACGAATGAATATAAAAATGAACTTATGTTTATATTTGGAGGATTAAATGGAACAGCTGAAAGTAATCCAAGAGTAATTAAAGTAACTGGAGGGGAGAATTATCTGAATAAAATTTTTAATGCAATGAATGTCGGACCATTGAAAGAATTATTGATAGATTTAAAAGTCGCAGATGGGATCAACATAAATGGTTCTATTAAATGTAAATACATGAATGAAAGTTAATAAACAATGACACAAACAATATTGGTTTTAATTATTTATCAGTTTATTCAACAAACACACAAAATTTAAGTTACGTTTTTATTGTTTGTAACCAGTCAACTCCATGTTACTACAAACTGTAGGTTTATTTTCAAAGGTTTTAACAAAAAAAAGCAGATGTTTGTATGCTATTCTGTTAAAAGCACAAGAGAAAAATCTTAGCCTCTAAATTATTTCAGTTAAATTGATATTTCCATTGTTTATAATCTTAGGAACCCTGGAACACTTGAGAAATCATGCTGTTTGAATTGTATCTTCCATAATTTTTGAACAAACTTCCCTCTATTTGGAGGCAAAGCAAATTCACAACTTTATTAAAGAGTTTTTTGAAAAATGAAATCCATAATGTGTTTACCAGAAAATTCTTGATAAATTAATTTACAATTTAAAATAAAAATTAAGTTTTTAAATTAAAAATAATAAATTAAATTAAAAATACGATAAGTTTTGTTCAATTTTGCTGGTACATGACTGAACTATAATGAATTTACAACATATAGTTAAATGAGTTCATTTACATATAGAGACAAATAATTTTCTTTTCACCAAAAATCTCTCAAAAAATTTGTATGCAACACTGATACTCAATGTTAAGTTGTTTGGTTAATAAGTTAGATATCCTCAAGTATTTGGTTCAATAACTTAAACAATTGAAGCCATGAAACCTTCCTCATAGGCCTACATAAACCAGATAAGTATAGGAACTTTGATAGCATAATATATTGTTATTGTAAGTAGCATAGACTGAATAAAAAATAATTTAGTAGCACAGGGCATATTGTGAATGGTGTAGGAATATAGCGTGAAATTACTGGTTACTAACAAATACACAAAAATTAAAAAAAAAATGCTCAAACCAAACTATTTCAGTTACACCTTAAAAAAATTATTAATCTATTGATGATTACAAATTATAAACTACTAATCATTGCAGATAACTGAATGTGTAAACAAATATTTCTACATAATTACAGTAAAAAATCTGTGCCCTTTATTTAGTAGTTAAAAATAAGAACAACAGTTTCCCCTGCATTATGGGGTTTAGAATTTTGTGGGTTTTCTTTAAATAATTGCTGGAGATGTTTAATTTATTATTTTTAATATATACAAAGTACAAATATTATTATTTCTGTATCTTGTGTACAGAAATATTTGTAAAGTATAACTACCAAATATTTGTAAAGTATGACTCGAAAACAACCAATAAGAAGATTGTGTACATAGATTACGTACGTAATACTAACTAATTGTGCACGACCAATCTTATCAGTAGGTATCAGTATTTTTTGCAATTTTGTGGTCGCACCCCACATCACGTACAGTATAATCAAGGCCGTACGCATTGAGTAGTTAGAATCTTACTCAATGGCCGTAAACTATAATACACACCACTTCTCGCATAGAGATTTGTGCGCTCTCTATGTGTCATTATCTGTACTTCTACTTCATCATGACCAGCTGACTAACCTCATGTGTTTGTATCTGGTTTGTATTGTAAATCTAAAGAATTAAACAAATTTACTTACGGCAGGCACAGCGTAGGTGTTTAAATATTTACGAAAATTAAATAGTACCTTTAAGAATAATTTTCCGCAATATCTAAATGTATTTACATTCTTGGTAGTGAGTGAATAAGTTCTTTCTTATGTTTACGCGGGAAACAAATTTTTGTTGACATGCTTTCTGGCGAGCATGTGACTGTGAAGAAAATATTATGAGTTCTAAAATTACTTCAGTTAGATATGTGTCTTCATATAAAGTGGTACGTATAATTAATAATTATTCTAACCTAATTAACAAGATCTGGTGGAAAATACGTCAATTGTTTAAAAACTTTTGTTGTTTCGGTCATCAGGCGAAAGGGTGGTTTGAAACTGTAGAGGTTTTACTAAGTAAAACGAGGAGTGAGGTGGTTTACCATGCCTTCCTCACTGAGTGGAAAAGTATGCTATCAGTATGCCTGACCCTCTGAAAAGCACATATTTTCCACTCTGCAAATGACACTTTCACTTCATTCACCACAGGGTCTGGCTGTATAATGAAATTCATTACTTTTAGAGGATATAACTCTGATTAGTGTCTTTTACACCTCTACCTCTTTTGTTCTTAAATAATTCAGTCATTTAATTGGCTGACCATATGATAAGAAACAGAACTATTTATTTTAGCCCTGCAATGAACAGATTGAGTGTAAATTAATTTGGCACTCCACCTGCCTGTTATGGGCAGTTAAAAACTTTACGGTAATTAATTTCTGTAGTAGCAGATGGGTGTTTGTAGTATATTATGGTATTTTAGTTTGGGGTAATTCAAGTATGGTTAACATGGATAGGGGTTTTAATATTCAAAAGAAAGTTATTAGGTGCATGGTGGAAGCTAACTAGATTACCTCATGCAGCCTACTATCTTTGATGCTAGAACTGCTTACAGTTCTATCGCTAAATTTTTGATGTGATAATGCATGTTAGTTAAAATACTTTGCAAAATTTTAATGTTCACTATCATAATACAAGAAATAGAAACAATTTTTTTTGTGGCTAACCATAACACTAAATTGTTCGAACAAAAACCTACTTATATAGAGGAAAATACATTGGTAAATTACCACAATTTTTAACTGTGATAATTTCAATTCCTTTAAAAAAATCTGAAAAATTACTTAATTGGTGAAACTTTTTAAAGTGTACAAGAATTTCGTTCTAAATAACATTATATCAAAATAAGAAAGTGAAATAAACTCAAAATGAATAGGTAAATACCCTAGGCATTGAAGCGAATGCCAAGAAAATTGTAGGCCTACTATTGTGTAAATATTACATAATTATACACATATTGTAGAGTCTGTCTACGCTAAGAGTATTCGGTTCAATTAACCATACTCTCAGGAATGATCGGCCTGAGTCTGTACAAGACTCCACCTCATTTACACGTCATGCATATCATCTTCATCTCATTGGGTCATGGGGTTGCTTATTGTTCTGAATTGAACAGATTGCAACGTACACACATTAGGAATAAAAAGAAGAAGAAGAGTACTCCAACATAGGCAACCAGCAACACAAGTGAGCATGCGAATTAATTAAAAAAAATCTGGTGTGAAACACTCACACAACTTTCTCTTGCCAATGCAAATAATTAATAATAAACCTAACATTATTAATAAAATATTAAAAAAAACATAACCTTATTTTAATCATGAGTGGAAGACGCAAAATGAAAATCAAACTCAATTTGGCTTAGAAAAAACGGAAAATCACACTTTCACGCTAAACTAGGCTCTGTAGAGAAAAATTCTCTAAACAAAAGTTGTAGATCTTTTAATTTTCTATAACTTTTATTATATACACTTTTGTCGTAAAATGCATACTAAGACCGAAATGTTGAAAAAATCGATTTTTCTCACGTTTTCGTGAGAAAAAAACAGAAAATCGCAAATTACCGCTAAACGAAGCGTTATACAAAAAAATGTTTGAAACAGAAGTTGTAGGTTTTTAAATTCTCTACAACTTTTATTATATAAGTTTTTGCGCTAAAATTTATATTAAAGCCGTAATCTTAAAAAAACAACGTTTTTACGTGAAAACAGCCTCACCGAGAATTTCAGCAGACATGGCGCCTACCCTATCTTGTAGAGAATAAAAAATTGAGTAAAATAGGCGATTTTAAAAAAAATCGTAGGACCAGTTTTTGAGAAAATCGCAAAAAACTGAAAAATTATACGAATAAACTACTACTTCCGGTTGACCGATTTTGATGAAAATGTTCGTGTCGCGTCCGGTAGTGGTATGTAACTTAAGTTTCAAGTTTCAAGTTCGTACGATGTTCCGTTCTTGAGATATTCTGTTCACACACACACACACAGACACACACACAGACCAATCGCTAAAAACATGTTTTTTGGATTCAGGGGGTCTGAAAACGTATAGATCCGGTGAAAACTCGATTTCGAAAAATCGACATGAAAACAATACTTTCCTTCCTATATATTCATATAGGCAAGAGAAAGTAATAAGCACAGCATGATCAAAAACAAAACTCTATATAACACTACTTCGCTCTAAGCTTAATATTATAATGAAAACACGTTCAATTCATCTGTTAGAAAATATTTTATAAATCGAACATTAGTTTACCATTAATAACTAAAAATTTTACTGTTGTTACTCTTACATTGTTATTTTTCGTTACATTATTTACTATTATTTCATTATTATTTATGATTAGTAGGTTTTTATTGTAGACTCGTTTTGTTTTATTTTTGGTCACAAGTAATATAAGACTAATGCGCTTGAATTATAACAGGAGAGTAAACAATTCCAGTGATTCGTTGTTTATCATTTCAGATTGTTTACTTCATATCATTAAAATTAATGTGTGTGACTAGTTTAATACAACTGTTTGCACTTGCCCGTGTTGAACTCATTTTTTGTTTCATTAGTTATCTTTTGGTATTGTATCGGTTCGTTTCGATTTTTTTCGTAGACTGAAGTTGAAAAGATTGTGTTGAGTTTTTGAAACATAAAAGCAGCAACCATTAAAAAGTAGAAAAAATTTTTTTTGTTAAATGTAACAGTTAAAATAATTAATTAAGGAGTCTCTTCATGAAAGTACAATAATTACATAAGTCTGAACTGTATAATTGAAAACGCTTAAAGGATTATGTTTATTTTAGCTGGATTTTAGATTGCAGATTTTTATGATTATGATGGAACGTAGTGCAAGATAATTGTCAAGCGGAGAGATAGATACGTGCCAAATAAAGTAAAACTTTCGTTAACAACCTATACGCGCTTGTCTCATGCGGAGTACTCTTACAGTAGATAGACTATAGTAAGTAAGCTTGTAAGTTCGTAGTAGGTCAATGTGTGATTGAAAAAATATTATGTATTCATTCAGGTGTCATGTATTTTAACTTACAAAGTTCTTGACATGTTCTATACTACCTTAGGACTCTCCTAGATGCATGTAACAAAAAAAAAAAAAATGTTTTTTCCGTTGTTACTTGTGAACTGGTTCTGTAAACTACAATTGTCATCAGACTACGTTGCGTATTCATTGTCCACTAACTTTTGAGGTAGACCTCACATTAGCAGTTAGTCTTTCTGTTGTCATTA
This sequence comes from Catonia carolina, assembly GCA_035578175.1. Taxonomy (NCBI): domain Eukaryota; kingdom Metazoa; phylum Arthropoda; class Insecta; order Hemiptera; family Achilidae; genus Catonia; species Catonia carolina. Next base: position 22,888,740 of record JAQMRL010000002.1, on the reverse strand, counting down.
CACTTTGGGATCACCATTACAAAAATCCACTTGTAAGAGTCTGTAGGTACATCTTAAAAGACGTATTTTCTTCCTACGGATTCATTTATCTGAGAATTTTCTGTCGTACCAATAGCATATGAGTGATATGTAATAACGGGTGTTTCAAAAAGGACGCACTTCGAAGTTTGAGAACACTAATTTATTACATTAAGTAATTACAAATTATATGGTATGAAATTATTACCTTTATAACATTCAGATTACCTTTAAAACTTCACAGTAAATGTTCAAAATGACTTCCTCCGCTTGTAATGCAAGTTCAGACACGTTTCATAACATTTGCAGCCACTTTTCGTAGTGTTTGCTCATTAATGTTTGTAATCTCACTTTCAATATTAGCCTTCAATTCTTCAATTGTATGAGGATTGTTTTTAAAAACCTTACTCTTTAAGTTCCCCCAAAGAAAAAAAATCTGCAGGAGTAAGATCTGGGGATCTTGGTGGCCACAATCCTTTTGATATCACACGATGGCCAAAAAATTCTCGTAACATATTCAGCGTTTCAGTAGAAGTATGGCACGTTGCGTTATCCTGCTGAAACCAACAATCATGATCGTGTAATTCTAACAACGCTATAAATTGTTCAATTAAGTTGCGTTACACCACACCATCTACAGATGTGTCAAAAAATAAAGGCTCAACAATACAATGCCTGGAGATCGCACACCAAACACCAATTTTACGTGCGTGTAGTGGACGTTCATGAAATGTGTGAGGATTATGAGCGCTCCATTTTCGGCAGTTTTGGCTGTTTATGTAACCATCCAAGTGGAACCATGCTTCGTCACTGAAATAAACACGATCCAATATTTCAACACCGTTGTCATTAACAAGAGAACGTATCCAACGACAATACTGTATAGGTTTCCCATGGTCAACTTCTTTCAGTTCATGAATGACACCGATGCGGTAAGGATGCAGATTTAATTTTTTTGTAGCCCTTAAAGCGGAAGATAGTGATAATCCAGCCTGTGAAGATAACTTTCTAAGTGATTTGCCGGGTGAGGTAGTCAAACGTTGTTTCACATTGTCCAAAACTTGTTCTGTTAACACTGATGGTCGACCTGTGCTTTTCCGATCCTGTACACTGCCAGTCTCACGAAATTTATTAATCAGACGCGATATTGTGGTGTTATTAGGTACTTCAGAATTGGGAAATTTTAACTGGAACTCGTCTTTCACTCGTTCGTAAGATTTATATGCGCAATAACTTTCAATAATAAAAACACGTTCATCCTTTGAAAAAACCATGTTTGAACTTATGCAGATACTACAGGCACAAATGAATACTGGGATAGCACTAGTACATGTCAGTAATACACAATGGGTCAACAATGAGTACGGTAGTGCCAACTGTTTTTTGGGGGGAAAAATATTCCCTATGCAGAAAATATTAACCCTTAAACTTCGAAGTGTGTCCTTTTTGAAACACCCGTTATTATGAAGTGTTAACATGAGACATTTTGAACTACTACTAGTCTAGTCAATATAGTGTCTGTACTGTTGTAAAATACAATTTTTGCTTTTTATGGTTATTGACTTTTTCATGTGTTATTGTAATTCTTACTTTCTCATGCCTTATATGAAATATAGGGAAGAAAAGTATTGTTTTTATGCCAATTTTTAAGGTTTTAGTTTCACTTGAAATACACGTTTTCGCTTTCAGGTCCCCTGAACCCAAGGAACATGTTTTTATTGATTTCTCTGTATGTGTGAGTGAACAAAACACATACATATCTCAAAAACAGAAAATCGTTCAAAGTTGAAAATAGGAATTTAAGTTAGGTACAACCCACTGGGTTGGTCTAGTGGTGCAAAGTTGTCACCATGAGTCAGCTGTTTAACAGCTGATTTTTGGAGATGGAAGTTCCAGAATCCTAGTTAGGTAGCTGCTCTTATACAGATTTGATTACTAGATACTAGTTAACTAGATACTAGGTATTTTGATGGTTCGGGTTCAATTAATCATACTCTCTTAGGAATGGTAGACCTGAGTCTGTACAAGATTAATCTCATTTTACATGTCATGCACAATATCCTCTTTCTTGGAGTCGTAGGGTTGCTTATTCTTTGTAAATTGAATAGATTGCAACAAATACGTATTAGTGACTAATAAAAAGTGATGTAGTATGAGTTGATATGTCAAGAACATTTTCATCAAAACCGGAAGTAGTAAAAACTGCAATTTTCACAAATTTAATTATTTTATACATTCGTTTTCATTTATTGTATTACTATTTTCACTTTCTCTTGCCTATATGAATATATAGGAAGGAAAATATTGTTTTCGTGTCGATTTTTCGAAATCGAGTTTTTACCGGATCTACACGTTTTCAGACCCCCTGAACCCAAAAAACATGCTTTAGTGATTGGTTGTGTGTGTGCGTGTGTGTGTGTGTGTGTGTGAACAGAATATCTCAAGAACGGAACATCGTACGAACTTGAAACTTAAGTTACATATCACTACCGGACTCGACACGAACATTTTCATCAAAATCGGTCAACCAGAAGTAGTAGTTTATTCGTGTAATTTTTCACTTTTTTGCAATTTTCTCAAACTCTGGTCCTACGATTTTTTTTTGAAATCGCCTGGTTTACCAAATTTTTTATGTTCTACAAAATACGGTAGGCGCCATGTTTGCTGAAATTCTTGGTGAGGCTGTTTTCACGTAAAAAAATTGTTTTTTTTAAAATTACGGCATCAATATGCATTATAGCGCAAAAATTTATTTAATAAAAAATGTAGAGAATTTAAAATCCTGCAACTTTTATTTCGAACATTTTTGTATAACGCTTAGTTTAGCGGTAATTAGCAATTTTTTGTTTTTTTTTCTCACAAAACGTGTGAAAAATCGATTTTTTTAAGATTTCAGCCTAAAGTGTGCATTTTATGACAAAAAAGTTTATAATCAAATTTATAGGAAATTAAAAGATCTACAACTTTTATTTAAAGCATTTTTCTCTACAGAGCCTAGTTTAGCGTGGAAGAGTGATTTTCCGTATTTTTAAGCTAAACTGTGGTTGATTTTCATTTTGCGTCTTTCACTCATGATTAAAATAAGGTTATGTTTTTGAGGTTTATTTTTTTTGTTTATTTGTAATGTTTTATTACTAATATTAGATTATATTGTTCATTATTTGCATTGGCAAGAGAAAGTCGTGTGAGTGTTTCACACCAGATTTTCTTTACTTTAATTTAATTTTTATACGTAGTATATTTTATTGATTTGAGTTTTTTTGAAATAATTTTCTATAAAATTCTCATCGTAGTCAAATGAATCAATTGGTTTTTGCTTTATATTTTCTTGCCGTTTTCATGCGTTAAACAGGTGCAATTAAAAAAAAAAAACGGCTATTATGATTTTCATTAAAATTGCCTTGTTACTACATATTTGTGCTATACAAGGTACAGTAAATGGTATATCTACTGAACTTCATGGGTGGATTGTTCTCTTGTTGTAGTAAATAGTTTTTTTTATAGATTGCAGCCTTAATATGCATTGTAGGGCAAAATCATGTATAACTAAAGTAGTAAAAAATTAAAAAAACCTACAACTCTTGTTTCAAGCTTGTTTTTCTATAGCACTTAGTTTAGCATCAATTAAGCCTAACTTTTTCATATTTTGCTCTTTTGATCTTTCTAAAAACTGGGGTTTTTTAAAAATTTCAGTTAAGTATGCATTTTGCAACTAAAGTATATGAAACCAAAGTTGAAATATGTGTTTCTAAATCACCAGAATACAGTAACAGTAAACATTTACCAACGTTTAAGCGCTTTCGTGTATCTTGTACACATCTTCAGTAAATTAAAGTTTAAAATTCTTTTCACATCAAAATTTAAAACTTCATTCTCCTCCCATGTCAGATAAGGAGTATTAGATTCTTATATACCAGGTGGCCCATATGTCGGTTTTCCCATGGAATGGGACAGTTACGGGAATTACTTACAAATGCTGCAGGAAGTAATATTTCCAGAACTTGAAATGTGCTGGGGTGCCCCAGCACATTTCAATATCAAAGTTTGTGAGTTTTCAAATTTCGAAGTTGATGAATGGATTGGTCATCCGAAGTTGATGAATGGATTGGTCATCGGGTACAATCGAATGGCCTGCATGCTCGCCAGAATTAACGCCATGTGATTTTTCACTGTGGGGCATTGTAAAGGAACTAGTGTATTCTTCCAAGCCACAAAACCTGCACAAATAGAAAAGTTCAATTGAAATTGCATTTGACTATATAAATGACGATAAAATGTTACTGTTGAAAATTTGTGAATCAGTTTTAAGTTACTGTATAAAATGTATAGAGAATCATGATGGACATTTTGAACACCTGCTACGAGGGTGGTCTGAAAGTTTCCGACCTCAACGTGAAAATTGCAGCACTCGTAAATAAAAGCTTGTGGATTTTGTTGTTCGTCTACTGACAGTTACTCACCAAAGTTTCAGTCATTTTGGACGCGCAGTTGTTATGTAACTCGTTTGAGTGAGTTGATGTGAGTGTTTTTGTGAAAATGGACAAAATCGAGTATCAAGCTGTCAATAAATATTTATTTTTGAAAGGCAGTACGTCTACACAAATCAAAGATGAGTTGGATTTGGTGTATGGGGACTCTGCACTATCATTTACCACAGTGAAATTTTGGGCAGCTGATTTTAAACGTGGCCGTAAGTGCTTGGGAGATGATGAACGTTTGGGACGTCCAAAAACTGCAAGTACCGACGAAAACATTGCCAAAGTTCACCAAATGGTGCTAGACCACCGCCGAATTAAAGCGAGAGCAGAGGTTATGAACCTGTCAAAAGAATTATTTGTCATGTAATTAATCAACATTTAGGCATGAGAAAGCTGTCCGCGCGTTGGGTGCCGCGTTTGCTCGCGTTAAACCAAAAACGTGTTCGAATGAACATTTCCAACGCTTTGTTGGCGCTACATAAAATACAGTCCAAACAGTGGACTGCAAAGGGGGAACCGCCTCCAAAAAAAGCAAAAACTGTTTTTTCGGCTGGGAAAGTGATGGCGATTGTTTTTTGGGATAGTCATGGAGTTATTTTAATCGATTATCTTCAAAAAGAAAAAAACATTACAGGAGCATACTATGCATCATTACTTGATAAGCTAAAGGCAGAACTTGCGGAAAAACGGCCACATTTGCAGAAAAAGAAAATCCTGTTTCACCAAGACAACGCACTGTCTCACACCTCAGCGGTTGCCTTGGCGAAAATCCACGAATTACAGTTTGAACTGCTTGATCATCCGCCTTACTCACCAGATCTAGCTCCAAGCGACTTTTTTTTGTTCTCTCATCTAAAAATTGCACTCTGAGGACAGAGATTTTCGTCAAATGAAGAGGTAATCACCTTTGTGAACAACTATTTTGCAGAGAAAAACGCCGAGTACTATTTGGACGGGTTGCAGAGATGAGAGCATCGCTGGGAGAAGTGTGCAGAGTTACAAGGAGACTATGTTGAAAAATAAAAAAAGTTTCGGAATAAATGTCTTTTATCTTTGTTAGGTCGGAAACTTTTCAGACCACCCTCGTATAACATTTTCAAGGTAATATATAAATACAGTTCATATAATTAATTTAATTTTTTTTGTCTATATGTTTCTTATTCCAATGACCTTTCTCCTGATTTATTTATGCTCCTGATTTGTTTTTTTTGTCTATAGGTTTCTTATTCCAAAGACCTTTCTCCTGATTTCCGTAAATATTGGGGATCCAACATGTGGGCCACCCTGTTTAAAACAGTCTTGCCAACTTAATCAGTTGGTTGTCATATTAAACTTGTGTGTTCATTAATTTTTCCTTATTATCTGACATTTATTTTTAATATTCTAGATTATTTTTTATACTTGACATAGTATGTTTATTTTTGTTCATGTGTTCAATTACTTGGAGAATTTTCGGTTGCCTTTTTTATAGTTTGAATAGTGTTCTGCAAATCATTTTTTCTTGAACGATCTGGTGGTTTTAACTGTATATTTTATTACATATAATTTTACAATTTCCACATGAATCAAATTTATTATTTTCTTTTTCTTTATTATTCACATTAATATTATGTTTTTGTAAAATAAATTTTACAGGGAACTAGGGTTTATATGCTATATTATATTTATTTTTGTCATAAGTATGTATTAGTAATTTTATGGTATATTTTATTATTTACCATAACATAATGTAATGTATTTGTTATTATTGTTGTTTATTTTTTCTTTATTATTAACTGGTAATAGATATGTTTTTTCCGAATTTACTGAAGATATCTTTAAGATACACGAAAGCGCTCTAAGCATTGGTAAGTGTTTACTGTTACCATATTCTGGTGGTTTAGAAATATATATTTTAATTTTAAATAATACGGCTGTTGATAATCCTAGATAGGATGTTGATAAAATAAAACCAAAGTTATAGAAAATTGAGAACCCTTCAATAAGTTATTTATATTTTAAAGTTCACTTGAGGTTAATTTTCATTCACACATTCAAGTTAGGTTGTTTTTCATTTTACATTGTGTACTCATGATTAAACATAGGTTTTAGTTTCATTATTTTTACAATGGCAAGATAAAGTCGTGTGAGTGTTTTACATGTGTTTTTTTTTTTACTTAATCCAATGGAATTAGTTTGAACACTTTTCTTTCAGGAAATGATAAAGGAGATTATTAGAATGAAATGTTTGGATCCTAAAACTAAAATAACAGATGATGCTGTGTGTACTTTGAGAGAGTTGTTGAAGTTGGCTACTGTGGAAGCAGTGATACGTGCAGGCGTTCAAGCAAGCCGAGAAGGCTGTGATTGTGTATGTATTGATCATGTTGAAAAAATACTCCCTCAAATGGTGAGTATCTCTTAATAAAAAGAAACTACTTAATGTTTTTAAAATTAGTTAGTTTGCTCATGTTATCCATTTTAATTGACAAAAAGTAAATGTTTGACCATTTACTTTAATGTTTACCATACGGCCGGCCCGTGGTGTAGTGGTCAGCGCAACTGGCTACTATGCCGGGGGTCCCGGGTTCGATTCCCGGTCAGGTCTGACATTTTTTCATCTGTAAATCACCACATTTCATTACCTACGCACAAGCCCAAGGCTTATGTAGCCATCATCACTCAAAAAAAAAAAAAATTTCCAAAGGCCATTGAAACTAGATTGAAGTGGGTAAATGCTTGCAAGTGGGCCGATTCATTTTCTGCTGATAGTGGTCGCATGTATTTAGTACATTTTGCCGAATTGGATTATGTACACGATTTAATAATAATAATATATTTATTGTCATATAACATTTGATTTTAGCAGATATCCGCTCAAACAGATGACTTGTCAAAATCATAAACAATAAATTACATGATACAATTTATTTAAAATAGTATCACTAATTACACAGTCAATACATAAATACATTTAAAAATACATTCTACATAAATATGACTCATCACAATCAGTTTACATGCTCCATGGTTTAGGTCATTTATATACTCTTCTTCAACAGAATAATACACTTTCTTCAATAATAAATCTTTCATGAGTTTCTTAAACAATGAAAACGAAGAAACTTTCCGAATGCTTTTATTCAGTTTGTTATAGAGCTTAATACCCATATAATATGGGCTATTCTCATAGATTTTGAGCCTGTGTATTGGATAAATTAAGAGGTCAGAATTTCTAGTATTGTGATGATGACCTGTCTTATCCCTTTTATAAATGTCTAAATTTTGATGCACATGCATTAATATTTCATATATGTAAACACAGGGTAGCGTTAATATATTGTGTATTTTAAAAAGTGGCCTACATGAAGTCCTAATATTTGAATTATTCATTATTCTAATAATTTTTTTTTGTATTTTAAATATATTTTGACTAAGAGGAGATACTCCCCACAGAATAACTCCATACTTTATTAAAGGATAAAAATATCCCATAATAATAATTCAGCTGGTGCGTAGTGATGGTAGGATTTTTGCATTGTTTTTACAAACAGCGGTTTAGGTACATTTACACGGGAAATCGATTTTAATTTTAATAATTCTTCATTTGTGGCCTGAAGTTTTTCTATACGCAACTTGTTTTCTTCTTTTAATTCAGCGTTTTCACATTTTAAGAGATCAGTTTCCTCTGACTGCGCAACATTCAAATTTGGCGGTTCTTCATTAAAACGAGGCGTACCTTCCTTTACGACTATCATTTCATTTTGTGAACTGCCTGTGTTATAATTGGATGATGAGTTTAAAATATCATAAACTTCCTTACAAGCGTGTCGTTTTTCACTACAAGTTGGGTTTATCAGACGTAGAACGGCACGACAAATCAGCAAATTTAAATGTGGGAAGTTTAATCGATTAATTACATTTTGTTATTACCAACTGGTGCTACCTATGCTACCTACCGTGTTATGTTTAGTGAAATTTGTATTTATTGATTTGGTACCCCTGTCCCCTAGCACTAAAGTAAATATTCACATGTTTTACATTTAAGTTTATGTCATAACTAGAGTTAGGTTATGTGTTAGCTAGAAATAAAATGTTAAAATGTTTTTATAGAAATGTAATTGCTAATGAAGAAACAGCTGTGGTTTTTTTGAGGCAACATAACACAAACATCCATAAATGTAAACTATATGAACCACCTATAATACTTAATATTTTTTTGTATTATATTATTATTTGCTATTGAAATTATTGTTTTATTATCCTTTTCTTGTAAATTATCCTTTTTATTGTAAAAGTGTGTGAAAAAGAGCTAGTGAACAGTGCTACCACATCAACATGTACAAAGATAACACTTCATTAAACATAATACGGTAGGCTGCGTACTATAGTAGCACCTAGCAATTTCTTATACGGATCCAGTTCATTCTGATTTTTTATTTTCCAGTCCCAATAAGTTTGGATAAACGAGGTAGTACTGTAGCTTCTTCATTTAGTTCCAGAATTTTCAATATTTGTAAACAGATACAAACTATAACTCTTTTGCTGAAATTTTCCCGCTGGTGAGCTGTAGTATCTAGTTTACTAACCAGTAACATAACATCAGTTCAATACATCTATGCTATTCTCATTAATAGTTCAATTTGTCAGTGAGTACAGTAGTAGAAGAATTATTTTATTGTATTTATACATACTTATTCTAAAAACACTCTTTTTGACTCCTGAAGCCACCCATCCATTCAGTCCGTAAGGAGAGAGGTAAAAAAAGCTTGAGCTTGTAAATTATATTGGTTAGAACTCAGCAGTATGTATTACTTTCTTGGAAAGTATTTTTTCATGTTAAATTTTCAAAATCGAGTTTTCACTGGGAATTTTCATGCTTCCTGAATCCAAAAAACATGTCTTTAGTGATTAAAACTAAAAAAGTTTAGTGTGTGTGTGTGCACACACACAAGTGTGTGAACAAAATATCTCAAATACGGATCTGCATACGACGTTGAAACTTAAAACTGAAGTTAGGTACCACTAAGGGACCTGACCCAAACTTTTTCATCAAAGTCGGTCAACCAAAAGTGGTAGTATATATTCGTGCGATTTTCTCAAAAATGGCTCCTATGATTTTTTTAATTGGCGTATTTACTACATTTTTTATTCTCTACAAGATAGGTTAAGCATCATGTTTGCTGAAATTTTTGGGGGGGGTCTGTGCTCTGGTGAGAAAAAGTGTTGGTCTTTAAGATTCTGGCCTTAATATGGATTCTAGGGTAAAAGGGTATGTAATTAAAATTGTAACAAATTAGAAAACTGACATCTTTTAATTTATGGATTTCTTTTTACAAAGTTTAGTTTAGTAATCTGTATTTAGGAATTCAAAATTGGTAAATAAAGGAATTTTTAAGATTGCAGCCATAGTATGCATTTTATGACAAAAGTGTATACGAGGGTTGCCTTTTATATTTCGGGAATAGAAAACAAAAAACAAATTAATCAATGTAAATGGCTTTATTGTTTTTCAAAATATTCTCCATGATGATCAATACATTTTTTCATGTGCTTGAACCAATTTTCGAAGCACTTGTTCCACTCCGATTGAGGTACCTCCAAAATGTGCTTTTTGATTGCATCAACTGCTTCTTCAGGCATCGAAAAACGTTACCCTCTTAACTTATTTCTGATGAGCGAGATTAAGAAGTCGTTGGGTGCCAAATCAGGGCTGTATGGCGGATGGCCCATCAATTCAATTTTTTTATTTCTCTAAAAGTTCATTGTTTCAGCCGACGTGTGAGAGCTCGCATTGTCCTGGTGGAGAATGATTCGTCTTTGGGGGTTGGTTTTCCTTATTTTTCCAAAAACTTCTGGCTAACAAATGTTTGTGTACCATTCAGAATTGACCGTTCGACGTTCCACTAGTGGTACAGTTGCCACATGCCCGGTTTTTCAAAAAAAACAAGCAACCATTTGCTTGGAGGTGCTTCGTGCACGAACAACTTTTGTGGGATTTGGCTCGTCTTGAAAGACCCATACGGTCGACTGCTGTTTAGTTTCGGGTTCATAGGCATATATCCATGATTCGTCACCCATGACGATGTCATAAACGTGTTTTGAAGCACCGCTGTTGTAATTCGTGAGCATTTCTTTCGACCAATCGACACAAGCCTTTTTCTGAGCGATTGTCAAATTATGGGGAATCCAACGCGAACAAATCTTCCTGGTGCCCAAACGTTCATGCAATATTGAATGTATCCTGGTCCCACTAATGCCCTAGGATGCCGTAATCTCACGATATGTTATATGACGATCTTGCATAATCAGTTCATGCACAGCATCAACATTTCTTGAACAACAACGGATTTTGGATGACCTTCGCGAAATTCATCACTGAGCGAACCATGGGCACGAATGAATTCCGTATACCACCGATATACAGTGGTTTTCAATGGTGCTTCATCACCAAATGTTGAATTAAGTTCATTGGTGCACCATTGTTGAGATAATCCGCGTCGAAAGTTGTAAAAATAATTGCACGAAAATGTTCACAACTTAACTCCATTTTTTGACCGAGATAACAATTTCAAGTCACTACTAAACAACACAACTATGGACTGTACGAGCGAAACTGACTGCAATCTATCGAAAAAAAGTGTAACTTTAAGATAACGATATTGGCTAACAGATTGCAGCACCAGTATTGTCCATTCCCGAAATATAAAAGGCAACCATCGTGTAAACAAAGTTATAGGAAGTTAAAAAATCTACAACTTTTATTTCAAGCGTTTGGTTTTAAAAAAGTCTAGTTCAGCATCAATTAGTGATTTTCCGTAATTTTAAGTTGTACAGAGGTCAAATTTTCATTTTGCATCATTCTCTCATGATTAAAATTAGGTTGTGTCTTTCATTTTACATTGTTTATTAATGAAGGTTATGTTTTATTATTTAAATTGGCAAGAGAACATCATGTGATTGTTGCATACCAGTTTTTTTTGTCAACTTAATCATAATTTCTTTTTTTCAGATTTTGGATCTTTGAATTAAAATGATCGTAACAGAATTAGGTTTTCACATGTTATATTAAAATGATTGAATTAAAACAAAACATGTTAAATTCATAGCAGGTATCCAAAATTGAAATTTTGGTGGAAGTCAAATAAAGTCATTATACATAAAGAACTGAGACATAGTGTTGATGCGAATTATATTGGCATATTAAGTGTGTATTAAGTAAAATGTTTACTCACAGAAGATTTCTATTGATCCCTCGTATTAATCTGTATCAGACAGGATAAAAGAAATTACTTCTCTGTAGACTTAAAACTTGATCAAAACAACCCCAGTTTAGAAAACTAATAATCCAAATGACGGAGAAAACATGATTGTCAGGTATACTACAAAAATAAAAAACATGACAGGTATCCTATAAAAATATTGAAAATTGTTGTTGATTTTAAAATACATGTCATATGTAATAATTTGAAACTTGTAAATTCACCATGTCATATATACTATAAGATTGTACATCTCATATGTAATAATTTGAAACTTGTATTGTGCCTGTAATAAAAGTAGGGAAGATTATTATTAAAATGTACCGTGTTTAAGAAGCACGAGAATTAGTGTTTCCTTTGAACAGGATTTAATTTAAAAAAAAAAATTCTTTAATTTAAAGTATGATTTTGTTGTTCGTGAGGTAGTGTGAGTGTTTAAACCGTATTCCAAGTAGATGTCTCCATTCTTCTACTTCATACAGCTGTAATAACCTGCAAATATCACTCCACCACTTACCTGTTTTAAAATAATCTATATTAAAGGTTGCCTCCACCAGGACGTCGTAGAACGGCCCAACGTCCAAGACCCTGAAATTTCCTATGAAGGAATTTAAAGAAAGGAAAGTTTGGGGGAAGTTTTGATAGGAGAATCAAAACCATGTTTCCAGTTGTTACTGTGAAATATCAGCTCAGATTTCTCTAGAGAGCCACTGTTCTCGCTTTGTGGTTTGCGAGAAAGTACGGCTGTTTTCAGATTACGGAATCCTTTCAGACAGTGAACATAAATTTTGTAACCAAAACATATTGCAACTTAATAAAAATCACCATACAAGGCCATTGGTGAATAAATCTTGGAGAAACAAGAAATTTCAGTAAATTCCCCAAGACATATACCTTTTTGTGTTTATAAATAAGCAAACACGGTGCAGTGTTTAATATGGAGGTTCAAAAATAAATTTTGTAGGTACAGAATCTTTAAAACAGTACCCAGAAGCGTTATAACTGTACTGAATAACGTTCATTCAAGTATCACCCATTATGAATACAATTCAATGTTGGAGTACATCCATCTGAAAAACTTATTTCTAAGACTAGACTAACAAAACAGGAAGATATTCTTTTAAAATAAAAAACAAGAGTCGAATTTTAGTTCAATAACATGTTTAATTTAAATAATATTTCTCCTTTTTTTTTTTTTAAATTGAACAGAATTAAATTATTTTTGTAAATTATTTTAATATTTATATATTTTAAATGTTTTCAAAGTATTTAATTTAAAAGTTTTTAACATTTTAAATTTGAACAGAATTTAAATTATTTTCGTTAATTATTTTAATATTTACATATTTCAAATGCATTTAAGGTATTTAATTTAAAGTTTTTAACATTTTATGATTAAAATTTTGTTCTTATTATGGGCCCATTGTTATTATTTTTTTAATATTATTATTATTATTATTATTATTATTATTTAATTAAAAAAAACTAAATGATTTTACTAATTCTACATGAAACTTTATTTATTTACTATTATGTAATTATTATTAAATTGCTTACCATTATTTAATTATTATATTTTCCATTTAAATGGTTAAAAAAAAGTTATTTTTTTTTTCTAATTCTACATAAAACTTTATTTATCTACTATTACGCAACTATTATTTAATTATTTACTATTATTTAATTATTATATTTTCCATTTAAATGGTTCAAAAAAAGTTATTTTTTTCCTTTTCTTCATTTTTTTTTATTTTAATCTTTTTTAATTTTAAGACATAAGAAAATTAAAGAAAATTACCTTTTTTAGTGAGTATCCAAACACAGCACCTTAGGGGTACGACTTTACGCGTACACAATTGAAAAAACACTCAGACGATCTTCTTGCACACACACGGCTGACCGGGGCGCTAATTACCGGCGTACGGAGGGGGAAAACCAATCAAACTAGCCGTTATGAAAGGCGTTGGCAAACCGACTTAAAACAAACACGTTAATTGGCTGCAAAAAGTGCTGAAGTAACTGTAGGCCCCTCTACAAAAAGTACGTAGAGGTGGAACTAAAACTGTTCCCAGGCTCTGGAATTGCAAAGTAAGGGCTTTAAACAGTGAGAAACGAAAATAGGCCTTTAGGCTTTCTTATTTCCCACGAGAAAATGCTATGTAAAAACATGTGTAATAAAACCAACTAGAATGAACTAATAAAACGTGATTTCTTTATGAAATAATAAAAATTATTGAAAAGAAATACGTTATGTAAAATTACAAACTTTTATTCATAATAAAATATTATTTTTCTTCTTTAACGAATAAAGAAAAAAAACACCATTTTAATTATTTTAAAAAGACAAAAATTTGATCAACTCCAAGGGTCTAGGGAGATTTCCAACAAAAGTCGAAAATTTGGAATAGTAAAGTCAGAAACTTTACATTCCCCCACTCCGGTATATGGAAAACCCAAAGATAGGCTGAAAGGGGGAAAACTAGAAAAAAAAATTTGCGGGAATTCGGGAACACTAATTGGATTGTGTAGAAACAAAGATTTCTATGCAATCATCTCCCTTGGATGGGGGTGTGTAAAAAACTGAAAGATAAACGAATTGTGTGGCAGTGTGTGTGCTGAGAAGTTGCCTGACATTAGTAAACTTTAAACTGCTGGAACCTGCAATGTCCATCGAGACAAACAGACCGCTATAGAAAGACGAATAGGTCAAGTAGTTATCCTTGAATCTTAAGTTAATAAGAAAAAAAAAAGTAAGACAAAAATAATAAAGAGCAATTCCCATTTTTAGGGTTAAACGACTGAGAAAAAAAATTACTGTTAGCTAATTCAAAGGTCTGTTTATTGTAGATTTGCATTGCAGATTGTACATTGTAGTGTGCTGTATGTTTTTTTTTTAATTAATTAATTAATTAATAAATTCTGAATTTAAAACAACTAGCTTTCTGAGACGTAAAAGTATGATGAATGAACGAAATTATGTTTTCCTTATTATTATTGTTTATTACTATTCTTATTAATATTTACTATTTCCCAATTACTATTCAAATCTCTTATGCCCATTTCTCTGAATTTAGATGATAAAGGTAGAAATTTAGTAGTTTCTTAAACTCAATCTAACCTACGCAATTCAATATGAGTTGGCTTGTTTACCTTTGCGGTTAGTATTTTAATTTTGATATATAAGTATAATTGTATGATAAAAATGATAATTAAGGCTGTGTATACTATAAATTTTGATATATGATCGGCAAGAATAATGTCTTTCCATGATTTAGGTAGGCTGCTCTCTTGGAAAACATAATCAGGGGTTTCATCATGAATGGAAATTTGAGGAAATGATAAGTTCCACTTGTGGTTTACAAGGTCAGGGAGTGACGAGATGGAAGGATGGAAATCTGTGTGAAAGGAAAACTTATAATGATCGAAGGTTGACCAGGAAACGGGTAGCAAATGAGTTACCCCCGGCGACTTCGGAGTCCTGGAATCACACGGCACAACCTTGTTGATGATCGGTAACTCTCCTTCCATGACTTCACATTCGCAGGGCACTTGAATTTCCAAAGCACCGGCAACATTGACTGGAAGTTCGACTGTTGTTGTAGGACAAACTAGACGAGTATTGTGTTGTGCATTGGTGATGTAGTACCTTGATATTTGCACTTCCGTTATGTAAACTTCTGTCGTTCGCTTATGGCAGACGAAATGGCATTTATGCATTAATTGTTGTAGTGAACTGTCTGTTAACATTTGCTTGATGCAATCTGTATTAATGCTGGAATGCTGTTGGAACCTTGGAATGAAACATAAGCCATTATTATTCAAGTCGCAAGAAGATGATGGTGATAGAGTTCGCACTCGTGGTCCACTCCTGATTACGTAAATATGTGGTGTTTCCAGTGAACAGATCTGGTTTTCCCATAGTAGTGGTATTGGAGCAACTTGAAACAGTGTATGATATACCGATGTGGTGATGATGGGTACTTGTAGTTTTAATAGAATTTTCGTTTTTGAAAAAACGCAAGTTGTTATTGGCTTTTCATAATAGAGGTGAGCTTCTTGTATAGGCAATACTAATTGTTGATTGCCTTTGTGAAGTTGTAAAGACAAATTTCGTAGATCAGCCTGTAGCATATCAGGTGTTACTAGTTCCCTAGGTAGCGTCTTCTGTTTGCAAGACATTTGCACTGAAGTCATGTGCGAATAATACGTGTTTAGGAACGATTGCCAATGTACACTATGCAGAATAGTCAGTAGATGATATAATTGTATTAGTTCGGTGTTTTCAGTGTCTTGAATCATTTTAGCGTATAGATTTAATTCTTCTTCCGTTTCTTGAAGGATGGATTGAACTCGGTGTGTTACCATGTCTATGTTTTGTGTAGATTTTACTAAATTTTGGTGGTCGGAGTGTACTGTTTGGGTGAGGTGGTTATAATGTTGCATTAGATATTTTTCGTTATGGAACGTTTCTTGTAGTTGATGTTGTGTCGCAGTTCCACAGCAAAAGTTTAAAAATTCGCCCACAAAGTCTAGGGCTCTGCGTGTGCGTGAAGGATTCAAATTTGAAATTGGCAGTCCTGTCGTGAGGAGAATATTGAAGGTTTCCTTTGATAGTGTAGTTATACGTTGGAAAAGTTGACATGCTGGAGACGAGTTGTTGTTGTCCTTAATTGCAGTAGCGAAGTGTTGTTTGAAATCCAGCGGGGTTTTTGAGGTTTTATTAGGAAAGGAATTTAGTTTAGAGTAGTCGGTGTTTTGGGATTGTGAGCTGTTAATGAATAGTGTTAAATCTGGAAATGGACAGGATAAATTTTGGAATAGATTTGAGGTTTTCGGTAAATCAGGCTGTGAGTTAAATGGGATAAGGTAGGTTATCGGAATAGAAGAGTCGTAAAGGTACACATCGGAAATATTTCTGATATGGAAACCAGAGAACAGTTTAATGACGTTATTTGCGCAAGCTACATTTTTCTCGAAGAGAAATAGAAACACGGACAAGATCAACAATTGCTTTAGTACGGGGGACATTATTCCTGGATCTTACACAGTGAAAGAATTTACTTTGGTACTTGTTATAGATTGATATAATTTTAAAACTGCTCGTGGAAGAGAATACGATTTAAATTAGTTAAAGCGTGTTCAAGATACAATTAATATGTAATAAAACTAATTAGCTTATTTGTATATTATATTATCTTGTTTATTACTGAGACTTCGTTGGCCTTATCTTCATACGGTTAACTTAGATGTTAAGTGGATGAAGCCTTATCTTGTCTTAAACGAAGTGCTGATTTGATTCTCTATCTCACTGGTTTATCAATCGCTTAGCCACCGGGATATGAACAATATTATATGATGCGTACATAAACAAAGTTTTATTTAAATCTATAAACAGAGGAAATGAACAATAGTGAGTTTTACTCTTAAACTAAAGTAATTTTAAATAGGGGTGTTGAAACACAGAATCGTCCTTCATGCCGTTTATGCGAAGAACGGGAGACAAACAGAATTTGCCGTATAGTATACTGTAATTATAATTCTAAGTTCAAATGAGTTGTCATAGCACTATTATATACCAACATTCGGATACAACTTATTAATTTATATTTCAATTAAACCTTTGGTTGCATTGTGGTACTGTCAAAATACGAGAAAAAAAGTTAAATAACCGAAACTAGAAAGCTACCACCACTCGAAAATGCAAGTCACCAACCATAACGGGGTAGCCTAGCCTACTTTTCATTAGCAATAACTACCAAACTTACTGTTGTACGGTATATGACTCAAATAAGCCTACTGTTCATGCAATACTGTAAATATTAAAACGGTCAAATTCCTACCGCTACAAAACTTCAATATCCTTAGTAGATTAAGAAAAATATATTACAGTGTAGCAAATTATGAAATATGAAATTACGAAATACCAGATGATCTGAGTAAGAAACACAAACAAATTTACTCAGCAAAACGCTGTACATCTCTACTAAATTGTTCACAACGAAATATCAGTAGTGATTAATTAAGCAATACTTCAACGTAATATTAAAGTATGAAACCAAAATAGTCTTAAAACGTAGGCCTATGCTCAAGATAATTTTATAATTGAACAAAATGTAACTTTATGCCGAAACCTATCGATGCGAAACCATCTAAAATTTAACATACTGTCCAGTTCAAAACCTGCTGAAGAAAATCCAATCTAAAACTTGCTGCAAAACTAAAACTCCTGTACTTGAAATCCAACACAAACAAATTTACAACATACAAAAACCAGCTCCTTAAAAACAAAGTCCTTCACAATCCAAAAATCCATTTCCAATGTAGGGTTAAATAAAGTAAACAAAAAAAAATCAAATGGGATGTCTTAGCAAGGAATCAGTGATAACACAAAAAAATCAAAACTTGACAAAGGGTTAGAGCGGAAAGAACCCTTAGTGTGATAACCAAAAAACGAATTGTTGGGGGGGGGGGGGTCGTCCTAGTAATAAGTGAAACAATGAAAGAAAAAAAAAGTGTAGTTAATGAATAAAACAAAAACACAGGGCCACAAACAAAAATATTCCACTATCCAGCCGTCGACCTAACGGGAGATTTTCTGTCGAACTTTTCCTGGAAAGCGACCATGCATACCGGCCAGGTACTATCCGACTAAAACAGTGACTGCCTGCTAGCTGTACGCAACAAACCGCAGATCAGCCCCGTACGAAAATCAAAAGGGAAAAGAATTTTGAAGTTATGAAATGGATGAGACTCGCCGACGGTCTTCCACGATCACCAGTCCAGACTTAGATTTTGTTACAATCAACCAACATTCAAAGTCCCGTTCGCACAACTCAATCACTCGTCAGATTCGGACCATTCACTCGTAAAATCTTGTCTAAAAAGGAGAACGGGTCCCCCTAACGGATCCCAACCAAAACAAAACTGTGACTGAGTTACCGGAACTGTACGAAGGGTACCACCATACACCACCGCAAACTCCGATAACCAGTCAAAGTGGTAAAGAAAAATGAGGCCGGTTAAGCTAACAACCAGAAGCGAAATTTAGTAACTGAAAGACGGATTGGGCGGACGAAATGTAACTCTCTCTCATAAAATCCTCATAAACTCCAAAAATCAACATCAAAAACTCATCATAAACTCCAATAATCATCAAATAATCTCCATCAACTTCAAAACTCAATAACATCATTAATCATCATATAACTCCATTAAACATCAATAACTCTTCATCAACTTTAAAACTCAATAACAACAATAATCACTCCATATAACTCATAAACTTCAATATCATCGCAAAAAAATCCTCATTATAATAATCATATAATCTTCAGAACCTCACAATAAAGTTTGCACACAAAAAGAGAAAAAAAAATCGTATTCCATAAAGTTCAGAAAGCAGCACGTTATATATAGCGCTACTCAAAGAAACTAACTAACCAACCTCCTTAACTCCAAAGTGTAGGGCAGCACGTTATATCTAGCGCGACCCTAAAATTAATCCTGTATTAACTCCAAAATAAAAAAAAAACTTTCTCACATGTGAGTAATTGGTGTGAAAGAACTTTATTGTGAGTCATACTGTATTGCACTGACCGGCTAAGACACTCCTATAATAAAATTGACAATAAAAAAAAACCCTATGTCCTAACTCTAGCAATCACGAAAACACTCCAATACTTAAACACCTTTAAAACAACAACTTAAAACATTCCAAAACATCGATTTTCATTAGTTATTAATTGGCAAGGCTATATAAATATAAAAAAAATTAAAAAAACATACTGACGGCTAAGTTTATATAAACCACACAAAAAAAATATTGACTATAAAAAGATTTAAGCAATGACTTTCGTGATTCTGACAGTCCAAACCCAAAATACAACCAAATGTTTCTAGTACATTATATTTAAACCTAAACCCATACATCAAATCACGTAATGTGATCCAATACACGGACATTATCCCTATTGAAGACGTTAATTCCTTTATAAAAAAAAATTGTTATAAGTCCCAAAATAAACAAATTTAAAATATCGAGGACGGGAACCAAATATCGTTCTATGGCGTTAGTTTAAAATATTTAAAAATTAAAAATAAAACCAATACTATAGTTAAAAACAACGTTTTGGTAACAAACTCAGCAGAGGACCTGCAATTTGACATGGATATGTCCACAAAAAAAAAACGTGATACACAAAATGCTATTATAAAATTTAAAAAAAATAATTGCAGAGACAAAGCTGTAAAAAAAAAAAATCAACGAGAATGCGACCAAAATAGGCCAATAGTCAAATGTTACAAGCATTAGAAAAGCTTCTTAAAAACAGCGCAGGTAGGAAGAAAGACTGTTAGCAAAACTGGAATCCAAAATTGGTCAAAAAAAGTAAGTAAACAGAAATATGATTAAGAGTGGTAACAAAATTTTGTTAAAAAAAGAAATTTAACGGGATATATAGCAGATAAAGAAACGAAAAACACAATTCAAACAAACACTAGCACTAAAATGGAGAAAAGAAAAATTGCCCTGAAGTAATAGAAAATAAAAAAAAAACAAAAAGTTTGGCTGTTAAAAAAAAATGACACGCCTAAAAAACATCTAAAGTATCACCGAAATACAAAGAGACTGTAAACAGATGTGCAGAATTTGATTGGAAAAATAGCTTGAATGGATGAAACACAATTAGGAAAAACTACGGAGAAAGAAAAAAAAATTTAAAAACAACAATTACAGAATTAAGGAAATCGCTTTTAGTTAAATAGAACCCTGTCATAGTGAAAAGTCGTGTTAATACCAAATGAAATATTAAGCAGAAAGAGACTTATTAGAATAAGAGCAGAAAGAGACTTGAGTGTGTTGTCCCTAACATGAAAATAAATTACTGTTAGTCGATGATGAAAAAAAAAACAGAATCCAACGGCGTAAACACTATAAAATAAAAAAAATTTGAGCAGAAAGAGACTTGAGTGTGTTGTCCCTAGCATGAAAATAAATTACTGTTAGTCGATGATGAAAAAAAAAACAGAATCCAACGGCGTAAACACTATAAAATAAAAAAAATTTGGTGGTAAAAAACCACCATCGGCACCTGTTTTGAAAGATAAACTGAATTCTTACGCTATCAATACAGATTGTAAATGATAAAGTTGTAAAGCTAAAATGTAGTACCAAACAACACCCAAAAATAAAATATTCAGAAAACGGAAAAGATATTTAAGACAGTAAACACAAAAAAAATTGAAAGTGTAGGTGTACAAATATTAAATTAAAAATACATTTCAAGGGACTGAATCGAAAAAAACCATAACTAAACAGAAGCGTAAATAAAACTGCGAATAACTTGCCGCTGATATCAAAGTGGCTAAGGGTCTGGAAAATTTGACGTATTGTGACGAACGAGAATTAAAAATTAATTGCTTTGGATCTTAGGGAACTAGAACCTAAATCAAACGAAACCCCTACTATAGATTGGACGTTATTTGGCCAGAAACTGGGATGACCTAGTTGAAAATCTCATTGTAGTTCATTTGATTAAGCCATAACATGAAAATTCCAACGAAATTTTTATTGAAAACATTACGGGGTAAAACTTTTAATGGAGAAAAAAAGATACGAAGCACAAAATGTAACAAAACATTATAGAAATATAAGATAAAATAAATAGAAGTAGCTACAAACTGAAACAAAAAGACTACGAAAAATTTCTACTTGAACTATTGGGTGAGTGACTATGACGACGAGCGCAATTTTACTATACAATAAAAGTTGAAGAAAGAAAAAAAAAATTTGATCTCTGTCGACCCTTACTGAAGACGAATCCTTGAAGGTGCTTGAGCTCCAAAATTGAGATTGAGGACGGCAGTGCACCGTAGTCGAGGACTACGACTTATGCTAAGGATTAAATATATCTTTACATACCAGGAAGATCGAAAAAGCAGAATCCTTATGGCAGGAAATGCTGGATTTTCCAGAGATGTTAAAGTATGCTGATTACAGGTGTAGCTGCGTGTTAAGCTCATCTGATATGCGAACTTTAGTAAGACCTCATTAGATTCTCGGCCATTATATTAAAATGATCATTCTCGTACTTATATAATACTAAAAAAACCACACAAAAAAAACAACTATTAGTTTAACTTCGAATTATTGCTATTTCATTATTAAGTATAAAATAACGTACAATTTTAAAACATAAAATTTCAAAACTTTTCATTTTTTAAGTTAAATGTTTGTAAGAATAGCGTATTATTTGCATTCCGTGTATAATTGATAAAAATAGTTCACTTCGAACCTCGAACTGCATAACATGACTATTAAACAAAAAAATTTAGTCATTGCCATGTCTATACTCATTGTACTCACAAAAAAAAGCTAAAATTATGTAAACTTTATTTTGCCCAAAAATCCATGTCCAAATAAACAAAGTGCAATCAAAAATATTGCATAAATCATTCATATAAAATACGTCAGAAAAACAGCTGATTTTAAATTCAACGTGATGGTTAATTATGTCACGTAGTTCGATAAAGGATATTATCTTTCATAGTAGTATACGCAATGTTGTGATATACCATGTATTAAATACTATGTATTGTTATACACATACAATAAAAAAAAAAATTATGAATTCCTACATGTAACTCTGATATTGTACGCTAATTACATCAGAAATAAAACTCCACAGGCTGGCAATTCCACAATGTTGTCATGTGTATACTGTGAAAAAAAAATTTAATTAACAAGATAAAACTTATTTACATTGAATAATTATAAATGTAACTACTGAAAGAAAGACAGAATTATTCACTAAGATCTCATAATGGTAATACAAATCCACAATATTTTCATCTCATAACGACGTTAAAAGAAAACAATACAATTATACACATTCCAAAGCCGCATATCTTGTACATAACCCTGAAAAAAACCTACATTAACATAAAATATAACTCCATAATTTCTGGAAAAGAAATTTATTTAAAAAGAAAAAAGATCACTGTCTAAAATCAACCTTGGCGCTTCCACAATGTCAGGTATACTACAAAAATAAAAAACATGACAGGTATCCTATAAAAATATTGAAAATTGTTGTTGATTTTAAAATACATGTCATATGTAATAATTTGAAACTTGTAAATTCACCATGTCATATATACTATAAGATTGTACATCTCATATGTAATAATTTGAAACTTGTATTGTGCCTGTAATAAAAGTAGGGAAGATTATTATTAAAATGTACCGTGTTTAAGAAGCACGAGAATTAGTGTTTCCTTTGAACAGGATTTAATTTAAAAAAAAAAATTCTTTAATTTAAAGTATGATTTTGTTGTTCGTGAGGTAGTGTGAGTGTTTAAACCGTATTCCAAGTAGATGTCTCCGTTCTTCTACTTCATACAGCTGTAATAACCTGCAAATATCACTCCACCACTTACCTGTTTTAAAATAATCTATATTAAAGGTTGCCTCCACCAGGACGTCGTAGAACGGCCCAACGTCCAAGACCCTGAAATTTCCTATGAAGGAATTTAAAAAAAGGAAAGTTTGGGGGAAGTTTTGATAGGAGAATCAAAACCATGTTTCCAGTTGTTACTGTGAAATATCAGCTCAGATTTCTCTAGAGAGCCACTGTTCTCGCTTTGTGGTTTGCGAGAAGTACGGCTGTTTTCAGATTACGGAATCCTTTCAGACAGTGAACATAAATTTTGTAACCAAAACATATTGCAACTTAATAAAAATCACCATACAAGGCCATTGGTGAATAAATCTTGGAGAAACAAGAAATTTCAGTAAATTCCCCAAGACATATACCTTTTTGTGTTTATAAATAAGCAAACACGGTGCAGTGTTTAATATGGAGGTTCAAAAATAAATTTTGTAGGTACAAAATCTTTAAAACAGTACCCAGAAGCGTTATAACTGTACTGAATAACGTTCATTCAAGTATCACCCATTATGAATACAATTCAATGTTGGAGTACATCCATCTGAAAAACTTATTTCTAAGACTAGACTAACAAAACAGGAAGATATTCTTTTAAAATAAAAAACAAGAGTCGAATTTTAGTTCAATAACATGTTTAATTTAAGTAATATTTCTCCTTTTTTTTTTTTTTAAATTGAACAGAATTAAATTATTTTTGTAAATTATTTTAATATTTATATATTTTAAATGTTTTCAAAGTATTTAATTTAAAAGTTTTTAACATTTTAAATTTGAACAGAATTTAAATTATTTTCGTTAATTATTTTAATATTTACATATTTCAAATGCATTTAAGGTATTTAATTTAAAGTTTTTAACATTTTATGATTAAAATTTTGTTCTTATTATGGGCCCATTGTTATTATTTTTTTATTATTATTATTTTTATTATTATTATTATTATTTAATTAAAAAAAACTAAATGATTTTACTAATTCTACATGAAACTTTATTTATTTACTATTATGTAATTATTATTAAATTGCTTACCATTATTTAATTATTATATTTTCCATTTAAATGGTTAAAAAAAAGTTATTTTTTTTTTCTAATTCTACATAAAACTTTATTTATCTACTATTACGCAACTATTATTTAATTATTTACTATTATTTAATTATTATATTTTCCATTTAAATGGTTCAAAAAAAGTTATTTTTTTCCTTTTCTTCATTTTTTTTTATTTTAATCTTTTTTAATTTTAAGACATAAGAAAATTAAAGAAAATTACCTTTTTTAGTGAGTATCCAAACACAGCACCTTAGGGGTACGACTTTACGCGTACACAATTGAAAAAACACTCAGACGATCTTCTTGCACACACACGGCTGACCGGGGCGCTAATTACCGGCGTACGGAGGGGGAAAACCAATCAAACTAGCCGTTATGAAAGGCGTTGGCAAACCGACTTAAAACAAACACGTTAATTGGCTGCAAAAAGTGCTGAAGTAACTGTAGGCCCCTCTACAAAAAGTACGTAGAGGTGGAACTAAAACTGTTCCCAGGCTCTGGAATTGCAAAGTAAGGGCTTTAAACAGTGAGAAACGAAAATAGGCCTTTAGGCTTTCTTATTTCCCACGAGAAAATGCTATGTAAAAACATGTGTAATAAAACCAACTAGAATGAACTAATAAAACGTGATTTCTTTATGAAATAATAAAAATTATTGAAAAGAAATACGTTATGTAAAATTACAAACTTTTATTCATAATAAAATATTATTTTTCTTCTTTAACGAATAAAGAAAAAAAACACCATTTTAATTATTTTAAAAAGACAAAAATTTGATCAACTCCAAGGGTCTAGGGAGATTTCCAACAAAAGTCGAAAATTTGGAATAGTAAAGTCAAAAACTTTACAATGATTTAAATAGTATGTAAGTGACTTCAATCATTGTATTCAATTCTAAACTAAAAAATGTTATTATGAAAATTATAATGCAACTAACTGTATTATAAATAAATGATTGTTGCATTGTAATTGTTGTTAATATATATTATATGATTAATTCTGTTGTAAATTACTGTAATTTCGGCTATAAAAGGTTAGAGTAAATTATAATATTTTTACAATAAGATTACCCATTCACTTTCTGTAAATAGTTTGGTTTTGCTATTCACAGAATGTGAAATGTGATTAGCAAAACCAAACCTATGTGGGAATTGAGGGTTACTTTCATCAAATAGCAAAAATTAAAAACATTGATTATTTTAATACATTGACAAATTTATGGAAAGCAAAGATCTATCAGTGATACTTCTTTAGTCATTTCGCCAAATAACATTTTTGTATGAGCACCAAGTTTTCTCTTAAAGTAAAACTGAACTGACCTTTGTTTATGTCAAAACTTAATTATTATAATTATTCAAAACTTAGTTATGTAATTATTCAAAACTTAGTTTTTTCAATATTTGAATCATGACAAACAGGTGTACATTTTGCTTATTCCAAAGAGTTTTTCATGCTTCTCCAAATGTTTTCTTTGTTTTTTAATGTACTGACTGAACTGTATGGCTAATTTACTCTAAAACCTTGCCAGTTTCAAGGCGATTGAGAAGTTCAATTTTTTAAATTAAATATTTAGAAATAAAACTGCATCCCTTTGAGACACGTAACTGAACTTGATGTGGGCAAGTTGAATGTTATTCAAGGATGCACTCAGTGTCGTAAAATTCTTCAACTGAGTTACGAGGTCTGGCTATTAAATAACGAGACTGACGTAAAAAATTTTATTTTTATTTGATACATAATCACTTATTGTCACCTTCAATATACACTTCTTCTCTATCCCTACAACGCTCCATGAAAATTTTCCATTGTTGAAAACAGTGCTGGAAGTCATCTTCTGTCAGCTCCTTCAGGACATGTGCCGCTCAAAAATGTTTGAAATGAAGCTCGCAAAAATGTTTGTACTGACACTTCGTACGCGATTGAAAATGACCCAAATTTTTTGGAAACTATAATAACATATGTGATGTAACGTGGTTTTTTTACTTATGATCTGGAAACGAAGCGCCAGTCCATGCACTGGAAGAGCCGAACTTCATCGAGAGCCAAAAAATCTCGAATGAGCAAGTCAAAATTTAAAGCAATGATGATTGTTTTTTTTGATATCCATGGGATTGTGTACCTTCACTGGGTCCTTGAAGGTCAAACAATTAATCAATATTACTGCCTTGAGGTACTTTCTAAACTATGTCAAAGAGTAAGGAAAAAACGCCCCGAAATGTGGAAGGACAAATCATGGGTTCTCCACCAAGACAATGCGCCAGCTCATTCCGCGTTATCTGTCAAGAGGTTCCTAGCCAAGTACAGCACCTCAGTGTTAGAAAATCCACCTTATTCGCCAGATCTTGCACCATGTGACTTCTATCTGTTCCCTAAGGTGAAATCGGCATGAAAAGGGACAAGATTTGAGTCTGTGGAAGCTGTAAAAGAGAAAGCGGCATGTGTCCTGAAGGAGCTGACAGAAGATGACTTCCAGCACTGTTTCCAACAATGGAAAATTCGCATGGAGCTTTGTAGGGATAGAGAAGGAGTGTATATTGAAGGTAACAATGAGTGATTATGTATAAAATTAAAATAAAATTCTTTACAACGTCAGTCTCGTTATTTAATAGCCACACCTCATATATCCACATTTTATAATTAATGTATTTATTTATGTGTTTAAAAAAATCATTATTACCTTTAAATACACTAGTCAGTATTGCATCAAATAAAAACTGGGCAATCATTGTTGTGTTCAACATTAAAAAATATTTTAACCGTGGGGAAAAGCAACCATTAATGGGGAGGGATTACTGCATTACATATTTTAAAAAATTTGAATACTAAAATACTAGTGGGCCTACTCAATCTTAAGCATCTGTTTTAACTTGCGTGCTCCTAGACGTATAAAAACTTGAGAAGTTTGGTTTTAAAATATCAACTAGAATGATTTTACCGGTTCTTTGAAAGCCAATAATATATAGCAATGACTAAATGTCATAATTTTGTATTAGCTTATAATATAAATTGAAACTCAAAAAATTACATTGTTTAATTTATTAACGAGACTATTTTTCTTTACAGCGTCATTGCAGTATGAAAATGACATTACAGCAAAATCCCAATTAACCGTCTTTCGTTTATTCATTGTGGCACAATAACTATTTTGGTGATACTTGAACGATTACGATTACATTTATGAAACAGAAATTTGTTGTGAGGGTGAAGAGGTTACAATCATAAATGGGTGTTCTCTGGGATTCAAAATGTTCACAAAATATCATTGATCTCCATTGAACACTTTTTTTTTGTCATATCTTTTTACAGAAGCAAAAATGTGTGAGGGAGGAAACAGGACATATTTGTACAGTAGTATTCTATGAAAAGAAAACATCAAACTGTAGGGAAATGATAAATAAATTGAATATATTTTAAATACAAATAAATAGTTAATTACACAAAGGATATTTTTAAATCAGGTATGTGATAGTAGTAGTAGTTTTTTATAAACTTGCCTTATAAACTTTTTTATAAACTTGTAAGTAGTAGGTAGTTTTTTATTGTATTTTTGATAACTATTGTCTTTTATTTGGAATTTAGGATAATTTTAACTGCATGAATAAAGTTTGTTAAGAATTTTATCTACAGAACTTTCGTTTTCAATTGTTTTAATCTAATTTTTTCAGTTACTGTAAAATATAAATCATTAATGTAAAACTCGCTGCATCGGAAATGTAACTAGTTTTCTTTACACAGGATCGCTTAATCCATCTGTTCCAGTCATCTGATTTCTAGCTTCCTCATTTATGATGTATTATTGAAGTTTTACTTTATCTTGAAGGTATATTCAATAATTGACTGTAGGCAAGTTATTGAACCGTCTGTGCCCTTAATCACCTATTTAAATTGGTTCAGAACTTTCATTCTAGGAGGTAGGAATTCCTAGAGATGAGATTACCACAGAGTAAATTTTATAAGAGCCACTTTGGGAAATAAATGAAAATAATTAAAACTTTTATGCTGTTGACAAATGAATTTACTTAATCAAATCAATTTAAAAGAATATACATAGAAAAGAAGCTAAGTTGTGGATCCAGCAACATTTTTAAAACGCTTAACAAAATTTGTAAGTCAATTTCAATTTTAAATTAAATAACAAATACAATTTGTACTTCCCCGTTAACAGGTTCTTCTCGACGGAATATTGGGTGAATATATTTAGATCAATCCATGATATTGCAAAGTCCAGCCATACTTCTTTACATCTCCAACAAACTCCTTGGCAGAATTCACATGACCAGGACAACTATATGGCGACCAATATATATATATACAGCGTCAGGATCGATCAATACGTACATACAATATACAATATATTTTTCTGAAACAACAAACATATTTCTGTAGGGAACAGAAAATACAACCCAAAAGGTTCCCATCCCAGAACGCGATTTTTACTCCAAAATTATAAAATACAAGCTAACATAATAACATGAGTTTACCATAAAATAATTTCTCTCATTTCATTGCTTTATCTGAATTAATATTACAAGCGTTATTTGCCAAGTTATAGCAGAATTTTCTGCATAACTAGTTATACTTTAAAATAGCATAACTCACTGCCTAATTTGCCAAATGCAAAAAAACAAAACAAACAACAAGATTACATTACCAAAGAACTTTACACTTTATGACACAATTAACAAACTTTAAAATAATAATAAAAATCTTTAGAACTCAAATTAAAACGAGATCAGTGCGTCCCAGATACATAAACCTTTCCTACTCTCAAAAGATAAATGACAAAATAAACACATTAATTTAACAAAGAGAAAGACTTTCACTTACCCAATAATTTCCGAAGCGTCGGGCACAAGAAACAAAGGAAAGACACGCCTAACTTAACATAGCGATGAATAACTTTAAAATAATTTGCCAACAGCACTTGAAAAACGGACTTAAATGAACATACTAAAAAAAAATATTTCTGAATATAACAAATTAATAAAACATGGTGATACCGCTTGACTTTGCCTTAGTAGGCACTAGACCAATATCTTACGCTTCCGCATAGTTTCACAGTCAGCAAAGAACAGGGCGAACGAACAACTAGACATCCCCCAACAGGGGCTGCATGGAAGTCACGCCATATTAATTGACCAATCACAGCGCTTCTAGCGATCATCCGATTTTTGACTACTGCCAACACATCACGTACACACCAAGATGTAGATGACCTCAAACAAAAGCAGGCTGGGAGGGGTGGAACATATTCCATACCAGCACACAAAAGAAATATAAAATTCACTACTACAATATCCACAGAACAAAGACAAAATATCATTTGACCACAGGATCGAATGCATTTTGAAAGAAATACAGAAATTACCAACAAAGAATCTACTATATTATAGAATTAAGTATTCGAGGAATAAAATAATGAAATATAAAATTAAGGAAATAAAATTAAATTTAGAAAAACTACTTATAAACGTTACATTATGTAGAGAAAAATGGTACATTCAATGATAACGAGACTTTTTAGAGTCGGCAACCTTGGGTAACGCTGTTAATCAGCTCTTTGATCATAATTAATCTAAACATAATCTCTTTTGTTCACTTCAAAATGTCCATTTGAAATGTGTTTGCCAGAAGAGCAACTTAGTGATAAGGTATTCGCTGTCTGAAGTTGTAATTCTGGTGTGAATTTACTCCAGAATGTTGGAACAGTATGATGAAAAGTTTTTTAATTGCAGTAACATGTATAAGTGGGCGGAAACAGTTTAATTTGAGAACAAAATATCACTGATCTCCATTGTCTACCACATTCAAAACTTGTATGTCAGCTGGTAAAAAAAATTTTGATCGTCCTCTGGGACTCGAATGGCTCAATTTTTTGTGACTAGAAGAATGATGTGCTGTGAACAGTGTGTAATATTCTAATGTGTTCCAACTGAAAGTAAGAACTGGGTTAAGGTAAAAATGTAAAAGCTCTCTCAAAAGATGTAATTCTCTTACATTACAATGCATGCCCCCATAGTGCTCTTAGAATGGGAGAAAAGTTCAAAAAGTTTGATTGGGAGGTATTGTCATATACTTCTTACAGCCCAGACATTGCCCCGTAATTTTCATTTGCTCGGCCTGCGTAAAGACTTATGACATCAAAGTGGTTCACGAATGATTCAACCAGCAAGGTAAAAACTTTTATGCTACAAGAATCAGAAACTTTGTAGAATGGTGGGACAATTGACTAAATGTTGCTGGAGACTATATAGAAAAGTATTGTAGAAATAATTAAAAAACAATTTAAGTATCTGTCCAGAATTCTGGATAAACTGCATCCAAAAAAAGTAAATATTACTGTGTTAACTTGAATTTGTTTAAGTGTCTTTAACAATGGGGAGCAGATACAGGGAATAGTTGATTTAGCTTTAGCTCAGACTAAAGCATGGTGGAATTATGTAAAGAAAGGGAGAGTAAATGTAGAACAATTTATAAATTTTGGTCAGCAAATATTCTGATGGGTATTAGACTTAATTTGTTTTCAGGTAGATATAAAATTGGAGTAAGTTTAAGTACAAGGTCTGTTAGAAAAATATCTGACCTTTGGCCAATCGTTGGAAACCTTAATCACTTTTAAAGTAGTCTCCTTGGGACTCACACACTTCTTCCAGCGGCTGCCATTGTTGAAAGCATTCCGAGAAGGCCTTTTTTGGAATAGTTTAGCCCGGTTGCTATAATGTCCTCTCTTGTCTAATATTGTGTTCCTATCAATGGCCTCTTGAGTTTGGGGAACAGTCAGAAGTTTCAGGGAGCCATATCAGGAGAGTAAGGAGCCTTTTGAACCACAGGAGTCTGGTTTTTGCCAAAAAAAGTCTGAATCTAGTGGGAGGAATGTGGTAGAGCATTGTCGTGTTGGAAGCGCCAATTTCCTTTTAACTACAACTCTGGTCTCTTGTACCACACAGCATCACGTAAGCGATGGAGGACATCCCTGTAGTACTCTTTGGTGATTGTTTGACCCTGTGGTGCATACTCATGGTGTACCACACCACAGGAGTCAAAGAAAGCACTCTGCATCACTTTGATGTTGCTGCACACTTAGCCTTCTTTGGTCTTGGTGACGTGGAATGCCTCCACTGTGACTACTGGGATTTGGTTTCCGGGTTGTACTCGTACAACCAAGACTTGTTACCAGTGATTATGGTGTTCATGAAGTTGGGGTCACTGTTTGTGGATGCAGTAACGCTGCTCCAGTTATTCCCTCATTTTCCTTGCAAAAAAACCGACAAGAGCACTACACAATACCGCATTCAACCGCTGCTTGCCAGAGACTGACGCTATCGACAGGCGGGAAAAAATTCAAACATGCGCCTAAAGGTTCAAGGTCGGCTCATGGATGCGCATTTGATTCACATCCATCAGGTTTTTGCAAAAAAAAGGTTGAATACTTTTCTAACAGACCTCATATGTCAGAATATATTTTCTTATGATAAAATACAACTTAAGTAGAAATTTAAAACCACAAATGACAGATGGTGAGTTATTGAGAATTCTAGGGGGGCATTATGATGAATGTAAAGCAAGAGTACATAGTAAGCTGGGTATATATTTATATATATTTCAGAGACAAGTTTATTCAATTATTAGACGCAATAGGTGGTGAAATGAAAAGGTAAAATTTAATGGAGAAACACCAAACGGAAAATAGAGAGAATAATTTTGAATCAATACCACACTGGCAAGAAAACTTCGACAGATATGCAACATAATAATTGCAGGGGAAATCAGAGGGGTAGATATAATCAGCGGTACAATGAAAATAAACCATTTACGTATTCTTTTAAGATGTATTTCATTGCTGTATAATTGAGTTCATAATTTGATAAATAAAACTAAAATTACTGCAGTTTTTATTTGTAAAATAACTTAACTACACATAATCTAGTCGTTCCATTCATTTGTGTAGTGTAAGTAAAAAAAAATCAGCGAAAATTGGAGTGGTGTCCAAATAATAGAAGAAAACCAAATTTTGTATTAAATTAATTTACCTAAATTATAAAGTATTGCTAATAAATAGTTTGTTGAATTCATTATGTAATTGTTTTGTTGTGTTATTTATAAATTTTAGAACATTGTGGTTTTTTGTTGTAAAAACTTTTTAAATAAAATTTGTTTTTATGTTTTTAATAAATATACTGGTTAATTTTTGTATGCAGTTACCTAGTATCAAAAATAATCATTTACTGGAAAAATTTCAGCCCATGCAATAATAGTAGCTTCATCAATGCATACTTAAGCATTAGTTTGTTGGTACAAATATATTTTTACTTTCTTTTGTCCTATGTGAATGTATGGGAAAGGAAAGTATTGTTTTCATGTCAGTTTTTCACAGGAAATACACATTTTTAAACCCCTTAAACCCAGAAAACGTGTTTTTAGCCATAAGTCTTGTATGTGCGTGTGTGAACAAAATATCTCAAGAACGGAATATCGTACGAAGTTGGAACTTAAAACTTAAGTTAGGTACCACTAGTGGACCTTACACAAACATTTTCATCAAAATCAGTCAACCGGAAGTAATAGTTTATACTTGCGATTTTCTCAAAAATGGCTCCTGCGATTTTTTTTAAACATCAACTGATTTACTACATTTTGTGAGTTCTACAAGATTGGGTAAGCGCCATGTCTACTGAAATTCTTGAAGAGGCTGTGCTCTGGTGGTAAAAAATTGTTTTGTTTAAAGATTGCGAGTATAATATGCGTTTTAGAGCTATGTGTAAAGTTGTAGGAAATTGAAATACCTACAACTTTTTTATGTCAAAAATTATTTTCCCAGAGCCTAGTTTAGTGTCAATTAGTGATTTTCCATATTTTTAAATTCTAAGAGGTTGATTTTCATCATTCACTCACAAATAAAAATAGGTTGTTTTACTTCGTTTACCACTGATTGAACAGAAATAATATATTATATTTTTCATTATTTACTTTGGCAAGAGAGAGTCAAGTGAGTATTTCACACCAAATTTTTACTGTCAAAAATATCTTTAACCTATATTAAATTTTTAATTTTTTGTGGGGTCTTAGAGATTTCTTCACTCTTTCATCCTAAAGCCCTTTGTCTTCTTTCATCACAATCGCCTTCCCTTAGGTCTTTCACTACGATAACATCTTCTTCCTGTATCCATATATTCTTCAATTGCGACCTTTTCTCCTATTTTCTAGATGTCAAAGGAACACTCATTAATGGCATCTGTTTGCTGCCGTTCTTTGGACATGCTCATACCATACAGCCGCTCGTTGGCGTAGTAGTTAGCGCAACTGGCTTTTTTGCTGGGGTCCTGGGTTTGATTACTGGTCAAGTCTGGTACTTTTTATCGCTCATTTTTATATATCATCGTTTGCCACCGCCTGCATTAGCAGAAATAGCAAAACAGTCAGACGTATAACAAAAAAAAAAAAAAAAAAAAACACCAACTTTTACTATTATATTTTGAGAACTAGTCCATTGCCTTATGTTTTTATTTCTCACATGCTCCATTTTGGAGACCGTGCATGAGCTTTGTGACTAGTCCATCTTTAAGCCTTTGTTTTTCCAGGCTTTTTGATTCCTGGAGCTCATTGGGCAGCATTCAGCACCAAATGTAGTTATGGGCACTAATAAGAGGTAGCCACTGACTTCTTTATTCTTATCTGTATTTTACTAGACTTAAGAGAATTGCATTTAGTCTTTAAAGAGCAGTTTTACCATGACATCCCGCTCATTAGTTTCCTCAGATGAAAAAATTGGCCCGAGGTATTCACACTTGTCAGAATAACTGACCTCACCGTTACCTAGTGAGAGATTTTCAGGAATACCAACCACATTAAAATATTCTATAGTTTTTATATGAACATGAAGCCCCCATTTAATGTACTCTTCTTCAAGATTATGCATAATAATTGATAGATAGTTATTTCAGACTATTATGAGTAATCAAAAAGGTACTTTTCTCTTAACTCAAAAGGCAGGTGGGTTCACATTATAGGACAAATTATAGGGTGTTTCAAAAAGTACAGAGCTTGTTTTCAGATGAATTAATTGAATGAAGTACAAAATCATTAAAATGAAATATTTATTATAATTTTATACAACAATTTTCAAATTACTATTAATAACTTTACAGGAAATGTTGAAAATGATTCCGTGTGATCCAAGTGCAGGTTTGTAGACATTTTTAGCCACTTTTTGTAATAATGGCTTATCAGTGTTAGAAATTTCATATTCTATGTTCGCCTTCAATTCATAAGTGTTTGAGGATTGTTTTTAAAAAGACACTTTTTAAATACCCCTAAGAAAAAGTCTGCTGGTGTAAGAAAAAGCATGTTCATCTTTGGAAAACGATATCATTGAGACAATTTGTATTCACCTATCATTATCCAGTATCCGAATGGATTCTGGAATAACACTAGTGCATAAGTACAATATTTCAATTGTTACAAGCTGTTAACCTTGATAGAGTGCTGCCAACTGACTTGTCAGCAGACATATTCACCTGTTGTTTTTACCTTCTTAATATTATGGTTGTGACCATTTGAAACACCTGCTATAATATTGAAAGTCGATGCCAACAACAGATGTAACAAGACAATGAACAGAAACAAAAAACACAATTAACATGTTAAGAAAGGCTGTTACCACAACATGCTCGCCTCTCATAATGCGGTCTTGGGTTCGAATCTCATTCAGGCACGGCATATTTTCATACGTTACAAAAAAAAATCATTTCATCCTTCACAGTCTGCATTAGCAGTAATTGCAGAACAGTCAGACTTTAAACAAAAAAAAAAAAACAAATCTGGTATGAAACACTCACACAACTTTCTTTTGCCAATGCAAATATTAACAATAAACCTAACATTAGAAATAAACAAAAAACCAACCTCAATAAACATAACCTTATTTTAATCATGAGTGAAAGATGCAAAATGAAAATCAACCTCAGTTTGGCTTAAAAATACGGAACATCGCTCTTTCGCGCTAAACTAGGCTCTGTACAAAAAAATGCTTTAAATAAAAGTTGTAGATCTTTTAATTTCCTATTAATTTTATTTATACACTTTTGTTATAAAATGCATACTACGGCCGAAATCTTAAAAAAATAGATTTTTTACACGTTTTGTGAGAAAAAAACAGAAAATTGCTAATTACCGCTAAACTAAGTGTTATACAAAAAAATGTTTGAAATAAAAGTTGTAGGATTTTAAATTGTCTACAACTTTTATTATATACACTTTTGCGCTAAAATGCATATTAACGCCGCAATCTTAAAAAAACAATTTCTTTACGTGAAAAACGCCTCACCGAGAATTTCAGCAAACCTGGCGCCTACCCTATCTTGAAGAGCATAAAAAATTTAGTAAACCAGGTGATTTAAAAAAAATCGTAGGACCAGTTTTTAGAAAATCGAAAAAAAGTGAAAAATTACACGAATAACTACTACTTCCGGTTGACCAATTTTGATGAAAATGTTCGTTCGGGTCCGGTAGTGGTATATAACTTAAGTTTGAAGTTTGTACGACGTTCCGTTCTTGAGATTTCTGTTCACACACACACACAGACCAATCGCTAAAAACATGTTTTTTGGGTTCAGGAGGTCTGAAAACGTGTAGATCCGGTGAAAACTCGATTTCTTAAAATCAACATGAAAACAATACTTTTCTTCCTATATATCCATGTATGCAAGAGAAAGTAAAAATTAGACAAACTAAATAAGTAAAAACTATACTAAACTAAACTCCATCACTTCCTAAAAAAAATAAAACTGAATGTTTAATGTCATAGCTACAGTATGAAATAGTACAGATAGTATTTTATTAATCTACATCATTAGGAAAAAGTAATAACTTCTATCCTACCATCCAATAAGAGACCAACGGCATACAAGAACATAATTTTTTAAAGTTCTGTTTCTTCTATGTAACAAGTAAGTATAAAAACAAGTAAGCTGTAGTTAACCCTTAATTTTTTTACTGCCCTTCCCTTGGTGTATTGTTCATAACGAACAGGTGGAATGTTAAATTAATTGCACTCGATTCGCTGATTCCAGGGCTACAAAAAATAGTTCTGTTTCTTGTCACATAGTCAGCCAATTATATAACTGAGTTATTTAAGGGAAGATTGCACGACGGTTTTAGCTGAAAATTTCGTTTTTTGGTTATTTATGTTTCCCAATAGTTTAGGCCTAGATCTACCAGAAAAAGAACATTAAATTAATTCAAAAAAATAATTTCTGTCAAGTTTACCCAGAAAAATTATCATGGTCCCAAAAACGAATATTTTTCATGATTTTATAGCCTTTTTTTTTTGTTTAACGTTCGACTGTTCTGCAATTACTGCTAATGCAGACAGTGAATGATGAAATGATTTTTTGTAACGTATGAAAAAATGCCGTGCCTGAATGGGATTCGAACCCAAGACCGCATGATGAGAGGCGAGCACGTTACCAACTTCGCCAATGCGGCCGGCTAATTTTATAGCCTACTGCTCGTTTTAGTGCAAAGGGAATTTTAGTTTTTTAAAATATCTGTATCACTGTTTTTAATATTGCTCAGCTGTTGCT
Organism: Catonia carolina; assembly: GCA_035578175.1. Taxonomy (NCBI): domain Eukaryota; kingdom Metazoa; phylum Arthropoda; class Insecta; order Hemiptera; family Achilidae; genus Catonia; species Catonia carolina. The sequence goes on along the minus strand of JAQMRL010000002.1, from coordinate 22,851,925 downwards.
TCAGCTTTTTAGCCAACTGTTGATAGGAAATGTCCTTGTTTGTGTAAATTTTGCTTTATGCCTTTTCCTGTAAATTTAGATTATTAACACTTAGGTACATTTTCCCAGAAACCATTAAACCTACCAGGCTGGAATTTTTACCAGTTATTCACCTTGCACATGCACACATACAGACATTTTTATGACTTCCTCAGGTGCTCCAAAACTGATTAGTATTATGCAAAAACCGTAGAAAAAATTTTTATGAACATTATGTTATTCGTTTTTTTTTTTTAAATGTTGATCCAAAAAATTAAATTGAAAAAATGTCAGTAGCTAGAGAAACCCGGCAACTATAACTGTGCAAAGATTTATTTTCCTATCTTTTACCAATTCTATGAAAAATGTACCTAAAAAGAATAAATTTAAAATTTGTGGGATACAAAGTACAGTCTCTCCTGAAGAACAGTAGAGGTAGAGTTGTTAAAGGCATTAGTTAAGAGTTATCTTCTCAGAGTGATGAATTTTATTGTTCAGCTAGACCCTGTGGTGAATGTTTCCTACAACTTTCATGGATGTTTTTCTTAAAAAAATGTAGAAAATTCACATTTTTGTTAAAACTGTTGCATATTTGTCATGTTCAATACAGCTTTTGAGGTTTTTTTTAACTTAAAAATGTAAGAAACCCCATTTATTTTTGTTTGAACCAAAGAAATATAAAATTACAATTTTTAAATGCCAATATTAAAATGTTAAAGTGTATTTATCTTCTTTTGTCTATTTATAATATTACTGACACTTGGTTAATGAATTAATACTTAACGTCGCATGCAACTTCAGATTGAAGTGGGCATCTGGCAGATTGTGACACCATGCCGAACTTCAGAACCCTGCATCCAAAATTTTCCCTAGAGCCGGCGCTGCTTGTATTTTTTTCTTTTAATACAGAATTAAACTTCAAAAATTAAGTCCATTCTTTAGTTTTATTATACTTTACATTACCTACGAAATAATAACAAAATCTGACAAATAGGCTCAATAATACAGTTAATTGTATGAGATTGTCACACAAATGTGAACAGGTAGGCTTACTTGATTTGCATTTTAGCGGTAATTGAAAGTGGAAGGAAGTTACCACTACGGCACACCCAACCATATTACGTGGTGAGATCTGTGTATGTGTGTGTAACTTGCAATGGAAATGTGTTGTGTCGTATTGCGAATACTGAATAGGAGTTGAAGTTGTTGATGACAGAGGTCGCTGTTGTAGCATTCGTATTCACCTGTTGTGACAGTGCTACCACCTATGCCGAACTTTTGTTACGTTATTTTATTCAACCGGACGCGTTGTAAAATACATTACATTTGAACTGCTCGTTTTTCTTTCCAGTTATTATTAGATGTAATTTGAAGCACAAATCATTTTTTATGAATTTAATTAACGTGGTAAAATGTTTCATTATACGACAAATATAGCCTTAATCTTTGACTTAATTAAAAAAACTTTCTTAATACCCGTCAGATTTTTACTTGTAACCGGTAACCCTTTACAAATAATTTCCACCAAATCTGTTGTATTGCTAATTGGTATTATAAATTACTGTAAGATTTAGTATCCTTGCATTAATGAAATTTTGAAAACAAAACACAATCTGTATTAAATGTGTACCTAAGATTTGAATAAATAAAATTCAAAAATGTTGTTAACGAATTTTTAAAGTTAAGATAAAGTGGTTACCGCAACTGGCTTCTACGCCGGGGTCTCGGGTTCGATTCCCGGTCAGGTCTGGCATTTTTTCATCACTCATCTTCATGTATCATCCTTTCACCCTCTGCATTAGCAGCAATTGCATAACAGTCAGACGTAAAAAAAAAAACATGAGAACCAGATGAAGGAGCGCAAAATATGTAAACTTTTAATCTACAAAACACCATAAGTTTATAATATGAGAATACCTTGTGTATGTTTACTGTAACGTTTTAAATAATATGTGAAGTATGTTTTAAGGTTAGGTTCGATTGTCTAAAGTTTAGTAGGCCTATCATTCGTACAGTTTCTCAAAGTGTAAATTTCTAAGATTACCTTCATCGCGCGATGGTTTAGAGCTCTTTATTATTCTGAACAACAAAACGGAAGATCCCGTGTTTGATTCTCATTCGGGTTCTGGAAAATTCTTACTCGTTAAAAACCACCGACGATGTTTCGTAACATCGTAGTCTCTAATGAGGAATGATTCAGCAATTGATGTGACTTTCAATAAACTAAAAAAATAAAACAAAACTTCGTTTGGACTATAAAAAAGTATAGACAGATTAACTATATATAATCTTGTAGATATCTTATAGGTAATTTTATACATAATAAAATACATTTTTATTTTACTACAACCTGTTTTCCGTAATAAAAGATAGAAAAATGGCCGCCTCTGTAGCTTAGTGGTAAGCGCGCTAGCCTACAACGCGAAGGTCCCGGGTTCGATTCCCAGCTAGGGTCTGAAAATTTTCACAAGTCAAAACCTTTTGTTCTAGTTGCATAACCCACCGAAGTCGCTAATAACCAAGCAGTTGATGCGATTTTAAATAAACTAAAAGATAAAAAAAAACTGAAGCTGAAACTGATAGAAGATCAGACACATGTCATATGATCATAGACATGTACATGATCATAGACGATGTCGTGGAAAATACCACCTGATCGTTCGAAGATAAAATTACGGGGCTAGGTTTCTTCAATGAAACATTACGGAAGGATCGTTGGAAGTTAAATTTAGTTTCTGATTCTGAAAAACGAGCGGGACTAAATACCAATAAATACATCAATAATAATATCAACATATATATTACAGAACAATCACTAGATTTTCCTTAATATTAATATAAATCAATACCACAAAAATCTGGCTGGGCGGGAAGGACTAACGTTGATATATACAATTTATATGTTCAGCTTAGGCTGAAAAGTCTCTTTATTACAGAAAGTAATGGAATGGCAGTTGTCGGATCGTCGCTAGTGGGTGCGGTCTGGTAGTCTATAGATGCTCTAGATGGCCTCAATTTCTGAAGCCATTCCGGCGTCGTGGAGATTCATTCAGTGTTTTGGAACAAAAAAATGGTAAACAAAAGAACAAAAGCTAAAAACAGTACAGTTGTAAAAGGTAGAGGTAATAAACTATCATAATGTATTTATTGCTACAGGATTTTTGAATAATCTGAATGGGTCGTTGGCAACGTATTTTTTCTCTAAAATTACTCAATGCTTACACCGCTATACGCTACACTGAAACTTCGTTTATTCTAAATTTATGATTATCAGAAGTTTCGGTAAACCGATTTGCAGTTTTTTTTAACCATAATTGCATTGTAAGGTCTTATTTTTTGAGTATATTGCATTGCGTACTATGCATTATAACAAAAAAGGCGTTAACATATCAACCAAACATCTTAACTGTGTTTAGGGGAGTTGCGAAGAACTGCTCAGATACATCGAAACATTTTTTAAACAATATTATTATTTTTCAAAACTTATTTCGGATAAACAAGAAATTCGGATAAATGAGGTGTTCATGTATTACATAGTAGTTTTTTACTTTTATCCCTAATGTGTGTACGTTGCAATCTGTTAAATTCAGAACAATAAGCAACCCCATACCCCAATGAGATGAGGATGATATGTATGACGTGTAGTCTTGTACAGACTCAGGTTGACCATTTCTGAGAGAGTATGGTTAATTGAACCCCAACTATCAAAGTACACCGGTAACCACCGTCTAGCATTCGAATCCGTATAAAAGTAACTCCCTTTACTAGGATTTAAACCAGGAACCTTCGTCTCCGGAATTCAGCTGTTAGACAGCTGATTTTGGCGACGACTTTACCTCTAGACCAACCCGGTGGGTTAATAGTAGTTACATAGTATATAGTATATATATAGGGTTACATAGTAGTGAACACCTTTTTAAGGGAAAGAAACGTAAAGAAATGGAGTGGACGATAAAACTGATTGTTTTATAAGGAGGACTTTAATGCCCTCCTTATAAAACCGGGAAATGTCACCCGGGAAGTACGAGTAGCTATATAAATGGCGTATTCGAAAAAAGTAAGCCATTAGCTAAGATCAAGAAGGAATAGATAGCCTAGATGGGATAATAAGGGGAGGAAACCGATTGGTCAGTGGTTCCCTGACGGTGGTACGCAAGAACGTACCGAGTGGTACGCAAACAAGCAGACAAACCCCTTATTTACGAATTAAAATATAAAATTAATCTCTCACTTCATTAAATCAGAAGTTTAAAACTAATACGATACTGAGAGAACGTACTAAAAAGAATAACATTAGTACAATGTAAGAGGAAGTGGGTTCACATTCACAGTAGATAGGTTAATTTACATTTATTTAAAAGTGGTCGTTTTCTGCGCGGAATAGGCAGTCTGCAGTGTACCAAGATCGTACCCCCCACCATGCCTCATCTTTGTATTAAGGAAAACATGAGACCCCTAACGTAACGTTAGGGGTAGGTAATGTTGGCTAACTTAATGTTGGGTTAAGGTAGTGGTACGCTTAGATTTCTGAAAATTTCAAGTGGAACTCGGGGATAAAAAGACTGGGAACCCCTGCGATAGGTATTTGGCATAGAGGAAGTTGGGGAATGATGGAAAAAACTTCGGATGGTGAAGGGTGATACTAGATGAAAATGAGATGAGAAAAATTGTGATCTGACCGGGAATCGAACCCGGGAGCCCGGCATAAAAGCCAGTTGCTCTGATCACTGTATTGGCTGGTTGATGGAGGAAGTTAACTGTAAAGGCTGTACAGGTCAGACTCTTCAGAGATTTACAGCTCTAAGACAAGTTATTAAGGAAAAAAACACAATAAGTCTTATACTTCTTAAAATTTGACAGGAATTCGCGCTGCGATTCCAAAACTTATTTTAATAATAATAATAATAATTTTTTAAATTTTAACGTGCTCAATATCCCTATATGCCTACCCTTGTTAGTGTGCCTCAATGGTCTAAATGTCTGAACTTCCTTACGTTTTATTCAACATTTACATCTCAGATACTCACACTAATCATGATACAATAAGAGCTCCGTCTGCCGACGATAGTGGCTTCGGCAGAAACTAAAATTTATAGATGTTTCAATTTCCTTTTACTTCACGTATAATTTAAGCAATCTACAGTGCTACTTTACTGCCTGGAGAATTAATTTAATGTAAATAAAACGGCAAACGTAACATTTGCGTTACTCCAAAAAACATGTCTCTGCATTTTTGCAGAGACATTTTTGACGACTCCATCTTATTCCAGACTGACAAAATATCTTACCTAGGGTTACATTCGTTGTATAACATCTTACCTGGAATACTTACATTGATCTGAAATGAAAGTTGTTAGAAAAACGTAGCAAACATTTTTCTTTTATTTAGTAGACTCTCACGTCTACCGATTCAAACAAAATTAATAAAATAGGTCTACAAATCTCTACTTTGTTCTTTATGAACTTACAGTAACTGTAACTCAATAAAATTCAATTTTTTTCAGTTAAAAATTCCGTCACTAAAACTACAAGATTTCCAATCTAAATTCCTACGAATAATTTAGTTCAACCTACCCTCTGGCAGATCGAAATGAAACGTTACACAATGACATAATAATAACCTACGTTAACGTAACGATGTTTTCCTTCGCTTACTCAGGCGTTTAAAGAAAAAACGTCCTGAAAACGAAAACCGAATACAGGCGACCTTAATCCTCAAAACTTACCCCAAAAACCATGAAGCCCTCTTTCTAGACATTGGAGTAAAGACATAGCGTGAGCTAAATTATTTCAAGTGCATCTCGTGGTTGTATTACCGTTCAGTATTGTTCTTCTTTAGGTAATTTTTCAATATCATTCTGCAATATTATCAAATTTACTGATTTGAATTCACAGTTACGAATATAAAAGATAGAAGCTATGCAAAAAATAACTTATTTTATTTGTTCTTATTCTATAACTTTTTTTATTGTTATAAGATTTATAAAGAAAATCAATTGTATTCATGGTTCACTGTTGTAGAAACAAAGACTTCGTAAAAACCGCACAAATGATTTTTCAACTCTTAACAAATTATGTTACTAATATAACATAGACATTGACATCTATTTTAAACCAGGTATTTCTTGATCTGAAACCATTTAGATCTATTGACGAATATATTTTTTTACAAAATATGGCCAAATTTAGTAAAAAACAGGTCGGCCCAGTTAGAATGCTTTAAAATGTACGTAGCAAAGCGGAAGGTTCTGGGTTCGATTCCTGGCTTGGATCTGAAATTATTAAACGTTAGAAACCAATGATTTTCTACCGTAACCAACACTAGTTGCTAATAATCCAGCCAGATATTGAGCCTTTACAAGAAAACAAAACACAAAAAAGTGTAATAACGTTGATTAAGCATGTTAACCAGCTAACGTTTAGTTAACCATTTCCTAAAATTTTACAGGAGAGCTAAAAAACCTGAATGAAACTCGTATAGTTCCCATAAAAATTGCAGAAAATTTTGTACCAACAAAACAAGTCTCAATATTCATCGGATTTAGTAGTTTTTCCTAACAGATAAGACTTAATTTTCCTTTTTCCGATGATATAAAAATCAAATTTTGGCTTAATAAATTTAGTTAGCAGTAATTTTAGCGGGTTAACACTCCAACAACGATATCTATTTGAAATTTTAAAATATTTTCGTAAAATGTATCTGTAAGGAAAGAGGTAAGTAAATAATATTATTTTTAATCCTTGGGGTAATTAATTAAACTTTATATTAATTGAAACGTTCAGTTTCCATTCCACTGTAATTCGTTAGGAATTATACGTTTTTAATTAGTCTACCCAAGACTAATAATAAACGCAGAAGACAAAATTTACTTTCAAACAATTTGATGAATTTTTCTGGTAGTGTGGTACCTATAATAAGTTGCAAAATACGTAATTCTAAATAAATAAATTTACCTCATTTTTGTATACATACAAGTGGTCAAACATTGGGATATCAGGACGCTTATAAAAAACGGTATAGGAACGAGAAACATTTAGTGTAATATGAAATCGTTAGGTTGGTAACACCGATGAATGCAGAAGGAAAGTTGTACAGCAGCACAGGTTGAGTGTAGTTGTGTGTAGTAGTTGGGCGCTTGGTACACCAGTTTGTAGTTTGTAAGCTTGTTACAGAAATGACTACGAAACAACAAGAAGCTATGTTAGGACATTACAAACCGCCTTCAGAGCCGGGTTTAGTTAAATTTAAAAGATTTCTTTATAATCCAGAAACAGGCGCATTTCTTGGACGTACAAGTGCAAGTTGGGGTAAGTAAGAATTTGTAATTAACACCTGTAGTTTGTTTATTAATTACCTACCGCTTCACTTTTAATGTTTACTATGAAACAGTGTAACCGTTAAAAACTTATTATACTACTAACAGTGAATTAAAAGTTAATTTTAATTATTTATTACCTACTTTTCTTGAAAAAAATGTTTAGTGTTTTATTTTTAACTCTCCATTTACACCTTCTGGATCACTGAATAATAGGTTATACCTTCTTGTTTACCTGTGTTGTAATGGGCGTTGTCCTTAATATTGTTTTCATTGTACTCCTACAGCAGAAGAGTTTCTGTGCGAAGACGCTGCTGACAAACCTTGAATCTATTTTTACGATCATAAGAATACATTATAAAAAGGTTCTCTAAATTCATATTAATCCGACGGCGCGAAAGTTTATAGTTTAAAAATGTTTACATTATCGGTTTAATTTTAATAAATATTTTGAAATCCACGTGTATATAAATTATTTACTTACCAATTAACAAAACTTAAGTAAATTTTGAAATATTTGACAAATTAATGAGTATTTTCTGATATTTTTATTTAGTTGCGTTAAAATTTAAATAATTTTCTTATGTAGTCGATTGCATTGTCGATGTTATGATAAATACTAAGTGATAATTAAGATAAGATAGAAAAACTAGGTACATTACTATTCTGTTCGTATTTAATTGACTTGGCTATAAAATATTGATGGGGAAATAATCGTATATTATTCATAATATTATTTTTAACCATTCTACGTTACGCATAAAAACGTGGTTGACGTACTCTGGTGAAATTTTTTAGGTTTCTTGTGATGATGTGGGTAATTACTGGAAAACGCAAAATGAGATTTATATTACGGTAACGTAGCAATAATTATAATTAAACTTCGAATTATTATATATACGTTTCCACAGACAATTTTAGTTAGACAAAAACGAACTAATCAGGTCGATTAGCTAGGTTACTTTACCGGACAACCCTCCAAGAAGGCTAAGGAGAGCTTGGAACAGAGATTTGTTACCCCTTATAAATTCAGACGATTAAAGTATGTTTGTTGTTGTTGTTTAGGTCAATAGCCGAAAGGCTGGTTTGAACCTGTAGAGGTTTTACTAAGTAAAACGAGGAGTGAGGTGGTTTACCTCTGACTTCCTCACTGAGTGGAAAAGTACGCTTATCAGCATGCCGGGCCCTCTGAAAAGCACATATTTTCAACTCTGTAAATGACACCTTCACTTCATTCACCACAGGGTCTGGCTGTACAATGAAATTCATTACTTTCACAGGAGATAACTGTGATTAGTGTCTTTTACACCTCTACCTCTTCTGTTCTTAAATGATTCAGTCATTTAATTGGCTGACCATGTGATAAGAAACAGAACTATTTATTTTAGCCCTGCAACGAACAAATTGAGTGTAAATAATTTGACACTCCACCTGTCTGTTATGGGCAGAAAGTATGTTTATAAACACTATTTAAAAAAAAGTAGATAAAAATAGAAACTTCATTGATGTGTGGTTTGTTTGGTCGTATCGTTCATGTTATTATTTGCATCGTCGTCACCTTCAGCTCATATTTTGTATTAAAGTAATGTACAGACACAAATGTTTAGTAAAGTTAAAAAATAAATTAAGGATTTTTGTCCCTACATAAAAAATAATATAATCAAACATTTTTGGCCAATTTTATTGGCAGTACAACTCAAAATTCTTGATTTTGAAAAAATTGTTTGGGGCAATATCAACCAAGAAATTGGAATGAAGAAATCCATTTATAAAAAAAAAATACGTTTCAGAAGATTAGTAATTGTAGGGGTAAGTTGTAATCAATTAATTTTAGTATAATGCTTGGCTAGGACAGCCAAACCTTGATTAGGACGGTAAAGGTGTGGAAGTTCAGTTTTTCTTGGTTTTCCAAGCCTGGGCAGTCTCCTATTTGTGTTCTGTGTAGTATAGCCTTCCCATTCGCTACTCCAAAATACTTTTTACTTGTCATATAATTTACAATGTAGACTACGTGACGTGACAATAAGGTTTATTTGTTTATTTATCACTGTTAACTGTTTTGATACATTCTGATTTAGGAGGATTGACGTTTCGAGTAAAATTGTTCAAAAATTAATTTAAATAATAAAAACGTTAACAGGTTTTAACTCAATGTTAAAAAGGATTGATTGTGTTTAAAGGAATAAAAAATTAAAGTTTGCCGAATTTAATTTGGTTTAATTAAAAAAATGTAGAATAGCAATCATTAATTTTTTTAAATGCATAACATACATTCGGAAGTTCGTAATTATATTTTCTACCTTTCCCACCCTACAAACTTCATATCTGATTTACCCATAGTTTTTCCTGCTTTAATGAAATAAATATTAAATAAGTTATATATATTTTCCCGCCTATTTTTATTTAACACCCACCCTATTAAAATATCTAAGTTTATAAGTAACTCTCTAGTAATCGGTAACTTGTTGCTGATACAAAATGTAGAGAGGAGTTTTTTTGCGTACTCGGTACCTATTCCTGATACGGTGCATGTATCAAGTACGAAGTATCAGTTTCCTTCTGACTCGGTTCCTAATCGCAGCCTCTGCCGCGTGTTTCAGGTACGAAGTGTCAGTTTACTGCTAACAACTCTGTACCTATTCCTAATATGCCGCGTGTTTCAGATACGAAGCATCAATTTTCTGCTGCGTTCTCGGTACCTATTCCTAATACGCTGCGTGTATCTGGTACGAAGTATCATTTTCTTACAACTCCGTCAACACTAATGTAGTAGCATTAAGGAATTATGACATGACATAAAACGGATGACCCCACAGTCCTTTCGCTAAGTTCCCCGTGCGTTTTTTTCTCGTTTAGGGCCAATTTTAGACCATGTGAGGCGACTTAAGACGCTTCTGGAAGCTCACTAAAGGCCGTTCTCCTTTCTTCTGTTTAATTAGCGGTCTGTTTTTGTTTTTAATGGAAGCCCTTAAATTCCGTAATTAGTTGTCGAATTCGGTTCGGTTAAGTTTTCTCGGTTTATTCAGGTTTTCTGAGTACCCTTTGTGACTTCTTTAAACCATTTTTCTGGCACCTTAAGTATATTGTTTAGTGTTTTAAAAATTTATTTTGTTAACCGGTTGTCATTTATTCTATACAGGTATCCGTAAAATTTTCTTCTTGTTTTTCTTCATCACCAGTGTATAACAATTCCGAGATTACAATAAAAATAGCTGAAAAGTTTCATAAAAAAAAATCGGTTTGGTTGTTCTTGAGTTTACCTCACGTACACATAGGCCTAGGTTCATACCAATTAACTGCAGGTATGTGCAAGGTTTTTATAGAGAAAACCTTGGTAGAGGTATATAGAAAACCTTTTATATAGGTATGTGTAGATTTGTGTTTCAAAATTTTGGTAAAAAGCCCTGATTATTATTGTACTTCTAACACTTTTTTACAAATTAGCATGATTAGCATGATGGTTCACTAGAATAATCATTAAAATTGAAAGTTTATAATGTTATAAATAATCATTTATTTAATGGAAGCCCTTAAATTCCGTAATTAGTTGTTGAAATCGGTTTTGTTCATAAGTTTTCTCGGTTTATTCAGGTTTTCTCAGCACCTTTTCTGACTTCTTTAAACCATTTTTCTGGCACCTTAAGTATATTGTTTAGTGTTTTAAAGCCACGAGCATAATGAAAATATAATCCCTTAGAGGTTTAGGTACATATAACCTTGGAGTTTTATGTGTAATAAAGTATTAATAATATAATAAAACTTCTTATTAGCTACGAATTAAATTATATTGGTAATGTTACTTAGGTCATCAGCCGAAAGGCTGGTTTGAACCTCTAGAGACTTTACTAAGTAAAACGAGGAGTGAGGTAGTTTAACATTGCTTTCATTGATCTTCACTGAGAGTAAAAGTATGCTTATCAGTATGCCAGCCCTCTAAAAAGTATCTACTTTCCACCCTCAAAATGAGACCTTCACTTCATTCACCACAGGGTCTGGCTGTATAATAGAATTCATTACTCTCAGAGGAGATAACTGTGACTAATGTCTTTTACATCTCTACCTCTTCTGTTCTTAAATGTTTTAGTCATATAATTAGCTGACAATGTGATAGAAAACAAAACTATTTTTTGTAGTGCTGAACTAGCAGATCAAGTGCAAATAATTTAATACTACCTACCTGCCTGTTATGGGAAAATATAGGTAATATTATTGTCAAAAGAGTACCAATTCTTCTGCCTCATTATTGTGTTCTTAATTTGTGTAAGCAGTTTGCAAAACCTGTTTGTGAATCGTACATAAAAATAAAATGTTTTTGGGAAGATTTTATGTTTTTATATCTTCTCCTTTGTGATGTTTAAAACTCGATTTAACTGTGGAAACCACTAAATTTAATTTGGATAAGAGTAAGTGTCTTGTGCTACGAGTTTTGGTAGATCGAAGCCAGGTTTAAGTAAAAAAGTGAATCACGTGGTCTGTACTTTTCTTATTTATGGGAAGAGTTAGCGGAAACTAATCTTATAATCTGAACTGGTTGTCTGATATGTTGTATTGGCTTAAAGCCAAAAAAGATTTATGAATATTTCTACTTGGTGAAATTTTATATTTACAACAGATTGATTACTAGCACTATTTTATAAATTTTAACTATTATAACTATTTTATAAATTTTGTTAAATTATTTAATAAAACAGTTTGAATGAAGAACTAATGTAGCCTTTAGTAAATATTGATTTTACAATGACTTGCATGAGATACATTTTATACCGTCGTTTTATACAGTCGCCTTACAAGTCCTTACCCGTCAATTTTAACGATAAAGATTCTAATGTAGTCAATTGAACTGGGTCGTAACAGTTTTCTAACATTATTCTTTCTTCTGTGGAGAAATTGTGTATTGTTGGATCTTATAACGTAATAGATTAATGAATTGCTTAACTTAATATTTGATTGATAACACAAATTATTTATTATTTTTATCATTGGTTTTTCAACTATTTATAACCATAAAACTAATGTTTTACAGGTGACGAACTAGATTCAGGTTAATAATGCTTGACAAGTTTTGAAGTGATCTAGGATGAGACAAATATTTTTAGTTAATTTTGGCAGGTTTGTGGCCTCGGGAGTTAGTTTTTAAATTAACATTTAAAAATGTTTTTTGTCTTTAATTTTTATTACGGTACTGTACATTGAGCTGCACAACTTCCGCATTTGATTTTTAAATGGCGGAGGGGAATTTTACTTTAAGGAGAAGAGGTACCCAGTCATACAGTCTCCGTTCAAAACTTCGGATATTGTCCGTTATTCAGACCAAGAGGTCTCTACTCCATTTTCGCTTTAAACGACGCATAGTTGGAAAGTTCCTTGTAGCTAGATCATGGGCTAATTGGTTTGAATGGTCATCTAGTCTTTCGTAAAATGTACTATACAAGGACGCGCTTAGCTCCTTTACTGTAGGAATTTTGAAATCGTCGTGGAGGGTTTTATTGCTTACATAAAAAGGAGCGCCAGAAGCAAGTCTTAAGAATTTTGATTGAAAGGCTTGGATCGACTTTAAATTATTCTCTGCCGCTATTCCAAAGAGCTGGACACAATAAGTCCAGATTGGTCTTAATAGGGATTTGTATATTAAAATCTTGAAGCGGAGGTTCAATCTTAATCGAGGGTTAATTAAACAAAAGAGTAGCTTCTGGCGGCGGCTAAGTTCTAAACGTTTCGTACGCAAATGATGCTTCCAAGTTAGTCGCTTGTCAAACCATTAGCCAAGATATCGCACCACCCTAGCTTGTGGGATATGAACGTTATTCAGCATCACAGGTGGACAAGTTTGACGTCTTAAGGTGAACACCTGTGTTGATTTAACTGGGTTCACCTTAATACGCCAACGGGTAAGCCAGTCCTGTATTGATAAAAGATGTCGCTGCACCAACCTGGAAGCCTCATCCGCGCTCTTATCCCGTACAATAATTGCTGTGTCTTCAGCATATGTCGCGGTTACTGATGTGTCCAAGATAGGCATATCCGATGCAAATACGTTATACAGAAATGGGGGATAGTATTGCCCCTTGGGGTACTCCAGCATCAATTAGAAATGTTAAATTATAAAAATAAACCAAGTAGATTCTGTTTGTTAACTGCTACACACAGGTAACTCAAGTTAAAAAAATGTCTACTTAGGCCTACTAGTCTATCAACAACATTTATGAATGAAGACGTTTCGTATAAAGTAGTTTTCGTTTACAATTTAAATTATGCGAACTTTTGGTTTAGTAAGCAGAAAATACAATTTCTAATCTATCTGATTCGATTTATGGTTTCCGTACTTCAAAACTTGATTTAACTCTACTTCGCTAATTTGTTTTATTTGTTTCACTGCATACTGTTCGTCAGAATAACTCTTTAGGGTAAATTGACTAAAATAGCAAATTTAAATTAGGTATATGCTTTTTTGTTAATAAGTTAATTGTATCGTTATCAGGAGACGGTTATCAGGTATGAACTATTAAACATATTTAAAAATATGAATATTTGAAAAATAGTAGAATAGTAATGTTATTAACAAGTTTTTTTAAGTAAAAGAATTCATTAACTGAATTTTTAAGAAATGTTTTAATTTCCTACAAAATTGTGTTTTTAAGATTGTCACATCTTAATTATCGACTTACTACTCCATTTTTGTTCTAACCATTTCTGTCTTTCCAGACCATTACCATCTCGTTTAATGACATTTGATTACAATCCATTAGAGAGGCCTAACATATTTGTATAACGGAAATTTGTGTATGTTATACTGTTTATAATATTACCATTCTAGAAGTAGGTAGCCTATGTTGATTAATATTTGTTATTACCGACCGGTATTTTTGTTGCATTGATATCGGGTTGATCGATTCTTGTACATTTTTCAGGTTAAATTGAGTATGCCTGCATTGCTACAAAGTTTCAGTTTTCTGACGAGAAGAACGTTTCAAGATTATTAAAGCTGGGACCGCTTTAGTGTCTTAGCGTTCTTTCTTTTAAGTTCTTATGGATTAGTCTGATTATTAATTGTTTATCTGAAATGCGATGTCATTTTCTACTTACAGACTTCGATTGACAAACTTGTCCAGTGTTCCGTGGTGATTATTTATTTATATTCAGTAGTCTATGTTTTAATTAAAAAAACAAAACAAAAACAGTAAATTTATAATAATGTTAGGGAAAATTGTTGTATTGTTGATTAAAAAGGTATTTATAGTTAGTTTTATTTCATAGTTGACCCGTGGTGTAGCAACTGTTACATGAGCTCACCAAAGTAATCCAAGAAGTATCCGACTGTTGTTCGCATTAAGGTTACCGAAGGGTGGTAGATGAAAACGACGGATAAAAACTTCCAGACCTGACCGGAAATCTAACCTGGGGCCCGCGGTATATTAGTTGGGCACAACTTCGGAATTTCCGTTCAGTGGGGATGAAGCCCCTAAAGCCACCTCTCTGGGCTACGTGCCTAACCTTTCATCTTCTGGATTAGCACGAGTGTGCAAAACAGTAGGTAGTAAAACAAAATAAAATTCTTTCGTTAAATGGTGAGTCGACCTTATTCCACTGTTGTGAGAGCCTTTACTATTTGAGTAGAAACAATTGATTTCATATCCAAATGGGAAATATAAAATGAGTTTGCCTACTGTCCTGGGCATCTTATTTTAGTTATGGCTGGTGGGCCACTTCCTGTAATACTGTACTAATATGTACTATAGTAAAACCTCGCTTAACCGAAATATACTGGCGGACCCGATTTCGGATTCGCGAAATTTCCGATAACACGCAGTCATACTTTTAAGGTTTAAAAATCGTAAAAATGATTATAAAGTATTTTTTACGACTGTTTATTAGTAGCTATGGATAAGCGAAAATACACCGATTTCCAGAGACCAAAATGTAATATAGTACATAATGTATACTGTATGTTTTTTGAATTATTTAGTCTGTTTAAAAAAGTGTGAGATTTTGATGAAACGGTTTTTTGCGGCAACACCATAGTTTTATTAGAAGCACGTTCTGGAGGTAAAGAACGATTAAAAAAATTCCCAATATAGTAAAACTTTGTATTCGTAATTTATTTCATTGGACACTGTTCTGTACTTTAAGAATAAAACAACCACCGGGAGTTATCTTGGCGACTGAGAGTCCATTTTGTCAGCCCCACCGATACGCGTGTACACCAAAGGGGCGATACCAGCGTACCAGACATATTTTTACTTACTAACTATTCCCAAATACGAATTTAAAAAATTTACTTAAAGTTTATCAGCTAGAAACATATTTAAAACCATTTTTTATAGACCTGTATCTTTTTTAAGATTAAAACAACCACCGGGAGTTATCTTGAAGACTGGGAGTCCATCTTTTTGTCATGCCTCACCGATACGCGAATGCACCGAAGGGCGGTACAAGCGTACCAGACATATTTTTACTCACTAACTATTCCCAAATACGAATTTTAAAAAAGTTATCACCGAAAAACATATACCAAAACAATTTTATAGACCTGTATATATTTTTTAAGATTAAAGCAACCACCGGAAGTTATCTTGGCGACCGGGAGTTCATCTTGTTGTCATGCCCCACTGATACGCCAGTGCACCGAAGGGGCGGTACCAGCGTACCAGACATATTTTTACTTACTAATTATATCCAAATACGATTTTTAAAAGTTTATTTAAAGTATATCACCTAGAAACATAAATGTCAAAACACTTTTTGTAGTCGGGTATCTTTTTTAACGAAAGTATGGACGTATTGGAATGCTGTACTGTGCGTTTACACACATAGAAAATGAGTAACCACCGAATTAAAAAACAATTCCGTTTTTAAGGATCCTTTTCGGTTAAGCGGGTTTCGTGTAATCAGGGTTTTACTGTACTACCTTTTCTATACTACTGGCGTGTTTGTCCCTGCGTGCTATCTTTGTCACGTATTAAAAACATTCATTTCAGAACAAATATGTCATTTGTGACTCAAATTTTATCAACTATAGTACTTACAAATTACATAACATAAGTTATTTATATAGCTGTTATGCCAAATAAAATAAACAATAATGTTATAATTATATAAGTTATGATTTATGACGCATTGTTTTTTTATTATTTCATACATGTCCCGTAATTTTCATTTTTTTAATGGTCTGTTACTCATTTTTGATCAGTTCTTTCTATTCTATTTAACTGGTATGTGGAAGTTATTTGATAAATGGAGAGTCTAAATTTTATAATTCGGCTTGTAGATGGTCGACTACTTCCCAATTGAAATGATATGTTAAGACATACGCGAGTAAATCTGACGTACAAGTTAAATTTTAGTAAACTTTTCATGAATGACTAAAAACATAAATGTAGTTAATGAATGGTATCAGTTAACGCAATGAAGATTCGTTGTCTTGTACTTTGGTAGTTGGTAATGCTGCCTACTTGGTAGGTACCAATTAAACATTATCGTGTTAGGATCTCTGAACTTATTATCATCACCCACACGTATATTCGTCATCTTTATTTTATCATTCTCTATGACCAATTCCTTTCTACAGCTTCCGTAAGATTGTGTGTTCGTATGCAGTGAATGACTCGTTCGTTAATTTACGTCTTACTAGTTTGTAGTTAATGTTTGAATTAAACATCCATATGCGCATAAATTAAATATAAATATCACTGAATAATATAAAAGGTTTTTATATTTATGTACCGGCGTTCAGTATGTTATTATCCTAGTTGTTTGTATTATAATTCGTCATGAAATAATTTATATTCTATTCTGTTGAGCGTTTTCAAAACTCAGTGTGTAAAAAAAACTCAAAAGTGTAATTACCAAAACACCGTTGTCCTTGCAGCTGATGTAGCCTACGTCACAATATGTACTGCATATTAGACTTTATTTGTAAATAGTGAAACCATTGAGAATACTGTGACACTTATCTCTAAGGTCCATTTCGAGATCTGGGTAAAATAAATAATTTACACACTAAAGTTTAAAATTACAAGTATTTATTACAAACTAAAAATTATAATTAATGAATTGTCTTAAATCTACAATTGAATAAACAGTTACAATAAATAATGAAAATAAATAAAAACTCGCACTTAATTAAACTAAATACTACTTAAACGTTAGACAATTATTCACAGTAATTTTGACCTTTTTTAACGCACTGTTACGCACTACTTAATTCACTCACTGATCACAACCATTTATAGTTCATAATATTTCTAACTATTTCTTGGAAACCCTATTTAACACTTATTATTTACGTTAATATTTTTTTAAATCTCGGTCCTCCTCGAAAATTCTCGAACACACACTCCCTTTAGATATTGTCATAATACATCCTCTTTTCAACTTTTCAATAAAAATTTATTTATTAATTCTGAAATATTCTCCAATAATACAGTGTTACAAATAAACTTACTGTTGTACAATCGTTACTACATACTGTAGGCCTGTGTAGTTGTCATTAAAAATTACGTTACTTACAACTGTTAATGGCCGGTCATACGTCATTAACTGCTTTGTTGGTCCCAAATGACTGAAGTAATTATTTTAACCATTACTGTAAAGCAGATAACTTATCAGTGATTCATAACGATTTTACTAATGTAGCTCATGCACTATTTTTTAAATGTATTTAATTACATTTTTAGTAGAGGAAGAATGTCTGTACTGGGACAACCTTGACCTTTGACCTGCCGGCTCGAGCGCAACCTTGACCTTTGACCTCGACTTTGAAAAAAAAAAAAAAAAAAAAAAAAAAAAAAAAAAAAAATCCCGCCAAAAAAAAAAAAAAAAAAAAAAAAAAAAAAAAAAATCCGCCAAAAAAAAAAAAAAAAAAAAAAAAACCGCAAAAAAAAAAAAAAAAAAAAAAAAACCGCCAAAAAAAAAAAAAAAAAAAAAAAAAATCCGCCAAAAAAAAAAAAAAAAAAAAAAAAAAAAAAACGCGCACGCGCGCGCACACACGAAAAATTTGGCAAAGTTCCAAACCCGATTTTCTCCGCAACCGCTGGGCCGATTTTGATGCAGCTGGCACCCACGTGACCGGGAGATCGAGATCTACAAGATAAGCCTTAATCCGTAGCCGTATCCCCGTTAGAACCCGAGATCGCTTGTAACACGTGACCCGTGGATCGGATCGACGAGGTTTAGGTGCTCGCAGGATCCGGACATTCCGTAGAACGCGTTACGTCTGGTTTCGGGTCGTAGGTTCTTTCGGGATCCGAACAATCGGTAATTTTGGTAATTTCGTTTTGAGACATCCTATGCAACTTGATTACTGCAAATTTAAATGTACAGTTAATTTAGATAATGCAACTCTATTCTTTTAATTTTGACAATGTCACATGTTGTTTGTTACGAGTCACGCTGCTTTACTAGGATTTGAACCAGGAACCTTCATCTCCGAAAATCAGCTGTTAAACAGCTGATAAACAGCTGTTAAAAATCAGCTGATAAACAGCTGTTAAAAATCAGCTGTTAAACAGCTGTTAAAAATCAGCTGTTCAAAATCCCTATTTAACCTAGATATAAGCAGTGTCGCTCTCAGTGCATCGCACGATGAGCTTGAGAAGTGGTATAGCGCGCGAGCTTCACAAGCAAGCCCGCAGGAACTATCCCACCAGAAACGTAGAGCTGAAGGGTATCGACGACTTGTATCAGGCCGATCTGGTAGAGATGATCCCATACGCCAGAGTCAATAAGGGCTACAGATACATAATGACAGTAATTAATTGTTTTTCTAAATTTGCTATTGCCGTACCGCTCAAGAGCAAGACGGCTGAAGAAGTCGCTAGCGCTCTCGGTCCCATACTGGAAAAACACAAGATGCGCCATTTTCATACCGACGAGGGTAAAGAGTGGTATAACGCGTCTGTAAGGTCTCTGCTGTCCAAGCACGGGATCAACCACTACTCCACTTACTCTCCGAAGAAGGTCTCGATAGTAGAGCGGTTCAACAGGACGCTGAAGGAGATGATGTGGAGAAAGTTTACAGAACGGGGCAATTACGTTTGGATAGGTCTTTTAGACGACCTCTTGTCTCAGTACAATAACAGGTCTCACAGGACTATAGGTTTCAAACCTGTAGATGTAAATAAGAGGAACGAAGGTGAGGTGCTAAGAAATATATTGTACAATACTCGTAAGAAACGCGCTCCCCAAACCGTCAAGTTTGAGCAGGGAGATAAGGTCAGGATCAGCAAGTACAAAAAGACTTTCGACAAGGGTTACATACCCAATTGGACCAATGAGGTGTTTACCGTAGATCGTATTTTGCACACCCGTCCCGTCACATACTCGCTCAAAGACGAAAAAGGACATGCGATCAAGGGTAGTTTTTACGCCCAAGAACTGAGCAAGACGAAATACGGTGACAATTTAAATGTACAGTTAATTTTTTTAAATGCTGCAACGTATTATTTAAAATCACGAGTCGTCGAGTCAGCGATTTATGTGTATAAAAGCGCGTCGATTTTCCCATCGAATCATAACTCTACTGCCAGTAGTATCCACTACCAGTCCGCTGACGTCACAGTTCTTCTGATTCATCTCTACCTACCTACCGTTAATTGAAGGTGAGTTTTATTCTACTTTAAGCAATCAAATTGAACTTTAAATATTTTTAAATTTTAAAAGACTTTAGCACTTTTATGAAATATGCACTTTGAATCGTTTATAAAAAACCTAAAATCTGTTTATAAAATTATGACGTATAACCTCGTACGAATTTAACGACGGGTAATAAGTTGCCGGTACAGCAACAACACCAGTTTTAACCGTTGTTGGTACAGCAACAACAACAACAACCGTAACAACATCAGTTTCAGCGTTTGCTATTATAAATACGGAATAACAATTCCTATACCTAAATTAAATTGGTCCAACCGCATGTTGGTAGTTCAGTAACGCATGTAAAACGCTCGTTCGCTGAATATTTAGTCTGTTGTTTTAATCTGCAGCAACAACAACCGATACCGACTTAAACGTAGAATTAAATAAATTTGAACTTAACATCTTCTTATAAAATTAAGACTTTGAATAGTCGAACTTAGAACGTAGTAGTATTAAAACGAGTCTCTAATGCGTGTTTCTGGTTTTGTTCTGTTTTAGTTTAAAACCCCTACCACCAGCAACAACGTCAACAACCAACAACAAAATCAATTTGATTGATCACAGCTCTTATTTAAAGGTCGGTCTTATTATAAATACCATACTGTAATAATAATAATTTACATACTAAAAAGTAAGGGAGATTTGTTTTAACCGCATGTGATGAGTGTAGCAAAGCGAATTCAAATAAATATTTAATTTAGAAACCCTTGACTAGTCTCTAATGTGTGTTTCTGTTTGTGTTCCGTTTCAGATTAAAATCGACCATCACCACCGCCGCTACCACCACCATCACCACCGACAACACCAACAACAACAACTCCATCAACAACACCAGCACCTCACCGTCTACCGCCATCATCTCCTCCTTCGGCTCCATCAACCACCGAGGCTACATATCCCACCGTAAGTAATTTTTTCGTTGGTACAAATTAACTAAGTAATTACTAAGATAATATCGTCGGCATAGAGAACATGGCTACAAACCTTCTATGTTTGGAAACCGCAGCCGAGACTGGGGCATATGCAGATACAAACCTTACAAGTGACGTAGTGTTGTACAATCTGCTTTCATCCCAGCCTCCACCATCCGTTTACTCATATCTATGTGAAGGATCTAAGATCCGAAAAGAATATGAGAACCGTAGTAGTAGGAAGGATAAAAGATTTATGTCAGTACAGGCGAATGTGTCACAAGGTGACTGCAGCCGCAGTGATATATTTCGATCGGTTCCTTAACCGGAAGCCCGATACTGAACCGAATGAGTTACAGCTACTGGCATGCTCGTGTATGCTGATAAGTTCAAAATTTACGAGGCGTACGGATGCCTCAGACAGAATGACGGGATGCGCATTCCATCGTATTATTAGTAGCAGTATTAGTATTAGTATTAGTATTAGTGTTAGTATTAATAGAATAAATGTATTAAACTTTTTATCATTGTTTTCATTTCAAAGTACCATACTTTTCCCGTTAAAATAAAACATATGGTTTTGCAGGAAATATGGAAAGGCAAGCCAAACGAATCAGGTTGGAACAAGCTGCAGAGTCTGGCACCTTTTGCGTCTTGGAAAATGCGTTCGGATGTAACCTCCGGACGTATTACTACAAGAACGCAAACGAAGAACTTAAAGACGTGCCAGTGCTCCTTATCCACCTGAGGGAAGAGATGGAGTCGCTGCTCAAGGAGATGTCGACCTCCCTAAGATCGTTTAAATTCAACATCTTAGTGGAGTGCACGTACGAGAAGGCGTCGACGGGAGAGGTGCAAGATATAGGGTTCAAGACTGCCAACACCTGCGTCTTTCCCGGGTCGGATATAGGAGCGCTTGTAGACATATGCGTCCAAAAGCTTGTAGATGAGGAGGTAGAGTTCTTGGGAAAGGGGAGCGGATGGTCTCTAGTATCTGTCGATGGGATCCTCCTCAGAATCAACCGATATAGACCGCTCAGAGGCTCATCATACCTTCCCCTTCCGCCGTTTGTCAAGAACCGCGGAGCTGTTATCAACGTCAAGAACCGCGACGCAAGGTGCTTCAAGTGGGCTATCCTGTGTAAACACGTAACAGGCCGTGACAGGGACAGAATCGATAGACGATACGACGCCTTGCTTGACAAGTATGACTTCAGCATGGTAGAGTTCCCCACACCTATCAACCAAGTAAAGGCCTTCGCCAAGGCCAACGGAGTGTCCGTCAACGTGTACGGGATAGCCGAAAAAGAGGCAATAGAACCTCTAGTCGTCGCTGATGTCGAAAAGGACGATCACTTCGATCTCCTCCTGGTCGCAGAGGGTGACGCTCAGCATTATTGTTACATCAACAATTTTAGTCGGCTCATCAGTTCACAGCTGACGAAACATGAACACAAAATCGACGTATGCAAGCGATGTTTCACTTTCTATAACGACGACCCTAAGGGTAGGGAGAAGATGGCGGCCCACCGCGAGTACTGTATAGAGAACTCCCCATGCAGTTTCACGATGTCCAAACCTAATGATGACACTCCTCCGATGATGAAATTCGAAAACTACAATCACGTATTCCCCGTCCCAACGTACGAACCGCTCCGAGGCTCGTCTTACCTTCCCCTTCCGCCGTTTGTCGAGAACCGCAAAGCGGTTATCAACGTCAAGAACCGTGACGAAAGGTGTTTCGAGTGGGCTATCCTGTGTAAACATGTGTCAGGTCCTCACAGAGACAGAATCGATAGACGATACGACGCCTTGCTTGACAAGTATGACTTCAGCATGGTAGATTTCCCCACTTCCCTCAGTCAAGTAAAGGCCTTCGCCAAGGCCAACGGGGTGTCCGTCAACGTATATGGGATAGCCGAAAAAGAGGCAATAGAACCTCTAGTCGTGTCAGATGTCGAAAAGGACGATCATTTCGACCTGCTACTCATAGCTGCCGGTGATAAGCAGCACTATTGTTTCATCGAAAATTTTAGCCGTTTCATCAGACCGCAGCTGACAAAACATACCGGTCAAATAGATATATGCAAGAGGTGTTTCACCTTCTACAACGTCCACCCTAAGGGTCGCGAGGCGATGACTGTTCACAGGGAGTACTGTGTGGACAATCCACCATGCAGGATCACGCTACCCAAACCTAACGATGATGGAACTCCCCCAGTGATGAAATTCAAAAATTATCATAATATATTCCCAGTCCCGATAGTTGCGTATGCCGATTTTGAGTGCATACTCAAACCTACCGAGGGCTATCTCCCTAAACCGTCATCTTCTTTCACTATAGCCACGGAGCGTCACGTTCCCATGAGCTATGGAATGTACTTTGTAGTTGACCCGTCGCTTCCCGACGACATTGCCCAGTTAGTGCCGAAAACGCCCTTGCTTTATAGAGGCCCTGACGCGACCGAGCACTTTATGCAAACTCTAAAAGACATAGTCGAACGGGTAGCCGCAGCGTCGGACCGTAACGTTCCTATGGTCTTCACGGCTCAGGACGAGCTTTCGTTCAAAGCCGCCATAAGATGTCAGATGTGCGATGTAGCGTTCGGGCCTAAGGCGAGACCCAACAGGGATCATTGTCATCTGACTGGAAAGTATAGGACCGCTCTCTGTTCAAAATGCAATCTGATGAGACAGAACCAGAAGTTCTTGCCCGTCTTCATCCACAACTCCTCCAATTACGATTCTCATTTCATAGTCAGGCAGCTCGGCTATGACGAGAAGAAGATATCCGTCATCCCCAATTCTACGGAGAAGTACGTTTCCTTCTCCAAAAACATAACCAAGACGCTAGCCGTGAGGTTTGTCGACACTTTTAGGTTCATGGCCAGCAGCCTGAGCGTTCTGGTAGACAACCTCCCTCCCGAAGGCTTCTCCCATACCGAGTCTTTCTTTAACGGGACGCAGCTGCCCCTGGTGAAGAGGAAAGGCGTGTACCCTTACGAGTACACCGACTCGTGGGAGAGGCTCGATGAGACGGAACTCCCGCCTCAGGAAGCATTCTACAGCAGCCTCACCGGGGAGAACATTTCAGACGACGACTATCGTCACGCCCTGAAAGTGTGGGACAGTTTTAACATCCGTACGCTGGGTGAGTACTCCGACTTGTACCTCAAGTGCGACGTCCTCCTGTTGGCCGACGTCTTTGAGAATTTCAGGTCGCTGTGCAGGAAGGAATACGGGCTCGATTGCGCCCATTACTACACCGTCCCAGGTTTCTCTTTTGACGCCATGTTGTATAAGACGCGAGTAGAACTGGAACTCATAACGGACTATGATATGTACATGTTTCTGGAGAGAGGAATCCGAGGAGGAATCTCTGTTTGCGTCAAGAAACACGCCAAGGCCAACAACCCTTATGTGGAAGGTTACGACCCCGAGCTGCCCTCCAACTACCTCATGTATGTGGACGCGAACAACCTATATGGTTGGGCGATGAGTGGGAACCTTCCGTACAAGGATTTTTACTGGATCGAGGATGAAGAGAGAAAGAACAGGTTGATCTCGAATTTAAGTGCCATCCACGACGACTCCCCGCTAGGCTTCTTCCTCGAGGTGGACGTGGAATACCCTACGGACGCTGAGACGCAAGACTGCCACAACGACCTTCCGTTCATGGCTGAAAACGCGACCCCTCCCAGAGCCAGAAACCCCAAACTCCTGACCACCCTGCAAAACAAGACCAGGTACGTTTGCCACTACGGTCTCCTTAAGCAGGCCATGGCACATGGTCTAAAGGTGACCAAAGTCCACAGAGTCCTCCAATTTCAACAGTCTGCATGGCTCAAGCCTTACATAGACCTGAACACCCTTAACAGGCAGTCTGCCCGCAATGCCTTCGAGAAGGACTTCTTCAAACTGCTGAACAATGCCGTCTTCGGCAAGTGTATGGAGAACGTCCGTAAACGCATGAACCTGGAGCTGGTTAGCAACTCGAAGAGGTTAATGAAGCTGATCGCCAAGCCCTCTTTCAAGGACAGGATCATATACGACGAGTCGCTATGCGCTGTCGAGCTGTCCAAGACCTCGGCCCATTTGGATAAACCTATTTACGTAGGCGCTACGGTCCTGGACTCCAGTAAGACCTTAATGTATTCATTTCATTACGATGTCATGAAGAAGAGGTACGGGTCGAAAATCGACCTCCTGTACATGGATACAGACAGCTTCTTTTATGACATCGAGACCTCCGATTTTTACCGCGACATGCAGGACCCCGAATTCAAGGCCTTCTTCGACACCTCCGACTACCCTCCGACACACCCATGCCATTCCGCCACCAACAAAAAAGTGCTCGGGAAGTTCAAAGACGAGTGCAACGGTATCCCGATCGCCGAGTTTATAGGTTTGAGAGCGAAACTCTACACCTTCAGGACTGGTGAGGGTATTGTCAAGAAGAAGGCTAAAGGCGTCAAAAAGAACGTGGTCAAGAAAGACATCACTTTTGACGACTACAGAAAGTGTCTCGAAGACCCCTCGTTATGGTTGTACAGGGACATGAAAATGTTTCAATCCCGCAAGCATATAGTAAACACCATTATGACTAGCAAGCTTGCGCTGTGCAACTACGACGATAAGCGCATCGCCGTAGATGCCACCCACACCTTGGCGTACGGACACAGAAACGTCCCGCCTGAGCTCCATAACGATTTGGGTTAGGTCACATCCCTCCCGCACATCCCGTTAGTCCCCGCATATGTCTACTAGCCGACTTTATCCGACCTCTAAACGTTGAACCGCACCAGTATTGGAGTTTCATCAGTATTATTAGTCGTAAGAACTTAAGAGCTCATCGCCATACATGTATTCGTTTTCATCTTCATCATCATCATCTTATATCAATAAATGTTTTATTCTTTTATGAATCTGTCTTTTATTTCTTGTAACCTAAACCGTCTATAGTACCTAAAATACATGCAGGCAGGATCGGTGCTCGATTGCTGGGAGGGTCTGTCACCGACAGATCCTCGCATCGTGCTGCGCTTTCGCTTCACGATCGACAAAAGCCCTCAGGCTTCGGCAAGACTTATATCTACAGGTGTAAAGGTGTTGAAATGACGACACGTTTTGAAAATAAGTTTAATACATATATTCTGAAATCAAAGTACTAGACTAATGTTACAAAAGTTCAGACTCTACAAGCAGCCGTACATGTAGGAAAAAACGAATCGAGGTTACAAGACACGACTTTACTGGCTGACGGGACAGTTAAAAATGCATTGCTTGCAGTGTTTTCTCTTCTTGGTATTGGTCCATTCGTCTTCGCCGTAGTCGCTCTCCTGTTGAGCGTGTTCTTCGCAGGGCATCTCCGACAGTAGTTCTTTATCATTCTTGAGGTATGACGGTAAGTCGTTGTATACGGCGGATATGCAGTTGCCGTAATGGTCCAAGAGAAACTCCTTGGGTAAGTAGCGGAGGGCTTCAGGTCCAGGGTTGTTGAAGCCCGAGCCCAACACCTTTTTTATGCACTCCCCTACTTTGTTTACCGTGTCGAAGACGACGCTCTTTTCTTTCCACCACGCCTTTATCACCTCAGCCCTCTTGAGGGAGCAGTCCGAGTGGGAAAACGGACACTGGATGTCCGACCCGTGCGTATGCATGAGGCGTTCGACCGAGGGACAGTCGTAGTCGTCGAGGTCTGAGATCTTTAGGTCGTCGCACATCAATAGCCGCTCTAATGTCTTCTTGTTCTCCTTTCCTTTGACAAATATCTTCCCGCCAGACACGGCCCCCGTCAGCAAGCGGTAGAGCTGTGCGTAGTCGACGATCCCGCTGTTCCACCGTATCCCTATTCTGTCTTGACCTTCCCAGATGCGCGCTTTCTTGGACGGTGTGAGTACACCGTAAAAGTCGTAAGGAGGCTTGAACAGATAATGATGCTTGACGCTACCTTCTACCGAGAGGACTACCAGCTCCTTGATGACCGTCTCGTAATCCGAAGGTCTGATGACCTGAAAATCTACAATGAAGGAAGGCATGTTGTTGCGCGCAACGAGACCTAGCGCACACTGGTTAATTTATCCTCCTGACGGCTCCTGTTAAAGGCGTGTACTGAAGGATGCAATCTGTGATTATCAAGCAGTAGGCGGAGGTATTGGCAGGGATGTTGTTTTTACACCCGATCTCGATCCTGATGTCTATGGCGCCGGTGTTCAGCGACTCGTTCTGCTTCGAGCAGTCGATAAAGAAGAGGGGGACTTTGGTCTTGAAGGTCGAGAAATCGATTAGGGGGTGGTTGACCTGTCCTCCGTAGTAGACCTTATGGAACCGCTTAAAGTTTTCGTAAAACATCGAGTACTCTCCCTTCGCGTTTTCGTACGGGTAGTACACGGAATTGAGGTAGAGTTTGATGTCCTGGAGCTCGCAGTGGTCGAAATGAGTTGATACCGCCGTCTTGGTCTTCTTGTCCGTCTGCAGTCCTACTATGACGTAGCGGGGCTTATCCGCCTGGGAGGAGGACTTGACGGTCCAGATCACGTCGGTGCTCTGCGGTAAGACGGGGTACTCGTACAGGTTCCATCTGCGGAAGGCCATCGATATGGGCGCGTCCTGATCCACCATCCTGAGCAACGGGAGTCTGTGCTGGTCGGAAAGCCTGACGTAAGGCATCTTCCACTCCACTTTGGAAAGAGTCAGCTTGTAGTCCTTGCCTGCGGGGACCGCCACGGCGCGGTCGTCGGTAGCCGACCTTAGCAGGATAAGTTCCAGCTTGGCGTTGACTATTATGCGGCGGTAATCCTCGCAGAATCCCATGATCCTCTTCAGCGGGACGTGGGCCGTAAGCCTACCTGTGGTGCTGTTGGCGATAGCCGTTACGGCGTCCTTGTTCCACCCTTCGACGTCTATAGAGTGTTGTTCCCCGTACCTGAAGGTTGGAATATTTCTCAAGGCCGTCGTTACGCCGACGTTTCGCACCCTGTCCACTTCGATACCGTTCATCTCCAGCCTTATCTCTTCAAACAGGAAAGCGGGCCAGTTGTCAGAAAGAGCCAGGGCCGCATCCAAAGTATCGTCGGACGCCGAAAGTTTCACGTCCACAAACAGCAGGCTGTCGCAAGGTAGGGTGTACACGTCCTGTTGGTTCACGGGTATCCTTATCTCGTCGTTGTTGTTGAAAGTCGACGACGCGTACGGAGTGTGAGTATGCATCTCCATGCCTATGATGGCATCGTCCGCTACGGCGTTAGAGGATCCCACGTCTATTATATAGCTCATTTCTGCAGCACGATGAAACCCAACGATCTTAGAAAAGCAGCGTTATCTGAGGAGAGTCTCTTCTTTTTCACTTCACCAAGTGGCGGGTCGAGCTCTACAGGACGAATGTTCTTCGCTCCGTCCGGTACGGTTCTTTTATAACCCTCTTCCAGGTAGACTAACCCCATCGCGTACGTCTTTTAAGGTGAAGCCTGAGGCTGATGACTTCGTTCTGAAAGCTTATCGGTCTTCCGTCCTGATCCACCACAGAGACGGACAGTCTTCCTATCCTCGATGTGTTTACGGGTAGGTAGATGACGTTCTTGGGAACTTCGATTATCTTATAACCCCGTTCCACCTGCGGGAAGAACTCGTGCAGGGTATGTCCTTCGGCTCCGTTAGTATACGAGCCCCGCACGATGTTGCAAGTCAACCGGATGGCGTTCACGGCCGTAATGTTGACAGGGCGCTGGGACGTGTACCATTTATTAGGTTCGAGGATCACCGCATCGAACCCCAGCACCTCTCTGATGGTTCCGGGTACGGAAAAGTCTACCTTTTCTCCGCAGAATATCGAGCACTTTAGAGTGGTGGGGTCTACGACCATGTTAAGTCTTGGGAGCGGACGGCATTCCGTCTTTGATCCCTTTGACGTCTCCTTCTTCGCTTTCGCTTCCTCCTCCTCCTCCCTTTTCGCTTTCGCTTTCGCTTCCTCCTCCCTTTTCGCTTTAGCTTCCTCCTCCGCCCTTTTCGTCGCCCTTATTTTCGCCGCATTCTCCAATCTCTTAAGGACCTCATCGAGAGGGTCGGTACTCGATCTCTCTTTCCTTTTTCCTTTCTGTTCCTTTTTCCGCTCCTTCGAGAGCTTTTGGTACTTGAGGGATCCTGCGTCTTCAACATCGGTACGGTTTTCGTCTTGCTCCGCGTCTCTGCTGCTGCCGCAGTTCACTCCGCCGTACATCTCCAACATCTCGTATTTGATCTTTGAGTGGATGTCGTCAATCTCGTACATGCCTTCGGGCAGCTCCACCTTCATCCCGTCGCCGAAGCAGAACAGGTTGTTCACCCCTTTCCGCACGTTGGGTATGTTGTTGTAGCTCATGAAATCTACCAGGCCTATCTCCCACTGTCCCTCTCCGAGGTCTATGGGAGGGAAGTAATCGACCTCGATCGTAGAGCTCTTACCGCTTAGGCACAACATCTTTACCCGATAGAAACTCTAGGCACAGATGTCCGCAGACGACTGAATCAAAGTCCTGCCTCCTGGCGTAATTATATCTTATGATGTTCGGTCCGTCTTCTCCGTTCTCGAGGTACCTTACCAGCTCTACGGGAGGCCTCAGGTTACCGTAGCTGTCAAAGTACTCTACGACCGCACCGGTCTTCCTGTAACATACCCAGTGGGTCCCTTCGTTCCTCGCGCTGTCCAAGTTGACGATGGCTGATTCGTTTTCGTAGGGTCTATGGGGGAGCTTGTCACGCATAAACACCCCTCTAAAGTTCGAGATTTCGAGTGCGTCGGCAGCCGCCATCAATTGACTATCGGACAGGGGTTTGTTCGGAAGTTTCAACGAAGTTTTTTTTTCCTTAGTCCGCATCCCGCGTGCTGCGTAGGGTACGGTTTCAAATACAGTCCCTCACCTCGTCGGGTAGTGCTACGGTTAGTCCTGCGGGTGGTGCGACGGGTAGTCTTGCTAGAGGTCTTACGAACGGTCTTCCTACGGGCGGTCTTCCCGGTCTGCCTTCGCTTGATCCTCCCGCCGAACTTGCTTTTAGCTTTCATTATGTTGGTCACCGCCCAGGCGGCCGCTTTCTCCGCTATGCTGGAGTCGGACGCTCTCACCCTCTCCCAGGCTCTATCTGCTAACACGCGGTCTGCTTCGGCCCTGCCCGCCGAGTCTTTGCGGTTGTGGTAGGCTATGTCGTGCTGTTTGCACGCGGCGTCGAGAGGGTTGATGCCCGGGTCTCCTCTTCTCAATCTCTTCTGCAGGTCCGTCCCCGGTCCGCAGTACTGATAGCCCGGTATGTGGAGTTCCACGGGTAAAACGTCTATCGCTTTGTTCAATACGGTTCCTACGACGTTCTCTGCAGCTCCTAAGACTCCGCTCGCGATGCTCCCTACCAGTCCGGCTCCTGAATGCGATCTGCTGCGAAACGTGTTGCATCTCCCCATTTTAAGGTCGGAATGAAGCTCGAGGACCCGTGTTTCCTTATTTATGATGCGCTTTTTCCCTCCAGGCGTGACGATACGTCCTCAAACTCTTTGCGCAGCTTTTGGACCTCATCGCGCATTTTCAACATTTCGTCGACTCGCTCGTCTTTGACGGGATCTGAAACTTTCATCTTTTCGGCGTGGGAGGAAAGGTACTCTTTCAAGTACTTGAGGTTGATGGCGTCTTCTTCTTCGATCGGATCTCCTACTTGCGCCATCCTGCGACCGTAAAGGTCGTAGTAAGGTTCGCTACCGCCCTCCTCCAAGACCTCGAGGACACCGTAATCTTCAGCGTAAGCTTGGATGAGCCTCATGCATTCGTTGACGTTGACCGCGTCCGTATACGACTGGGCTACGCCTACGCGACAGATTCTCCGGTCTCTCATGTCCATATCTCCATCTGCGGTAACCCTGTAAGGGGTGAGAAAACGACGTACGGATCTTCCAGTGTCCATAGCGAGAATGAGGGTTACAGACGTAGATCTCCTCTTATAAGCCCCAGCTCTTTGAGTTCCTCGACTATTGAATTTATCTCGCTGTCGTGACCCGTATGGCCCGAGTCTTTAGAAGCTACGAGGAGTCTAAGCTTGTCGCAAAGCTCGTTGGGATCGTCGAAATATACGTACTCGGTCTTCCTGTTTCCGTTCAGCTCCATCATAGGCCCGGCTCGTATACCCTTACCGCGCTTCGGTCGGTCCGGCTTCGGAGGGAAAAGCCGGCTTATGATTGAGACGTACTTTTTCCCTGTGTTGGCCTTCACTTGACCTAGCGCCGAGTTGTTCCTTCTGTGAGCGCTTGTGGCTTCCAATAAGTTTTTGTACTCCTCCAAGTCTTCTTCCGAGTAGATGAACGGATCGGGTTTCCTTTTGAATATCAGCTCGTACAGACCGTGCGTGCCTGGGTACGATACGTCTCCGACGATTATCGAGTCGTCAGGCTTGAGTTGTACCGTAGAATCACCCATCACCAATTCGCTGCCTTCGAAGTGTACCCCGTATGTAGAATCCGTATTGTTGTCGGAGTCTGTGATGGCCTCATGCATGTACTGACGGGCCAGACGTCCGGGAAACGTGTTCTTGACCCATACGGAAGCTCGAACCTTACCTAGAGGCGTCGAAAGCATCTCCTCTATAGTGGTAGGCGTGCTAAACTCCTCCTCGCGAGGTAAAGTCCTCGCCGGGGTGGCGTGAGGTCTGGAAGCGTCCCTCATCTCAGCGGAATTCCCGACAGTTGCATCGTCCTCCGTGAACTCCACTGGGAGGCTGACGCTCGTATCCATCTCATCCATCCTATGGGGGTCTCCCGCATCCATCGGTTCGTCCGAGGTCTTCTTCTTAGTATGCCGAGGTCCGAACCCGTCGCTACTCCTCTTCAGATTGGAATACCTGTAGGGTCCGGTCATCAGATCCTTCCATGAGTCGTCGATACTTTTACCTGCGACTCTGTCTTCTTCGTCATCATCATCATCATCATCATCATCATCATCATCGTCAAGAGCTTTAACCCGGCTAAAAGGCCGCTTTTCAGGTTTCGTCCTAAAAGGCTTCAATGTCTCCCTACGCTTTACTCCCTTCAACGGTTCGCTCGTTGAGGAAGGGTCGGTCTCGGCTTTCTTCTCGTTCAACAGCTTCGATAGTGGGTCGGTTAGCGGTTTGAGCTGCTTCTGTATCCTGAGATCTTCCTCAGTCAAGCCATGCTTCAGAACTAGTTGCTTCTCTCTAATCCTCCTGCGTAACTCTGCGATCTCCAGCACTAGATTCTCGTCGACCTGTCTCGAAGCCATCTCATCGTCTATTAACGCAGTACCTTTCCACTACCGTCAATATATACACGACCTGCGACTGTACAGCTTTTTCCAGCTTTTTCCTGCTAGCTGCGCAGCTTTTTCCAGCTTTTTCCTGCTAGCTGCGCAGCTTTTTCCTGCTTATTCCTGCTAGCTGCGCAGCTTTTTCCTGCTTATTCCTGCTAGCTGCGCAGCTTTTTCCTGCTTATTCCTGCTAGCTGCGCAGCTTTTTCCAGCTTTTTCCTGCTAGCTGCGCAGCTTTTTCCTGCTTATTCCTGCTAGCTGCGCAGCTTTTTCCTGCTTATTCCTGCTAGCTGCGCAGCTTTTTCCTGCTTATTCCTGCTAGCTGCGCAGCTTTTTCCTGCTTATTCCTGCTAGCTGCGCAGCTTTTTCCTGCTTATTCCTGCTAGCTGCGCAGCTTTTTCCTGCTTATTCCTGCTAGCTGCGCAGCTTTTTCCTGCTTATTCCTGCTAGCTGCGCAGCTTTTTCCTGCTTATTCCTGCTAGCTGCGCAGCTTTTTCCTGCTTATTCCTGCTAGCTGCGCAGCTTTTTCCTGCTTATTCCTGCTAGCTGCGCAGCTTTTTCCTGCTTATTCCTGCTAGCTGCGCAGCTTTTTCCTGCTTATTCCTGCTAGCTGCGCAGCTTTTTCCTGCTTATTCCTGCTAGCTGCGCAGCTTTTTCCTGCTTATTCCTGCTAGCTGCGCAGCTTTTTCCTGCTTATTCCTGCTAGCTGCGCAGCTTTTTCCAGCTTTTTCCTGCTAGCTGCGCAGCTTTTTCCAGCTTTTTCCTGCTAGCTGCGCAGCTTTTTCCTGCTTATTCCTGCTAGCTGCGCAGCTTTTTCCTGCTTATTCCTGCTAGCTGCGCAGCTTTTTCCAGCTTTTTCCTGCTAGCTGCGCAGCTTTTTCCAGCTTATTCCTGCTAGCTGCGCAGCTTTTTCCTGCTGTATGTCGGTCTAAACGGGCCGTAGTTCGGTGACGAACGTATCGTAATTAAATCTATAGCGACCGCCGAGGGTTTTTCTCTCTTTGTCGACTACCAGAAACCCGTTCTGGTTTCGAGACCATGCCTCACCGCACATATTCTTGAACTCTTCAAAAGTCATATCGGGGACTACATGATCGTTAAAGATATGGCGTAAGTTGCGCTCGTCCTGACGGAACACGAGTAAAAAATTTGCATTATCCCTAACGAGCTGTTTAGGCGCCTTACTGTATGTCTGACATAGGTAAAATACGTCCAGGTTGTTATGTCTCCCCATAGCAAAGTACTTTACCACGTTGTGTTGTTTCTCGCATACAACATCGTCAAAGATCATCACGGAATTGGGCTCTACATCTTCTGGAGGCGGGACTTGCGCGTTGTCGCTGAATTCGTGATAGTCTACACCCTCCATATCATGAAACACCTGCTCCAAAAACCTATACTTGGGTTGGTGCAGTGATTTTGAAAATACGTACACATTGCAGAACCTCAGCCCGTTGGGGTCGAACAGCAGGTTGATTATTGCGTTTGTCTTGCCACAATTCGACGGACCTACGGCCAAACATCTGATACTATTCGGCAGGAGGCGACCGTGTCTGTTTCTCGTTTCGCCTATTTCTCCCGACTCGATAAGCACATCTAAGTTGACGACAGGGAGTTTCTCCTTCTGCTCCCTACACCTCATTTTGCTCTAGTAACCGATAAACCTACATTACAGCTCTTATATAAGGTCTTTCTTGTCGATCCATGAATCGTGACTCTTGTCATGCCCTAACCACCTGACCAGCAACCTGTCACCTTTTCTCCTCAATACCTTCTCGACGAGGAATACGTCACCGTATTTCGTCTTGCTCAGTTCTTGGGCGTAAAAACTACCCTTGATCACATGTCCTTTTTCGTCTTTGAGCGAGTATGTGACGGGACGGGTGTGCAAAATACGATCTACGGTAAACACCTCATTGGTCCAATTGGGTATGTAACCCTTGTCGAAAGTCTTTTTGTACTTGCTGATCCTGACCTTATCTCCCTGCTCAAACTTGACGGTTTGGGGAGCGCGTTTCTTACGAGTATTGTACAATATATTTCTTAGCACCTCACCTTCGTTCCTCTTATTTACATCTACAGGTTTGAAACCTATAGTCCTGTGAGACCTGTTATTGTACTGAGACAAGAGGTCGTCTAAAAGACCTATCCAAACGTAATTGCCCCGTTCTGTAAACTTTCTCCACATCATCTCCTTCAGCGTCCTGTTGAACCGCTCTACTATCGAGGCCTTCTTCGGAGAGTAAGTGGAGTAGTGGTTGATCCCGTGCTTGGACAGCAGAGACCTTACAGACGCGTTATACCACTCTTTACCCTCGTCGGTATGAAAATGGCGCATCTTGTGTTTTTCCAGTATGGGACCGAGAGCGCTAGCGACTTCTTCAGCCGTCTTGCTCTTGAGCGGTACGGCAATAGCAAATTTAGAAAAACAATTAATTACTGTCATTATGTATCTGTAGCCCTTATTGACTCTGGCGTATGGGATCATCTCTACCAGATCGGCCTGATACAAGTCGTCGATACCCTTCAGCTCTACGTTTCTGGTGGGATAGTTCCTGCGGGCTTGCTTGTGAAGCTCGCGCGCTATACCACTTCTCAAGCTCATCGTGCGATGCACTGAGAGCGACACTGCTTATATCTAGGTTAAATAGGGATTTTGAACAGCTGATTTTTAACAGCTGTTTAACAGCTGATTTTTAACAGCTGTTTATCAGCTGATTTTTAACAGCTGTTTATCAGCTGTTTAACAGCTGATTTTCGGAGATGAAGGTTCCTGGTTCAAATCCTAGTAAAGCAGCGTGACTCGTAACAAACAACATGTGACATTGTCAAAATTAAAAGAATAGAGTTGCATTATCTAAATTAACTGTACATTTAAATTTGCAGTAATCAAGTTGCATAGGGTGTCTCAAAACGAAATTACCAAAATTACCGATTGTTCGGATCCCGAAAGAACCTACGACCCGAAACCAGACGTAACGCGTTCTACGGAATGTCCGGATCCTGCGAGCACCTAAACCTCGTCGATCCGATCCACGGGTCACGTGTTACAAGCGATCTCGGGTTCTAACGGGGATACGGCTACGGATTAAGGCTTATCTTGTAGATCTCGATCTCCCGGTCACGTGGGTGCCAGCCGCATCAAAATCGGCCCAGCGGTTGCGGAGAAAATCGGGTTTGGAACTTTGCCAAATTTTTCGTGTGCGCGCGCGCGTGCGCGTTTTTTTTTTTTTTTTTTTTTTTTTTTTTTTTTTTGGCGGATTTTTTTTTTTTTTTTTTTTTTTTTGGCGGGATTTTTTTTTTTTTTTTTTTTTTTTTTTTTTTTTTTTTTGGCGGGATTTTTTTTTTTTTTTTTTTTTTTTTTTTTTTTTTTTTTTTTTTTTCAAAGTCGAGGTCAAAGGTCAAGGTTGCGCTCGAGCCGGCAGGTCAAAGGTCAAGGTTGTCCCAGTACAGACATTCTTCCTCTACTATTTTTGTTCATTAATATGAACTCTATTCAGTTTTAAGATTAGTTGTTTGAACACAGAATATGTCTTTTCTTTTTCTACATTTATCCATTTAAGACAAGCACCTTGAAAAATCATTACTTTTCTATTTAAAGCATACGTAGGCTATTATATTTTTTCAAAACTGTCTTCATAATCTTAAACAATATATATTTTGTTTACTATTTTGATAGTATTTAAAGTTTAATGGTTCATTAGTTGTAACATACTTATTCAAATTTTACAAAAAATCAGTTTAAAACATGTTCACTTAT
Organism: Catonia carolina; assembly: GCA_035578175.1. NCBI lineage: Eukaryota > Metazoa > Arthropoda > Insecta > Hemiptera > Achilidae > Catonia > Catonia carolina. The sequence continues at coordinate 22,816,014 of JAQMRL010000002.1, read as the reverse complement.
TATGACGAATCAGGCTCAACACAGTCAAATAAAAACAAAACAGATCATGTATAGAATTATTTTATCTAAAGAACTATCTTTTGAAATTAGAACTATTTATTTATACAATTAACAGAAGATAGTATTAATATGTTATTTTAGTTTTCTCCAGTTTTCTGAAAAAAATTCTTGGATCTCATTTCGTATCAAAATTTTCTAATTTAAATTTTACTTGACCTAACCGGTGTTGGTCTGCCGGCCGTATTGGCATAGTTGACGTGCTCGCCTCTCATCATGCGGTCTTGGCTTCGAATCCCATTCAGGCACAGCATAATTTCATACGTTACACAAAATCCTTCACCGTCTGCATCAGCAGTAATTATTGCAGAACAGTCGGACGTTAAACAAAAAAAAAAGAATAAAACCGTGTTGGTCTGAAGGTAAAGTCGTCGCCGCGAGTCGGCTGTTGAACAGCTGATTTTCGGAGACAAAGGTTCCTGGTTCAAATCCTAGTAATGGTAGTTACTTTTATACGTATGTGAATAATAGACAGTGGTTACCGGTGTACTTTAATGGTCGGAGTTCAGTTAACCATATCTTCTCAGGAATGGTTAGTCTGAGCTTGTACGAGACTACACCTCATTAACACGTCATACACATCATCCTCATCTCATTTGGGTATGGGGTTGCTTATTGTTCTGAATTGAACTGAAAAGTACAAAATTGTTATTATTATTTTGCAAAGTACACAAATTATGGATAAAAAAATTATTTAAACTGTCAATTGTTTTTGGTGTTTCCTATGGTTGTCGCCGTTTCTCTTCTCTCAAACCGTAGTTTCCATTTATCCTTGTCCATCTAATTCTCTTCGCGAAGTCTTCTCCTGAACGTGGACTTGTATACCTCGTTAAGAATTTATTAAGGACCCTCGGGATCTCTTTCTCTTCCACCTTCCTACTGGACTCCAACCCGTTACCGTGATATCCATCTACCCTTCTCGCATGTCCATACCGCATGAATCTGTTCCTCAGGGTAATCCAACATATCCCTTTACACCCCTATTTCCCTTCGTATTTCCTTATTGGTAACTCGGTTCATTCTCATCAGTCCACTTTAATCTTACCCGTATTTCTTTTATTTACCTCTCAGGTCTCACCCTCATAACCCATTGTTCTGCGTATTATTGTGTTGAAAATTCATATGTTTAGTGACGTGTTCATCCCATAGTACTCGTATACTGCCCGGCCGGTAGCTGTGCTCATAGCGTGTGATAGAGATAGAAGGATAGGACAGAGATAGTTATTCCTTTTTTGAAAAACATCACGTCGTAGTGTACACAGTTTGTATTTATGTACCACATTGTATACAAATTGTACGAAGTCTAGTTTAAATATAGCCCAATTTATCATCATACTGAATCACCATAGAATGATGAATTACAATTCAGTATGGCGACAGCATTTCGTGTATAAAGTTAGGTTATTCCTCGGTTTATTGTAAGTTTTAAGATTTTGCGTAAAATTTAATTTAAAAATTCGGTGATATTTAATTTGCAATAATCACGAACAATGTTAACAATGTGGCGACAGGATTTCGTGTATAAAGTTATGATATTTTCTCGGTTTATTGTTAAATTTGTTTATTGTAAGTTTCAAGCTTTACATGTGTAAAATTTAAATTAAAAATGGATAATTTTGATAAATGTGTCGTTCGTAGGTTGGTATACAAATTTCATTTAACTGAACATAGGCTTCTGACAGCAGCGTTACTACGCTCAGCGCTAAAATAAAAAATTAACTTTACAGGTAGAAATTTAATGGCTTTCTAATACATTTAAGGTAAGTAAAAATGCGGCAATCATTTATAAATTAATTAACACAAAAAAATAAAATAATTTATTATTTTAAGTAAACGCATTCATTAAAATTTTTCCGTAAAAACGAAGCACAATTTGGTATTTATAAAATTTCGTCTGTATTAAAATAAATCTATAAAATGTTGCATAAAGCGAAATTATTTACCGTAAAAACATGGATAGAAACAGTAGTAGATATTTTCAGGTTGGTTAATAGCGCGGGAACACAGTGATGTCTCAATGTGCACAGCTGTACACTGTACAGTATACTGTGTTAAGTTGCCGTCTTTCTTCTATTTGGTCCTGATATAGTCGGCTTACAAGTGAAGTGCACTAAGTCAAATATAATGGTTTTGAGAAAAACGAATTTCAAAGTTTCTTAGTTTTCATCGATTACAGTGCAATCGTTTCATTACTTATCCTACATTTATACATACTTTAAATCTTTTTTAGATGATCCCAAGTTTTATATTAAAAAGTATCTTCCTTCGTGTTTCCGCTCTATAAGATTGTAAATCGTAAGTATTTAAACGTTTATTTTTACCCTAATTTATGTACATTGCAATCTGTACAGTTTAAGAATATTAATTAACTTTATGACGCAATGAGATGAGGATGATGTATGAGGTGTAAATGAGGTGTTGTCTTGTGAAGACTCAAGCCAATCATTCCTGTGAGAGTTTGTTAATTGAACCACAACCATCAAAGTACACCGATAACCGCTGTCTAGTACTCAAATTATTATAAAAGTACTATAAATATCTTTGCTAGGATTTGAACCAGGAACCTTCGTCTCAGTACATCAGGTGTTAAACACTTGACTCTCGGCGACGACTCTACATCTAGACCAGCTCGGTGGGTCAAGTATTTAAATTCTTGAGTTTCTTTTATCTCTCTAATCACAAAGTTTCAAGCCTTTCGAAAATGCTAAATATTCGGTTTTCTCAAATTTATTTTAACCCGTTCTTTGTATATTATTCCTCGTTTTTTGTATCATAAAACTTAGACCTTCATCATCTTGGGCTATCACTATCAGCGGAAGTATGTGTTTGTGTATACAAGTTATAGGCTAAGTTAAGACAACTTAATTTTAAGAATAAAATAGCGTGTGGGTTACTTTTACGGCACCACTAAATTAAAGACGACTGAAAATTCATCTATTTATTTATTCATTTTCGGTTTTTTGTAAATAATCAAAAACGATTGAGAATCTATGTACTCGTGTGGACTAGTGTTGTCATTTCCTTGCCGAGAGTAAAATCTGAACTTTCTATTCTTGGAATGCGAACTGGCGTCTTTTATTATTAGTCTGGGTTTTATTTTATGTTGGTCCGAAAATATTTTACGAAGAATCATGACTTAAGAGAAGAGTAATACTATTTTAAAGGAATTATCTTAAACATAATTATTAACTGTAAAGATGATTACAGATATTAATTCTGTCATTAAATTAAAGAACAAGCTTGGATGGACAGCTCCGAGGACAATTGAAATTTCCTTTATTGCAGGGTTGTAACAAGAAATTAATAAAATTCAGGGTGATTTTCATATTCAGTTCATAATTAAATAACAGTAGTAATCTACAACACTGTTTTTAATTCACCTGAATCGACAGTTTACTGTGATAAAATTAATTTAACTGTAAGTTAAATTTCGGAATAAACAGATAGGCTTTTTTTTAAAGGTATTTTTACTACTGGGAAATTTTCCTATTGAAATGTATTAATTTTTTATAAAAATTCTTACGGCGTTTTATATATTTAAACAGATCTTGGTAGGGGAAAGAATTGAAATGTCCAAATATTAGTTTTATTTACAACGTATAATTTGAGTATACATTATATATTATGGAAAATGTATTAAGGTTAATGGCGGTTTAATTTTGTAAGGTTTCAGATTAGAATACCTATAGCGGGTTAAAAGATGATACCGAATGTGAAAAATTATGTAGTCAAGGTTTGATTTGAGCAAGATAGGAAAACTTAAAAGTTTTTTAAGACGTGAAAAACTGAATAAAACTGGTTATTGAAACAAAATAAGACATTTTAATTCTATTTTGTCAACTTATCTTGACGAAAACGTCTTATATAATGTAACTTGTTACCTTATGTCCCAATTTCCGCATAGGACTATCCTGTGCGTGGAAATCAATTGTGCCTATTGACTTAAATTATTTATTCATACATTAGTTATTACATACATTTTAAATTTTGAATAACGTACTTTACTTTTGTAACTTAATTAATTACATAGGAGAATTTAATTCTGTATAAAATGTAAAGTTTACAATAAACAGTATACTTTTATTTTTTATTGAGAAACTATACAATACAAGCATCCAAAAGCCTAACTAAATTTGGAATAAAGAAATAATGTGAAAATTAAACAGAATTTTTTTTGTAAAGAATAGTATAATAATAATAAAACTTTATTTCCGTATATTTTACAATAGTAACCCATACATGCACGTACCTTTGTAAAGCTATATTACATTTACAAGTCACAGTGTACGAGGTGGAGGAAATTGACCTACCCAACTATGGCTAAAAGCCATGTCCTAGGGTAGGCGTTCTTTTCTTTTATTAAGTAAACTGTACAATTGAGATACAAAACTACTTTTAGCCTTAAAACCATGTTAATTAAAACAAAACTTTTACGTTTTCTATAAAAAGCAATCTATAAAAATTAAAAAATCGAATAAACTAAAACATATACTACAGGGTTTTGAGAACATGCAAAACAAAACCAATTATATTTTGATTCTATAGATCCCAGTGGATAATTCAAATGTTGAATAATAAAAAGAAAATAATAAAAACTGAAAACAAACATAGGAAAAATCAAATAATATACACATAACAAGAATAACATAGAATAATAAAATAGAAGTGGCGTAGAAAGTAAAAAAGAAAAAACAGATAATAGGCCCTACTGTACGATAAATAAAGTGATATAAAAAATGAAAAATATTTACATGAGTAATAAAAATCTGAACAACCCATAATAAAGTGATTACAAACGTGAAATTTTAAAGTATTATGAAACCTGTACAATAATAAAATAATATCCCATTAGATCTCTACTCCATTTTCTTCGTAGGCGTTGGCGAGTTAAGTTTCGTCTTGACATTTTTCGCTCTATTAAGAGATTGATGTGGATAAGAAAATTAAATTTAATCTTATCCTAGTAAAGGTAGTAACTTTTACACGGATTTGAATACTAGACAGTGGTTACCGGTGTATTTTGATGGTTTAGGTTCAACTAACTATACTATTTTGGGAATGGTCGGCCTGAATCTGTGTAAGAATACACCTCGTTTACTTGTCATATATGTCATCATCATCTCTTAGGGTCATGGGGTTGCTTGTTGCCCTTAGATTGAGCAGATTACAACTACACAAGAGATTTAAAAGAAATTCTTATAAAATACGGAAAACCATTATTAATGTTATAGACTACTATGAAGAAAATCAAAATCTTTTCATATGTCTACTCACTGAGTTGGTTTAATGGTACAGCCGTCGCTGCGATTCAGCTGATTTTCGGAGATGAAGGTTCCATGGTTCAAATCCTAGTAAAGCTATTTTTCTCATATATTGTTGTTTGGGTCATCAGCCGAAAGGCTGGTTTGAACCGCTAGAGGTTTTACTAAGTAAAACGAGGATTGAGGTGGTATACCATTGCCTTCCTCACTGAGTAAAAATGTATGGTTATCAGCATGCCGGGCTCTCCGAAAAGCATCTACTTTCCACCCTGCAAATGACACCTTAACTTCATTCACCACAGGGTGTGGCTGACCTAGTATAATGAAATTGATTACTCTCGGATAAGATAACTGAGACTCGTGTCTTTTACACCTCTCTACCTCTTCTGTTCTTAAATGCTTTTGTCATATAATTGGCTGATCGTGTGATAAGAAATAGAACTATTTTTGGTAGCCTGGGAACTAGCAGATCGATTGTAAATAATTTACCACTCCACCACCCTGATATGGGCAAAGTTACTGATATAGGCCTACTGATTTGAATACTAAACAGGATTACCGGTGTACTTTGATGTTTAGGGTTCAATTAACCTTACTATCTCAGGAATGGTCGGCTTGAGTCTGTAATGTACATGACTGCACTTCATGTACACGTCATGCACATCTTCCATATCTCATTGGATAATGGCTTATTGGTCTTAATTGAACAGTTTGCAACGTACACACATAAGGGAATAAAAAAAATTGAGTAATTTTAATTGGATTTATGAAAAATTTCCTGAGTAATTACCGTACATCCTCAAAAATGATTTTCGTTGATACTTCAAAATCGTTGTTGATTAAAATCCAACGCGGACTGAGGGTTTTCCGGCCTATGAAAGCCGAGCAATAACGTAGTACTAGTTAATTCACAGGAAATGATTTCAATAAAAAAGGCCTTTATTTATATAGTATCGTTATTAAATTTATACAATGTACTTATTGTATTAAAAAAGTTTCAAATTACTCTACTGCCTAAGAGTATCTTTTTATTTCATTATTCTAAGCTGACCTTCACACGATTTTTCAGTGAAGTCATTCAATCTATCATATCTGTTTTATTATTATACAGGGTGATTCACGAAGTTTTCCGACGCTGTACAGAGCAAAAGGAAGAAAAACTTTATATAAACGGTCCTAAAAAGCTTTGGTAGCGAGTTACGACTAGCGAAATATTTTACTCGGAACTCAGTACCTTATTGAAATGAAGACTTGCTGATTCTGAGAAGGTAAATTAAGGGGTGATTTCATATTTTTCTTATCGTTTTAATTTGAAAAATGTAATAAAACAGGTCCCACAACTGTATGTCTCTTGGTTTTTTTTTTAGATATTCGACGAAAAACAGAAACAAATTGTGCCTAAAAATACGTTTTTAAGGTTTGAACTACAATAACTTTGTTAAGTTACTAATAAATACATAAATTAATAACAAAATTTGAAAAAAATCTAATTCTGAACAAATTTGTTTAAAATAAGGTAGAGCGGACGCCAAATAAGCTTGACAGTTCGGATTTGGTCGGTAGATTTCGTGTCGTAGCACCGAACTGCCTATTAAATCACATGTTCTAAACGATGTAAATTATCATCTATTATCGACGTTAAAAACATTAAATTTAAACATTGTATACAACAATTATGCCCAAAACGGGCAGGTGGAGTGTTATTTTAATTGCACTCTATCTGTTTGGTCCAGGGCTAAAAAAAATAGTTCTGTTTCTTATCACTTAGTCAGCCACTAATATGACTGAACTATTTAAGAACAGAAGAGGTAGAGGTGTAAAAGACACTAGTCAGAGTTATCTCCTCTGAAAGTAATGAATTTCACTATGCAGCCAGACCCTGTGGTCAATGAAGTGAAGGTGTCATTTGCAGGGTGGAAAGTGAGTGCATTTCGGAGGGCCTGGCGTGCGGATAAGCATACTCTTTCAACTCAGTGAGGAAGGCAATTGTAAACCACCTTACTCCTCGTTTTTACTGAGTAAAACCTCTAGAGGTTCAAACCAGCCTTTCGGCTGTTGACCTAAACACTTACAACAATTAACGCCTACCAAATACAACATATTACAGACTAATATTTTCAGGTTACCTGATATATGTGGTTCTCGCAACGTTATAACATTGCGAGAACGACGTGACTCTGATCACAGCTATTTAGTACAGCACTGACCCCCACCACTCGCTGAGGCAACTGAGCGCGCCATTACCAAAATGAAAAATAAACCTTCTGCGCAGTTCAGAAAACCGGCAAACTTATTTGGCGTCGCTCTAAGAAACAACTAAATACAAACGGAAAATATTTTTTTTTACGAATTCATAGCTCGCATTATGGATATCGCTGCTTAACTTCACTGCAGCCTTGCAGAACTTCGAAGAGTAACATACGCGATCCACAAGCGTGCAAACAAAATATATTGAACAATAAGGACATATTTTTGAACATTTATTGTAAGATTTGGTGAGTTAGTTTACCGGGCGTACTTAAATATCAGCAAGTAGATAATATTTAGTGTCATTCGAAATTTCGTCATTTTTCAGTTTGCTTTGTTATGTTTAAAATAAAAAAGAATATTTTCCGTTTGAATTTGGTTGTTTCTTGCCTTATTTTATACCAATTTGTTCAGAATTAAATTTTTTACAAGTCTTGTTTTGTTTAACTTTTATGTATTTATTAGTAATTTAACAAAATTATTGTACTTCAAACCTAAAAAATGCGTTTTAAGGCACAGTTTTTCTGTTTTACATGGAATTTCTTGAAAACTATAAGACATAACTGAATTTTCCCTTTGATTTACCTTCTCAGAATTTCAGCAAGTCTTCATTTCACTGAGGGTACTGAGTTCCGGGCGAAATCTTTCGCTAGCCGTAACTCAGTACTAAAGCGTTTTAGGACATATGTTTATATAATTTTTTTTCTGTCTTTTGGTCTGTAGAATGAGCTTAGAAAGCGTCGGTAAAATTTCGTGAATCACTCTGTACATTATTTTTTAAGTTATCTGTTGATATATTTTTATGTAATAAAAAAATGCATTTGTTGTTAGTGTTACTAATTTCCGCCGTGACTAATTGCATAATATAGACGAAACCATTGATTAAATTTCACGTGCATTTTTTCGCAGTAATTAACATGTAGATTTAATATTATGTTTGGTAACGAAATTAGTACTTCGGAAAAATCTGAGACTCATGAGGTTTTCCTGGGGGGGGGGGCGGCGGAGTGACTTTAATAACCAAAAGACTTAGTTATCAATAGCCTATGTAGTTATCAAGAAACTTGAGTCACTTTAAAGGAAATGGGGTTACTTTCTAACTTTGTAAACTGTCGCTAAAAAAGTTTTGTCCCTGAAAATTGAAAGTGAAGTCGAATATGTCTGAAGATATTTTATCCTTTCGAGGAACCTAAATAACTTTTTTGAAATGGCCTCCGTATTAAATAAAACGGACCATCAAGTTTTACTTTCAAAGTATTCATAATACAGAAAGAAATTTTATATTTAACATATGCCAACAACGGGTTTTATTTATAGCCTATAGCGTGGGTGAAGTAACGGATGTTTTAAGAGCTCATTATCGGAAGACTGGTTAAAAACTGGGTATTTTGAATTGTAAATTTCCAAATCTCCTATTTTTTAAATGAAAAATTCGGTCAAACAAATCAACACAGAAAAGGACAAGCTTTGGTTTAGCATATTTTGTTGTAGCATTCAGATTTTTTCGCTTGGTAGGTTTTTTAAACATTTTCAAACAGAACGGATTTCTCTGTAGTGAGGACTAACACAAAATTCATCCATATTCTGTCGCTTTAATTTCTACTATATGGACAACAATTCCGTATGAGAGGACTGGAACCCTTTCTCTCATTCGCAGCACAAACATGGTCCTTTACAAAAGCCATGATGGAGAGCCTGATCAAAACACAATGATCTATAAAAAGAGTGATGCTGAATATACTAAATTGAAAGAGCAAATAAGGAACGAGGATATTTGACAGAAAACTAAAGGACGTGAGACAGCTCGTGGCATAACTTAATTTGCGATGGGCCGGACGCAGTGAGGGACATGGATGACCGATGAAACAAAAAGATTCAGCAGTGGAGGCCCGGCTGCGAAAGAGAGGTAGAGATCATCCAGAAACACGGTGGAAAGACAACATGAAACGATGTCGCGACAAAAACGCCCAACTTATAGAATTTTAACATTAATCACTGATTTCCATCACACTTTATCCAGGCTTTGGATTCTCTTGTCCAGTTTCTTATATTTTAATTTTCTTCGCTTTCCATTCAGGTTCAGTTGCATTCTCATGTATATCACAACTGTGTTTTCGGCCTTCAATTTTCAAACTTTGGACCTAAGTTTTAACTCTAGGACGTGGCTTTTGAAACGCTGTTCAGTTTATTGTTCCATCCTTCAACTGCGTTGTGGTTCGGTGACGTCTCATATTTTTAGAATAATGTAGCCTAACTAAAAATAGCCACAAAAACATCGAAACAAGTGAAAAACGCATGAATAAACTACTTGTTCCGGTTGACCGATTTTGATGAAAATGTTTTTGTCGGTTCAGCCAGTGATACCTAACATAAGTTCCTAGTTTCAACTTCATACAGTATTCCGTTCTTGAGATATTTTGTTCATACACTGACCAATCGCTCAAAACATGTTTTATTGGGTTCAGGGGGCCTGAAAACGTGTATATCCGGCGAAAACTCGATTTCGAATAATCGACTTGAATACATAGGGATAGGGAGGGGAAGTTTGGGCGCTTAAGTCGCAAATTTCAACATGGGCATTTTTGTCGTTTAGTCCTTGACAACAGTTCTGTTGATAGTCTGAAGTAATTATGAGGAGTCCATTATTATTTGACTGGGCGAGAATGTTTATGTGGACGCAAACGGGGCAGGCCTATATCCAACTCTGGGTGATGACAGGCTGATGAAGAAAATGACAACAGTTCTGATGATAGTCTAAAGTAATTGTGAGAAGTCCATTTGTTGAAATTTCCATTTAAAATCACAAAATATGTGTTTTTATAAATTCTTAACTTTCTTTTAACAGGATAAAGAGTTTCAAAAACCATGCTTTTCTTAACAAACTTATTGGTTTTAATTGGATGCAAGTTTATAAATTTACCAAATAAGGAATACAATACATCAATCCATATGATTGTTTTTAAAACAAAACCTTTACGTTCATTGCCTTTTAGTTGTTCATGTTTTATAGAGTGTTTATTTACACATTCAACACGTTTCTAGGTTTCTACGAATAATTACGCTAGTCAGCACGATGCATTTATGTATTCTTCTAAGAATTACATGCGCCTATCAAAACTCAAAGTACTTTTTTACAGTTCGACCCAAAAAATGTGTATCTCAACAGATTTATTTTTAGTTTAAGTCGCATCAGCAGCTAAGGTTTATATCAACTAATTAGTGTTAAGAAACGGTGGGTTTGAATGTGTAACAATGTTTTCCAGATCCTATAGATGATTTCACATTCAGAATGCAGTACTGTAAGTCCATAAGCAATGTATTTCATATGGGAAATATGAGCGCTACTGCACTAACTAAAAATATCGACTCCGCGCCACAACACGTTCTCATTTACAAACTCCTATTGAATAACGTAATACGAAAACATATTTAATATTTTTGTATCGTTTTAAAGATCAGATACCGACAAATAATTTACCTACTAGAATTGTTTATCAATTTTATTGTCTTTTTTATTATTTTAAAATAAAGAATAGCTTTTGTTTAAATCTTAGTAAAATGTTTAAATCTTGTTTGAATAACAATCGTTAGTATCACGAAAAGATCTAAAAATTGTAATAAAACTCCCCTGGCCCGACAGTGAGGGTGACGAAGAGAGAGACATCATACCCCTATCTCTTACACGTACCTATGGTCCCTTATCTAAATACCAGAGTATAATAATAACATTTACAGCTTAGTAAAATACGATTCATTAGGAGGCGAATATATTTTTTTCATAATTGTTTGATTAAAAATGAGCTTGTTAGAGCGTGGTAAGTGAAACTCCAAATACTTTTGCCCGTGTTGGCGGAGAAGGGTTAATGTATTGGCTGTGCCTGATGTTTTCAGTACGCCTGATAACTCAACGGATTCTCATAAGAGCTGTAATGCATTCTGAACGTGAAATAGAGTATACCTAGTTGTGAACCAAACTCGGGACCTTCCGCTTTGGAGCGTAGCACGCTAACCGTGGAGGTATTAATAACTATTTTATACGATGTTAGATCAATTATTAGGTAATTAATAAAATATGAGTGTTTTCGAGTACATAAAAAATTCCAGAAAACACTTAATATTAGTCTTATTAACAGATGTTGTAACCGTAAAATTGCGCAGGTTTATAAATTACTAAGAAATAAAGTATTCACCAGCATGCATTTTGAAGTTTAATAGTAATGAATCCTTTATTATCCGAAGAAGTACGTTTATGGGTTTTAATGTCTCGCTCAGGTATCAAGTAAGTTTATGCTAAAGAAATATTTTCTTTCTAACCCAATTAAAGAGCAATTTGTGTTTGTTAATTTTTACTTTCTCTTGCCCTATATGAATATAGGAAAGGAAGTTTTTGTTTTCGTGTCGTTTTTTCGAAATCGAGTTTTCACCGGAAATACACGTTTACTGTCCACCTTAACCCGAAAAAAACACGGTTTTAGTTTGTCTCCCCCCTCCGTGTATGTGTGTGTTTTTGTGCGCGCGTGAGCGTATGTGTTTGTTAATAAAATATCTCAAGAACGGAACATATTTTTCAGATTTTTTTAAATAAATGAAAATTAGCTCGTTTTAAAGATAGTATGATAATTAATTGACGATTTTTTCCGTATATTATTAAGTTTTTGTTCTAACAATTTAGTTTTGTGGTTAACAACATTGTAATCATTTTTTTAAATGTTTTGAGTTTAAATTTTGCAGCTGAGTTAATAAAACCCCGGATTCTATTGTACCTACTAAGATAAAATTGAATTAGGCCTATTAATAAAAATTATTTTTCTCTGGAAGAATATTATCAGGGTCAGTTTTGTATCTTAAATGATCGTCCTTACAAAATACCATTACATAACAAATGTTGGGTGGTTTTTGTTTTGATATTCTTTTGCATAAAGAATAAATAGGCCTAATTAAAATCATGAACGTTTAAGAATTCTGTATAGTGTAACGTTGTTTTTAGTAACAACGAACTAAATATATTCGAATGGGGTGCTTTACAGACTGCGAGTGTCCGGATAATATAGGCATAGATAATAGGTATATTATAGATATTATAGATATACATAGATACATTATAGATATAGGCATAATATAGACATAGAGTGTCCGGAATAAATAGGCCTACCGTATATCCCGGCGTATAAGTCGAGGTTTCAGAAGCAAAATATATGTTTAAAAAACAGAGGTCGACTTATACACCGGGTCTACGAAATTTAATTTTTTAAAGTTCAGGGTAGTTGACTGAGAAACAAAATACACTGAGGTACTTAACTGAAATAAGTAACTACATAACACTATATTCGTTAGAAATACGTAACTATATTCTTTTTAAAAGAAAAAGTAATAGAATAAAAAATTACCTAGGTAGGTATCATAAAATACATACAGTTATAGATCCGTGTCAGAAATTTCTGACTCTCCATTGTCTATTCCTGCAGCGTCATATGGATCCCACAAGTCTTCCCTTGCTTCATCACTATCCTTGTCAGTATCGTCATCGTCGTCACCTACGTCCCACAGTACGTCGTCTTCTGATGAATCTAAAGCGTTAGATATCCCGCATTTTTTAAATGATTTTACCACAGTTTGTATTTTCACTTCATCCCAAGCTGTAATTACCCACTGGCAAATAATGTCTAAAGACGCAGGACGCATATTTCCGCCCGGAGTAAAACTTTTCTCTCCAATAGCCATCCATTTATTCCACTCCCGATAAACTGCACTTTTAAATGGCTTGTTTAAACTAACATCCAATGGTTGTAGCACTGACGTAAGTCCACCCGGGATTACACATGTATCCGTATTTTCGTCCTTTAAATTTTTTTTTGTTTTTTCCGTTAGATGCGCACGAAACATGTCCCACACCAATAAGCTTTTTTTCTTTCTTAAACCACCAGGTCGCCTATTCCAAATATTTTTTACCCAAATGTCAATACCGGCCTCATCCATCCACCCCTTTTCTTGGAAATGTACTATTATGCCTGATGGAAATTTAATTTTTGGCCTAATTTTTCGCTTAAAAATAACCAAAGGCTTAAGTTTTGTTCCGTCTGCCATACATGAAAGAACCACAGTAAAACGAGTTTTTTCGTGTCCAGTTGTTTTAACAATTACCGAATGTTCACCTTTTACGTTCACTGTGCGATTACCAGGCATGTCAAAATTCAGCGGCGTTTCGTCCATATTTCCAATGTTAGCCAGCTCATAGTCATGTTTTTTTCGAAGGTTTATAACAAATCTATGAAAATTAATAATCTTGTTATCTAAATCTTTTGGTAGTTTTTGTGCGATTTTAGTTTTTTGTCGCAGAACTAGGTTATGTCGATCCATAAAACGGCTACACCAACTTCTAGTTGCCAGGAAACTTACCGAGTGTTCAGGATTATCTTTTGCCCAGTTTATTGAATGCAATCGAATTGCGCAACGTGTGATAATATTGCCGCTCAATCGGTTTTGAAGCACCCATTCCACTACATGTTTCTCTAATTCCGGCCAAAGTACAGTTCCTGTTCGCATAGCGCATTTAGAGCGAGGCATTCCTCTAATCTTTTCTTCACTTTTCCGCCAATCACGCACAAGTTTTTCGTTAACACCGAACTTACGACCCGCTTCACTGTTGTTTGTAGTTTTTGCCAAACCGATAACTTTTAATTTGAATGAAGAGTCGTATTTCATTCGTTTAACCGCACTCATTGCTACAGGTAGTATTGCACGCACGAATAGGCCTATACAAAATGCACTAAATAAATAACCGAAAGCAGGTGGATAACCTTACTCGATGATTGTAGTCACGGCAATGAAGACATAATAATAACCTATAGACTGTACTGTACTAGTAGCCTGTGAAAGTCATTCACACGACATATTGGGTATTCCCAAAATGTAACATTAGGTAGGTAGCCATAAAACCTTTTGATTGACAGGTGGAATTCGTCAACAATATAATACTTCCCCATTTCTGTCCCAAAATAAATATAGTAATGTAAACTGAAATGTATAATCTTATACCTATCTATCAAAACCTAGTAGCTAGGTATTTTCATTCATTGTGTAGAACAGATGGCTAATTAAAGTGTCGTTTTTAAATAATCTGACGTACCAGTGGGTTATCAAAATAAACTTCGTATGAATTACCGGTACCTTACTTTTCGGATTCGACTTATACAACGGGTCTTGCTTAAATCAACAAAAACACTCTTCAAAATTAGGTTCGACTTATACGCCGGGTCGACTTGTACGCCGGGATATACGGTAATTAAAATCATGAACGTTTAAGAATTCTGTATAGTGTAATGTTGTTTTTAGTTACAAAACAACGAACTAAAGTTATTCGAATGGGGTGCTTTACAGACTGCGAGTGTCCGGATAATATACAGTCGCGGAAAAACTGTAGGTCAAGTCCAAGGTGAATAACGTTTGTAGACATACCTTTAGTCTAGTCTAGACTTACCTTCGTGCGTGCGGTTGTAACTCAAATTCTTCTTGACAGCACGCTATTACTGTCTGGAGTTTTAACGTGGTTTGTTCTGGTAACATTTGTAAACTTTCTATATCAATTCAGAGACCTTTCATTGATCATTCAATCTCCGAAAAGAGCGTAGTTGACTTTCATAATTATGCATTATTCAGTAAAGGCTATATTTAGCCTTCGTTCTTTGGGGTAAATTGAGCCTTTGGGAAGTTAAAACATATTCGCACGAATACTTCCTTATTTAATTTTCACATAAAATACCTTTTTTGTTGTTTACTTATATTCGACTATTTTATAGTCCATACATTTCAAGCTGAATCAATAACTATCATATTTGTGATCGTTTATAAAATGTTACGGTAGGGTTTTACGTGTTAAAATATTCTCACCGTAACTAAGGATCAAGTCCTTGACAAACAGTTTTGTGATCTCCCAGAACGCTTTGGAGGTAATTTTTTTGTTTCGTGTATAAATCATTATAATCATTTTTTAAACCCTAATGAGTGTGCGTTAAAATCTGTTCAATTTAGTAAGAACAATAAGCAATCCCTATGACCCAATGAGATGAAAGTGATATACCAATGTCATTAAAACTTTGAGACAAAATTAACTAAACTAAACATGAAATAAGTTAATAAGCTAAAAGCATTATATCTTGAAAATATAAGAAAAATCAAAAAGATTTATTAACTTTACTAAAAAAAATGAAAAACATCAAAATTTTCAAAAAAACAAAATAAAACAAATAATTTAAAACGACAGGTAAATAAGTTTTGCAAGACAGTCATATATATGAAATGTCAATAAGGTGTAGTCTTGCACTGACTCAGTCTGACCATGCCTGAGAGATTATGGTTCATTGGGCTCCAACCATCAAAGGACACTGTGTTTAGGTCATCAGCCGAAAAGCTGGTTTGAACCTGTAGAGGTTTTACTAAGTAAAACGAGGAGTGAGGTGGTTTACCCTGCCTTCCTCACTGAATGGAAAAGTATGCTTATCAGCATGCCGGGCCCTCTGAAAAGCACATATTTTCCACTCTGCAAATGACACCTTCACTTCATTCACCACAGGGTCTTGCTGTATAATGAAATTCATTACTTTCAGAGGAGATAACTTTGATTAGTGTCTTTTACACCTCTACCTCTTCTGTTCTTAAATGATTCAGTCATTTAATTGGCTGACCATGTGATAAGAAACAGAACTATTTATTTTAGCCCTGCAACGAACAGATTGAGAGTAAATAATTTGACTTTCCGCCTGTCTGTTATAGGCAACAAAGGACACTAGCGACCTAAATCATTGTTAGTATTTACATTAATTATTTTCATTGTATTTGTTATTCAAAATTGGTCTTATCAATAGAATTTTAGTAGGTACTTAAAATCAGTGGTCTTATCAATAGAATTTTTGTAGGTACTTAAAATCAGACAGGTTTCAAGATGCTAAAATTAACAAATATTGGATTGCGTACGAAGCGGACTTGAAATATTTAATTCATTTTCTTTTCTTAATTTTAATCACCAATTGAGTCAATCAACACTTTATGAGTTCGTGAATTGTTAAAAAAACCATTTTAAAAGGTAAAATTTTGGTGGACGAAAAGTCAAGCAAAAATAATAAAATTCTTAAAGGTCAGATGTTAAAAAAACACTGAAGCCTTATAAAAAATTGTTTTAGAAATTTTTGGCCCTGTTGATACTTTTTTCAGCGTGTAGTAATATTGAATGCTAAGGTCATTTTATATTTTGATTTCGGAACATTTTTGGTCGGTTAATTCCAAGCATTGGTGGTTAGGGCAACTTGCTTCTATGTTGAGTGTACCGGCTTCGATTCTCCGTTAGGTTAAGCATTTTCATTACTCATTTTCATCTGTCACCCTTAATAATCTGCATTAGCATTAACGTGGAAAACAATTGGTCGTGAAAAACACTTGAAAATTTTAGGGAACTTCAGGTTTGTTGTAGGGACGTGCAGCACAGGACCTTCAGGTTTGCTGTCAATAGTTATATGTTTGGTATTTTGAAGATTTACTATGTAAAAACATAGAAAGAGATCGAAGACAATAGTTTGATTTTGCAAATTAATACATTTTCGATTGTTACATTTTTAGTTTTCTGGGACAAACAAAATATATTGTAGAAGTCTTTTACTACTAGGAAAAAGTTGTACAATTATTTTAGACTACAAACTGACCATGAAATCCTTTGAAGTTCCAGAAGGACATATTTTAGTTTATCTTTTTACTGATAAGTAATTCACTTTTACCTGTTGTAGGCCTAACTCAATTAATAAAATAAGTAACAAATATTAAGAGGTGTTAATAAATGGGTAAACGGTGGATATAAATATTTAGATATAGTTACTCTAAATCGTTTGATTACCATACTTTTTTATTTTCATCACGTGATTGCTTTATGTTCGATAATGACTAAACTTAGAATAGACAAGGCCAAACCGTTGGTGCATTTGATTTAGGGCCTAATAATAATGTATGTACCTCAGCGGCATTGATCGACTTGAATGTAGCAACAATGACTTTTTAATGGGTTATAGGACTGCCGCATCCGCACATTTCATTATTACTATCAGGAAGAATTGAATTAATCAGTTTTAATGGAATGTAGGGACACATAGGTTTAAGGGAGGACCTTGAGAGATAGCTGATCCCCTCCTTTAATTAGCCATTCATGGCTCAACGCCAGCCAGTTGCCTCATGTCAATCAGATACAATCCGGTGACTATGGCTATGATATTCATCCGTCAAACGCCTAATCACCGTATTCACCAATTCAGATTACTTAAGGTAACCCTGACCTCGTGAACAACCTGGACTCCATAAACTACACAACAAAACATTCTTTCAAATAAACTAATTCGGTTACTCAATCCTAAACTTTTTGAACTTGATACAAATTTCGTTATATGGGTCAAGCAATTTTACCAAATACTTGTTACTATAACGGCGACCCTCTGATCAAATTATTTAAGTCGATTAAAAATTAAGATTACAAAATCGTAACAGAATACCATCAACTTTGATTAACTCAATTGTCGGGATTAATTATGGGCTCCTGATGGTCTAACGATTAGGATGTCCATGGAAAGATGACAATCTCAAGTTGTTCCCAGGTCAAGGGCTAAACCTTCCACCGAAATAATTATAAATTTATTCTGAAGTCCTGTCTTTTTTTAGTTTATTTAAAGTAGTATCAACCACTGGGTCATTAGCGTGGGTTTTAACGTGTTAAAAATTCCAGACCCTTGCCGGGAATCGAACTCGGGACCTTCCGCTTTGTAGGCTAGCGCGCTATTACGCTATGGAGGCGACCAAATTCCTATCTTATTGCGTACTTTACAACTTAATATGATTCTTTTCAACCAAGTTTTACTGGATGAGTTTACATCTGTTTTCGGTCCCCCACCACTTCACCGATCCGGTCGCAAATACCAGATTGCAAGTTGGGCTCCCAATACACATTATACAAGACGTACAAGACTCATGGTGATCATGTGGAAGAAATAAACTAATGATTTCGTTCCATTTAACTGTTTTGGATTCAGCTGAACTAATGTAAATAACTACTGACTTCGAACTCTTGTTTTCAGAACGCTATTGAATTAAAATTCACATATGATATACATCTGTTTAATTTTTCCTTAAACTCACGAAAATAAATAAAACCTGTCGACAATAAATAATATTTATTAGGAATGCGGTAAATCATGAAATAACTGTTTTTAAATTAAGTCACCTAATGTAGATTCTATAAGAAACGTTACGATAACGAACCTTCAAAACAAATTTGTGTTTTTGATGCGAACAAAATTTTACCGCCAGAATAGTACCACCATCGATACTTTAATTCAATATTATTATATTATTTAATTCGAAAAATCTCGTTATGGCTTTACCAATTCTATTTTTCAGAATTTTTTTTGCCGAATACCTAGAGTGTTCTCTTTGCAAGCATTTTTCTTTTTATTCGTTCGGTAAAATTTTGAATTTAAGGACGAATAGAATCTCCATTTAAAATACACTGGGCCAGATTTTACGTTTGAAATTTATGATTGTTTTTTGGTCAACTACTTATTAATAAACCAAGTTTTTAGAAACCGTTATGATTATTTGTACCTGTATTAAGTAATTAATTTAAAAAAGCTATTCATTTTTATATTTTTGTACGTTTACTTAATAGCTAAAGACGTGTTAAAATGATAACGACTGTTGTTTGTTTGAACTGGGAGGTTGGCTACGGTATTTTTAATACAGTCTGGCAATTAGAAAAACAAACGACGGAAGCCTATTTTAGAACTGCTTGGCCGGGTTTAGACTACACCACCGTCCAAGACTGTAGGCCTATTTATTTTTACAATGTTATCAGCGTATTTCGGTCACTGTTGGACCGTATTTACGCAAAACCCTACATAATCAATTCATTCACAAGTGCTTTGTACTTTTATATAAGATCTGTAATGTATTGCTAAATAGTTCTAACATTAGGTTAACCGTACAATTTAACCCTTTATGGGTTAATGTTTTGATATCAGACCACCGAACAAAGTACCTGAATGGGAAATTTTTTTTATTTTCGTTTTTAACTTTTATGATATTTATGTTACTTAATTATGCACTTTGATACATTTAAAAACAATTTTGAGTATGTTTTGTGTTGGAAAAGGGTATCCTTTGATTTAGCCACCAAGCTTCTCTGTAGTTGACAGAAAAATAGTAGTTTGCAAAAAAACTGTAGTTTGCAAAAAAACCCATTATTACAATCACTGAAACGGATAGTGTCTTCATATAAGGACACTTTTTAAGTAGAGTGCACCACCAGCCACACTAACATTTTAATTTTGATAAGTGTTCATAAAACAAAACTACAAGCGTTTACGAATATACCCCGGCATTCCTCGTCGTGTAACGTTCAAATTTGTTCATTTACAACCCGAAAACTTAAGTGTCCTTATTTTCAACTACCATCCATTTACAAGATTTTTATGAAAATTAATTCGCCCTATAAACGGTTAAAAGACAATGCAGCTTACTGCTGTTTTTAAGGAAATACTCACGGGGTGTGAATGACGACTGTAAGGTTTTACTAAAATTGTTTTGTTGTTTGAACAGTATTACTGATATTCTTTAGTCTATTTTCTGTATTAACTTAAAAATAATCTCGGTTCTAATGATCCGAAAATATGACTTGGTTAAAATTTAACTTCTCCTAGTTAACCTGAATCTAATGTAATGTAATAAGCAGCGTGTTGGAGTGTTGTACTTTATTGTTACACGGTTTTTAAATTAAATTATGCTCATTTTTTCATCACAGAAGTTGTGGCTTGCATTGTACGGCTGGAAATGGTCATATAACAACAAACAAACAAATTTTATAGTATTATTTATTTGCTATAATTTGAACATCCTGAAGTGACAGTTATGTGCATTACTTTAGAACGGGAGTAGGCCTACTGGTTCACAGGCGGCTGTGCTTAATAAACAATCCATTTGTAGCATATACGAGTGTGATAAAAAAACACGGTGAATAATTTTATTACGAAAAAGATAATAAGCTTACATCAAATTTGAATTATTCTCGTTGGCTAACGACGCACTTACCCCAACGTTTATTACGTGATTGGAAGCATTTCTGGAAAGCCTCTTTCGGAAGGGCCTTCAGCTGCTCCGTTGTGACCTCTAACACGTTGACTGCTATGTGACCCAAATATGTGTCACACTTGTCTTAAAAAATGGGTCACGTGCATCAAAAATGAGTCACAATACATTACTCATTTTTAAGTCGTGTATTACTAATGTGGTTTCAAAAGCTATGGCTTCAGAAATGACATTGTACACGTAGCCTGTTCAAATAGTCAGCCTTTTGCAAAAAATAGGATATTGCGTAAACAGGTAGTTTTTCTTGTTGTCCTGTACAAGAATGCTACAATTGTTTTTAATTTGATTATTTCTTTTGCGCTTATTTTAGTTGGTTAAAATAGTCTAGAATAATTTTCAACTAAATCCAGTTGTCTATTAAATTTTTTTATTGTGACAAAAATGGGTTACATGGCTCTGAAATGTAAAATCATTTCAACAGGCCATGTGACCCAAAGTGTATCAGAATTTTTTTTACAAAACAAAATAGTATTTGTTATAAAATAAAATAAGTAAAATAACAAGAAAAATGAATAAAATGTGAAAAAATAAAACAGTAAGTGGCCCCGCTATGTCACAAAATTTAGTGTGGCAGTTAACATGTTAATGTCGGGAGTGTTAAAATGTTTTCCTTTCAAGACATTTCTTATTTTTGAGAAGATTTAGAAGTCGCGTGGTGCTAAATCCGTAGAGTAAGATGGTTGTGGGCTGACTGAGCTCTTTATTTCAGCCAAAAATTCGCGGATTAGAAGCGAAATATGGCGAGGTTGACAAGAAGAGGTGAGAAGCCTGGGAATAAATTTCCCTTTCATTCGTCTCATTTGTTAATTATGGATTAAAATGTTTTGCATGGATCCGTACGAGATGGTCAGTTCCTCGGTAAACTCTCGCGATTAGTCAATCGCTTGTTTGAACAAACCAGTTATGGCACTTTTTGCACGTTATCGTCTTGTTTTAGAGATCGAAGAACGTCCCGCCCGTTGCTCGTCTTCAATCGACTCATTACCACTTATCCTCTTGAAGGACATGACACATATGTGAACATTAATTCTACAAAACATATAACACCACAGCTTAATATTTTTTAAATAATTTTTACGCCCAATTGCCACATATGTTGCCAAAAACCTTTGTAGGTTGCACTGCTCTTTTGTCGCATCATCAGATGTTATTTATATGTTATTTCATGGTTTTCAGAGTGAAATTATGATTAATTTTTAAAATTAACTTGTCCCTGAAGAGGTCAATCGCTCATACCACTTATATGAGCAGTCTTCAGAGTCATCATATAATCGCCATACACTAATTTTAACATTTAATGAGCTTCTCTGGCTCTTTTTTGCCACTTAAAACAAAACTTACCATTTACTTACAAAACTTACTTATAACAGCGTTAACACGCTGTTTGAAATCCACGATGCGCGACAGACACGGTAAACACGACCTCACTCTTCGGCTCTGGAAGCCGACTGACCAGTCACAAATTCGACATTGGCTATCTCAAAGAATTAAGCTATCGGTTTATTTCAAATGGATATAGCAGTTAATTCGTAATTAAATTATTCACCGTATTTTTTTATCACTGTTCGTACCTATACGAGTCAGCCTACATCAATTACACGCTGTTAAAAAATTTACAGCATTGTTGGAACGGGTTTTGAAACTGTTTCTCCAACCTTTCGAATAAATTTTAAAAACGAATCAAAAAATAGTAAAAATTTCCTTTGGTTACTGTACTGGACTTAACAAAAATGTATTAAACCACCTAGATTATTCCAGTAGCGCGTACATACATACTTTTTGACATGCATTTTCTTTTAGGAAAAACGGATTTTCCAATGAAAATCATAAATTGTAATTTAAAGTCGATTGCTGAACTTCTTTCACTCTGCATTAAAGCTAGAATGAAAAACCTTGACTTATTATTTGAATAGTTTTAGAACGTGACAAAATTTTTGTACATTTTTGCTTTACTTTATTCATTATAAGATTTATTTCAATTATTTTAAACGAATACGTAAATATTTGTAGACACATTTGTAAATAAGTGTTTTGTGTAGTTATAGGAAATATGGTATGTACAGTAGATATGTATACTGCATTGCATTTTATTATTGAGCAAAAAATAAATTCATTATTATTAGGTATTATTATTAAATTTCTGACAATAGCTATAGTCTTAAAAAAACATTGATACAACTTGCACTTATGTAGTAACTAGTTAGAAAATAAGTATATTTTAGAGGAGCACTTCTCGAAAATCGCAAAAAATCGATTTTTCTAATTTTGGCGCCATTGCCTTCTTTATCTTTTTCTGTGTAATTACATATAAAAATTATAACTGTACGATAGAAATTACGGAAGCTATGCAGATTTTTGTTAAGTAATGTTTTGACCAGAATTTCTTTTAATTGAGTTAATCTGTGGAAACAATTAAGAGTTGCGATATTCAAAGAACACAGAAAGCTGAGAAGGCAATGGGAGCAAGAAAGAAGCAAGACAAGAGAAAAAAGAGGAAATTATTTGAGGAAAAAAATTCTGGTGAGGATCAATATTATGATGCAGGCCGATTTTAGGTTAAGTAAAACTTTACAGCTCATTTCCCGCAAATTAACTTTTTTCCGTAAAGGTATAGTTTTCTCAAAAACTATTTGGCTTTGAAGGTTGAAATTTTTTGTGCATGTTTCCCAGTATAATTGTGACATATGAAACTAGAATCATTGCAGTATTATTACTAAGTCCGAAATAAAATAAAAAATTCTATAAAAAAATTTAATTGTTTTTGCATTTTTCAAAAAAAATTCTCAATGATATCTCTATATTCATAATTCTAGTACTAGAGCTTAAAAGATGTCATAGAAAAGGTATAAAAAATTAAAACCCTAACTCTTTACGGTTTTTTAGAAACGTGTACCTAAAAAGAGGTCAATTTAACATGGGTAAGATAGGAGGTACAGTGCTCCCCTTAATAAATTAGATGAATAACTGCCATGAAATAACATTTTCTGAAAATATATTGAGTTAAAAACACACGTGAAAAGTATAAAAATGTTGACTTTCATTGCGTAATTGTTATAAAAAGTAAAAATATGTCTTGTTTGTAAGTGACTTAGGATCTAACATACTACCCTGTGCATATAAGGGTCGAAATGTAAATATTTTGTGGGTGTTTGAACCCCTTCGAATTGCATGTTTAGGAACTACGGTAGTATGATTCATATCCTTTCACCTGAAGTATAGGACCTACATTAAAATCAATAAGTTGGTTTACTCTTTTTACTGAAAAAATATAAAATATTCAAAACCTAATAATAAGAAAAAAAACTTTTCATGTTTCATTAACACAATGATGAAGAAGGAAAATTTTGGTGAACTGAAAATGTTTGTATTAAAAATAAGTTGAGTATTTTTTTCTTTTTGTTAGTTGGTTATGTAGATTAGTAACGTTATCTTGATAGACTACATGAAAACCTTTTTTGTTTTGTAACAACGGTATTGATTATAATAGAACTTGTAAGGTTTCTGTACTCATTTCAATTTGTTTTCTCTGTAAATATTATGTTTCCTGCAATATTTTCTTCCTATTTATTTGTACATTATACTACCAGTCTTCTAGAGGGCAGTAATATAATTAAAGATACCCATAACCCAAACCTTGATACATGTTAATAAGGACTGTAATTATGAACCCCGTTTAAAAAAAATCTGTTGCAATTACCAAATTAAACTTTCCAGGTCTATCAATACAAATTGTACGCGTGTAGTAAACTTACTTATTTTTGTTACGTAATATTTACCTAAAATATACAGAAATTGAAAATGTTTACAAGAACGTATCCATTTTATCAATACACGTTTGAAACCCAAGTTAAATTGTTACAATTTTTAGTAATTTACTACAGTAGTTGAATGGATATAGGTATTACGCTTCCAATATTGCAGTTTTTAACACCTTGTGTGGTTTTTAAGTTGATTGGTTACTTATATGGAAAAAGGAATTTGAGGGAATCTTGCGTTAAAGTTTAAAACTTCAACAAAAGTCTCTTGAAACCTTTATACCTCAGTATTTGGTTATAAAAAAGTAAACACAGTTGCAAAACTTAATGAGAACGTTCTAAGATAACAATTCCCTTCAGAAATAGCAAAAAAATAATAGTTAATAATCAATTTTTCGTACACTCTTGAGGCACTACTCAATTGAATAAATTTAATTTAAAAAAATTAAGAATAATATAACTAATAAAAATACTATACACGATTAAATACTATTATACACGAAGAAAGTAGAAATATTTTTAAAATTGAAAAGTTACCTGTAATAATAGGAGAGCTTCTTAAAATTAAAAGGTGCTGGGGTTCATGTTGTATAAAAACCAGTCTTTACATAAAAATATCAATAAAGTTTTACCTGAAATATCAAAAACAATATGTTTGTTTTGTAATTGTTTGTTATCAAAAACAAACAAACTACCACGGAAACTACAATCGCGTAAATGACGCATTTATGAAAGCTTCAACCAAATTAAAAGAAGCAAAAGTTTTTTTAGGACATGTAAGAACGAAAAAAGTGAAGGTAACTTTGCTCTCCTGTTTTTTTAAGTAAATTCTGAAAAAAGGTTGTCGAACCAACGTTTTGACTACCCCTAAATAATATAGCTATTTGAAATTTTTTGATCCAATTCTTTACGTCAAGGACTTAACGTTGATCAGAACAACTGTAGGCTACATTCTTAAAATTTACGAAATTGTATTACTATTTCATTCAAAGTGAGGAGATTACCGCTAAACAGTATCTATACCATTTAGTCCTCATGGTGACCACAAAGTGATTAAGCTCGATGGCGGGGCAGTAATTCGTACAGAAACCGGGTTATGGAAAAAAATAGTTCCTTTCCACGTTTATCGGGAATTTAACCCTATAGCTGGCAATAACATTTTTCTAGACCGGCGGAGAATTTCAAGCATATGGGTCAGCGATCCGTAAAGAAATCATTCAAAATTTGCTATAAATCACAAACCTTATCACGTGACGTTTCAAAATAACAAGAAAACTTAGTAAAATAGAATAAATACATTATTGAATTTTTAATCTGACAGTTAGGGATGCTGAAGCTATTTGTAAATAATTTTTAGACAAATATTTTTTTAAAACTTCAGATAGCACTACTGTTTACAACTTTCTTATGATCTACTTTCGGAATTTATTGTACACGAATCGTTAATTATAACGTTTATTTCAAAATAAAACAAAAAAAAACGATTCTATGTTCAAAGTTGAAGAAAATATAAACAAAAACATAATTATCATGTCAACCAAGAAATAACCAAATTCAGTTGTAGGAGAGCGTGGTTTGAACAGAAAAACACAGGCAGAATATGAAACTAAAATGTGTATTATATGTAAAAATTTACTTCATACATTACTAAACTATTGTACTAAACAGCAACGCTGTCTGCAGATAAATTTAAAACTTTTTTTTTTTAATTCCTAATATGTGTACGTTGCAATCTGTTCAATTCAGAACAATAAGCAACTCCATGACCCAATGAGATGAGGATGATGTGTGTGGTGTGTAAATAAGGTGTTGTCTTGTACAGACCCAGGTCGACCACTCCTGAGAGAGTATGGTTAATTGAACCCCAACCATCAAAGTACACCGGCAACCACTGTCTAGTATTCAAATCCGTATAAAAGTAACTACCTTTACTAGGATTTGAACCAGGAACCTTCGTCTCCGAAAATCAGCTGTTAAACAGCTGATTTTGGCGACAACTTTACCTCTAGACCAACCCGGTGGGTTAAATTTAAAACTAAAACGACAACATTGCAATGCTATGAAGCAAATTCGATTTTGCGACGCGACCGGTTTAAGAAGCGGTAACATCGTCTTAAAATCGACGATTGCCGGCTCTAGGGTTAAAGATAATTATGCTGAGTGATGGTAATTTTTTAAAAGAAAGCTTGGGTCAGGATCAGTCCAATGCCACCTTAGACAATACGAGTATTTACATGTTGAAAGGGCTTTACCCCGTTCTTCTTTTACATTCCAATATTTACAAATACAAACATAATAGTATCAGTAGAATGTCGACTACTCTTTTGTTAATTATTAAAATAAAGTAAATATTTAAACATTTAAGTTATAAAATGATCTAACAATAAAAAAATAATGAACCGGCCAGACATGACATAATTTTTAGATTCATATTATCGTAATTACGTTGTTTAGTCTGCTAAGAAAGTTAATTGAATTATTCATTCAAGTTATTCCCGCGTCCGTTACTACTTCTAACGTACAGGGTATGCTCTGTTTAATAACATCTGTTCAGTAGGCCTATAATAAATAAAATATTTTTGCAAAATATTAAGTTTAAAATTAGGTAGTTGTTGTTTAAGTCATCAGCTGAAAGGCTGGTTTGAACCTGTAGAGGTTTTACTAAGTAAAACGAGGAGTGAGGTGGTTTACCATTGCCTTCCTCACTGAGTGGAAAAGTACGCTTATCAGCATGCCGGGCCCTCTGAAAAGCACATATTTTCCACTCTGCAAATGACACCTTGACTTCATTCATTGCAGGGTCTGGCTGTATAATGAAATTCATTACTTTCAGAGGAGATAACTCTGATTAGTGTCTTTTACACCTCTACCTCTTCTGTTCTTAAATGATTCAGTCATTTAATTGCCTGACCACGTGATAAGAAACAGAGCTATTTATTTTAGCCCTGCAACGAAAATTAGGTTAACAATTAAAAATGAATTCAGTCAAAACTTTGAAATTTTTCTTCTCAATTAACTGCAAATAAGATTTCGCCTTAGTGATACTGATACCTGTGAAGTAAATCTATAAAACAATGAAAGTCTGTATTGGATGTTTTGTTTTATGGGTTTTAGAGATTGAAAAGCCGAGACTCAAAAATTGTTTCGTAAAATCTTTATTTTTTATAACTTGCTTTTCTTTACTTGGAAAACCAAGTAATTAAATAAGTTAAGTGTATTAGATTTAAGGTACATATTATATTGCACATAACGTAAACATGAATTACGTTAAAGTAGAATTTTGTAAGTAATGTTTAATATGTACGCCGTTACATTGTAAACATTACTTAAAAAATTCCTTCCGAAGATATTTGAATCGGTCATTTCAGAAAGCCCATAAGTCAAAAAGACAACTTTTGGGGCCTTATTTACTTTATTTTTACTGAAAAAAAAAATAAAAAAATAAAATTCGTGTGGAGGGCTGTTCCCTTTAATATAGTGTTTAATATAGTTTAGTTTTTCTTGTAAATAAGCCACAGAAGTCAAAAAAAATTTAACTTGTGATGTTCTGTAAGTAAAAAGATCTAAATGACATGTTATTTCTGTACAAAATACATTTTTAAGTTACCACAAAAAATTATATTTTACAATAACATTACTTAATATATCACACTAATTTACATGAATGACTATAGGAACCTTTTCACTAAAATAAAAATTGAATTCTTGACTTTGAAAAAAAATGTTGATTTTTGGAAAATTCCACGTTCTTCGTTGTCGTCACCAACAGTGGTTATCTCCTAAAAAAGACTTTTGCATAGAAACTTTCAGTGTCCTCTTTTTCTGGAATTTAGCGCTTAAACGCCAAATTAACACCCATTTTCTTTTTCTTACATTGAAAGAAAATCTTTAAAATAAGCCTTTTCTTAGTAGTTGAGGAAATTATTTGACTTTTGTAGGGAATGCGAGTTTACATTCAATTTGTCCAAAAATGAAATAAAGCAAAGAAGGAAAAAATTGACTTATGAGCTTTCTGAAATCACTGATTCATTTCGTAAGTTAATGTTGTAGGACGTATTAAATAAACTTCCTTAAAATATAGCGCCTGTTATAGAGAAGGTAAATTATAAATTAATATAATGTAGGTACTGTTTGGTAGAGAACTAACTAAATGGAAAAATACGTGTAAAACACCATAAAATGACATTTTACAATCGAAATCCATCGTTTATAATGGCAAAATAGACACACTTTATGTTTTTGTTCAAGTCATCAGACTGAACTTAAGGTTGAAGGTTAGTTTGGACCTCTACAATTTATTGGGGGAGGTCGAATAGAAACTTTTGATTGTGTATAAAGATGTCAAGACACCTTAAAATGACAATAATGTAAAATAACAAAACCTCTTTGTGATATTTTTTTTAAAGTTGTTCGTCAGTCAAGACAGTATTGTCGTTGTACGTCGTCACTGGCTATAAGAGTTACTACGGTCGGTAAAAACTTTGCTTTATTGTTTTTACGCCATTTGATACCGTGATCAAATAATATTATTAAATGTATTAAATTCTGAACAGTAGAACAAATTTATGATTTAATTTTATTCTTTTACATTGTGGAAATGCGTGTGTTACACCTTTAATTCATTTACAACTTTTTTTCGTAGGTTTTCCGTTATTTTAGTGTTTCGTTATTTAAATAAAGGTAAATTTTTCTTCTACTGCTCTTTTGGCAACATTGTTTATTAAAAGCATAAAAGTTAAAGAGTAGTGGGATTGGATTTTACTCCATAAGTTGGCAGAACCCTTTTTTGCGGTTTTAATATGTGAATTTTAATGATTCTCCTTTTATTGCAATTTTCTCAAAACGTGGTATTCTATATAAAATACTAATAATTTGATTTTTTTTAGGAAGTTCTCACAATGTTACAATATCTGACGGAAGGACTTCTTAGTGAATTTGTTTGAAACCCGTTATGACTGCTTCGTTGATATTTTGGGTGACTCCACGTCGGTAATGATAAAAATCTGGTGTGACATACTCACAGGACTTTCTCTTGTCAATGTAAATATTGAACAATATAACCTATGTTCGTCATGAGTAAGCGATGTAATAAGTGCAGAACATAACCTAATTGTAATCGTGAGTGAATGATACAAAATGAAAAACCTCTGTTCGACTTAAAAATACGGAAAATCACTTATTGACGCTAAACTAAGCTCTGTAGAAAAAATGCTCGAAATAAAAGTTGTAGGTTTTTCTCTTTTTTACAACTTTAATTATGCACACTTTTGCCCTAAAATGCATTTCAAGGCCTCAATCTTAAAAACACGTATCATGAGAGCACAACCTCCCCAAAAATTTCAGCAGACGTGGCGCTTACACGATCTTGCAGAGCATTACATGTAGTGAATAAGGCCATTTAAAAAAATCGTAGGAGCCATTTTTGAGAAAATAGGAAAAAGTGAAAATTCGCACGAATAAACTACTACTACTACTTCCGGTTGACCGATTTTGATGAAAATTGAAGTTAAATTGAAAACTTATAAACTTATAAAACCCCAAAAACATGTGGGGTTCCCTAGTGATATCTAAATTGGATTTCAAGTTTCAACTTGGTACGTTATTCCGCTCTTGAGATATTTTTTTCACCCACACCAATCACTGAAAACATGTTTTTGGGTTCAGGGGGCCTGAAAACGTGTATTCCTGGTGACAACTCGTTTTCGAAAAATCTATATGAAAACCCAAGTATTCAAATAGGGCTAGAGAAAGTAAAAAAGAACTTTTCTCTGGTAAAAGCAATTATTTTACTAAATCCTTCCGTCTAAAGTTGTATTAGATGATTTGAAATAGGAGGAGAATATTTTAAGCTGATATATTTATTACCTGTTGTGGAAGCGGGTTAAAATATTAACACTAGTAAGGTAGCTATCGCGACTCCCCCCTTTCATACAAAATACTATGAATTACCTTAAAAAAACCTGAGAACATTCAACGAGGTAATTTTGACAATGTCGACCGAACAAGAAATGAAACCTAAAAATTACGAGTACAATTTCAACGTAATAAGAGTTTTGTAGTAATTATTTCTCTGTTATGTCTTGCGTAGTGTCCGTTTATTCCGTGACCTCTGACATGCCACTGTTAAGTTAATGACCTTTTAGGATTTTAAATATAACATTATTTCATGCCTATTTGCGCCCGCACACACCCACGGTAACGTAAGATCAAAACAAAAATTAAAAGGGAACTGGTTTACATTGATGCAGTGTAAAAACTAGTAAACTATTGATAAATATTAGAAAATCAAGTTGCGCAGTGATTGCCAACGTGACGCTGTGGTTGGTGTGCAAATCTGTAAAGTGGAAAGGTCCCGGGTTTGATTTTTCGCTAGGTTCTGGGAAATTATTACTTGTTACATCCCACCGTTCCTTGACCCAAATTTGTCGCTAATGACCGTCCTGTTGATGCGACTTAAAACAATTTTTTATTTCTCTTTATTTTAAAACAACTACAGTTGTAAATTTATTCAACCAGCAGTACCTACGATATGTGTAGTGATCTGTGTAGTGTCCAGAGTTCACTCTGACTAGTGTCTTTTACACCTCCACCTATTTTGTTATAATTCAGTCATATTGATGGGTGAGCATGTGATAAAAAACAGAACTATTTGTTGTAGCCCTGTAAGTAGCAGATCGAGTGCATTTAATTAAACACTCCGTCTGCCTGTTATGGGCAAAGGGATTACATGTGACAACGTAAAATTTTTGTGGATTAAAAATTTGTATTACATGTGACATGTAAAATTTGTTTAAAAATCTTAGTTTCGTTTTTCTCCGAACTTCGATTATTTTTCTCCAAACCGTACACCAAAGTTCCGTACATCCATCCACATCAACCGAATTTTTAATTTAGGTAAATTAGGTATTTGTAATTACCGAATTAGGAAATTTTATCAATTTTTGGTTTTTGTTAAGAAACATTTTCTTTTTCGTTAACTAAAAACCGTTTTTCATTGTGTTATTAAATTGAGCAAATATGGTAAGAAAATCAATAAAAAGTAACAGTGATAAGTTTATTGAATCAATAAAAAAAATAATGTAAAAGCATTTTTAATAATAAAGTAGCTGTCATTGAACATTCCTTGTAAATGAATAAAAATTGATTGCGTCATCACGATATTTTTCTATAATAAATGAGTTTCCATAATCTATTGTTAAGCAAATTAGTTTTTAAATCAACAAATATGGTTTATTAAACATTTAATAAAACAATATGGAAAAGTAAAATTCTATTTTCAGCTATGAGAAATTGAAATAGCATTTGTTATATAATTTTTATTTGACTAGTTATGCATTTGTATTAGTACCTGAGGGAGCTATGTTTCCATTGCATGGTTATTTGTGGCAGATAGCAAGAACTTAATCGGAACAGTTAACATAGGTACAATTTTTACGTGAATTCACTAGTTTTCCGTTCAATCAGAATTAATATTCTGGATAACTGAATGAGTGAGAAACCACGATTCAAGCGGTAACTGCTATAATGGTCTGTATCTGTTATTCTAAACTAAAAAAATCTGGCGTTAAACGCTCTCACGACTTTCTCTTGCCAATGTAAATAATGAAGAATGTTAACACTATGTTTAATCATGTAATCTACTGTTATATGAAAAACATTTTAATCATGTGTGAATGACGCAAAATGAAAATCAACCCCTGTTGAATTTAAACATACGGAAAACCACTAATTGACGCTAAACTAGACTCAGTAGAAAAAAAGATTTGAAAAAATTACAAAATTTTCTAGAACTTAAAATAAAATGGGAAAGTCTTCCGTACTTTACCCCCTTTATTATCAATGACTACTCTATCCAATTTGCTGTCAAACTTCCGTCATGGTCTATAAATTTTGTGTGACATGAAACAACGAGTGATATACATTTTAATGAATATCTTCATTACTATTTTCTAACTAACCCATCGGGTTGGTTGAGAGATAAAGTCGTCGTCATGAGTCAGCTGTTTAACAGCTGATTTTCGAAGACGAAGGTTCCTGGTTCAAATCCCAGTAAAGGTTGTTACTTTTGTACGGATTTGATACTAGACAGTGTAGTCACCGGTGAACTTTGATGGTTGGGGTTCAATTAACTAATATTCTTTTAGGAATGGTCGGCCTGAGTCTGTACAAATCTACACCTTATTTACACGTCATACATGTAATCCTCATCTCACTGGGCCATGGGGTTGCGTATTGTTTCTAAATTGAACAGTTGCAACATTAGGGTAAAAAAATAAACTAATTTGTAACTCCTAAAAATATTATTGACGTTTGAATTTATTAATTTTATTTAACATAATTGATTATTTCTAGACTTCAGCTGGGACCATCAGTTTCGGAGGTCTAGAACTGTTTCACTAAGGGTATTGCAGAAATAACAAGTGTTGATGTAAAGTTTCATGTTAACTAAAACTGAAGGAAAATTATTTGTGATTTGACCGCGTTGGCTTAAAACTGTCTTTTGAAAGTCGGCTCCGTTTGTTTTGTATCATTGCTATTATTGTGTAAGGTGACAGACAAAAATACTAAAATCTTCTTTTTCATTTCAATTCATCTGTTTTACATGAACAAGTTTGGTTCGGTGCCAATTCGTTGAATTATTAAAATGAAAATAGTGTATCAACTAGCGCTTTGTTTTTGTTGGCGGTTTATAAATTTTAATCGTATAGTGGGTAAGGAAAGTTCCATGTTAATTCAGTTGTCTTTTGTCCTATTTTCTTCAGTTACTATCTGTAATCTGTAGTTTAATTAATTGAAAAATGAAAATAATTAATTTTACTTTTGTTTCCATTAACGATCACGTTTGTTTAGATCCAGTAAATCGGATTGTTAAAATAAAAATAAATTGAAAAAAATTCTCGGAAAATACTGTCTGTAGCGATCAACTGTTGTCTCAGTTTTTTATTTATTTAGAATAGCTGATTCATACATTTCGTTACTGAAGTCAAATAAATATCTGATTTATATAAAATTCATTTCTTTTCTAAATTTTAATTTAAATAGTATAAAATTATAAACCATAATATTTAATTTTTTAATTTTATTAACTATATAGTAAAACAAAATTGTTTTTTTTTCAAAATTTAATTAATATTTTATCTTTTTCCAAAGTTATAATTAAGTTCCGGATTTGTAAATGCAACAATTGGAAATAAATTTGTCATAGACCAACCATCGCAGAGTTAAGATGGTATTTTGAGTGTTTTTAATATAGCTGTTAAAAATAATTAAGTTATTATTTGCGTAATGATATAAATTCATACGACAAACGCTGCATGTCAAACACTGATGTTTTTTATGAACGGACGATGTATTAAAAAAAATCTTGTGTGAAAGACTCCCACGACTTTCTTTTGCCAATGTAGCGTAATAATGAAGTACATAACGTAATTTTAATCATGAGTGAATGCCGCAAGTTAAGTTGTGGGTTCTTTTAGTTCCTATAACTTTAATTAAATATTACACTTTTGACGTAAAGTAGCCTACGTAAGTTTTGTCGTAAGGCCACAATCTTAAAAAATCCCATTTTTTACCGATTTTGATGAGGAAAATACAGAAAATGATTTGACGTTGAACTAAACGTTGTAGAAAAAATATTTGAAATAAAAGTTGTTGGGTTTTTAATTTTCTACAACTTTGATTACACTTTGGCCCTAAATTGCATATTAAGGCCGTAATTAAGATAAAATTACCACGAAAGTACCGCCTCTCCAAGAAATTCAGCAGATATGACGCTTAAGGTGCGGTTTCGTTTGTGCGATCGTCGCATGCGATTACTGCATGCAGTAATCGCATGCGACTGACGCATAGGTCGGGTAGTTTAGTTTGTGCAGCGGAACGTGCGTTCCAACTACACGTCCAGGTTAACAGAAACCCGGGTTATCCGAAACGTCAAAAAATACTCAGTATTTTAAATGAATTTTCTATAAATAACTGTAGTAAAAACAATAAATAATATGTCACCGGATGGCGACATTACGTGGCGAGTTAAAACCTTTAATTTTTGGTGGGCCTGAAAAGGGCTGTTTAAGCGGTGGTCGTCTTGATGGGAAGCGTCGGTCGTAGTCGTCGTGCCGGTCAAGGAGCTGGGCGACACGGCGTGTCGTCGTCCAGCGGAGACATTATCTTCTTCCCTCGCAGTAGTGCGTCGATGGCTGCTTCGTCGGATCGGGTGGGCGTA
Source organism: Catonia carolina (assembly GCA_035578175.1). Classification (NCBI taxonomy): domain Eukaryota; kingdom Metazoa; phylum Arthropoda; class Insecta; order Hemiptera; family Achilidae; genus Catonia; species Catonia carolina. The sequence goes on along the minus strand of JAQMRL010000002.1, from coordinate 22,781,305 downwards.
AAGCTCGGTCGAGGGACCAATGTGGGCATCGCTCGTGGCAGCGGGCGATGACGGTCCGGTCGACGGTTTATGGTGGACGGGTCGGCGAGTGGAAGCATCATCTTCTCTCTTGCGGGGTCGTCGATTAGTCTTCGCTGGAGTCCCGTAGCTTTGTGCCGTGGTGGACGTCTTGTCTGCTGTCTGGATCGGAATTGAATCTCCCTGTTGAGTGTAGCGCTCTTTATATAGTTGCCGAGAGCGCTGTGGTAGAGGGCGGTTACTGGCTCGGCCTTAATGACAAAGGCCTCTGTCGGTACGTACACAAGCCTACCGCCCCTCTCGGAACTATTGGCGGCTCCCTCTGTCGCTACGTCGGAAGCTTTGATAGCCGGCAGCACAGTACCTAATCAAAGGGGGCGACGGTGACAAATAAATACTGTAAATTGTATTTCTGTACCAAAATACTGTATAAGCAAACTGATTTGTAAATTATAACACGTAAAGTATGCCTACATGATATTCAACACTGCAGACTGGATTTTTACCGTTAACATAAGTATTTTCCTTGGATCGGTAGCCTACTACTAGGCCTACTGTTTATTTTGGCTGGATCACCTTTGCTGCAAACGGTCAATTAGTACTGTATTGTGGTTGAATGGGTACGGTAGTGTCTTGGCCTTACTGTAGTTTTCATTTCGTTTTGTGGCGAATTAGTGTTACGTACTGGTAATCGCATGCGACGATCGCACAAACGAAACCGCACACTATTTCGTACAGCATAAAAAATTTAGTAAATGGTGCGATTAAAAAAATTGTTTTTAAGAAAATCGCTTAATTGTTTTTTGAAAATTCGCACGAATGAACTACTTCTTGCAGTTGATCGCAGTTGATCGATTTTGATGAAAACGTTCGTGTCAGGTCCCTTGGTGGTCCCTAACTTAAGTTCCAAGTTTCAATGTCGTACAATATTTCGTTTTTGAGATATTTTATTGACACACACACACACACACACACAGGCACACAGACCAATTGCTAAAAACATGTTTCGCTTTGGATTCAGGAGGCCTAAAAAGGGGTCTTCCCGGTGAAAATTCTGTTTCGAAAAATCGACATGAAAATTATACTTTTCTTTCCGTATACATTCATATAGGGTAGAGAAAGTAAAAAAAATACCGATCAGGTTGTACTAATTGCATATTACATGCTGCTGGTTCTGTTATTTATGACTTTAGCGACCCGCCCCGTGTCACCTCCGATCACCTTTGAATCGTTCGCCGGGTGTGTGTGAAATAGACCTAACTGGAGACCTACTCCATTTCGGAATGGATAATTCTGTTAAGGAGGCTTTATACATGCTTATTCTGGATAGATCTGCTGTAAACTACCTGTAAATAAATATTAATGATAGAGTATTAAGTTCTTAAAAATAATTGTTAAACCGGTTAATAACAAAAATATCGGAAATCATAAAAAATTATACCTGAATTTGTTAAAGGTATAGACTTTTAAGAATTGATTAAAATCATGCAGGAAATACTTTTTCATTGGTTAATTTTACAATATCCGTTTCCCATTTTACTTGCATGAAAGATAAATTCATTGAGGCTTCTGATATCATAGGGCGTCTAACATTTTATTTTGATCGAATTACATTTAAATTTAAACCGTGAATGAATGAATAAATAAATGTAATCGTAAATGAATGAAAATTTCATTCAATGAAAGAACGTCAGAATACTACGCTGGGTAATCGTTCAGGGTCTTTTTACTCACCTCCTTCCAAACGTGAAAAATAAAATGTTACGAACATTTATTTCTTGTCTAATAATAATAAATTGTTTGATTTTGCCATGTTTTGTAATAAATTTGATAATTTTCAAAATTTTGCGGCATTTGATCAATCAACCTCAAGTATTACTTTTTGAACAGGTTAAGTGAAGAATCGTATAATTTAGACTCTAAATTATATGAATTTTCGAGCACTGCTTATGGTCTTGATCTAATGCATTGCTACTGATGAGCCTTATGCAAAGAACAGCTTATAATACTATTCGTGTCGGGTCTCCTTGTGGTACCTAATTTAAGTTCCAAGTTTCAACTTTGTACACTATTCTGTCCTTGGGATATTTTGATCATACACACAGATCAATCGTTAAAAACATGTTTTTTTCAGTACAGGAGGCCTGAAAACGTGTATTTCCGGTGAAAAATCGATTTCGAAAAATTGATATGAAAACAATACTTTCCTTCCCCATATTTATATTCAAACAGAATAAGAGAAAGTAAAATCAGCTGTTAAACAGCTGACTCGTGGCAACAATTTTACCATTATACCAACCCGGTGGGTATACTACTAAACAACCCTTTTGTACTTTCTCGTTTTTTATTTAACGTCGCATCAACTACAACGGTCATTAACGACGACGTTGGGGTGTCTATTGTACAACGGAGGATGAAATGATTTTTTATAACGTATGAAAACAAGCCATCCCACTCAGGCACGTTACAAAAAAATCATTTCATCTTCCATTGTACAATAGTTACACTCCCAACGTCGCCGTCGTCGCTAATGACCGTTGTAGTTGATGCGACGTTAAATAAAAAAAAGAGAAAGGATTGTTTAGTAGCATACTGGGTTGGTATAGTGGTAAAATTGTTGCCGCGAGTCAGCTGTTTAACAGCTGATTTTCGGAGACGAAGTTTCTGTGGGTCAAATCCAAGTAAAGTAGTTACTTTTGTACAGATTTGAATAATAAACAATGGTTGCAGTTGTACTTTGATGGTTGGTGTTCAATTAACCATATCCTCAGGAATGATCGGCCTGATCCGGTACAAGAATACACCTTATTTATGCGTCATGCATATTATTCTCATCTCATTGGGTTATGGGGTTGCTTATTGATCAATAAGATCATTGATCATTATAGATGAATTTATGGGGTTCATGTGGTTTCACCATCCTTGGTATTTTGTTATTAGATTTTTTTACTTTGGTACTTATATCATTGTGTTTTTGTCTGATTTCAGGAAAACTAGGTCTATTTTATTTTATATTTTACTGCGTTCTTGCGACATTATTTGCGATATTATTATGGTTATTTTTCCTTACACTGGACCCAAGAATACCAAAATGGAAAATGGATCAATCATTAATTGGCACAAATCCAGGTCAGTTTTAAATCTTAAATATAACTAACATGCACTAGAATAGAGTTAATATTTATGATTATAGTTTTAAATTAAAATGTTTTTGTTGTTTAGGCCAACAGCCGAAAGGCTGGTTTGAACCTTTAGAGGCTTTAGTAACTAAAACAAGGAGTGAGGTGGTTTACAATTGCCTTCCTCACTGAATGGAAAAGTGTACTTATTATCAAGCCAAGCCTCTTGAAAAGGATCTACTTTCCATCCTGTAAATGACACCTTCACCACGGGGTCTGGTTCTATAATGAAATTCATTACTCTCAGAGGAGATAACTTTGATTAGTGTCGTTCACACCTCTACCTCTTTTGGTCTTAAATACTTCAGTCATATAATTGACAAGTAACGAGAAACAGAACTATTGTTTGTAGCCCTGGAACTAGCAGATTGAGTGCAAGTAATTTACGCTCCACCTGCCTGTTATCGGGGAACTGTGTTGTTCATTAATGATTCAATCAAAATACATGATTATCTGTAGCCCCTATATGTCATTATGTTAATGTACTAGTTTGTATTGTAATTTATTAAACATATGTAAAAACAAATTAATTAACATGTACAAATTATTAATTAATTACTATTTATACTAGTTGTAACTTAAAACAACTGTTAGCAGAACCCATTCTCCACAACACCTACGAAATGACACCATCTATACCAGTTAAAAAGTATTAAAAGATCAAAAATGAGTGATGAACCAATTAACAAGTCAAAACAAGACAGGACAAGTTTAAAACAACAAACAAAAGAATAACAATGATTCATAAATCACTGTGTATTTATGTATGACCTAAATGCTTATTTATTTTGATACAATAGAGAGTAATTTTGTTTATAATGATTTATAAGTACTACAGTTGATTACATTTGAGTCAAAAATGATACATTTGTTACAAAAATAATGTTTTTAGTTTGTAACAAAGTTAGTATGAATGTCAAACATACCAGTTTTGTACAAATAGTAATAAATTAATGTGGTACAATATGTGGCTGTAGATGGTTATCTCATGTTTGGGGGGGGGGGAGGAAAGCAGAGCCAATGCCGTTTGTTTCCCCCGACAGCCACAATTTAAATGAGATGTCCAAGACTTTATACAATTTAATAAAATTGTTTTATTACTTGTTCATATTCATTTCTATTAATAAATTTTAATTACTCATTATATTTTTTTTATTTCAGGACTTGGTTTCCGGCCGAGACCACCTGAAGATCTTAGTTCACTTATATGGTACAAAGGAACTAGCAGACAAGATTATTCTTACTGGACTGATCAAATAGAAGCATTTTTAGATGGTATGTAAAAGGATATCTAAGATACTTTTTAATAAATAGTTAATTTTAAAACTAATATTGTTAAGAGATTGTTGGACAAAGGAGAGTAGCTGTTGATGTTAGCGATGATTTTGAGGAGCTCGAGGATCATATTGTAGTTGGAAAAATCTTGAAGATAGCCTATTTAAAACAATGCTGTATTCAACTGATTTCTTTTTATATTGGCATACAATTAAAACTCAAGGGTTGCCTGAAATGTTTCCGACCTCAACATGAAGATGACAACACTTGACAAATACAGTTGAGGAATAAGTTTGTGCATGCATTGAAATGTACTCACAAATTTCAGCCATTTCGAATGCTCAGGTGTTCTTCAACAATGTTTTAGTGAGTCGATGCGAGTGTTGCAGTGAAATGGACCACATCGAATATTGAGCTATCATTAAATATTTGTTTTTGAAAGGGAATATGCTTACGCAAATTAAAGACGAGTTGGACGCTGTGTTCGGGGACTCTGCACCATCATTTATTTACCACTTTGAAATTTTGGGCTGCTGAATTTAAAAATGGCGTACCAGCTTGGGTGACGATGAACGTTTGGGATGGCCAAAAACTGCAACCACGGGCGATAACATTTCTCAAGTTCACCAGATGATGACTAGACTCTCTCTAACCTTAATTTGACAGATGTCTAGCACCATTTGGTGAACTTGAGAAATGTTATCGTCAGTGGTTGCACTTTTTAGTCATCCCAAATATTCATCATCACCCAAGCTAGTATGGCCATTTTTAAATAACTACCCAAAATTTCAAAGTGGTAAATGATGGTGCACAGTCCCCGTACACAGTGTCCAACTAGTCTTTAATTTGCGTAGGCATATTGGCCCTTCAAAAACAAATATCTAATGACAGCTTGATATTTGATGTTGTCCATTTACACAGCAACACTCACATTGACTCGTAAAACGATTGCCAAACAACAACTGAGCTTCCAAAACAGCTGAAATTTTTGTGAGTAAATTTCAATGCATGCACAAATACGATTATCAACTGTATTTGACGAATGCTGCCACTTTCATGTTTCAGTCTACCCTTGTATTATGGGTGCATTCACACTAGGCAAATGTTCCCTACAAACATGTTCTCCCAACAGTAAATATATTCACCGAACTATGAGAATGTTAGGTGAACATTTTTTTTTTAATATGGTTATTGAACAAATTGTGCTTTTTGCTCTAATATCAATTCAGTGGAGTCTTTCTACATTGAAAAATTGATATTGCGGTGTGACTGTGTGTGCTGTTTTGTTGTACGTTTTCTCCTGTGTACATTGTTATCTGCTAGGAATGATGTCATCTGGAGTTAAGATTAGACAGTTTAGGTGTAGATGTGAATTTATCACTTAGAAATGTTAAATATTTTAAACTACATCTTGCCCTTCTCATCTGTTCCCATACCTGATTTTGTTGGACATCGTTTTTTCTCCCATTTGCAGTGAGCCAAGAGAGTGTCCATTTTATTTTTCACTGGTTTTACATCTGTCCTTATCTCAAAAGTAATTGATTTCAAACTATTATTTCATGTTTTTTATTTGTGTAGCTTTATTCGTATGGGTTCTATAGCAAACAACATTTTTCACTAAATTAAACCAAAGTTAGATCACAGGGTAAACATTTAATACCAAGCAAAATGGCTAGATGCTACCCCCACCATTGCTCTAGAAATGTTCATTCAGATCTACTGAATACCGAACATTAACCAACAAACAAAAAATTGTTCGCTATAAACCTACGAACGTTGTTTGTCCAGTGTGAATGCTCCTTTATATTGGAATTTAGAATTGTGTTATACTTTCAGCAGTGTTATTTTGCTGTAATTTTTTTATATTTTCTGGTAAAATCTTTGCTTGTCATCCTCTTTTAAAGATCTATTACATTGATGGATTGCCACTGATTTATGTTACAGGGCTTTTTTATGGGAACTGAAGTTTGTGCAATTTAATTATTCACCCGTTCAGGCTGTCAGTGCTACTTTTATCAAATTCTGTTGCATTTAATTGACTTGGTTCTTTTATTGTAGTTTTAGAAACCGTAGCAGTAGTAGTTAGTATCTGCTGCTTACTTTTATATATTATGGAGGGTCTTTTAAACCCCTGTTTTAGTTAGTAATGTTGATTAAATTTTGAGTACAAATTGAACTACCTATTCTTAGAAAGGTACAACAGTATACTTGTCATGGGTTATTTATTAGCAGATAGAAGGTTATGTTTATGGAAAATTACTTTCAAATGCAATAACTGGGTATTTGTAAAACTAAAATAAATTAACTAATTTAAATTATGCATTTTTTTACTATTTTAGCTTACAGAAGACCTGGTTTAACACCTGGGAGAGGTCAGAATATATTTAAGTGCGATTATGATCGCCCTCCTGGACCTGGACAAGTTTGTGATATTGACACACACAATTGGCATCCATGTGTCAAAGAAAACAATTTCAACTACCACAATCAAGGACCTTGTATCTTCATAAAATTGAATAAGGTAAATTTTTATTTATTTACGTAAAATATTTGTTGTACTGTGTTGTAAGATAATTTATTAGCCAATCTGTAGTTCATGTTTGCTGTAGAGTTTGTTTCATTTTTGCTGCAATTGGTAAACTGTCTTTAGCTTCCTATTTCCGTAAGCAAACTATACTAAGAGTTTATCTCTTGATTTAAGCCATTATGTTCTATATTAAGCAATACATAACCCCAAGATTTGCCAGATGTTTATATACAAACTGCCAGAGAAGTTAAGTAAGAACTAAAACACAATAAAAGCTGAGTGAAAGATTAAGAATTGTGATTGTTTAATTAATGAAAATGAACAGGTAATTTGTAAACTAATGAATAATAACTGAAAGTGTTTGTAATTTTGTTGGAATAGTGTATGTAATTATGTATTATTGTATTTGCCCATAGCAGGCAGGTGGAGTGTTAAATTATTTGCACTTGAATGGCTAGTTCTCGAACTGCTAGGGCTACAAAAAATAGTTCTGTTTCTTATCACATTTTCAGCCAATGTTATGACTTATACATTTAACAACAGAGGAGGTAGAGGTGTAAAAGACACTAATCAGAATTATCTCCTCGGAGAGTAATGAATTTCATTACATAGCCAGACGCTGTGGTAAATGAAGTGAAGGTGTCATTTGCAGGGTACAAAGTACATGCTTTTCAGAGGATTAAGCATGCTCCCTCTTAGACAACCTTGATTTCCCTCTCCTTTGGCTTGTCTCCAGCATACACTTCCACATCACGTGAGGCATCTACCTCCAGGCATACTCCTCATGCCTCTATATTGGTTCAGTCTTTCAAACTCCTCTTTCTACTACTTACGTCAACTCCAACTCCAGCCCTGGAAACCTCACTTCTAGGTCTGTCCAGTCTCGTGACTCCACAATCTGACACCAGTTATCCATCGCCGTTGCTTTCAGGCGTTTTGTATTTCTACTTGACTCTTCCCACATCTATGCTCCATAGGTAATGATACTTTCAGTTATAGTTGTATGGAACCATCATTTGACTTTGTTAGTTGTATTTTGCTCCAAATTCCATTTCATTCCATCTCATAGAGATGGCAATTTACAGCACATGGAATTTTACAGCAGCTTTGCAGTTTGTAATCCTAACTGCAATTTCCTCTGCGTTTCCACCATTTATTGTCATATATGATTAAATTTAGATAATATTTATTTCATTTTTGTTTTCAAACTAGTCTCTACCGTAGGGTGGAAATTGTACGAAGCATGTACTTGAAGAATACCCCTTCTTGAGAAAGGTAAACCAATGCAAGCAAAAGCTGAAGAATATTTTACTTTGTAATCTCTCTTGTTATCTCCTGTAGTCTAGAAATATAAAGTCTAAACAAATTCAAATAACATCATCATTTCGTCAAATTTTGCAATCTCAATCTAGTACAGTTTGAAAAGAGGATTAGCAGTATTAAAAACACTACTAAAAAGTATGATAATTACACATCCTAAATAAAGTATTTTTAATGAGCTAATGAGTGATATTTTTTGTTCAGTTATGATAACGTTGTTTTTCTACTGCAGTTTTAAATATAATGAACTACAATATTGATTCTTACAAATTTAAAGTTTGAATGCCTTCATTAGGTAGTTATTGTATGCTAGATTACAAAATAAAGGTCTGGTTTGATTCTGAAGCTAGGATCCGAACATCCTTAGCACTGAGGCAGTGTAACAGCCTATTTAAGTAGTTCAGTAACTAGCTTGGAACGACCAAGAAAAAGATGGAATGATGAAATTAAGAGAAGTGTGGAGGGAAGGGATGCAACTGGGAACGAATAGAGGAGGAGAAATGGTGGACAAACAGAAGAAAATGGAGAGGCTTGGTGAACGCCTAGACCCGGCGGTAGCTGGAACAGGCACTGGATATACATACAGTAACTTACGGATGTTTCAAAAAGGACGCACTTCGAAGTTTAAGGGTTAATATTTTCTGCGTAGGGAATATTTTTTTCCTCCAAATAACAGTTGGCACTACCGTACTCATTGTTGACCCATTGTGTATTACTGACATGTACTAGTGCTATCCCAGTATTCATTTGTGTCTGTAGTGTCTGTATAAGTTCAAACATGGTTTTTTCAAAGGATGAACGTGTTTTTATTGTTGAAAGTTATTGCGCATATAAATCTTACGAACGAGTGAAAGACGAATTCCAGTTAAAATTTCCCAATTCTAAAGTACCTAATAACACCACTATATCGCGTCTCATTAATAAATTTTGTGAAACTGGCAGTGTACAGGATCGGAAAAGCAGAGGTCGACCATCAGTGTTAACAGAACAAGTTTTGGACGATGTGAAACAACGTTTGACTACCTCACCCAGCAAATCACTTAGAAAGTTATCTTCACAGGCTGGATTATCACTATCTTCCGCTTTAAAAGCTACAAAAAAATTAAATCTGCATCCTTACCGCATCGGTGTCGTTCATGAACTGAAAGAAGTTAACCATGGGAAACGTATACAGTATTGTCGTTGGATACGTTCTCTTGTTAATGACAACGGTGTTGAAATATTGGATCGTGTTTATTTCAGTGACGAAGCATGGTTCCACTTGGATGGTTACATCAACAGCCAAACTGCCGAAAATGGAGCGCTCATAATCCTCACACATTTCATGAACGTCCACTACACGCACGTAAAATTGGTGTTTGGTGTGCGATCTCCAGGCGTTGTATTGTTGAGCCTTTATTTTTTGACACATCTGTAGATGGTGTGGTGTAACGCAACTTAATTGAACAATTTATAGCGTTGTTAGAATTACACGATCATGATTGTTGGTTTCAGCAGGATAACGCAACGTGCCATACTTCTATTGAAACGCTGAACATGTTAAGAGAATTTTTTGGCCATCGTGTGATATCAAAAGGATTGTGGCCACCAAGATCCCCAGATCTTACTCCTGAGGATTTTTTTCTTTGGGGGAATTTTAAGAGTAAGGTTTTTAAAAACAATCCTCATACAATTGAAGAATTGAAGGCTAATATTGAAAGTGAGATTACAAACATTAATGAGCAAACACTACGAAAAGTGGCTGCAAATGTTATGAAATGTGTCCGAACTTGCATTACAAGCGGAGGAAGTCATTTTGAACATTTATTGTGAATTAATATAATAATTTCACTAACCTTCTTTTTAAACTGCGTCACCTTTATTTTATTCCTACTTACACGTGTTTCGGTGGATCCACCATCATCAGAGTAAATGAAAAATTGAAACTAAAAATTTTTTTCATTTATTTAAAATTTACAGAAGATGATACATCTTCAGTCACTTGTATAAAACTGATTTAAAATTAATTTATTTTAATTTATCCCTTCTCATATTTACTGTAGATAGCAGCAGCAGTCAATATCACTTCATCATTCCTAAATTTTATCTGTTCATTCAAAATGTCCTGCTTTTGCTCTTTTAAATATTTATAAATATGGAACATCTCATATTTTTCAATTTTATTTTTATTCTCTATATTACATTGTTCTATTATATTGAAATGTTCATCTATTTTACCAAATTTATGTTTTTCTTCTTTTATATGATTGGTATAGTTAGATATAATGTAGTCACATTTCAGTGCTTTTTTATGTTCATTATACCTCACTTGAAAATTACGACTGATTTTTAATCAGTTTTATACAAGTGACTGAAGATGTATCATCTTCTGTAAATTTTAAATAAATGAAAAAAATTTTTAGTTTCAATTTTTCATTTACTCTGATGATGGTGGATCCACCGAAACACGTGTAAGTAGGAATAAAATAAAGGCGACACAGTTTAAAAAGAAGGTTAGTGAAATTATTATATTAATTCATTATATGAAATAGAAATATTTCAAACTGCAGGATGCATTATAAAGATTTATTTATTGTGAAGTTTTAAAGGTAATCTGAATGTTATAAAGGTAATAATTTCATACCATATAATTTGTATAATTTGTAATTACTTAATGTAATAAATTAGCGTTCTCAAACTTCGAAGTGGGTCCTTTTTGAAACACCTGTTAGCTTGATAATTTTCATGTTTATTTTTACTTTTTTTTAGATTTATGGATGGAGACCTGATTACTATAATGACACAGATAAATTACCTGAAAAGATGCCTCAGGTTTTGAAAGATTACATTAATGATCAAGCAAATATTAGTATTGCATCGGTAAGTACAGATAAATTAAACCAATGTTAATGGTGATGAGCTTGTTCTTGTTAACCTTGTATTGAATGAATCAGATTGAAAAATTTAATGGATAACTGGTGTTTTTTAAGTTTTTGTTTCATTGGTGAAATCTATACTAATATTATAAAGACACCGTGTTTTTTGCAGGATAATTTCCAAAACTACTGAACGGATTTTCAGGAAATTTCGACAGCATATTCGTATTTATATTCACAGCAACATTTTATTTTTAAATTTAAAAAAAATGATAACCCTTAGGGCCCTAATGAAGATTTTCATAAATATGTACGTGTGTGTGTGCGTGTGTGTGTGTGTGTGTGTGTGTGTGTGTGTGTGTGTGTTTGTGTTCGTATGAGTACGTATTGCTGTTGAAACAGATGAAGGAGTTTGATGACAATGAGAGAAGTAAGTGAGCAGAAATTATCAAAACCCCACACACAAAGCTTTGCTTTGTTTATCCGCAAAGTTTTGTTTTGTTTATGTGGGGTGCCTTTTTTTCTGGATTTTATTCCAAGGATTTTGTTTTGGAATTGGTAATTTTATATAATGTTAATTTTTTTTTTTTGGGGGGGTAAGATTAACTTTAATTTATAGATTTTGTTTAATGTATTATCTCTTTTTTTCTGACGGTTTCTTTTTATGTTATATTTCTTTTCTTTATGATTTTTACATGAACTTATGAATTATTATTATGTGTGTATGTGTGTGCGCGCGTGCACATACATGCATGCATGTATTTGTACTTATTGTTGAAGTACAGTAAGCCTACCTACATTTTGTAGTCGAAAGGGTAGAATAGCAAGAGACATACGTGGAGAAATTTATCAAAACGTTGAGTGTGTGTACGTTGGAGTATACAATCAATCTAGCAGCTACTGAATATCTGTTACATATTTTTTTTAAATTTATTACACCATTTTTCACGTGTGAAGCCACAACAGGGCATGCTAGTAAACCACAAAGTTCTCACTGTTAACATGATACTGCCACACTTTTTCCCTCATTTTCATCTGAGGTGCTAACACCAAATCTTTATTTAAGTGGGTGAAATATCAACAACAAATAATTATGATGTAGACAATTTGTTACTTTTTTCATTTAATGGTGAAAAACAAGTGTGACACAGATCGGTGTCACTGGCATCTGTAATGAAAAATGGTTTGTTACACAGTTCTTTTCTCATGTGCATTCAAGTTTTTTTAAAGTTTTTAGAATTAACCATTTTTATTTTTACACAATTAAAACGTTAAACAATTCCGTTATTTAAAAAAAATACAATTCACTTGTGGATATAAACTAATAAATTATAAATTAATAAAAATACATAATTTTTGATATGTAAATTCTATGAATTTCTTCTCCAAAAAATTCAGTATGCTCATGATTCTTTATTTCACGTTAATGTAAGAATTATAATTATTTAAGTTACTAGTTGGTATTATAGCAGCAGACTCCGTATTAATACATATTATGTTTTTTAAGTATTATATAATATTGAACAGATTGCAATGTACACAAATTAGGAATAAAAAAATTATTATGGTAAAGAAACTTTTAATACTTTATTTACCTTTTTACTGCTTATTTTACGTTTTTATTTTTTATTTTAATAGTACTTTCGCGGTGTGCGTCGCTTTATTCGGTAATAAGAAATAGTTTCTTGAAAGTTTGCTGTGAAGATTGCATTTTCCTTTTTAAGTGGTTTGAATTAGGAAGATTCAAGCTTCACAGTAAGCTTTCTAGAAACTATTTATTATTACCTGAAAAAGCAGTGTGCACCGTAAAAGTACTCATAACATCATAGTAAAAGAAGCAGTTAACACATAAATATTAAAAGTTTTTGTATAAAATATATATAAAAAAACATTACATGAATAATGTAAGAATTTTATTTATTAATTTCCTTGTTACTTTTATATACTTTGAACTTTATGATGTAATTTAAATATCTATAATCCTGTTTTATCATGGTTCTGATTCATCACTGCAAAGTTCCGTACTTGAAGGGCCCAGATTATCACTCGTGTTTAATTTTTGTAAAACTTTAATGTAGTTTTAATTACTTTTATCTTATAACCTTCAGTTATCAACTACTACTTGATAACACAAATAATATGAATAACATGCAAAACAGAATATGTATATAACATACTAGCAAGCCCCGCACGGTTTTGCATGCGAAACATCTGTAATCAATTTTTTTAAAATAAATAACAGAAATTGTGTAGCTGCTAGATCTACTGTATACTCCAATGTACACACACACCATTTTGATAAATTCCCCCGCGTACATCTCTCGTTAGTCTTTATACGTATGTACTGTCTTCAACAATAGTACACACACTCAAAATGACGTTTTGATAATTTCCTCCACATACCTCTCTCACCATTATCAAACCCCTTCATTTACTTAAACAGCAATACATAGTCATATGTTCACACACACATACATATTTGTGAAAAATCTTCATTCGGGCCCTTAGGGTTATCATTTTGGAAAGTTTTAAAATAAAATGTTGCTGCGAATATAAATACGAATTTGCTGTCAAAATTTCATGAAAATCCGTTCAGTAGTTTTGAAAATTAGTCTGCACAAAAAACACACTTTGCCTCTATAATATTAGTCTAGATTTTATTAAGGCGAAAAACTAGGGTGGTTGTCATTGCCTTTAACAAAGCAGAATAATTAAACACAAAAATCATCTTGAAAAATGGATACAAAAATACTTCAAATAAAAAAAATTTTAAAAACTCACAAGTAAGTGATAGTTAAAGACCAATTGCACTGTAGTATGTGTTATACTGTACTAAACAATTCCACAATATTACCTAAGATGAGCCCAGCACACTGATCAGTTAACCTACATCAGAAATCCATGGTGCAGTATGACATCAGTCGATTCCAAAGGCACTAGGCTGTTGATGCCAGTGACACTGATCAGTGCCAAGAGTAGTGAACGTGTTAAAAAATTAGTAGGCTGCTTAAAAACTGAAAAGATCATATGGAGTGAATGACAGATGAGATAATACTGAAGGTCTCAATTGTTGAACAAAACAAACGGATGAAGAGGCCGAAACACGTGTTGAAGGTGATGAATTTAATGTTCCCATGTCAGATAGTCCACTGCTGAAGTAAAGAAGAAGCAGTTTTAGTTTATAAAGTATTTTTCAGTCTAGGAAATTTTTTTTATATTTCACTGTCTAAACACATTAAGAATGGTGCCTAGAATCAAGTTTGCATCACCATGGATTGTAAATAGGGTTAGGTGATTGGCATAATCCATATAAGTGAACAATCTTTTTTATTTACTCAGCAAATCATCAGCTACATGTTTTCTTTTGTTATCATATCTATGATTTTTATATCTAAAAATTCTGTTCATAAATTGTGATTTATAATTACATTACATGTCCTAATGGACACTGACAAAATTCATTTAAATATTCTTAGCAACAGTGAACTAAGGATAAACTTTTATGTAGCACTTATAGGATCTATCTAAATGCCTGTGGAATATTTAGTAACATTGCAAATTGGTTTAAATAAAAACTATAGAAAACCTTCCTTGGTCAAGCCCCACCTGAATTCACTTCACAGGAAGAAGAGAGTCTAATTGAACTTTCTTGTGGCACCAACCTTGTAAACAAAATTTGCTTCTTCCGATTTAGTAGAGTCTTGGACATCAATAAATGAATGGCTCTGCCGAACAACGTTGCAAGTGACAAAAAAGTAATTTTTCAAAAATCGAAAAAACCTGTTTATTTAATGTAGACGTGGTTTAAATTGGCGGTTTCATTTTAAAACTATGCATTGCTATCGAATAATATTAACTAGAAGTGGAAATATTATGTTGATGCCATTTTAACCTGAGAAAATGAGATCATTAATGTATTTCGTTTACGTACAACGTTGCAAGCGCCGTCGCTTGCAACGTTTTTTTTCGACAGGTGTATTTAACACTGATTGGAATCGGGGTAGAATATCAACGTACAACAGTTTTAAATACGAGTTTTATTGAAAAAAATAAATATAAATATAAATTATTAATATTTTTATTTATTTAGGATTAATATGAGTATAAGTATTAATAGTGCATGCAAATACACATCAGTTGCAACGTTGTTCCACTTACCTCTTCAGGTGGAAATTTTCCAGGCACAGGCCGATTTCTTTTTGAAATATATGGATTTCCAGCATCTCTTGACCATTTACGGTACTTTTCTTTCCACTCAGCCACATTCACGTTTCTCCTTTTACCGTTGTTTAGACGTTTTTGGTCACCAGGCGAGAGAACAACACAAGACGTAGACGCCATCCTGTCGGTTGCAACCTTGTTCTGAGCGAGTCGGCCTGTTTCCCGCTCATTCAACCAGCTGTTTAAGGCTGTTAAACTTAAAAATACTAGAAACGAAATATCCCACGTAGTGGGGAAAGCAGCTTGCAACGTTGTTCTGTTAAAAACTTAGTTTCACAAAAAATGTCGCTTGCAACGTTGTTCGGCGGAGCCATTCAAATATCTAACTATGAGTTCAAAAGTCTTAAAGATTCTCATTCCTTTTACAACAGCCTATTTATGCGAAGCCAGATTTTCAGCTGTAGTTATAATAAAAAGTAATTATTGCAAAAAATTGATGTGGAGCAAGAAATGAGAGTGGTAAAATGTCAAACATTATTCCACATTTTGGAAAAATGTTTGGTGATTAGCAAGCTCACCTGCCACATTAAATTAGTCGTTGAAGATTTTTACCACTTATTTTATCTTTTTTCTATACTATTTTCATATTTTAATTTGTTTGTTCTTGTGATTCAATTTATAAAAATGTGAGTTTTATTTAAAAAGTTGTTTTCATTTCTGTGTCTTATATCCTTGTACACATATTTTGACTTGGGCAAACCTGCAAGTGCGTTGAGGACTGATAAAGTTTGGGATTCACGGCTGTAGATCCTGAACTCCTAAACAGTTGATGTTATCTTATTTAATGCTTGAGAGCTGAAATGAAATTTTATGTACTAAAATACCAGTGCATACAACATTTAATGATTTAATTTCTGATTTTTTACAGTTGAATACGGTTTGGATATCATGTGAAGGTGAAAATCCTGCTGATGTTGAACATATTGGGGAAATTGATTATTACCCCCGAAGAGGATTCCCTGGTTACTTTTTCCCATACGAGAACTCTGAAGGTTACCTCAGTCCATTGGTGGCAGTTGTTTTCAAGAGGCCGAAGAGTAAGTGACTTTTCTACTAGTGATGTCCCTCGTACTAAACAAATTGAAGCAAATTCCCCTCCTTTCCATTTATTGCTTTTGTATTCCATGTCCCAAATCTCATAAACATTTTTGTATTCCTTTTATTTTGCCTAAAAATTTGTCTGGTTTGACACTTTTAAGTTCTGACACTCTGAATCTGTATATCACAACTAGGAGAATTAGACAACTAGGGTGATTGGGCCTACATCAGGTTTGCTGATTGAGTTAGGGCTGCTTCCTTGAGGCTTTCTGCTTTCTTGAGCTAACCTGAGTTTTTTGGGTTTACTCTTATTTTTTTTTATCACTTTCCAATAATATTGTAGAAAGCTTCTCCTTGACAAGTTCCTGGTGTTCTATAACAATCAGGTTATAAGAACAAACTGGGAACTTTTCTGTCCCCAATTACATATTGGCTTTCTAACCCATTCCCTCTGGTGGGATTGGATAGTTAGTTTCCCCTTAAATTACTCTGCTTAACAGGGACGCCTCTAGTAGGTTAGGTGCAAATGAGTTGAGGTGAGAGGGGCGTAGAAAAATTCTTTGAAGATGTTTTATGTAATATGAAGCAGATGGCAAGCATCATTATGCATCTCACTCCCATTTGCCAGAACTTAACACATTCAGTGCTGAGCAATTATGAGGTATCTCTCCTGCCAGGCTGATAACTTGCGCATCGTATTCTCTGCTTGCATTATTTACAATGGTTTGTTTCTTAGAGTTTTATAGAACTTTTTATTTGTAACCTATTATGTACATATATCTACTGTGAATTATAGAATAAAACTTTGGAACCATTGAAGAATTAGAATCTTTTTCCTCTGTTATAATAAATGTATTTCTTGTTTGAATGTTTCCATTTACTGTTACGATTTAAGGATAATTTATCATATAAATTTTAAACTACAAATAAATTAAATCCAAAAGTGTAAGCTATTTTGCTTCAATACCTGCAAAGATATTGAATTCACAGTTTCAACTGTATCCCGAAAACCTGTTAAAAATACTCTGTTGAGTATACTATATGAGGGTATGAGATCATGTAACAAAAATTCAAAAACAAACAGTGCGGTTACAAAGAAAATCTTTCTGAGGGCTAAACAATAGCAAGAAATTGAGATCTTCGAGCAGTTGCCCTCCAGAATTACTTAAAATGTTAACAAAACAAAATGCGCTGTGTGAGAGAGCAGCGTGGCGGTAACAAGTACCCATTACTTGCTAAGCGAGAGCATAGCACTGAATGTGTTAAGTCCCCTGAAGTCCTTCACCCTTTACCATCTGCTTTAAGTTTCATGTACGTAACAATCGGATGTAAAACAAAACAAAAAATCCTTAAGTCAATTCTCAGGACTGCAATCTTTGTGACCTTAATTTCTGTGAAATTGATTTTCCACAGTTTGCTGCCTCAGTTGTAGTTTTGATTATAATTTTAGTGTGTGTAATGCAACAGACAGATTGCTATGACCATAACAAACTCTGCTGGTATTCTATTTGAATTACTGTTAGCATTGCTTTTATAATATATTCAGAAAAAAATTTATTAACTAAATGTTTTTTTTTTTGTTACAGCTGGAATCGTTATTAACGTTGAATGTAAAGCATGGGCGAAAAATATTATACATGATAGGAAAGATAAAACTGGTTTAGTTCACTTTGAGCTCATGATTGATTAACCGATAAGTTTTATTATCATTTTTGACATCAAATGTACGTGACATCAATTGCTGCACGTGAAAATTGTGAAATTAACTGTTTTTATTAAAAAAAAGAAATGTTATTTATAATCAGTTAATAATTTGTGTAAAATAAATGACATTAAAGAATTTTACAGTGATAAGATTTTTTAACTTGGAAAATTATTTTGTATAACTGTAAATACTGTATTGTATTTTTGTCAAAATGTAAAAAATTTTTTTTGTCAATTACTTAATGAATATTAGGTTTGTGTTTTGTATTTCTTTTATTTTTGTTTTGTTTTTCTTAAGTTTTGTGCATTTTTGTATTAATGTCTTATTACTATCATAGTTATTTACAGTGGTAGACATCTAAACAATTACTTTTGTACCTCAACACAATTGAGATGGACGTCTAGTATTTATGTTTTTAAAAGACCTATTTTGTCAATTTTATGACATATTAACTAAAGCCGTAAACGAAAAAATGTAGTTACTGCTGATCAATTGCATTCACTTGTTTCGTTATAAAAAATTCTTTGTATTTATTTAGAATAAATAATATTATCTGAAGGTAATAATTATCTCAGTTAATATTTACATTGTTATTTTATGAAATTATTCTCAACAAATTTTTTATTGCCACATCTAAAATATTCCAATGATCTCGTTAATATGTCATTCAAGTTAAAAAAATATAAATATTTAATTTTAAAAAAAATTTAGACTCATTCTTTCAATACGGAATGACATTTCAATAATTTTTATCATTGTATCTATTGGTTTTTTAAAAAAAGAACAATTTTTTTATATTAAAAGACCAAAATTAAACACTTTTTTAACATTTCTACTGTACTACTGTACATAGTTTTGTTTGGAGAAAATATTATATGAAAATAAAATGTTGATTTGTAGTCATTTTTGTAGGGTTGTTAAGTTTTATTACTATAGTTTATTAATATTTTGAAATTTTAAAACAATAGCTTATTCATAGGTTTATTTCATTTGTAGCTGTATTTAAAAATATTATTGTTTCATCAATTCACTAAATTAAGATATTTGGTTCCCTGTATGTACGTTAGTTACATTCTCTGTGAATTTATTTATAAAATTTACTGCTTCCATTTCATTAATAGATCTAATTTACCAATAAAAATAATTAAATTTTTATATATATTTATGCACAATTTCTGGAATACTTTTTTATTTGTGAATTACTGATTTAGTTGACATTATACATCTATGCTTGACTATTTGATGCTGTCTTTAAAACTATAATTACTTTTCTTATTATAGAAGTTTATTTATTTAACAATTTTAAGATACATCATTCTAACAACCTATAAATTATTTATAAAATTCAAGTAAATTATTATTTTTTAATTATAGTAGAAATACAACCTTGTTAAGTCAGATCATTTGGGAAGGATAACAAACATTTAGGTTAAGGGGGGAACATATGCAAAATATGAAAAACTTTCCCTTATGAGTTACAAACCTGATTTTGTTTTTGGAAGTTAGAGTTAAAAAAAGATAATTTTCCATTTTATAATATGATATAAAAAATTTCCACCCTGTCGCCTTTCAAGGGGTGGGGGATGAATTATCAGTGTGTTTTTGGAAAAGCTGTAACTTATTTTGTATTTGACCTATCAGTCTAATTTTTTAAAAATTAAAGATAAAATTCTGTTCTGTGATCTGATGAAATATTTTTTTTAAATCTTATAATCTGAATTTTTAAAAAAATTTTAAATTTTTACATCAACATAAAACTACAACTTGTATGTTTACGCCTAAATAAAAAAAACAAATTGAGGTTACTTTGTAATTTCCCTTCATCAGATCATAGAACTAAGTCTTCTGAACAATTTAAAAAAAATTATAGCTCTATCTTTATCAGAAAAGAAGTTATGATTTTCCCAAACTTTGAAAAACAGAAAATTTTTATTTTTTAGATAATTGAGGTAATAGTCTTACTAATTGTGATGCAGTTCAGAATTCTCCTGCACTATAGGTTACATACTGTTAGTGCATACGGTTAGTACACACGGTTAGTGCTGCACTGTAGTGAAATTATTATCAACTAAAACAGAATGAAACGCATTTCAAAACAAAAAAAAGATCATGGCTCTATCTTATTTCGTTTTCATGCTAGAGATTATTGAAAATTAGTGTTGTTTTCGTAAAAAAAAACAAAATTTAGTTTGAACACCGAGTTGTTTTTTCAAATTTTACATCTGTTTAAAAAAGCGGTATTACATAAACAGATATACCATTTTAAAGAGTACATTTCACAGAATCTAACTAGACAAAAAATTTTTTTTGATATTTTTTAAAATTTGTTCAGCTGTTACTGGGTATGTTCCCCCCTTAACTGAAAAGTGTAAAAAAGTTATTAAAAAGAGATCATACTATAGAAAATTAAAATTGTTAATTTTTGGCCGTCTGCATGGCACAGTTGGTAGCATGCTACACTGCAAAGTGGAAGGTTGTAAGTTTGGTTTCTGGCTAGGGTGTACAAAATTATTACATGATACAATCCAAAGTAATGACCAATGACAAAGCTGTTGATATAATTTAAACTAAAATAATTACGTATTACAAATATAACACATTATTGTACATCACAAATAACAAATGCATGTTCAATAAATACTAATGAATTCTAAAAAGTAGTTTGTAAGCTTCTCCTGCATCAGTTTGGAATATTGCTCGCAAGCTTCTTGATCTCACAACTTTTTCAGTATTAAGAGATTGGGCAGTGTTGTCTAAATCTGCCACTCAAGAATGACAGTAAGCACAAGTCTGCTGTACATCACAGTACAGAACAGTTATGAGTTTCCGTTATGTAGATTAAAATAATATCATCCCTAAATGTTATCATAACATATAAATGTTATGTAATTTAAGGTCATGATTTATTTTTGTTTTTGTGATTTTTAACAAATAAAAATTTCAGTTTTATTAATTTCCGAAAAGAATATACTTATAATGTAAAGAGTCAATAAACTGAGTAATTAATTCTATAGATGTTATATATACTTCTTGCACGTCTGTGGTTAATGAGGAATATCAATGATGATTTTATGATCTATAACTGCTATTTAACAATAGCAGTTATATTGAACTCTAAATTATCTATGAAATATTTAAATTTTGTTCAAGTAGTAACTGCATTATTTGATTAATTATTATTATTTATTATAGAGTAATTAATTCTATATTATTAACTATTAATAAGCAATTTTTAATTCTTTTTTAAGGGGGTTTGTTCCAAACCATGACTATTTACTTCATTTTAATTAAAAAAATAAAGGATTCTCTCTAAGTAGAGGCTCCTGAACATGAGCTTAACCGTCTTTTTCACACATTGAAGAATTGTATTTAAAAAGTAGACCACAATGATTTTCCATTTTAATCCCAGCAGTTTTAGCCCTTTTTATGTAACCTCTCATCTTTATTTAGCTGCTCAGCTTTTAAGAAAGACTTCTCTTACCAAAATCTCCGGGTTTGTTTATATTACCACATCATTGTGTTAACAATGAGGTGTTAAATAAACATTTTAATGCTGAAAATAAAATATTTGTTTGTCATCCTGTTACTAGCTCTTTTTTTACCTGGCTGCGTCAAAGGTAAAATTAAATTAGTAAATTCTTTCTTCAGTTTGGTGAGCTCTTAAAATTTTGTTTTATTTCAGCATGAATTTATTTATCATTAATGTACTGAATTTCTATCCCTCTACTTTACTATTAGTAAGGTTTTCTGTTTATTGTAATTTTGAAAATTATTCATAAGTCTTCACTGCCAATTTGTCAATTATTACTAAAAGGTCATGATTTATTTTTGTTTTTGTGATTTTTAACAAATAAAAATTTCAGTTTTATTAATTTCCGAAAAGAATATACTTATAATGTAAAGAGTCAATAAACTGAGTAATTAATTCTATAGATGTTATATATACTTCTTGCACGTCTGTGGTTAATGAGGAATATCAATGATTATTTTCTTTGAAATTGATAATACATTACGTTTAACTTCTAGGTGTTTTATTTTTAGATGTCTTTTCTATTCTAAATAGCCTAAAATATATTTTTACGTGTTGCTTGTTGGTTAAGAGTTACATTATATTTTAAATAAAATTATCATGAATAATTTTTGTTTTAAAATTTTTCTGTTTGTGGTAAATTCTATTTATTATAAATTTTCAAAGTGTGTAAATAATATTATTAAATATACTTAAGTATTAGTATTATTGTTATTCTTTTAAAATAGTAGACTTATGTACTATTATTTATTAGCTAATTCATGAATTATTTTAATTTGATATGTATTACAGTATATTTATTTACAAAATATATTTTTATAGCAAAATGTTTGTGCATTGACTATGAAATATTAAATAATAATGTAGTTGTTTGTAATCGTTTAAATTATGTTGCCTTAGTAAGAGTGATTTTTTTTTTTAGTATTTATTATTGCTTTGTGTGTCTGAATTTATTTTCGTAATTTTTCTTTTAAAAATGTACAAAAAACTTGATTTATTGTATAGTATTTTTATTTTTATTTTTGTCACTTTCAGAGTAATCTACTATTGCTTATCTTCACAGTTATATTGAACTCTAAATTATCTATGAAATATTTAAATTTTGTTCAAGTAGTAACTGAAACTTTTGTTAAAATAATTAAAAAAAATATATTTCCAAGTAATACCTTTAATTGTATTAAATATCTAGTGAAAGTTGTTCAATGTATTTTTTAAGAGGGATGAAATTGTTTGATTACTTTTATTCCTTATTACTGTTGCTATTTTTACTTTTGTTTTTGCTGCTCTAAAATTAAAAATATGACTACTTTTTTAAAATTTTATTCATATTTCAAATAGAAAAAACAATCAATTTATTTTCAGTAAAATTATTTATGCCGGCCGCATTGGCGCAGTTGGTAACATGCTCGCCTCTCATCATGCGGTCCTGGGTTCGAATCCCACTCTGGCATGGCATATTTTCATACGTTACAAAAAATCATTTCATCCTCCATTGTACAAAAGTTCCACCTCAACGTCGTCACTAATGACTGTTGTAGTTGATGCGACGTAAAATAAATAAATAAAAAATAAAAAAATAATCTATATAATAGGCGTATCTATATTGATAATTTTTGTTAATTTATAGTATGTCTAAATTTAAATATTCTGGTACTAAAAATATATCATGGAAATTTAGATCTGAATGTTATCTGAGTGTCTATAAAATTGACTATATCAAACACAAGTAATTATGCTTATAATATTATCTTCTATACATATAGGCAAATAATTTTCTATGCATGAAGGCAGATCTATTAATTACACCGTATAGTCTAGATTAAAAAATAACTATAGTTCACTAAAACTGTTTTTAAATTGCTACTAAGACAGACTTGAACATCTAGATGAGAACAAACATCTTGAAGGCATTGGAAATTAACATTTTAGATTTACCATACAGACAAAATTAAAAACTATCAGCTACAACTATCACCTACAAATTAAAAAAAAATTATTTAGCCGACAATAATTTCTAATTTTTTTACTTATCATGAAGATAAAATTGAAAATTATTTGACCTACAATAATAGATGGTTTTTAAATTTGAGTTACCCCAATGGTCATAATCTCCATCAAGATTTATTTTTTAATGATAAAAAATTTACAAATAATTTAACTGATTGTAAACCGTCTACCTAAAAACGGTTCCTATGTGATGTTTTGATGGATCAGCTAATGTTTTTTTATGCGTAATACAGCAGTATTTTAGTTCCAAGCCACTATTAATAGTGCTGCCATCAGGCCAAATGTTTTGCCTATAGCTTAAAAATTTTACTTACTGTTAAAATTAATTATATATTATTACCTCAATATATTTAATAATAAAATTTTTAAATTAATTTCCAAAATAAAGAATAAAAAAATTTTGTTTTGAAGATAAAATTATTCTAATATGGACATATTGTAGACATAATTGGTAATTATAATACTATACTCTTGATGGTTTCCAGCAAAGTAGCCCATTTCGTTTTCTGTATCATACATCTTCATTTATACTCAGTAGTGGAAATAGACTGTGAAGTTTAATAAATTACATTAACCCTTTCAGTGCTGAAACAATATTTTAAAAGTTTGATTTAAAGCCATTTAATTTGAATAAGGGTGAACGAAAAGTGCCAGCCCTTATTTCGAAAACTTGCAGGTGTAAGCCTGCCATTGTCAACTAAAATCTCAACGTTACAGAAAAATAAAATTTCCGGTTAGAAATTAATTTTTATTATGTTCATAAAAAAAATCATTGTAACACTAAAAATATTCAAAATAATTTTTTTTAGATTATTTTTAAAGTCGCATCGACAGCTTGGTCATTAACAACAATTGTGGGTTTTGGTACATTACTGGTGGTTTTAACGTGTTAAAATTTCCAGACCCTAGCTGGGAATCGAACCCGGGACCTTTCGCATTGCAGGGTAGCACGCTAGTCACTACGCCACGGAGGCGGTTTCAAAATACATTATGCCATTAATTTTTGTTTAAAAGTTTTTTATGTAAATGTTCGGTTATCCAGATGTTGGCACTTTATGCATAACTTACGGACGTCCGGTAAACCGGATGTTGCAACAACGTAAAATATATCGATGTCCTGTTTTTCGGAAGTTGGTACTGAAAGGGTTAAAAAAAATATATATTTAAAGTATACTAAATTAAATTAATCAATTGGACAACAAAGTAAAGAATCTTTAAAACAATATTTTTTGGTAGACTTTAAAGAGAATGTACACATTATTTAAAATTTGTGCTATAATGTCAGTATATGATACTTCACTGTATAAAATCCTTGTGGTTTTATTAAAGAATGTTTAAATGAAATAAAAATATAAAAGAATGTATCAAAATTTTGTACTTTAAAGGTTTAATATTTATGTTTATTTAGTACATTTTTCATGTGTTATGGAAATAAAGATCTTAATCAACTTAGATCTGATTGTGAAAGAAAGCATGCGAATCTTTGTAGTTTATTGGAGATCTCATATAGATTTGCTAGTCATGATTTTAAAACATTTAATATTAGTTTTAACACATTTTGTCTCTTGATTCATTAATGTGCATGGTATTAAAAATTTTTCTGCTTATAATTTTCATAATTTTATTTGAATTATTTACATGAAGTAATTTTCATACTCTTTACTAGGCATACTTTTTGTTACACTATTCTTTTACTTATAATTTTGAAAATTTTACTCAAATTATTGTTTTTTTTAAATAAAGATGTTTAGAAAAATCTTTTTATCAATTGTTTATTTTCGATTAAGTTTTAAAATATGTATAAAATTCAATTGGCAGCTACAATGGAGCATCAAACATATGGCGGTTTTAAATGAATTCTTTATCAGGTAGCTTATTAATGTAACAATTTCATAGTTTATCTAATTTTGTAACTAAATCGATTTTAATGTTAAGTAGTGACACTATATGGTGAACATAATTGGCATGAGGTAACCTTAAATGTTTGGTGCCATGAAAATGGGCATTTAAATGGTGGTTGTCAAGGATGCCATCTCATCGTCCAGTGGAAACATCATTTTCTTCCCTCACTGAAGTACGCAGATAGCTGTTTTGTTGGGACCCAGTGGGCGCAATGCTCAGTTGAGGGACTGCTGTAGGCATTGCTTGCACCAGTTGTTGATGACAGTCCCAGTTGACTGCAGTCAACAGCTTTGTAATAGCTTTTTAATTGGTGTTGGGTCAGTGAGTGATCATCTCTCTTGTGGTTTGTTGAGAGTCTTTTTTGGAGTCCCGTAGCCATGGGCCGATTTTTGTACTCCCATCAGAGCTGTAGTGTGGAATGGAATGACAATCGGGCTCAATTAAGTGCTCTTATAGTAACCAGAGAAGCTGCTAACAGTCCTCTGCATTACTGATAAAGGTCTGTTGACATGTCGAAATCAGGGAAGCAGCTAACTGTCCTCCGCATTACTGATAAAGGTCTGTTGGCATGTCAAAATCAGAGAAGCAGCTAACTGTCCTTTGCATTGCCAATAAAGGTCTGTTGGCATGTCAAAATCAGAGAAGCAGCTAACTGTCCTCTGCATTGCTGATAAAGGTCTGTTGGCATGTCAAAATCAGAGAAGCAGCTAACTGTCCTCTACATTGCTGATAAAGGTCTGTTGGTATGTCAAAATCAGAGCAGCAGCTAACTGTCATCTGCATTGCTGATAAAGGTCTGATGGCATGTCAAAATCAGAGAAGCAGCTAACTGTCCTCTGCATTGCCGATAAAGCTCTGTTGTCATGTCGAAATCAGTGTTTGGCTTTCTTTGTCAGCATATTGGAATCTTTTATTTTGAAAAGGAGTAACAGTGACAATACTGTAGATGAAATAAATATTTATAGTTCTGAACTTTTTGGCTACTCCACTTTTCTTATATCAAATTGGTTGCCTAAAAATACATACTTCATAAAAGGCTACTGAATGTCAAAATTTTATAAATTGTTTACCCATATGGTTAAATAAATTAAAAATTAAAACATTAAATCACTATTATTATTTACTTTAAACTATAAAAATATCCGTTTTTTATTACATGTGTGAAGACAATGTTTTTGAGTTTTGCTCCACTGTAGTTATATTAAAATTTTATATGACTATGTTGATCAGTACATTTTTATATACAAAATATAATGTAAAAAATAAATTAATTTTATACAGTAAATATAAACGTAATCTAACAAAATATTTTAAGTATTTTTTATGAAAAAGTTTTAAAATTTATATTTGTCAATTGACAGTTAATAACCGTGTTGACATTTGTGCCTTTCATCAATCAATTTTTTACTCTTACAAAGTTTTAAGGATTAAGTATTGTAATTCTTTTTTATTTAAATGCAGTGTATTTGTATTATATTTCCTATTGATGTATTGATATTTTGAATTAGTAAACTTTTTCGTAGTAACTTGCTTAATTTTTTTCTTCATTTAAACCCATTTCGTTTGTATATTATTTCTTTGTATTTTAACAGTGTGTACTGTAATGCAGGTAGGACAGGATTTACCAACGAGTCAGTTTGTTATCTTACACAATTATGTGTGTGCTGCTCAACTTTAGAAAATAGCAGTAACAAAAAGTATAAATGGAGAAATATATCTTTAAGTTGATCATGTACACTTATAATTTGTTTGCTTTGAGGATTAAAAAAAGCTACCCAAATTTTATATTGAATTATGTATCATATGACCATAATACCATTTACAATGAGTTGAATTCAATATGATGGAATCAAGATGGCCAGTAAAAATTTCATATACATTCTAGAGTACTTTCCTTGATACAAAAATCAACTAAAATAATTCCGGTTTTTCACTCACATTCAGTTTCATAAAATTCAGTTGTTTCAACATTATGGGCACTTATTATTTACTTAATTTTCTTGAAATTTTTTGTTTAGAATCTTCACTAATGTTAAGTCCATAACTCCAATTTTTTTGTATACTCTACTCATATAGGGTTTCAATTGAGTCCAATTTTATACTTTTACTTATTTGCCTTGTAGAGATAATGGCCTTTAAAAGTGATAAAACTTCATTAATTGGTAAATTTATAAACTTTTCTTTAAAAAAGGAAATGATTCTATCTTGAAACTTAGCCAACATTGACTTTTTAGTTAGCTTTGCAATGAAAAAATTGTGAACAACAGATCTTAATTACTTCCAAAAAAACCTTTTTGAAAGCTTACTACCAAATATATGGCTTTGTTTTTTCTTGAAACATTGGAGTTTGACTGAACATTCTAGGATTAATAGAATCCGAAATAATCATGTTTTTGTTAACCTCTGAAATTGCAAAAAAAGTAGCTGACATTGTAAGACAAAAATGGCCACCATAGCTAAAGTAAGTAAAAAATAAGGTAATTTCTTAATTGTCAACATATACAGAATCATATACAGAAAAATATCATTAATTTTTAAAATGGTCCAGCAACTGGCTCTGGACCAGCCCTCTTGCATTGACCAGTGAAGTGTTTAAAAAGATAAAATTTTGGTATTATTAATACCAAGCGAGTCAGCTGTTCAACAGCTGATTTTTGTAGTCGTGGTTATCCAGTTACCTGGTTCAAATCCTAGTGAAAGTAGTTATTTTTATATGGATTTGAATACAATTTTTCTTTTGTTTAACTAGACAGTGAATACTAGACAGTAGTTACTGGTGTACTTTGATGTTTTGGGTTTAATTTACCATACTCTCTCAGGAATGGTCAGTCTGAGTCTGTACAAGACTACACCTCATTTACATGCCGTACATACAAGGTGTGGCTATTAAATAACGAGACTGTTGTTGTAAAAAATTTAATTTTAATTTTATACATAATCACTTATTGTCACCTTCAATGTACACTCCTTCTCTATCCCTACAACGCTCCATGCAAATTTTCCATTGTTGGAAACAGTGCTGGAAGTCATCTTCTGTCAGCTCCTTCAGGACACGTGCTGCTTTCTCTTTTACAGCTTCCAGAGACTCTTATTATGGAATTGTTGTTGAACAACTGCATACTAAAGAGAAAGGTTCACATTAAACAGCTGTTGATTAATGGCGGTTGACGCATTCCTCCTTGATCCACAGCAGCGTTAGTCTCATTATTTAATAGCCACACCTCGTATTATCCTCGTTTCATTGGATCATAAGTTTGCTTATAAATTGAACAGATTGCAACGTACACACATTAGGGTTTAAAAAAAAAATTAGTACCAAAATACTTGGGAGCATTAGTTTTAATCGTATTTAATTTATACAGTCATACATTTTATGTCGACACATAACAGGCAGATTGCCCACAACAGGCAAGTGGAGTGTTAAATTATTTGCACTCAATCTGCTAGTTCCAGGACTACAAAACATAGTTTTGTTTCTTATCACATGGTAAGTCAATTATATGACTGAAGCATTTAAGAACAGAAGATGTAGAGGTATAAAAGATACTAGTCAGAGTTATCTTCTCGGAGAGTAATGAATTTCATTACACAACCAGACCCTATGGTGAATGAAGTGAAGGTATCATTTGTAGAGTAGAAAGTAGATGCTTTTCAAAAAATGTTTTTATGCTGCAAATAAGTAAAAAAACTTTTGTGTGCTGAATACCATTCAACCTCATTCGCTAAAATCAAGGTGGGGTTGAAAAGTAGTGACTATAGTAGTTTCAGAAATCATAACTTGAGTGTACTTTGCACAATCTGCATGAAATTGGTGTCATATTGTTTTTTTTTTTTGAGTGATGATGCCTTCATAAGTCTAGGGCTTTGTGTGTAGGTAATGAATGATATGAGGTGATTTACAGATGAAAAAAAGGCCAGACCTAACCAGGAATCGAACCCAGGACCCCAGCATAGAAGCCAGTTGCACTGACCATTTCACTACAGGCCTCATGCAACAGTACAATGTATGGGAACAGTATTCCTACCCTTTATATTACTATTTTTGTAATATTTCTCTAACAGTGATAAAAATTTTAATTAACATAGAAACAAAATAATTAAAAAAAAACAATTTCAAACAGTGAATTTACCTTTTGCATACATTGTTTAGGTCATCAGCCGAAAGGCTGGTTTGAAACTGTAGAGATTTTACTTAGTAAAACGAGGAGTGAGGTGGTTTACCCTTGCCTTCCTCACTGAGTGGAAAAGTACGCTTATCAG
Organism: Catonia carolina; assembly: GCA_035578175.1. NCBI lineage: Eukaryota > Metazoa > Arthropoda > Insecta > Hemiptera > Achilidae > Catonia > Catonia carolina. The sequence goes on along the minus strand of JAQMRL010000002.1, from coordinate 22,751,469 downwards.
CATGCTGAGCCCTCTGAAAAGCATATATTTTCCACTCTGCAAATGACACTTTCACTTTATTCGCACAGGGTCTGGCTGTACAATGAAATTCATTACTTTCAAAGGAGATAACTCTGACTAGTGTATTTTACACCTCTACCTCTTCTGTTCTTAAATGATTCAGTCATTTAATTGGCTGACCATGTGATAAGAAACAGAACTATTTATTTTAGCCCTGCAATGAACAGATTGAATGTAAATAATTTGACACCCAACCGGTCTGTTAGGGACAACTTTTGCGTACAAGGAGCTGTAAAGAATAAAATTCTGATTAATTAAAAAAATATATCATGGAAATCAGTTGAGTTGGTCAAAAGTGATGATTTCCAATTTATCTCAATTCTTAATGTAAAAGTTTAAAATTTTTGTAAAAGAAATTGTTGATTTTGCTGTGATTGCTATTTTACTTTTCTATTTTATTTAAAGTCACATCAACATCTTGGTTATTAGCAACTACTTTGGGTTAAGGAACGGTGGGTTTGAACATGGGATGATTTTGCATACACTGCTCAAGGGAATCAAATCTGCGACCTCCATTTTGTAGCTAACATACTAACCACTGGTGGCTGACTAAGGTGGTTGACATTGGTATTGGTTTTATTTTTTTGATGTAAAATAAAATGTTAATAATAAAATAAATGTTCAATTTCTTTCAGTATTGTGTGCTTTACAAAAATAACAATTTCTTTTTCAAGAATAAAATTTTTTTTAAAGATAGACTCCCAAGAGTGAAATATTGTTAATAAATTTAAAGAAATATTATTATTGATCAATGTTTAGAAAATTAAAATTAAATTCTTCATGATGGATTTATAAATAGATGTACTTGAAACGAGCAGATTAAAAGTTAAGATGAGTAGGTATCGCAAATTTGTTGATGTAACTTTATAATATGTACGTGTACATTAAAGTTCTTAATTCAACTCACTAGGCATGTGCAGACATCCTGCTTTTACTTATTGTTCAATTAGGTGAATATCATTGCTAGAATACACAGTATGTTTATTAGAGTGTTAGATACATCAACATGAAGTGGGTCACAGTGTTTCTGCTCCTTAGTTTACTTCTTGCAACTGTATCATCAGAAAATAATCCACCACAAATAAGTAAATTTTTTATATCTATGTTTTTAATTTTTAAAATATGAATGAAATTGAGACACATTTATTTTAAATTGATAAATTAAAAAGTAATTTTAAAATTAACTGAAAAATGTTGTAATATTTTCTTATTTACTTGTACTTGACAGGTAAAGATGAGAATGATAGAACATCTATCATTCAAGTTATCATTACTCCTTAGTATCTTTGGGATTTGTGTGTTAAAAAGTTTTTTAACACTCATTTTTTGTCTGTAAAATGAAGACTCGTAAATTATATTTTGAATTTTGTTTAGAAATAACAATTCATTTACTGATTTAGTAATCTGCTTTCTTATTACACTCATTTTAAAAGAGAATAATTCTCTTTTAGATCTATGTAAGTTTTTCAATCAAGTCTTCAAATACATAAACGACTGCACATTGGTAAATAAACTGTAATAATTGGTAAACTGTAGTGCAGTGTTGTGCTGCAAAGTGGAAGGTCCTAGGCTTGATTCACAGGAAAGTTATTATTTGTTTAAACCCTCCCCATTCCTTAACCCAAAGTAGTTGCTAATGACCTAGCTGTTGTGTGACTTAACAAAATTTAGTTAATTATTTATTGCAGGATTTTTAAATAAATAATTAGGTCTGTGCTATTTAAAAATGAGTAGCCTAGTTTCAAAGATGGCCAACTCCGTTTCGTAATCTGTTTCAGAAGCAAGGAAAACGTGTTTTACAAATTGCTAGTTTATCTACAAATCGGTTTCTTTTTCTGCGTGGTATTGGCATTTTTCAGTTAATATTTACAGCAATATTTTCATTTTATTTTTTACCATTAAATAGAAAATCACAATTGAAATATGGAGTTGGCCACTTTTGTAATTAAGAATATTGGAGTTGGCTGTTTTTGTAAATAAAATGCTTAATAACCATTCTTCTGGTTTGGCTACTCATTTTCTGCTGTTATTTTCAGGTGTTTCTTCTACGTTTATCTCCATCTTTTAAAATTAAATATTATTTGTTAATTAATTATTTAAAATAATGAACTTGTGTTCTATCAGAACAACATTAAGATATAACACCAAATATAAGAAAAACCATCACTAGCACTTCCCGTGAGCACTTGCAACAGTCACATAACAGAATCCAAGATTGTGATTGGTTCTCTTTGGAGTTGACCAATTTTTTTCACCTAGCTACTTTGGAGTTAATCAGTTTTGTAAAGTTAGGTCAATTTTCAAATGGCAATTTTACCCTGATTGGGCTAGTTTTAACAAAAAGTAACATCATATTTGAATTCCTTGTTCAAATTACTCTAAGAATCAATCAAAATCTCCATTTTGAAAAAAAGTGAAGTTGGCCACTTTTGAAACATGGCTATTCAAATATTTATCATCATCCTATTAAACCTCTTCCGATTTCCTTGGGTTGGGCCCAACAACACTTCTCTCCACCTCTCCATTGTTCTCTTGATATCGTATCTTTTTCCCAATTCATCCATAACTGAACCCATCCACTTTACTCTTGGTCTAACCCTTAATCTTTTCCCCTCCACCTTCAAGTATAATATTCTTTTAGACAGTCTAACCTCCTCCATCCAATTAAAATATTTGTTTGGGGCTGAAATGCATCAATATATTTACTTTTTTCCCCAGTTTGGTCTCAGCTCCCACTCAACTGATTCTAGACTACCTTTGTTAAAATGAAGTTCTCCGTATTCTGCAGATGGAGATTATATTATTGTTTTCTTAATAATCTTAATTTTTATCCAAATGATATTGTCTGGTAGAATCATTTGAATTACTCATACGAGTATTTTTTACAGAATTGCTTTGGCAGCCTAAACCAGAGGATCCAAAAAGTTCATTAATATGGTTTAATCGAACTAGTTATGAATACTGGAGTAACAGCCTTGATAACTATCTTGAAGGTAAGTTTATAGAAATAGTTCTCTCGTTCATTTAACACCTTAGAAACTGAAATTTTGAATATTTTTGTTTTCAATTCTGGTCAATAATAAACGCTTTATTACTGGAAACTTTTGGTATTCCAATGAATAGTATAAATGTTTAATATTATGATAAAATATTATTTTATTAAACATTATTTTTCCTTTGTTTGCACCACTACTTATATGATACATAATGAACAACCAAAACAAAACAAATTAAATGTAACACTCACCTCAGAGTATTACATTCATTCGAGATCTTTCATCTCTCGTGGAGACATCATCAGGAACTATACACTAATACTGTAATACTCTGAGGTGAGCGTTATATTTAATTAGTTTTGTTTTGGCTGTTCATTATGTATCATATATGTATGATAAAATAATAAATTGAACTTCAAATTGGCTAATTAATTTATTTGAATAACATGTAAAAATTTTGATACAGAATTTTCTGAGCTATTAATGCAATGTTTGAAAATTTAGATTAAAATTGTTTATTGATTTTTTTCTAAAAATAACATGAGATTATTAATAAACTCTCATTTAGCTTAAGTTAACCCTTCGAGCTTGAGTGGTGAAGTCATCGCCGTGAATCAGCTGTAACAGCTGATTTTCAGACACAAAGGTTCTGTGATTCAAATCCTATTAGAGGTTGTTATTTTTGTATATCTTTGAATACTAGACAATGGTTGCCAGTGTACTTAATGTCATAAATCAGCCTCAACTCATTGGGTCATGGGGTTACTTATTGTTCTAAATTATTGAATTGATTACTACATGCACACATTAGGGATGAAAAAACTGTTATTTAATATGTGTTAACCCGCCGGGTTGGTCTAGAGGTAAAGTCGTCGCCAAAATCAGCTGTTTAACAGCTGATTTTTGGAGACGAAGGTTCCTGGTTCAAATCCTAGTAAAGGTAGTTACAGATTTGAATATTAGACAGTGGCTGTCGGTGTACTTTGATGGTTGGGGTTTAATTAACCATACTGTCTCAGGAGTGGTCGACCTGTGTCAGTACAAGACTACACCTCATTTACATGTCATACACATCATCCTCATCTCATTGGGTAATGGGGTTGCTTATTGTTCTCAATTGAACAGATTGCAACGTACACACATTAGGAATAAAAGAAAAAAAATGTGTTTACTACATGTTAGGTGAAAGTGAACATTGCAGTTGATCAATTATAACACATCTTTATAGTTTATGAGTAGACAAAAACTGCCATGAGAACTGCTGTAGTAGTGGCAGTTTGTTCCTAGTATTAACTTGTACCAGATCCAAATACTGTATGTCTCCTATGACTTATCTCGTCACTACTTTGACAAAAATAGGTACAGAGAGAGTAATCATCTTCCTTCACTTAGTTAGCATTTCTGTATAGGTACTAAAAGTATCAGGTACTTTGTGTCAGTACTGTAATTACAGAAAAATCCTGTTATGATTCAAGACTACTGGAATAAAGTGAAAGTTTTCCATTTTTTTACAAAGATAACAAAGATTAACAATTTTATCTCAATACTCCATCTGAAAACTTTCACTTTGTTCTGGAAGTGTTCTTTTCAGTAAGTTTTGCCATGAGGAATCACTGCATCATCCCTGCCCTTATCATACTTATCTTTCACTTGAATTCAGACTCTGACTAGGAATAAACCATGGAATAACCCAGGTAGAAGCCTGGCATTTAATAAACTATACTGCTATTCAATTTTACAAAAATTTGTGTTGACATTAATCTTCATTATGGCCATACTCCTAAAGAGAAAGGATTAGTAACCACTGGGCCTCCAGTGGTTAGATAAAAATTGTTTATTAATTTTTTAAATTTAGAAATTTAAAAATTCTGCGTGATAGCATGCTAACCACTACATTGCAAAGCAGAGGTCCCAGGTTTGATTCCTGGCCAGGGTCTGGAAAATTATTACAAGTTCAAACCCACCGTTCCTCAACCCAAATAGTTGGTAATAACAAAGATGTTGATGCGACTTAAAATAAACAAAAAAATTTTTATTATTCTTTATTTATTTAAAATTGTGAATTTTAAAAATTACTCGTATATTTAGTTATGAACAAAACAAATGAGGAACTTCTGATAAGAAAATTAATATCCTTTTTGCGTTTAAATGTATAAAATTATAAAAAAAGGACGTGTTATAAAACCCACACGAATTATAAAACTGTAGGAAGTTTAGTCAATTATGCTATTGAGGCAATTAATTAAGTATAATACACAACATAGTGTGAGTTATAAATTATGTGGAGGAGTAAAAAGAAGTTGATAATTCTTTGTATAACACATTGCTTGGAAGAATGTGAATTTTAGTACCCAATGTTAAAATAATTTTATTTTTATTCGTATGAGCCCAATTGTAGACCATGTGTGTTGATTTCAGACATTTCTGAAAGCTCTTTTTGGTGCACATTCTCAGCATTTATTCTTTGTGGCCTTTCCTTCTTTTTTCTGTTCATCCGTTGTTCTGTTTTTGGTCTTTATGAAAGCCCTTAAAATCCATAATTAGTTGTCTGAATTTGGTTCGGTTCATAAAGTTTTATTGGTTTTCTCAATATCCTTTCTGACTTTTTTGAACCATTTACTAAGGTTACCATTTACCTTAGGTATATTGTTTTGTGCCTTAAAAATTTGTTTTGTCAACCATGTCATCCATTCTTTTACAGGTGTCTGTAAAATTTTTAGTCTTCTCTTACTAATTGTTTCTATTATTATTAATATTATTATCATTATACATTATAGTTTTTACTGCTAGTCCCGTTCAAACATAAAGAACCTTTCTTTTTTATTTATAATGAGAATAATACTTATGAGTTGATCCTAATAGCAACTGACAGGCAGATACCTTTGCTTCGCTCCATTTCAGTTTGCTTCCTCCTAATACCAATGTTCATGGCTCATGAGTTACCCTACGTACTATATCTTGGCTGCTTAGCAAATGTGTACGTACTGGTACCTAACATGCCAAGATAGCCTAGTTATAGAGGAAATTGATACTAAACTAATACATAATATAAAGTAAAATTTTCTTTTAGATCAATTGAGATTTTTCAATGGTTTTTTAAATTTCCGTTTTTTGTTATAACATTTTGGATCTGTAATATTATATTTTCAATTATATAATTATCATTACTTCCAGCTTATAGAACACCATCGTTAACAGAAGGACGATTAGATAATTTGGTTAAATGTAATTACACAAATCCACCAAAAAAAGAAAGTGTGTGCCATATTAATGTTGATAGTTATAATCCATGTGTTTCTACAAATTACTTTGGTTATAAAAAACTGTCACCATGTGTGTTCTTAGAAGTCGATAAGGTATGTTATTATTTTTATTAATTACATTGAAAGTTCTGAGTTTTATTTATCTACTGATTAATAGAAATTTATTTTGTAAGTTATATTAATCAGTCATCTAAGGATAAACATTTATCTTAAGGAAGAAATAAGCTAATTATTGTAGTGTTATTAAATATCACTCTTGTTTGGTCATTACTAACTTAATTTTAATCTCTCTGTTGGCAAAAACTGTATAGTGTACTCAGTAAATATTGAACTGTGAAATAACTCCTGGTTTAAAAGAAAAAATTCTGGACAACTTTTTGGGCTCTAAATTTAACACTTCAAAATAACATAAAATTAAAAAAGATGATACATTTTAACCACGATAATAAATTACTCCATCATGAGGCCCAAGTTGTGGACTTCAAAGTTTAAGATAACATTAAATGTAATGTTTTAGAAATTTAGATCGTTTAAGATGAGTAAAATACTCATTGAAGCCTATCAGATTTATTTACATCTTTTGTTTTTGTGTAAGTACAGTGCTCTTTGTCAGCGTTGCCAGAACTTGTCAAAAATATAATTAAAAATTAAAAATCATGAAATAATAAGTAAAGTAGAAAGTTCAAAAGAGGTTTTTACTAGAAAGATGAAAAAATATTTTTCTGTTCTAATGTTCATTTAGATTTTGCTTAAAGAGCAAAGTAACAAAATAAAAAAATTGCTTCTTAGAATCTGGGTCTATATGAAATAGTTCAATTGATTTTGCTTTATTGTTGAATAATGTTAGTTAAATTAATTATTTAACATCTTGAGTTGAAAATGGATCAACGTCTAATAAAGATGTTGGTTATTCAAATTTTTTCTTCTACACCATGCTTCCCAACCTTTGCTAAAGCACCACCCACTTTAAAAAAAATAATAAATTCCATCGCTCCTTAGTCCGTTATACTTAATCATATTATTATAATTGTGGTCAACAGCCGAAAGGCAGGTTTGAACAACTAGAGGTTTTACTAAGTAAAACAAGGAGTGAGGTGGTTTACCATTGCCTTCCCTACTGAGTACAAAAGTAGCCTGTGCTTATCAGCATGCCAGGCGTTCCAAAAAGCATCTACTCTGCACCCTGCAAATGACACCTTCACTTCATTCACCACAGGGTCTGGCTGTATAATAAAATTCATTACTTTCAGAGGAGATAATTCTGACTCGTGTCTTTTACACCTCTACCTCTTCTGTTCTTAAATAGTTCAGTCATATAATTGGCTGACTACGTGATAAGAAACAGAACTATCTTTTGTAGCCCTGGAACTAGCAAATTGAGAGCAAATAATTTAACACTTCATCTTTCTTTATGGGCGAATATTATAATTATATAAAGATAATATGTAGTTAATTTTATAGAAAATATTAAAGTATTGAAATATTAAGTATCTATTAAAAATCCTGAAAAAGAAATTAATAAAACAACCAAAAGTATAGTAAAATGTTTTATTAAAATCCTAAATATTATCATTAAATCTATTAGAAATAAAAACTAATGAAATAAGATAAACTCACAAAATTAATAATAATAAATAGTTAATGAGATGATTGAGGCTGGTGGAGTTTTAACAGTTTGCTAATATCAGGTTCTATTTTGTTAATATCAATCCCAGATCGCCATGTTCAGTGATGTGTAGTCTGTTCCTCTTCTTTGACAGTAAATTAGCTACTGCACAGAATCCAAGCTTAGCCATATAGGACGAAGGAAATGTGATTAAAAACTTCCGTTATCCTGCTGCTTGACTACCTCAGCGCTCCACATTTGCCTCTGGTCCCGCTCCAGCACCCAATTGGGGATGGTACCACCCCTGTTGGGAACCATTGCTTTACACCAATATAATATATTTTGTTTATATGAAATATGTGTTAATACTTTTCTGTATATTATTTTTGATTTGTGTAATATAGAACATCTAAGTACTTTGGTACTTTATGATTTAGGATTAACTTATTGTATAGAATTTTCAGTATTTCTTTTAAAGAAGTTATAAGAAGGGAATGTTAAATTTATTATTATTTTTTTCAGGTACTAAATTGGAAACCTGAATATTATACAAATATGTCACAGTTACCAAAATCCATGCCGGCTCCATTGAAATCATATATTGATGACACAACTGTTCTAGCTCTTGGTGTAAGTACAAAAGCCTAAAAAGTCATGAATATTCAGTCATGGGAATCAGGGGAACTCAATCAACCAAAAATGTAGAGTAGTAATGTATTTGTAATATTCCACCTTAGTTAATAAAAAACATAATGATGGCTAGAAATACAGGGTAGCTAAGTACAACTTTCACCAAAAATGTATTCTTTGTTTATAAAATAATCTTAATTTGTTTTATGTAACTGGAATGCTATATTTTATAGTGCACACTAGTTGTATCTAGGCAATACAATGCATAACCACAAAGTTTCGTCATTCACATATTGTGCCAAGTGAATGATTTCAAAAAATTTCGTGTGAAACACTCACCTGACTTTCTCTTGTCAATGTAAATGTGAACAAGATAACCTGTTTAATCATGAGTAAACAATGAAATATGAAGAACATAACCTAATTTTATCATGAGTGGATGATGTAAAATGAAAATCAACCTGTATTCGACTTAAAAATATACTAATCACTAATCACTAATAACTAATCACTAATTGACTCTAAACTAAGTTCTGTAGATAAAAATGCTCGAATAAAAGTTTTGGATTTTTTATTTTCTATAGTTTTTATTTTATAGGTTACACTTTTGTCATAAAGTGCATCCTAAGGCCACAATCTTAAAAACTCCATTTTTTACCAGAATACAGAAAATCATTAATTGACACTAAACTAGGTATTGTAGAAAAAAATCGCTTTAAACAAAAGTGGTAGGTTTTTTTAATTTTCTACAACTTTAATTATAAAATACACTTTTGCCCTAAAATGACATGCATATTAAGGCGACATATTTTTACCATGAGAGCACAGCCCATCAGACATGGCAGACACAGTGCTTATCCTTTCTTGTAGAGCATAAAAAATGTAGCAAATGAGGTGGTTTTTAAAAAAAATCGTAGGAGCCATTTTTGAGAAATCACCAAAAAGTGAAAAATTGCACAAATAAACTACTTCCGGTTGATCAATTTTGATGAAAATATTTGTGTTGGGTCCACTGGTAGAACCTAACTTAATTTCCAAGTTTCAACTTCTTATAATATTCCATTCTTGGGTTATTTTGTTCACACACATGGACCATTTACTAAAAAAAATGTTTTTTGGGTTAAAGGGCCGGAAAAGGTATACGTCTGGTGACAAATAGTAACATAAATATAAATATAGTAATTGTAATTTTTGTAAAAATACTTACATAAAAGCTTCAAATCTCAAGGAAATAACTTAGGTAGATGATTTACAAATGCCTGTTATTTCACCTATTGGTGTCAATATGCCAGATGAAAAATTTAGAGGTTCAGGTTAGCTTGGTCTAGCGTTGGGAAATGAATTTGGTTACTACTTTCTGTGGTTGCTGAGAGTATTACCTTCTAAGTAATTTAAAAACTTCTGAATGTGTAGATTTTGTTCTTATCATGAACCTGAATGCTTTTTTTCATCATAATAGCTACACCAGCATTATACTTTTGATCAGTTTAACTTTATCATTATGAAGAACAAGTACGGTATGCTGTATAGACTTGCTGCCAATAATTGATGTGAAGGTTCCAACATTCTGATAGGAAACGTTCATTGTACACGAAGAAGAAGGTTATGAAAATATATCTTGTAATGAGTAGCTATCCCACCGGGTTGGTCTAGAGGTAAAGTCGTCGCCAAAGTCAGCTGTTTAACAGCTGATTTTCGAAGACAAAGGTTCCTGGTTCAAATCCTAGTAAAGTTAGTTACTTTTATACGGATTTGAATACTAGACAGTGGTTACCGGTGTACTTTTATGGTTGGGGTTCCATTAACCATACTCTCTCAGGAATGGTCGGCCTGGGTCTGTACAAGACTACACCTCATTTACACATCATACACATCATCCTCATCTCATTGGGTCATGGGGTTGCTTATTGTTCTGAATTGAACAGATTGCAACGTACACAAATTAAGAATAAAAAAAAAATGAGTAGGTAGTCTGAGTACATAATTATAAAGTTGTCTGTATTTTCAGTGGCAAACAGTATGGATTTCATGTGATGGAGAAACATCAGCTGATCAAGAATTTATTGGTCCAGTAAGTTATATCCCAGAGCGTGGTGTCCCAGGTTATTTCTTTCCATATGATGGAAGAGAAGGTTACCTCAGTCCTGTTGTTGCAATCCATTTTGAACATCCAAATGGTTAGTAACAAAATTACTTTTAAAGGTCTGTTAAGACTAGAATGATAGTCTGCCCTGTAGTGAAATGAACAAATTGTAGCAGTCCAATACAATTGAAGAAATTAACAATGCAACTGTTATGACGAGCAGGTGGAGTGTTAAATTAATTGCACTCGATCTGTTAAATCTAGGGCTACAAAAAATAGTTCTGTTTCTTATCACATAGTCAGCCAATTATATTGCTAAACTATTTAAGAACAGAAGAGGTAGAGGTGTAAAAGACACTAGTCAGAGTTAGATAATCTGAGAGTAATGAATTTCATCAGTATACAGCCTGTGATGAGTGAAGTGAATTTGTCATTTGCAGGGTGGAAAGTGGGTTCTTTTTGAAGGGCCTGGCATACTGATAAGCATACTGTTTCAACTCAGTGAGGAAGGCAATAGTAAACCACCTCACTCCTCGTTTTTGCTTAGTAAAATCTCTAAAGGTTCAAACCAGCCTTTCAGCTAATGATCTAAACAACAAGTCGGTAAAATAGGTTTAAGTAAAATGTTGGCCAGATTATGGCAGTCCATTAAAATTTTATTCTTCATCAGATTGAATACCAATTCTGTAAAGCATTACGTGTTCTTAAGAAGCATGTTGAATTTAAAGATTGCAGAAATAAAAACAATAATAGGAACTGCAAAAAAATTATTAGAAAGAAAAAATTACTTTGAATTTAATCTGATGAAACATTTATTAAAATTATATGTTCGAGTCTACTGCTTTTTGGATATGAAACGTAGTGGTTGAGATCAAAGGCTAGAGATTATGTTTTTTGATGTTGTGATTTTTTTTACATAGATATGAACTTCCTTTAAGTAGAATGAAAGTGGAAGTGGTAAAAATGTTTATCACTTCCTTCAGAAAAACAATTAAAATATTTTCACATTGTAGAATCCATTCAGAGTTTTTCTAATAATCTCGTTAAATTTCCCACTCCTTAGTTACAAGTTAAAAAAAAAAATTAATTTGTTCTTTGCGTGCAGACTTAACAAAAAAGAAAGTATACAGGAACTATATTTTTTGAGTGATTCAAATGATTCTTGGGGATTGATATTATGTGCAAAAAACAATTTTTTTTACTTTCAAGAAAAAGTAATGAAACTGGTCATGATGTCGTGGTCATTTGGACAGCAATAAAATGAAAGGTCCTAGGTTTGAGTTACATTTAGAGTTTGAAAATTTCAACATGTTAAATCCCCTATCATTCCATGATGAAAATTTGTTATGACTGAAATGTTTCTATGATTTTAAAATATACTAAAATAAATTAATAAAACTACATTTCTGCTTAAAATATTTGGCAGATAATTGTTGATGATAAATTACTGTGTATAAAATGACATATTGCACTAATAGGGGCTTACATTTAATTATTTTTTAAAATAATTTTCAGTTGGAGTAATTATAAATGTGGAATGCAAAATATGGGCACCAAATGTTATTCACAACAGGGAAAAAGGAATTGGTATTGCCAGATTTCAACTTCTTATTGATTAAACATCATAAAAAGTGACAATTATTAAAATTTTTTCCATTACAGTACTTTACTGATTATATTTGAAAAAATTAAAAACTTAAATTTATAGTGTTTTGTTACAACTTTATTTGTTTATTTATTACCTTAATTTTTATTTATACTAAAACAAATTATTAACAATAAATCTTTATGCTAGTAAATAAATGAGTTAATTTATTTTTTTTACTATCTAAGTAAATTCTCCTTAACATCAATAAGACTGAAATTATAGTTATAGGCATTAAGAATCAGAAACTTTGTTCCAGCCTATTTACGTTAGGAATTTCAAATAATAATCAGTTTCGTTATGATTTTACCCACTGGGTTGGTATAGTGGTAAAGTTTTCACCGTAAGTCAGCTGTTTAAGAGCCGAATTACAGAGACAAAGGTTCCTGGATCATGATTTTTGAGTTTTTTGGGAGTACTTATTTGTCATTTATCATAAATAAAATTATTGCCACTAGCAAATTGTTATGTCCATAACGGGTAGGTGGAATGTTAAATTAATTGCTCTCCATCTGCAGTTTCCGGGGCTACAAAAAATAGTTCTGTTTCTTATCACGTAGTCAGTCAATATTATCAGCCAATTATATGACTGAACTATTTAAGAACAGAAGAGGTAGAAGTGTAAAAGATACTAGTCAGAGTTATCTCCTCTGAGAGTAATGAATTTCACTATGCAGCCAGACCCTGTGGTGAATGAAGTGAAGGTGTCATTTGGAGGGTGAAAAGTAGGTGCTTTTTGGAGGGCCTGGCTTGCTGATAAGCATACTCTTTCAACTTAGTGAGGAAGGCATTGGTAAAACACCTCACTTCTCGTTTTACTTATTAAAACTTCTAGAGGTTCAAACCAGTCTTTTGGCTATTGACCTAAACAACACAGCAAATTGTTACTTGCTAGTTATTCTTTTAAAAAGACTATAGAGTTGAAATGAAGAGATTTATATTGCATAACTTTATGAACAAATGTTCAGAGCTATAATTGGTGAGCTCCTGATATATAGTTATTTTAAAATCAGTATAGGCTTATTGATTACCGCTTTGGGGATCAGCTATGAATTCAAACATTGGCATCATCCAAAGATTTCAATAAAAGTTCTAGGAATGATTACATGCTCCACGGTAGGTGATAAATGAGACACTTTATAAGTACTCACCCATAAATACTACGAAGGAAGAAATTAAGCCGTCAAGTGCAAAATATCAAGTTAGACAGTTAGAATTCTTAATTTTTTAAAATATTTCTTAATTTTGAAAATTTATTTAAATAAAGAAGTTAGAATTTTTTAGCGGTTAGCCTACTTGTTAACAGTAAAGACTTAACAAAAATGAAAAAAATAAAACTACTTGATTTTCTATTCAGATTTACTGAACAATTTTAATTTGTAATTTTTTAAATTATTATTCTTTTTCTTCCATTTTCAATTCTATTATTTTGTTAATTGACTTCTACTTTAGCTATTACATCTGTTATACATGTTTTGTTTAGATAATGTTTTCAAAAAATTGTAAATAATTTTTGTTTTCTTTTAAAGCAATCCCCTCTTTCTTAGCTAGCCTGACTGTTGTTAGGTTTACCACCTTCTTCTTCTTCTTGTCATGGATTAGGCCATCCAACCTGTTTCGACTTCTTTGCCCAACTTTTTGCAGCTTATCCATATCTTTTTGTCCATCAGGAATGCAGTTTAATGCTCGTTTTGCCCATCTATCCTCACTCTTTCGTATCAAATGTTCCTACCATTTCTCTCTGTATTTACTAACTGTTTCTGAGAGAGAGGAGACATTTAAATGGGCCCAGATTTCCTCATTCTTTATGTGATCTATTAACCTACACCCCCTGAACTCTTGTCAAAAACTGTATTTTTGGTGCCTGGATCTGACGTTCATCTTTCCTCCCAAATACCCTGGACTCACTACTATACAGCAAAATACTGGAACAGCCAAAGTCTTGTAAAACTTCAACTGGGTTTCTTTCTAAACTCTTTTGCTCTGTGGTCTTGGTATGATTCTACAGATACACTGAAAATGATTCAGTTTATTGATCAAGTCTGCATTTCTAGCATACATTAAATCACATCCCAAGTGCACATTTAAAATTCTGTAGCTGCTCTATCAGGTACCTATTTATAACTACTTTTGTTTGTACACGATTTTCCCCCCAGAAAGCCATAGATTTTGTCTTTGCAGCAAAACTCCCTGAAACTCCCTGAAACATATAACGTTCTGTAGTCATCAGGTTATGAGAACTAACTGGGAATTTCCTCCCACTCCCACAGCACATATCAACGATATGTGCTACCTAGACCTAGGTTCTAGACCTAGACCTAGGGTTCTGCCAGGATTGGATACTCAAACTTTCTCTTGGTTGCTTCGATTGACAGGTGCATCTCTAGTAGGTTAAGCACTGGAGTTAAGTGTGAGACAGGCTTAAAAAAATCTTCTGAAGATTTCCTTCATTATATTTATTTTATTTACTTTCAGGGACATGTTCATCTTATCCCGCTGTCTTGTTAATATTTTGTATTTCAGACAGATATTAGATACTGATGATAAAGCAACTGGCTTCTACATCAGGGATCCTGGGATTGATTCCTGGGCAAAATTTGGCATTTTTTCAACAGCCTGAAATTGTTTCATTGTTTAGTTGTGTCTATCATCTTCATTGATAGCATGTAGGTCTAAGTTTGTCTGTATCAAAAACAATTGTAAAAACAGTCTGACATGAAAAACAGATAGGCCTACTGATTTGAGAGCAAACAATTTTTTATTCCAGGCTTTATTTTTATTTAGATAAGCAAAAATTTAGTATTATGAATCTTAATATAATATATTATTAATTTTATTATATAATTGTAACATTTATTATTTATTATTATTAATATATTATTACATTGATGATTTAATATAATATAAAAATTCTGACTCATTTAACTTACAAAAATTTAAGTTATTGGATTCATCACATTTACCTCATTCTGCCGTTCTGTATGAGTTCACGTTTGTTGTAAATGGCCTCCAAAGCAATTGACGAAAACAAATGATAATGGTATCATTGTATTTTTAATGTTATTTTCAATTTACTAAAGGAATTGGTTATAAAGCTAAATATTTATCTTTGCTACAGTGGGACACCTTAAGTATAAAGTTTGACACTGTTGAGTTTGTTATGAATGGATTGACCTTTATAAAAGTGACCTTTACTGTTCAAACTGTAATATATATGCGTACAGTCTCACCTTTTAGTTCATTGCCCCAGAAACTTTATACAAATGAAAAGAAAGGTATAGGCTACAGATACATACATGTTTTCTGATTTTTCTGAATACAAAATAAATTGATAATATTACAACATTTTTTTATTACCATACATTTATGTTTGATTTATAAAGTATACTTTAAACTACACACAGTAAAATACATTGTCAGAATCATCCAAACTAAATATTACTCAGTATTAAAAATAGTATTAGTTATTACTTTTGTTTCCCATATAGGGCCAATTTTAGAACATGTGAGGTGACTTTAGACATTTTTGGAAGCTCGCTTTGCAGCCCACATTTTCAGCATTGGCTTTCAGCACTGTAGGCTTTTTTCCTTTCATATGTCCACTCAGTGTTCTGTTTTTGCTCTTCATGGAAGCCCTTAAAGTCCATAATTAGCTGTCTGGGTTATTACTTTTGTTACAAAGAAATATTTAATAATACATCCCAACCTTGAAGTTTATTAGGTATCCAATGTGGTAAGATAAAATGTGTTGGGAAAACAATTTTAGATGTAATCTACATGTTATGAGACATAATTTTATTTGAATCAGTAGTTTCAAAAAGGGAATAACTAACTGCAGGAAATTTTTCAAAACTGAGGTTAGAACATGTAAGGATAATTACATCTGAAACAATTATCTACATAAGAGCTGACAGACCGAACTAAGAATCCTGCTAATAGATGAGTTTCACAAGCATATAAAATTTGATAAGTTTTAGGAAGGGGATGAATCCTGGATGTATACTTCTCTACAAACTATTTGGACTAATCAGCTGATAATTCTGGTAGCGATTTTAATTGAAATGTTATGTGGGCTATGAATGATGATTTTTGGTTAACTAATAATTTACTCACTTGAATTTTTAGTTTCATTGTACATATTTTTTAATTTGTCATTTCCATTTTGCTTAAAGTTTCTCAAATGTTTTTGGATAGGCTACAATAATAATCAACTTTTTCAACAAAAAAAAAATCAGTTTTCAATAAAAAAAATGTCTTTCATATTGCAATTTTAAAAATTGTTTAATGTTAGTGTTTAAATTATTAAAACAAATTGAGAGGCAATAATTAATCACCTATATAATTTGGAGAAGAAAATAAATTCAGAAGGTCTATTCACTCAAAAATAAAAATTACACGAGGATTTTTATGGTTCATTAATGTCAGATTTCAATAATCTATCAAGTTTCTTAGTGTGCCGTAATAGTTTGGTGAAATAATAACAGGAAGTCTAAAGAAATGTTTTTTTGATTCCACAAAACCTGAGAGAACTGTATTTATTCTCTTCTTCAAACTGCTGATTCAATTGGTATCAACTACAGGCCTTATTGCTACATATATTTTTAATTTTTAAGTTTTTTTAGTGCTTAAACTGTTTAACTCTTGACTTTTCTAGAAGTTGATATAGTTACTATAAATATCTCATCAACTGTTGAGCGCACTCTTCAGACAACTGTTGTCTGAATCCCTTTTCCCAGTTGTTTGACCCCTATTCCCCGTTGTTTGGTTTCTAAGCCTGGGTCCAGGGTTCGATTCCGGTCAGGTCTGGCATTTTTTCATCACTCACTTCATCTATTACCCTTCTCATCATCTGCATTAGCAGTAATTAGCAGTAATTATTGCAAAACAGTCGGATGTAAAACAAACAAAATTTTTAAAAAAATACCTTTTTGTGTCCTCATGTAACGGTGTCATTATACTCTATGGTGTAGTAGTTAATGTGCTAGACAGTCAAATGGGAGGTCCTAGTTTTGTTTCCCAGCTATAACTTTTTTGCTCCTGGTTAGTTGTAATATCTAGAGTGTACTGTCTAGTCAATAAAATAACATTGATCCAATACGTTTCTGTAATATTCTCTTTACTGTTATACTCTGTATAGTCTGGAATGTTGTCAGTGACTACAATAGTATAAGCATTATTTTTGACTCTGTGCACCTCATTTCTTCTAAACCACCCATCCATTCTGTCCTAAAGGATAGGGCAAAACATGAGCTTGTGAGTTACAAGTCTAATGCTTGGAAATTTTTAATAAGTTAAATCTATCAATACTGTTCCTAAACCATATTATAATAAACCATAAATTTGTAGTTGCCAATTATCATTAAAAACCTGTCTGTATTTAATCAAGCTTATTATTATAAGAGCAAAAAAAATTCATTCTTGTTTGTATTTGAATTAATTATAAAAGTTTTATTGTAGGGAAAGTTTGTGTTTATAAACTAAACCCCATTACCTTTTTTGTGTACTTGGTTGAAGCAAACAAAAAAAAGCAATTTAAAAGGAAACAAATTATACTCTTAGTTGATTGACTTTAAATCAATAAAAGAAACCTTACCTACTTAATAATTTATTTAGTTTCACCAATTTTCTGGGCTTACAATTCACTATAAAGTTAAAATTATAGGACTGAATTTATTGATTTTTTTTAAATTGTTTAGAAAGGAGAGATTTATTTAGGTAATTTTATAATTTGTTTACATTAACCCAACGATTAAAAAATTCAATGAAAGTTTAATGAATGAAAGAAAGAATGAAATTCATTAGGGTCTATATTACTGTATAAAAAATATTTTTAACTACAAAATTTGTTGAAGCATTACTAAAGTTGGCAACAATATTCAGTGGTGGACTATAGCCAAAATTGATTGTTATTATGTGTGTCATTATGAGGTTCCTACTTTTGAGTGAGAATACTTGTGTAGATGTCATAGCAGTTCACCTGTCTGCTTTTAATTTATTTATCCTTTGCAGTTTCTATTCCATTCTAAGTTGTATATTTTTGTCTGTAAATAAACTTGAATAGATGGTACCATGTGTGGGCTATAAATATCAGATTTTCTTCTCTGTATCAGTGCAGGTTATATTTCAATAAAGACTGTTAGTAAAATGAATTGAATAATTTATACAGTAAAAGCCCGGTTATCCGAACCTTGCTCAACTGTAACCGGTGTAACTGAAATGAATCCAAATTTTTTTAAATATATTTGGTGATTACTTAATCTCAATACTATGGCATATATGTGTACAGTACAACATTTAAATATGTACCTAGCGTAAGTTAAGGTACAGAACAGTGTAAAATGAAATAAATTACGAATATATAGGGCCTACGGTTTAACTGAATCGTGTATTTCAGAAAGAGACCCAGTCATCTTTTTGCATTTTTCAGGTTAAGAAAGAATTACAGTATTTGAAGGTTTACGTATGTTACAGAGTACATCAAACCTGGTGTACTCTAATTAAAAAAAAAAAAAATATTGCAAAATAACCCACCATTTGGTCTAGAGGTAATGTTGTCGCTTTGAGTCAGTTGTTGAACAACTAATTTCTGAGACGAAGGTTCCTGGTTCAAATCCATGTAAAGGTAGTTACTTTTATATGGATTTGAATACTAAACAGTGGTTACCAGTGTACTGTACCGGTTAGGGTTCAATTAACGATACTCTCTCAGGAGTTGTCGGCCTGGGTCTGTACAAGACTACACCTCAATTACAAGTCATACACATCGTCTTCATTTCATTGGGTCATGTGGTCGCTTATCGTTCTGAATTGTAGAGATTGCAACGTACACACATTACGATTACAAAAAAACTGCAAAATAATCTATAATAAGCTCTCTTGAGGAATGAATGAATGAATGAATGATAGGTAAATTGTTTACAAACCTTTGTAAAAGTGACCGAGGTACCTTTCTGAAATATACTATTCAACTATTTTGGAAATTCGTTTACTAATGCGTTGAATCGTCATTTTTCTGTTGTGATGAAATTTCTCTACTGTGTACCATAGAAAACTCACCATATACTTCCAGGAATTCAACCAAATACTCCCAACTTGTGCAATAACACGTGGTTCTAATAAAACGATGGCATGTTATTTCCACAAGACAACGCTTTCATCAAAAACCTCCGACTTTTTTAAAGACTGTAAATAATTGAAATTAGATATTCAGTAAAAATGTGAAACTGAGCTGTATTAAATTTTATCCTTTTGAAACAACTGTATTTTCGTTTATACATGTACTAATAAACTGTCAAAAGGAATGCAGTAGATTTATTTTAACTGTTTTTAAAACCCTAAAAGTATGGCTTTGCGTGTTATCCGGAATTTCGCGTATTCGAAATCGAGCCCGCCTCCTATGTTTCGGTTAAGCGGGGTTTTACTATGGTACATTACTAAATATTATATAAAATCTTTTCTGAATATTTGTTTTTTTCACAGCGAGAAAATAATGGCATGTCGTCAATTAATCCTATCAAAGCTGGAGTGGCCCAAGGGTCAGTCCTTTCTTCTCTTCTTTATAGACTTTTTGTAGCAGATTATTCAGTTCATCCTAAAATTTCCAATCGTTTTTTAGTACTACAAACATTAATTTAATTATTTAACACTACTGAGCCATATTTTTTTGTGGTTTAACCAGTGAAAAATTAAAGTAAGTTCTAATAAATCTTTGAATGTTTCATTTTCATTTCATACGGTGCTTGTCTAAGTAGTCTATCTTTTCAGACCAATCTCAGAAGCTGTTGCTTGGATTACGTTCTGGTTTTAACCAATAGATAGATTGATTGATGGTTTTTGTGCATGGCTTATAAGTGTTTCATTAAGTTACCCTGACCTATGTCGATTTGTTCAAAGATATGCCCTGACTAATTCTAGCTGAGCCGAAAGAAATGTAGCCAGAAACATGAAAAATGTGGAATATTGATTTCTTTTATGATGAACAAAATTGCGAAGAAGTGCTTTTGAAATTCAACAAGTATTAACATTACAAATGTGGACTACAAAGAAATATTACTTAATTTAGTATTTTTTCCTGCCGAATTTTAATGGTAATGCTATAATACCTTATTCATAAAACGAACGTGTTTTTTCATGTGATGGACTGCTGGAAATATCATTTTTATTCATGTTTTAAATCACCAGTAGCAACCCTACACAAATATAAACATCGGTACACCGCCTTGGGCCTCACACTTCGGAGGTTCTCGAAAATGTAAAAAAAGCAAATGAACAAGACTGCAATTTATGTAAATTGTTTCACGCATTGTTCATTGGAAAATTTACTCACAAAATAAATCAATATTGGAATAAGGAGAATAGTTTTTCTTCCACTGATGAATTTATCTGTGACAAAAATACGAAAGTGGATTTCTGGGTAAAATCATCTAGACCTGCGTAATATGTCTAATATTTTTTAGATATTTTCTAAAATTTTATAAAAATATAGTTGAGCTAAATTATTTTATTCATCCTTTCATGAATCAGAATTTAACTTGCCTCATTTAAAAATGGACTGTGGCATACAAATTCTAGAACCGCTCCTGATTTAGACGCTACGTCTGCGTATTTTTCCTCTCATATCAATGTGGCACTTCGTGTTAATACTTCAGAGAAAATTTTATTGTACATAACTAACAATAATAGAACTCTAATAAAAAAAAATACAAAATCAATCAATATTTTTAATGTTACTATTAATGAAATAAATCTATTTTCATAAAAGTTGTTTTCATTAAAGCTTTAAAGAAAAAAGTATTAATAATACTGAGGAAAAAATACGTTGGTGTATTAAAATGGGTGTCCCTAAAGTCCGAATACGCAAAATATTTCGAATGTAAGGGAAAGTTCAAGATGATATGCATATGTGAACTTTACTCGAATACAAAATACTATTTTATGATGAATCAAAAAAGTTTGTCCGCCATCTTGAATGTAACTTTATTTTTTTAATGGGAAGGTGGTCATAAGACACATGATTTCAATGTGAAATTTTAAGGAAATTTGAATGGCAAAAACCATACATCCATATCTTGTACGGTTTGGAAGATATTTACCTTTCTTTAGCTACATTTCAGTAACACCTTATTATTTTTTTAATCTCTAATGCGTGTATGTTGCAATCTGATCAATTCAGAACAATAAAACTCATCAATCCAATGACCCAATGAGATGAGAATGATGTGTATGACGTGTAAATGAGGTGCAGTCTTGTACAGACCCAGGCCGAGCATTACTGAGAGAATATGGTTAATTGAACCCCAACCATCAAAGTACACCGGGAACCACTGTCTAGAATTCAAATCTGTATAAGAAGTAACTACCTTTACTAGGATTTGAACCAGGAACCTTCGTCTCTTAAAATCAGCTGTTAAACAGCTGACTCACGGCGATGACTTTACCTCTAGACCAACCTGGTGGGTCATAACACCTTATTGAATGTCTTGAGATAACGAAATACGGACTTTTGGGACGCCCAGTATAATCACATAAGAGTTTAGGGGATTTTTAAACATGATTAGATAAATACTACTGCACTCTGCTATTGGCAAGAAGCCACTACAAATTAAGTACTCATCTAATAAAAAACATTATAGTGTAATACATTGTAACAAAATTGCAAGTTGTTACATTCTTAAAATTCTGGTTAAATTTTATTTTAATTTATTGTTTCTAGTACTTGAGGCTAATTTGATGTACGTATATGACCTGAGATTATAATGTTAAGTGTTTATACTTAATAGGCTGCATGCTTTTTTTCTTATCTAGTACTTACACCAATTCATATGTTAATCTTAAATTTTAGTAAATCACATAATGGTAATAATGGATAAAATTTTTGGTATAAATTTTTTCCAAGTAGTTTTGCAAATTAAAAGCAGGAATGAAATTGGGTTGTGGAGTGCTTAAGAAGAGATGGCACGATGGTTTTAACTAAAAATTTCGATTTTTGGTTTTTTATGTTTTTCAATAGTTTATGCCTAGATCTACCAGAAAAAACATTAAATTACGTCAAAAAAAAAATTTTTTTTAATGAAAAAATTCGGTTTTAATCAAGTTTACACAGAAAAATTATCATGTTCCCAAGAACGAATATTTTACACAATTATACTGCTCGTAGCAAATTTTTAGTTTTTAAATATCTGTATCACTGTTTTTTTTTGTGTTCTCAGCAGTTGATTCAGGTTTCTAAACAACTGTTGATGGAAAATATACTTGTACATTTTGTTTTTGATTTGTGCCTTCTTGTTTCTTGCGTTTTCCCGTAAATTTAAATTTTTAACACTAGGTACATTTTTTCAGAAACCAATATACCTACTAGGGTGAAATTTTTATCAGTTAATTATCTTGCATATCCACATATACCGACATTTTTATGACTTCCTCAGGTGCTCCAAAAATTAATAATACGCAAAAAACGTAGAAAACAATTTGTAAAAATGTTATGTCATTCGTAATATTTTACTTATTCATAGTCTGTGATTATGGTATGGTCCGAAGATTAAATTGAAAAAATGTCAATAGCTCGAGAAGAAACCCGACACCTACGGTGTGTAAAGTTTAATTTCCCTATCTTTTACCAATCCTATGAAAAATGTACCTAAAAATAGCAAATTTAACGTTGGCGGAATACAAAGTACAGTCTCCCCTTAAAGGAAAGACCTCTCCGGTATCTCCAACATTTTACTTCTTTGCTTAGCTCACCTTAGAATTATATATTAGTCATTTTTCACCAATTTTATTAGTAGAAACGTTTTCTTTTATTATTATTATTATTATTATTATTGTATATAAATCAACAAACAACTCCTGTAAGTTGGTGCCAGAGGATAATACTCCCGCGGTCCCTTCCAGTTTTGTTTCTGAATAAGAGTAGTTATTAAATGTGACGTGGAAAGCAAAAAGCAACCTCTTGTTGGAAAAGAACAATTTTCAGTTCATGCAAAATGGGTTGTTAGGGTCGATTTTTTTATCATTAATTGGTTTTTTTCTAGATTATTATAATTTACTTTATCCGTTTGGATTTGTAATGTAATTAATCCCATAAAATGACTAGACAATGAAAATAATATTTATTCAAAAAGATCAGATTATTTAGTGTAGAAGAATGGTAAGACCTTCCGGTGGGAATCCTGAGTCCAGCCTGACCCACCAGATTCAGTTGTAAAACCCCTAAAAAAAGAAGTGAAGACACTCTGTTCAGAAGAACCTTTCTTCAGTAGTGTCAAACACCAAATAATTAGAACACTTAAAAAAATTAGTACAATTTTTATGTATACTTAGTTCTCAAAAATATGTAAAATTTAAAAAGGGCGATGTAAAAGTTTAAAATGCATTCAAAAGTTGAAAAATGCAACAATATTTTTTCAAAAACTTTTAAGCTTCCGTTACTTAAATAATTTCTGAGATAAAAGTCTGAATTTGCATCAAATTGTTCAGAATTTAGTACTAAATTTGAAAAGATTATTACCTCAAAATAGAAAATTTTTGACAAGAGGTTCATTTTTCGGATTCCGGCTTACAAATACGCTTTCCCAGAATGAATGACTTTTCTACTTTATCCATATTTTTGTGTTCCAACTGACTACTATTTTTCCTATGCCAGTGGTATTCAAGTCACAGAAGATTTGATTCAATTTTTGTTCTCTATTGCCTAATTCTTCTTCAACTGTTTGTATTGCAGATTGTTAACCGATATTCATTTTTTGATACCTGATCCAGTGTTGTACTTTTCCATTTTATGTCTAATTCTTCCAGTTCTCCGCCAATTTTCAATACATACTGTGTCTCACATTTACCACTTATGTCAATGTATTTTGTATAAATATCATTAAATAAATAAACAGAATGTTTTTATTACTGCTAAGAAAACTGATTTTGAGGATTTTTTTGACAATTAATTCCCTTTTTGAGGGAACCTGTAGCGTTAAAAATTCTAACTGAAAAAATTGAATCGATCAGAAATAGAATGTTTAACAATATTCAAAGTAGTGTAGTTTTTGAGAATATAAGTGGTTTTATTCTATCAGTAAAGGTTTGTTCAATCGATCAACAAGCTTAAAAAAAGAATTCTTTTGAGTAACTAGACATACTGAGTTTCTTTGACATACATTTTTACTGCATTCAATATTCCATTTAAAGTTGGCTGGCAGTCAAATTTTAGGACTACATTGCTATATTCTTGTCAACAATGGTTTAAAACTTATAGCTACATTTTTTCTTTCAGAATGTCCAAACCTACGTCAACTTCTTTCTATTTTTATGTACCTAAATTTTTTAGTTTGGTATCTGATGAAGTATTTTTTGTGTGTATATAAATATCATTGGAGATACTGTCAAGAGTAAACTATTTTGTAACACTTAGGAAATTAACGTAGTGAATTTTTCTGTCCATATTTTTAAAGTGTGGCTAATCTGAAAATTCAACACTGTCTACAAACTGTATCTCTAAGTTATACCGAATCAATATTGTACTATTGTAGAAACTAACTCAATAGATACTTTTACAGTGACTAATTATTACATTGTTTCTCTGCTTCGTCCATTCCGCTTCATCAGTTATAGTTGTTGACTTTGACATCTCATTACTGTATCTGGGCATGTGTGTATGTTAATATTTTTAACTGTATATTTTTTAAATTATTTAGTTATTTTAAAAAGTGTAAGATCTTTGATAAAACCGTTTTTTGCGGTAACATTACGCCATCGTTTGATTAGATGCACTCCTGGACGTTAAGAACAAGTAAACGAATTCCCAGAATAGTGAAACTTTATATTTATGATTTATTTCATTGGACACTGTTCTTTACTTTAACGACGCTACGTGGGCTATAATGCTGTACTGTGTATAAACACAATATTGAAATTGAGTAATCAAAAAATTTAAAAAAAACAAGTTTTCGGATCCGTTTCGGTTACGGTGGGTTTCGGATAATCGGGGTTTACTGTAAAATAACTGTAGTTTAAACAAAGTCTTTGGGGATATTTTAAAGAAAATCTAGAAACTTATAACCAATGGAATCAAGGTTACTTCCCATTAAATATAAATTTAAATTATAAAAACATTTATGCAGGGTTCCGTCATAATACGTACGAGTACAAATCCGAAGGAGAAATAATTATATATCATTATAAATGCTCAGAAAAACTCTTTAACGCAACAAAAACAGGATTATACGAGTAGATGCACTCCTTCCATCATTATCGTCTTCGCAATTTTCATCGTCATCGTTGGAACAATTTTCATTTCAACAAGTTTGACTCCATCTGATTTAAGTAGCTATTTAGTTTCGTTAAAATGCTTTTAATACGTCTCCTCTCATGCATAACTAACACCTTCATCCATTCTAATTATTGTATAGAAGTATATAGTTCAAATTGGAAATAAAGACAAAAACCCATAGGTGAACAATTTTCTATTAACAATTTAGTGTATAGCCTAATTGAAAGTTGCAATACGTTACTGGTAAGGTAGATATATAAATGTTTCAAAGTTTACAATTTACTGCAGAACTTTTCTGTTTTTGTTGTCAGAAACATGGCATTAAAAGGAAAATATTAAACTGTCTTTTAAAAAGAGCTGAAATATTTTTTTTATTTTTGTTATTTTCCTGTTATCTTTTCTCTCTGCAATCTGTTAATCCACTCAATCTTTTTCAGAAATAAACTGATAATATAATAGGAACAATTAACAAATAATATAGAATACTATCTCTGTTTGAAGTAGGCCTGTGGTTTCTACACAAAAATAGTTAAGCATACAAATGCTAAAATAAATAGCCCACAACATGGCAACTGCAGACGATTTTGTAAATAAATAAATCTTTATTATTCGACGATCCGTTTCGGGAATAGACTTCGTCAAAATATTTATTACTTACAGATACATAGGCCTACAGGAGTAACCTAACCAAAATCAAGATACAATACTGTATTTACAAAATACGTAGATCACGAATTATCTGATATTGCATTTATTTTAAAACTTTTCTGTTTTTAAGGTTCGGTAATTTTTAAGTTTTGTTGATTTACCAAAAATAATTTGTTACTACAGCACCGATTCGATTCATGTTTATATATAGGCTACTAACAGCTGACATAATAATGTACCTACCTGATTTTTTTTTAGCTTTTATTTGTTATCGGGAACTGTACTTTGTTAGGCCTAACAACCACCCAATTTGATCGCTGCTCCTTGCTGCATTATTTTTTGACGTGGATTAGACATGAGTTTGAACAGGGACCCCCAGTAGAGTTTGTTCATGGATGGCTGTCAGCTGGTCACCATACAAAGTCACTTGCCCAACCGGTGTTACTTAACAAATAATAGCGACTTTCTACCAGCTGACTGACTGGGCTGGCCCGAAGGCCATCCCTACCTACTTAATAGAAATATTATACTATTTAGGTAAGATAAGAAAAAAAGCACTGTTAAGATAAACCAAGATTAGATATTATAATACTGTGGTAAAACCTGAGTGCCTGTACGCGAGTGAGTGCCTTAGAATGACCGAGAAGACTGGTTTAAAAGAAGCTGAGAAATTTGACACAAAGATCCTCCGCAAGATAATCCAAAGATAGTTCGAAGATAGTAGACGGACAATACAGGTAACGAGGTCGAGAAGAACTGTACAAAGAAAAATAAACGATTAATGGAAACTATAAAATTATAAAACAAGACAAAAATTTTACGGACACCTAGAATGTATGACAACCGGTTGATAAAACAAATTTTTAAGACGCTAAACAAACAATGGATCCAAGGTTTCGGATAAATGGTTTAAAGAAATCAGAAAGGATATTAAGAAAACCGGAATAAACTGAGAAAACTTAATGAACCGAATCAAATTCAGAAAACTAATTACGGACTTATAGGGCTTCCATGAGGAACAAAAGCAGAACACCGGGTGGACAGAAGAAAGGAGAAGAGCCTACAGCGAACGAATGCTAAGAATGTGGGGTGCAAAACGAGCTTCTAGAAACGACTGAAGTCACCTTACATGGTCTAAAATTGATCCTTTACAAGAAAAAAACTAACAACTAACAGAATCTTCCAGAGCTATTTAATGTCTCTTATTACAGACATTAGTAGTACCGCGGATTTTACGTTAAGAAACAAAGAAGCTACGAGTGGTGCATTGTCTTCCGATCCTAATAAAAAATGTCATGTACCGTATTATGTTAAGAAAAAGTGGAACTCTAACCACTAAAAATGGTTAAATTTGAAATGCTACGGAGATTTTTGATTACTCTTATATTACTTTTGAGCGTAAAATTCAGCTCAATAAAATATTTTATAATACGTATAATCCCTACATCATTCTCACAATTTAAGAATTAAACATTTATAACTTAAAGATTGTAAAATTAAATAAAAAATCGTTGGAATCAAACTCAAACAAAATATTGCCGTCGAACAATCCAAGGTCGAATGTGCCGGTTATATTAAACTAGTATTTGCTAATTCCGTATCGGTATTATCCGGTGTAATCCAGACATAAGATTGAGCACAATATAACTCTTGAGTAGGAGACTCCATTCTTTTCTCTATCGTTAACAACCAAAGAACTCTTTGCATCAGTTTTTACCTGGTGCTAAAATGTACCAAAATAGTTATTATTGGTATTTTCTTCTGTTTGTTAAATTATTTATTTACTTTTGAAAAACCTATGATAAAAATATGGTATACGAAGGAATTTTGAAATTTCAGTTTCATTTACTTCCAATATAGGATGCAGATCTAAAGGTAAATAAAAATAGTACATGTTTTGTCAGCTAACCGATGCATGTAATGAAGGCGAATGAAATTCTTAGATTATTAAACATTCTTTTGTTAAGTAATAATGAATTCTGCTTGACTTAAATTTTACTAAGAATTTAATTAAAATATAGTAGACTTATTTTAATAAAGTTATATTGTATTAAATACTGGTGATAGTGTTATGTTTTTTTTATAACAAAAAATACACGTTCCCGCTTTGTTTTCACTTATTAGTATCATTATTTTTTAAATTGTAATCGGCTATAAAATTTCTGTTTCAGTTTAACAAGGGACTTATGAGTTAAAACATTAGGTCACAATCTGATGGTGGATCGTGGTAGGACAACAATATAATATTAAGGCAAAATTATATACGAGTATAAAAAGGAAATAGGTCACCTCTGTGACTTAGTGGTTAATGTGCTACGCTGCAAAACAGAATTTCGGGATTAGATTCCCGCCAATGGTCAGGAAAAATATTTCAGTTTCAAATCCACCGTTCCTTGACCCAAAGTACTCGCTAATGTCCAAGATGTTGATACAAATTTTAAATAAACTAAGGAAACAAATTGAAAGAATGATTTCTTTGTGAGAAATACACGTTGTGAAGATGTAGCCGGTAAAGGTAGACGAAAATACTACGTAAAAAGTAAATACTAAAAAGTAAGTACAAGCAATGTGCTATTACTACAACTTTTGCTTTTTTAAAAAAACCCGTTAAAAATCTTTGTTTAGAAGGAAATTCCTTTTGGAATATCTCTTTGTGATTTAACTCGTGGCTAGTATTTATGTAAGGAATCCAAAATATGTTTGAAATTAAGGAAGAAAAGAGTGTTAGTGCTTTTCTTTCGGAAGAAACTAGACAACTTAATTTTTTTATATTGTTTTGGTCATTTACTTTTTTGAACCTGCCTGTTGTTTTTCAACATAAGGTATCATAGAGATGTAAAACGATTTATTACTTACTGTAAAATTTTATTTGATTTTGGACGAGTGGGTAGAAACCGACAAAGAATCAACTATATAAGCACAAACTTTTCCATCAACACAAGTTAAAATGACGAAAAAATTAATTAGCACAATGCTTTGTCAACTAGCACGAGCTATGGTTAACTAATTAAGAAATTACGATGGAAATAAAATTCATGGAAAATTTTTTATTTGAGAGGAAAAATGTATAATTCAACCCTAACATGAAACAGCTACTAAATATTATTAGAGAAAAAATGAAGGTTTAAATTTGGTTTTATTCTATCCTTTAGGATAAAAATAAATTTATATGAGATATTTGAAGTTCTTCTGATTGACTGAAGTCAATAACGTAAGAAGGGGTAAGATTTACAATCAATCTGTCAAAGAGTTTCTTGATAGATAATATTGGTAAGGAACGACTGAAATGAATATGTTAGAAAGTATGCAGAACAAAGAAAAATAATGCCCGGAACACCACGACATATGGTCAGTTAAATTCAAAAAAGTGTAGATTAATTGAGAACATTTATGTAATTTGGGCAAGTGGCCAAAGAAAGTGAGAATAAAAGGCCGCGAATAATACAGAAAGAAACATAAGACGGAAGAGGGTTGCAGTTGAGTGTACGTAGGAGGAGTGTATCAGCCAAATTCTCCATGAAAAAAAGACAATGTATTATATTAGATTAAAAAGACGGGCTTAAAACCCAAGAAGCTGTACGGAAAAGTTGAATGGATCTGAGATGACATTAAAAAACAGAATCCAAGAGATCAAAAACCTATTGCCATACTCAGTTCTTTCGCTTACCATCAACACACTTAAATACCTGATACTTAAACACTTTTTTCGAAGGAAGGTTGCTTTATTATGAATCTACCTGTATTGGTCTACCTCAGAATACGCTGTTCAAATCTATTCAAGAAAAACTTAACAAGTTACAGCAAAAATATAAAAGATCTTATTTCTGAATAGTGCATATAAGAATGCAAATTACTTATATAAATGAGTAATTTAGGTAATTTAACAAATTATTATCTGAAAAAACTATTTGTATTTTTAGGCTGTAATAAAGCTGAAGTCACTTAGTGATTGATGTAGAACTGCGTTGTTTCTTAGTGCCAAAATATTCTTTTATGGTAAAAACCATTTCTACGAACTGTTCTTTTTGTGTACGAGTGAAAATATTTTCTTCAGTCAGTCTCTCAGTATTGTCTCATTCGTAAAAAAATCATTTAAATTCAGTAACTAAAACACAATATAATAATTCAGTAACAATTCACAATTCGGAAAATTGATTGCCCACAGGTAACTTAAAATAATATAGGCATGCGATCACAAAACACAAAATAAAAATACCTAGGACCTCATCTAAAACTGCACTTAATAAAAAAAGAAAACTCTGGCAGAAACACTCACACGACTTTCTCTTGCCAATGTAAATGATGACCAATATTACCTAAGTTTAATCATGAGTAAACAATTAAATGTGAAAAACATTAGTACCTAATTTTAATCACGAGTGAATGATGCAAAATCGAAATCATTCCGAATGTACCATGGATCAATGGAGGTTTGTTGTTGTTTAGGTCGTCAGCCGAAACGCTGGTTTGAACCTGTAGAGGTTTTACTAAGTAAAACGAGGATTGAGGTAGTTTACCATTACCTTCCTCACTGAGTGGAAAAGTATGCTTATCAGCATACCGGGACCTCTGAAAAGCACATATTTTCCACTCTGCAAATGGCACCTTCACTTCATTCACCACAGGGTGTGACTGTGTAGTGAAATTCATTACTCTCAGAGGAGGTAACTCTGAGTAGTGTCTTTTACACCTCTACCTCTTCTGTTCGTAAGTAGTTCAGTCATATAATTGGCTGACTATAAGATAAGAAACAAAACTATTTTTGTAGCAATGGATCGTTATTATTCTGAATGTACCATGGAACAAACATCACATACAGTACATAAGGCAAACTGGTTAGTTGGAAAAAAATCACCTTTAACAAGCGAATAAAAAATTATTGTATAAAAACTTTTAAACCCCATGTGGAGATATGAGATTCAATTATGTGAAACGTCCAGCACTTCAAATATCTACAAATACGAACGTTTCCAATCAAAATTCAACAATCATCCAAATTTCCTGGTTGTAAAATATCTGCTCGACAATAACAATAACGGATTAACAAAATTGAAAGAATACAGGGTATTACATCTAAGTTATAGATTTTAACGAATGTTGTTGTTCTTTTAAAATAACTTTTCCTCCCTAAAGGACAACAGTATGTTCATCAACGATGAAATTACAAGAACATAAATGAAAATAATTGAAATTACTATAATTGTAATTATTAAATTTTATGCCAACAGATTGTAATTTTGGTGAATTGAAAAAACTAATATACTACTACAGAAATTCTTTTTACGAAAATTCATATCAGTACGTCGAAATGAAAAAATTATTTAACGATGTTTCTAGTTCTTGTCATTTAAATGTACTTACATCACTTTATATCACAATCAATATATAACTTACATTATATCAAAATCAATTGTTTCATGTCTGGCAGTTTGTTTATCTGTCGGTATATTTATTTAACATTAAAACTTAAAACGACTACGGGACTATTTTATTATGTTCTCATAAAGTGTAATCTACATCATTGAGCTAGGAGGGTTAGAGAAATACATTAGTAAAGAATTCATTTAGCTGTTAATGAATAAATCGTTTATTTTATTGAAAACGCAGAAGGAAAATTCATCAAAATTTTTTTTGTGTTTTAAATATTTTATGAGGCAATTAGCTTATGAATTTTGTGATATAATTAAAGGGAGACTGTACTTTATTACCCGCCAATGTTAAATTTACTATTTTTACGTACATTTTTTATAGGATTAGTAAAAGGTAGGAAAGTGAAACTTTACACACTTATAGTTGTCGGGTTTCTTTGGCTACTCACTTTTTTCAATTTAATCTCTTGTACCATCAAATTAAAAAAATTACTTACAACATAAAATGTTTAATAATTTTTCTACGTTTGTTGCGTGTTACTAATTTTTTGGAGCACCTGAGGAAATCATGAAAATAATGTCGGTGTATGTGTATATATGTGCATATACAAGATAAATAACTTGTAAAACTTTCAGCCGGGTAGGTTTAATGGTTTCTGAGAAAAATTTACCTTATATTAAAAATTTTAATTTACGGGAAAAGGCAACAAACAAAAAGGCACAAATCAAAAACAAAATGTGCACAAACAAATAAATTTCCCATCTACAGTTGGTTAGAAAGCTGAACCAACAACTGAGAATATTAAAAACAATGACGAAGGTATTTTAAAAATTGATTCTCTTTCCACTAAAATCAGCAGAATAAAATATCATGAAAAATATTCGTTCTCTGACATGATAATTTGTTTGGGTAAACCTGATAAAAACTTATTTGTTTTTTACTAAAATAATTTTTTGACGTAATATACTGTTTTTTTGGTAGGTCTAAACTATTGAAAAACATAAAAAACTGAAAATCTAAATTTTCAGTCAAACAATCGTATAGTCTCCCCTTAAATTAATCATACTGATTAAACTTTTTTTTAGTTTAAAGTCGCGTCGGCTGCTTTGGTTATTAAGAACTATTACGCGTTAATATACTAAACGTTGGCTTTTGATATATATACGAGTGTGTAGTATCAGACCCTAGTCGCAAGTCGAATCTGGGATCTTGCGCTTTACAATGTGCATCAGTGGCGGCCCCAGAAATTTTTTTCTGGGTGGGCCCACTTATATATTTATATGTTAATTTTTTAAGTTAAAAAGTAGCTGTTTATATGTAATGTACATTATTTTTACCTTTTTACCTATGTAAAACATATAGGCCTATATATATATATTTGTCTATGATTTTATAAATTGAATACATGTAGATAACTGATTGAGTACATTCTATCTTTATTTCAGGATTAGTATTGAATAAAGAAACACAACCTTGTAATTTTTATAAGAAATTTACTAAATTGAACACTTTAGACACAGTACATGAGTTACAAAAACAGTTTGAAAATATAAAAATCAAGTCCAAATCCATTATGTTGGTCAAAATTATGAAGAAATAATAACACATAATTTAGTCAACTCTCGATTATTGTTTACTTTAAAACAAACTGAACTGTAGCCGTCTTCCTTTTTGAGCTGCAAACTCGTCCACACCTGGATCTGGATCCGACATTAAAGGAAAACTTAACTCTCTTTCTATGGATACAATCGCCAGGTTACTAAGTCTTTGCCCTGCCATAGATGCCCGTAGATAAGGTTTAATTCGTCTCATTTGCGATACGTAAATATCGTAACCATTATTGTTTTCCATCTTGTTGTGAATAAAAATCCTCGTTGTTTTACTGTTTCAGTCAAGTCATATTAAAAATGGGTGGGCCCGGGCCCACCCGGCCCACCCGCTAGGGCCGTGGCGGCCCTAGCGGGTGGATGCACATCAGTGGCTGATGTGCTTCCACCCGCCACTGATGTGCATCACAGTCTTGCACAGCAAGGACTTGAAACATGAACACAATAGGAACATTTTTATTCTGTACCCGAAAAATATAAAAATTAGGATCTCCAAACGGGTCAGGGAACAGCTGAAAATATTCAATTTTTTCAAAACAGTATATTTTCATACGAAATAAAGAAAACCACCGCAAATCATCACTGTTTTGTCTTCATAGAGGTTACAAAGTTATCAAGCATGAAATCGGTGCGGTAAGTTGTCAAAAACTGGTTTTTAATATTATTTTGTATTTCCTGTGTTGATCAAAAATTTGGAAATAATACCGATATGATGGCAAATCTAGACGCAAAGAGCTTAATTTCATAAGAAACTGACCGGAATCAGTTCAGTGGGAACTGAACAAAAGCCCCTAATTTTTACATTATTTATAAATTACCTTTCCAATTATCGACATATAATATAGTATGTCGATAACATATTATGTTATAGATAAAAGTACCGTCACATACCGACACGAAAACAAATACTGAAAGGTTAGAGCCTAATATACGACAAAGTTAAAAATTAGGAAACGTTGCTTTGGTAGTGCAGTGATACTTTTATCCTTGTTTTTTAAATATTGCCTACATAAGGCTTGTACGTAGTTAATGTTATAATAAGGAGATACAGATGAAAAAAATGCCAGAATTAACCTGGAATTAAACCCGGGACCATGGAATAGGCTGGCCAAATGATAGTGTTCAACTGCAGAAATGAAGGTACTAGTTTTCCCGGCAAAGTTTAGAAAAATAAATTACAAGTAACAAACTTGCATATTATTCCATAATTGACTTCATATTTGATGAATAAATAAAAATATAATCTAAAGTAGAGTTTAATAAGTCTTA
This sequence comes from Catonia carolina, assembly GCA_035578175.1. Classification (NCBI taxonomy): domain Eukaryota; kingdom Metazoa; phylum Arthropoda; class Insecta; order Hemiptera; family Achilidae; genus Catonia; species Catonia carolina. The sequence goes on along the minus strand of JAQMRL010000002.1, from coordinate 22,717,034 downwards.
ATACTAAAATTTCTCATGTCATAAGCGGTTTTCAAGTTAGTTCAGTGGAATTTTCTGGAGTTCAATTACCAGGGAGGTCTGACTGTTTACGTAATTATTTGATGTTTGTTTATTAGCAAGTATAGTTTTGTTATTAATAATTAAAAGGTTGATGTGATTTAAACAAAATTCTAAGAAGGAAATTAAGTTGTCCTGATGTGATTAAAAAAAAAGATTAGTTCTTAACAGTATAAAAAAAGGTACCATCAGATAAGTTTGACATGAACTGAATATTGAAAAGGTGTTAATTTATTAAAACACCTTCGCTTGTTAATGCTTTATAGATACAAAACGTGAAGATCAGACCGTTTTTGACCTTGAGATACCTTATCAGTATGAGGTCACGTGACGCATGTGGTTTTTGGAGGGAGACGGTAGCATGCGGCCACGCGCTCTTCTCAGATCTTCAGTCTTCAGTAGCTGTGCGGTGTTCGTCGGGGTATCATGCGGAAAACTCCCTCCACAGCGAGGGCGGCCAATAACGGCATCGGCTACGAGTGGGAGTACGCCAGACCCCAGGATGACAGGACAAAATGGGAAAAAGTTAAACAAGGAATTTGGAATCCAGATACACGCCAGTTTCTTGGAAGAACAGGAAAGAGCTGGGGTAAGTTTAAAATATTAAAAATTGAAATTCATATATTTTTTAAAAATTCTGCCATGTAGTACTGTTCTGGATGATAGTACCAAAATAAAATTGATTTTAATACATTTTAAAGTGGAAATAAATTTTAAAAATAGTCTTGTCAGTTCAGAATTTTAAGAACTTTAATATATCATGTTCATGGAAATTAAAAAAAGTAAAATAATCTTACTTTTAAAATAAATTAAAACTAAAATTTGTTATTTGATGACAAATTTTAGAATAGGAGTTTTAGTGAATGTTATAGCTATTTCCATGACTTCAGACTTCTACAAATTCAGATAATTAATTAATTGTTTTACACAAATCTAATATATTTATGATAATTTGGTGTTATAATTACTTCTGAATGATTATGGATGTTTATGTAAATTGGAAAATATTGAAATCTATAGATTATAACTTAAAAACGAGATTTGTGATTTACTCAGTAGCAATTTAAGCAGTGAATTATTTCAGATTAGTGAACATTCTGTTTTTAATAGTGCTGTAAGTTTTATTAGTAGATGTGTTAATAATAAAAAATTGATTCAAACCTTTATTTCATTAAAATAAAACAAAAAAGTATCTACTAAGAATATTTCATTTCGATTTAAGGAAGTGTCAATTTTTTTTTCTATATAGTAGTGTTAGTAACTTCTTACTAAAAACACAATGAAATGTTTATTTTGTAATAAGGGAAATGGAAAATTGTTTTGTATTAGATGTTTATTTTAGTTAAATTTGCATTAGTGTGTGAACAGACATTTTATGCGTGCGCGCGCGTGCTTAGTCTCTGGCTCTGACTTATATAGGTCAAATCAAGAAAAACATCTTTTCATCGATTAAATTCCTAACATTTAAAAAATAAATTTGTAAATTTTTTAGTTGTATACGATTTTAAATTTTATTTAAAAGAAGTTCTTAATTGAGAATTTTTTAAGGAAAAAACAAACAAAAACAGTAAATTATCAAATATATGATTATACAGTTATCTTTGTATTCCGAGAATCTGATTTATATAATTTTGAAATTAGTTGTAAAAATGTTGTTCCTTACCGCTGTAGTAATATGAAATGCATTTGAACCTACACGATGGTTTAGGATTGTGAAAATTTAGATAAAAACGCCCTCTAATGTTCTAACATTGTCTTTTTGGAGAGGACAAAATAATAAAAAATTGCAGTTTGAACATCAATTAAAAATTCATTATCATTCTGAAAGAAAAATATCAATTAAATAATATTTAGGTTTCGCTGACGTCGCTTTGATTAGGTTAGGCTTTGATTATAACAACCTAGATGGAAATCACAAGATTTCGGTGGGAATTGAAGTCTGAATGTTATTTATTTGAGGTCGGTACGAGCTAAAATTCCTGTATTAATATTGTATTTGGAAACAATAAATGAAATGTATTTTATTGAAGGACTTATTTGGAAAAGTTTTACTGTAAATAAAAAATTGTTTACTTATATAACTGACAGATTTAATAATATTATTACTGTAGTCATTGTTGCTGAGCTTATAATCTAATAGTAATTAAAATCGTGAATTTACTGAATTATTTTTCCTGTGTTACCATTAGAAAATACTGAATTTTATTGTAGTGTGTGTCACATAATTTAAAGCTTAAATGATTAGGATTACTAACAACTCCACTTCGCCCTTCGTCTTTCAGCGTTGCCACTTTTGGAAAACAGCTTACCTATACAATAAACATTCATAAAATCAAACTACTTGCAGATTTACCATGTGATGTTCTATCCGAACATAAATCATTTTCGCTTTATATAGAAAGTAACCCACCGGGTTGGTCTAGAGGTAAAGTCGTCGCCAAAATCAGCTGTTTAACAGCTGATTTTCGGAGACGAAGGTTCCTGGTTCAAATCTTAGTAAAGTTAGTTACTTTTATACGGATTTGAATACTAGACAGTGGTTACCGGTGTACTTTGATGGTTGGGGTTTTAATTAACCATACTCTCTCAGGAATGATCGGCCTGGGTCTGTACAAGACTACATCTCATTTACACGTCATACATATCATCCTCATCTCATTGGGTCATGGGGTTGCTTATTGTTCTGAATTGAACAGATTGCAACGTACTAGGAATAAACGTATTAGGAATAAAACTGTTCAAACAGTTCAAACTGCAATTTTTTATTATTTTGTCCTCTCCAAAAAGACAATGTTAGAACATTAGAGGGCGTTTTTATCTAAATTTTCACAATCCTAAACCATCGTGTAGGTTCAAATGCATTTCATATTACTACAGCGGTAAGGAACAACATTTTTACAACTAATTTCAAAATTATATAAATCAGATTCTCGGAATACAAAGATAACTGTATAATCATATATTTGATAATTTACTGTTTTTCTTTGTTTTTTCCTTAAAAAATTCTCAATTAAGAACTTCTTTTAAATAAAATTTAAAATCGTATACAACTAAAAAATTTACAAATTTATTTTTTAAATGTTAGGAATTTAATCGATGAAAAGATGTTTTTCTTGATTTGACCTATATAAGTCAGAGCCAGAGTTTATTAACGTATTAGGAATAAAAAAAAAAAATATATATATAGAAAGTTTGTATAATAATATACAGTCGAATTTCGATTATAACGAAATCGAGAATCCTGGGAAAAAATTCTTTAAATCGAAGTATTGAGAATTTCCAATTTAATTTTTATTAACGAATTCTTATCACGTTGTATGATGAATTAAATACAGTAAATTTTCTTAATAGACACGTCTTAACTAGTAAATTATTTTTTTATAGATCATGTTTTACTTGATTACGGTTAATAATAGTACAAAAAGTATGTATTGGTTTCAAGTAGGAACTTACCTCGTATATAGATCTTGGCTGTAATTAAAAGCATCTGAAACTCATTTGTAGCTTAATACTGTATTTTTATTAGTGTTTATAAAAACACTAATCCTAAATGCATTCTTTAGTTTTTGATATTGACAGGTATTGGTTAGAATATTTAATTACAGTATTTTAAAAGTTAATATACGCCTTGAAAAAGTGAGTAATTTTCCGTTGTTTCTTGTGTTTTAATAAAGCAATACGTTCAAAAAAAGTTTCACATTTTTTTAATTTTCAAAAATACTGTCAGGCACTTCATCCTTGAGCTTTAGCCCAAGCCTAATTATTTTAAATGACTTTAAGCCTCGTCGTCGGTAGGTTTTCTCTCCTGCTGCTGGTCTTCGAAGTTTTCATCATCTTCTTCATCATCCCGGTTAGCGGACTTACTAACACCATTAAGTATGTCGTCAACGTTCGGAAAATCACTAACAGTAATCTGTTCATCTACCGTGATGAAATTCTCTAGAGTAACTTCATTACTGACGTTTCCAGTTGACGGAAATCAAAAGAATCTACCTTAAAACTCACAGAGAAATCATAATACAGCGTGTCACTTCGTACTTATTGCATAACACTATTTCGTTGTATCAAGGTACTTATTCGTTAAATCGAGGTAAATTTACATATAGTTTATAATGTCACGGCCCAGTAAAACAATTCGTAATATCAAGGTTTTCGTTATATCGAAGTTCGACTGTATTAGATAATTATAGTTTTTACAGCAAAATATTACTGTTACGATTGTTTTCGGTTACAATAAAACTGTAAGTAATTTAACCATTTTATAATGAATTAATTTAACCAGTTGTAGTGTATAAACAAGTGTACGAAGTGTGGCTGTTAAATAACGAGACTGACGTTGTAAAAAAATTTATTTTAATTTTATACATAATCACTTATTGTCACCTTCAATATACGCTCCTTCTCTATCCCTATAACGCTCCATGCAAATTTTCCATTGTTGGAAACAGTGCTGGAAGTTATCTTCTGTCAGCTCCTTCAGGACACATATAGCTTTCTCTTTTACAGCTTCCACAGACTCAAATCTTGTCCCTTTTAATGCAGATTTAACCTTAGGGAACAGGTAGAAGATAATAACATGCGATGAAACGTGGTTTTTTACTTATGATCCATAAACGAAGCGCTAATCTTTGCACTGGAAGAGCCGAACTCACCGAGAGCCAAAAAAGCTCGAATGAGCAAGTCAAAATTTAAAGCAATGATAATTGTTTTTTTTATATCTATGGGATTGTGTACCTTCACTGGGTTCCTGAAGGTCAAACAATTAATCAATATTACTACCTTGAGGTACTTTCTAAACTACGTCAAAGAGTAAGGAAAAAGCGCCCCGAAATGTGAAACGACAAATCATGGGTTCTCCACCAAGAAAATGCGCCAACTCATTCCGCGTTATCTGTCAAGAGGTTCTTAGCAGAGTATAGCATCTCAGTGTTAGAACATCCACCTTATTCACCAGATCTTGCACCATGTGACTTCGACCTGTTCCCTAAGGGAAATCTGCATTAAAAGGGACAAGATTTGAGTCTGTGGAAGCTTTAAAAGAGAAAGCGGCACGTGTCCTGAAGGAGCTGACAGAAGATGACTTCCAGCACTGTTTCCAACAATGGAAAATTCACATGGAGCGTTGTAGGGATAGAGAAGGAGTATATATAGAAGGTGACAATAAGTGATTATCTATAAAATTAAAATAAAATTTTTAACGACAGTCTCGTTGTTTAATAGCCACACCTCGTATGTATAAGCTTTTTCAAAGTCTTGTCGACGATCATAGCAAAGCTGGAAATTTAAATTCTATAAAGGTTCAAGAACGGACTTTACAAGTGTTGAGTGTACAAACAATTGTTCAGTCAGTAAAATAGGTAGTTTAATTGTGAGGAAGGTGAAGCGAAGTTTCGTATACCAGAACACTTTTTAAAAATTACGTCTATCAAATTTGAACAGTTTTAATAAATAAACAAAGTAAACTAAATAATGAGCTGAAAATCAAAACAGAACGTGAAAAAATAAATATTTATGTATAACTTAAGCCTATACATAATTCGCCCATTTGTGTGTGTGAGTGAGATTTTCATACAAGAAACATGTGGAAAATGCGATCCGGCAATACTGTGGCTAACGCCATCGACCTTCGAACTCAAATTAATATATGAAGCACAGTGTAGCATCCGAAACTAATTTTAAAATCTGAAATACAAATTTTTTGCTCGGCAGTATTTAATAAAATGTCATCACTATTATCTTGTGTACGCAGTCAAGTGCCGAACTAATTGAAATGTTAAACTAGATATAAATACAAATATTAATTAAATTTATACCGTAGTTACGTAATACCTTAATATGTGCAAGGAAGTTGTGTTTACGTAGACGTAATAGCCTACTAACGGATATTAATGTGTTTTATGTATTTTTTAACTAAACCACACTAAAACAATATTGTATATATAATTTAAGTAAATATTTAAATTACAATTTAATCATCGATATTTTAATATTTGTTAAATTATTACATAAACACATTACACTACTGTTTATTTAAAAACCACGGAACTATTTTAAGAAAATTATATGTAACTTTTGTATTATGTATTCCTGATTACGTAATAGACTACAATCATAATGTAATTGTTCAGGCTTAATAATTACATTACTTAATGTGGCCTTTACATTTACAAGATGCACTTAAAATTTCTCGCTAATCTTGTTTCAGAATTAATAAGATACGTTTAAAACGTTGATAAAACAAAATTATATAGTTCAAAGTTTAAAAACTAATTTTTTTCAATTTTATTGCCGAGTTTGTAGTCAGGGAAATTAATGTTAAAAATTAGATAATAGCCTAGCAAGTACTATGTGTCACAATCAGCGGTTTTTGTTTATCACCTAAGGAAAATATGGATAAAACTACCGATAAAAATTGCTATGAATTGAAACTAATATTTATTTTATTATTATTAATAATTCTGGATTTTATAAAAGTATAATGATTTTTATTATCGTATATTTGGTTTATGTTTCACGGAAACCGATAATAAAAAGCCCCATTAATAAAAATAGCTAGCGGTCCTGAATTAAATGGATGTTTGATTTTTGTTAAAATTGTTAAGTGAAACTTGGAAAATCTGGTGTGAAACACTCACACGGCGTTCTCTTGTCAATTTAAATAATGAAAAATATAACATATGTTTAATTATGAGTAAACAATGTGAAAAGAAAAACATAAAGTAATTTTAATCATGAGTGAGTGACGCAAAATGAAAATCAATTATATGTAGAACTTAAAAGTACGGAAAATTACTAACTGTCGCTAAACTAAGCTCTGTAGGAAAAATGTTTGAAATAAAAGTTGAAGATTTTTTTAATTTTCTGGACTTTGATTATTTACACTTTAGTCGATGTAAAACGCGTACTAATACCGCAGTCTAAAACAAAAAAAAACACTTTTTACCACGAGAGCACAGGCTCCTCAAGAACTTCAGCTGACGTGACGCTTGCCCTATCTTGTAAAGCATAAAAATATAGTATGTGAAGCAATTTTTGAAATTTGTAGGAGCTGTTTTTCAAAAAAATTGAAAAAAATCACTAGAATAAACCACTATTTTTGGTAGACCGATTTTGATAAAAATGTTCGCGTCCGATTTCCTTGTGATACCTAACTTCAATTGCAAGTTTCACTTCGTAATATATTCCGTCCAAGAGACATTTGTTGACAAACACATAGACCAAATTGCTAAAAACATGTTTTTTTGATTCAGGGGTCTTGAAAACTTGTATTTCCGGTGAAAACTTGATTTAGAAACATGAAAATAATACTTTTCTTCCCTATAACATCCTTATAGGGTAAGAGAAAGTAAAAAAATCATAATAGGCTACATACATACAGGTATTATAGTCCTATAATATTAAGATTCGATTGTATTTCATCATGTAATAACGATCTTTGACTATTTTAAACTGTAGTTTTTAAATTTAATTGCGTTATTAAATTAGCGGTAAAATTATTATCAAACTGCTAAAAATGTTATCAAGAACATGGGTTAGGTTATATAATGGACTTTAAACGCAGGTCTTGAAAAATTTTAACATAGGGCAGAGTTAATTATTTAAAATTAACATTAAAAATAAATTAAATGATATTACTGTAAACCGCCTCCGAGGTTCAGTGGTCCCCAGGGATCTCGATTTCAATTCCCGACTAGGGACTGGAATATTATTACATGATAAAAACGATTCTGTACCGTAACCCGGTTGTAGTCGCCAATAACTGAATCAGTTGATGGGATTTTAAAAACAATATTATCGTTACATTTTAAGAGATTTTAGTATATAATTCCTGCATTAAAAACAAGTTTTTATTTGTATTATTACTAGCTAATAAAAAAAGTAATTAATATAATTATTAGAATATACATGCTGTATTTCTTTCGGTAGGTAGTTAAAGAAATAATTAGTTTTACAGTAATTATAAGTAGGTAGTAAAGAAATAATTATTAGTTTTGTAGGGTAGTTACTCATTTTCTACTCTCAGATGAAAATGGTCATAATTAAAATGCTTTATTTTTCTGAGGTATCACTTAGATAATACGTACACATGCCGATTTTAGAATTTTAGCTCCTCGGGAGAGCATACAAATAATGTTTAGGCCTATTTCTGTAGGCTTTTAAATCTATTTTTAGCACGTAGGGGTAAATGATCGTAACGTAAATGCTTTAGTTTTTTAGTTCAACATTTAAGGAACAAATTTTCAAAATTTCAGCTCCTCAGGTGATTTAGAAGTTAGAATTGGTATTGACTAAGTGAGTCAGTTAGTTAATCAGTCATATCATTTATTTCTTATAACATATCATTATAATTTTATACACAGATTCAGATATTCTTTTGTCGTCTGTATGTTTGAAACTGGAGAATTGAATTTTTCAAATCAGGTAAAAAAGTAAAATATATGTCTGGTCATTTTGACTATAGTCAACCTGCATTTCACCTTACAGGTTAATCTATATTTTGCAAATACAATTAAGTATTAAAATTTTATTGTTCTTAGTAGTAAAACTTTTATACTATAAATTTATTTCTTATTAGGTTCATTAGTAAGCCATTTAGGCTTTATGAATGTAATAAGTGTTATCGATTAACGTATTTAATGATTTTTTAAGTGCCCATTTACTTTTTATTATAGATTCAATATTTATAAAAAAATGCACACTTAATGTACTGTCGTAATTACTTTAAACGTTTCGGCAGTGAGACAGACTATTTAAATTACTTAAGATTATTTGTTTTTTTAAAAAATATTTTAGAAGTAATTTTCATTTGAAATATGTTCATAGTTTTAAATTTCTTTTTTGTTTAACGTCCGACTGTTCTGCTAATGCAGACGGTGAAGGATGAAATGATTTTTTTGTAACGTACGAAAATATGCCGTGCCTGAATGGGATTCGAACCCAAGACCGCATGAGAGGCGAGCACGATACCAACTACGCCAATGCGGCCGAAATTACATTATATAGTTTTTAAAGGATAATATTATTTCATTTACTTTAAAATTAACGGATCGGGTCGGTCTAGTGGTAAAGTCGTCGCTGCGAGTCAGCTGTTTAACAGCTGATTTTCGGAGACAAAGGTTCCTGGTTCAAATCCTGAAGGTAGTTACTTATACATGTATTGTTGTTGTTGTTTAGGTCATCAGCCAAAAAGCTGGTTTGAACCTGTAGAGGTTTTACTAAGTAAAACGAGGAGTGAGGTGGTTTACCAATGCCTTCCTCACTGAGTGGAAAAGTATGCTTATCAGCATGCCGGGCCCTCTGAAAAGCACATATCTTCCACTCTGCAAATAACACCTTCACTTCATTCACCACAGGGTCTGGCTGTATAATGAAATTCATTACTTTCAGAGGAAATAACTCTGATTAGTGTCTTTTACACCTCTACCTCTTCTGTTCTTAAATGATTCAGTCATTTAATTGGCTGACCATGTGATATGATACAGAACTATTTATTTTAGCCCTGCAACTAACAGATTGAGTGTAAATAATTTGACACTCCACCTGTCTGTTATGGGCAGGTACGTCCTGTATCAGTTACAAATTACCGATTATTGAGAGTTACTAACAAAGTGAAATAATTTAACAAGGAAATGATATGCAAGGAGAAAATTAACTAGATTATTTAAGATTTGGTTTCCAATTAAACTCCAATTAATAATATAATGTAAACTGAAGTTAATTTTATTTGTAGAATTATGGAGAAAATTTCTAGATGTTTTCAAAAGTTCAAAAGAAAATTCTTGGAAAAGACATTATCTTACTTTGATATCGTAATTGCGTACTAATAAATTAAAAATAAATCTTTATAATGCATCCTGCAGTTTGAAATATTTCTATTTCATATAATGAATTAATATAATAATTTCACTAACCTTCTTTTTAAACTGCGTCACCTTTATTTTATTCCTACTTACACGTGTTTCGGTGGATCCACCATCATCAGAGTAAATGAAAAATTGAAACTAAAAGTTTTTTCATTTATTTAAAATTTACAGAAGATGATACATCTTCAGTCACTTGTATAAAAAGTTTTATACAAGTGACTGAAGATGTACAAAAAGTTTTATACAAGTGACTGAAGATGTATCATCTTCTGTAAATTTTAAATAAATGAAAAAATTTTTAGTTTCAATTTTTCATTTACTCTGATGATGGTGGATCCACCGAAACACGTGTAAGTAGGAATAAAATAAAGGTGACGCAGTTTAAAAAGAAGGTTAGTGAAATTATTATAATAAATTAAGCATTTTTTTCTCTGTTAATTCCCACAATAAAATGAATTAACTTTGAAGTATGTACATAATATCTTAACAATGTAAGAATTTATGTTAATGAAAAAACATGCCGATAAAAAGCACATACAGTAAAGTTGAGTTTTCATTTGTTAGCATAGGCTGTACTCATTAATAGGCCTACCCCGCTTAAATGATAAATAGATAATGAAATGCGTTGGTGTATCTTTATTATATAATAATAATAATTTATTAATCTAACAGAAGGTTTAAATATTGTCTTCGCCAGGTGTTATAACTAGTATAGTAAGTATATGGTTATACAATTATCAGGTATTGGTGAATTAATCTAGTTTCATCCTGTATAAACTGGATTTTTATAGCTCATTTACATTTTTTAAAGACTGCACACATGCTTTCGGTGCGTGAGTTGAAAACTTTTAGAAGTTGACAGGTATTACTTTACCGGAAGATCAGAATTTAATATTTAAGCAGAAACAGGTTTTCTATTAAATCAAAATTCTAATATTTTTTTATTTTAAAACAATAAAAGTTGTTGTTTTAAATCCAAAATAAAACTGGATGCTTTTCAGTAGCTTAAAATTTTCTTTTGTATTATTTTTATTTATGTTACTGGATAGTCAATTGGATTAACTGGTGTGACCCTATTCATGTTGACCCTTTCTCGAGTATTAGATTACAATAAAAACATGTTAAAATAACTTAAGACTTATCGTCAGAAAGTGTTTGTGTAAAACTATTGGCTACTGTTTTAATTTTCCAGTTAAACCAACATTTCATACGCTGTTTGTAAAGTATTGTTATACACCTCGTTTGTTCAGAACAACCCCCTTAATCATCTTAACAATGCTTACAACTAGAGCACGTAGATACTCAAACACCAGTATTTTAATAAGAAATTCTTTGTTAATTTTTGTAAAATGTGGTATAACCTAAAATCCTTAAATATTTATAGTGTTGGTAAATAATTTATTCTACGTCCTTCTAACATTCGGGCTTATATTTGATACGCCGTTTTTCTTTCCAGTGTTCTTTTCTCCATCTCTGGATATTCGCATCTTTTAACTTTTCTCCATTAATTCCTGTCGTTGGTCTGACTCATCCATTGAGTAATCTACCATCTTCTGGATATTTTTCATCCCATTTTTGCTCCCTTTACTCCCTTAGTTCTGGGCCACAATTCCGTTATTTTCCTAGTTTATCTGTTGTATATAGTTTTCATAAGATGGCCTATCCATTTTTATTTAAATTTGGCTAGTAATTTTGTTATGTCTCGGACTCTTGTTTTTATGCGGATCCATTCAGTGGGTTTCTTGTCTCGCAGCCGTATTCGCAGTATGGTTCTCTACATTTTACTGTGGGAAATTCTTGTACACCTAGCAACCAAACAAAATGTGGGGTTTTGGTAGTTGATACATCCACAAAACAAAAATCATTTATGAAATTAAGAAATAAATTTTGAAGACTTTGAATATATCAGAGCTATAAATACATTTTAAATCCTTATATTGTATATGTTTTGTAGCTGTTTTGTTGAACTATCTAAAATTAATGTATAACCCGAAACTTAGTTTCTGTTGTTGAATAAATATTTTATAACTCGTGTTAGAAATATTCACAAATATACCGAATTATCCCACAGTAAATCGTAAAATATCTCACGATTACTAATTTCATGATTTGAGTGATTTAAGAAGTTGAGATGAACTTACTTACGTAGCAGTATTAAAATGAAGTCCTACCATCAAGGTATATCTATGTTCCATTATTTTTATGCCCTGTAGATAGATGTCTGTCTATCCAATAGTCTCTGCAAGTTTTGTTGGGTAACTTTTTTATTTTCATTAAATCTGATAACGGAACGGGTTTGGTTCAGAAACTGATTTGATTATTTTATATAATACGAGTACAATGTAGCATGCATTGATTTACGGGTTACATTGTTACTCTGGCTACCACTGCAAGTATTTAAATCACTTGATTTAAAAAAAAATTAAAACTTCTTGCCAAAAATGCTGAGCTAAAATATTGTTCGGTTCTTAACGGTTGAGAATAAATATAATTAGGCCTGTTGTTTTTAAGGTCATTAGCCGATAGGCTGGTTTGAACCTCTAAAGGATTTACTAAGTAAAACAAGGAGTGAGGTGGTTTACAATTGCCTCCCTCACTGAGTGGAAATAGCCTATACTTATCAGAATGCCAGGTCCTCCGAAAAGAATCTATTTTCCACCCTGCAAATGACGCCTTCACTTCATTTACCGCAGGGTCTGGCTGTATAATGAATGAAATTCATTACTCTCACAGGAGATAACTTTGACTAGTGTCTTTTACATCTTTACCTCTTCAGTTCTTAAATGATCTAGTCAATTGGCTGACCATGTGATACAGAACTATTTTTTGTAGCCCTGGAACTAGCAGATCGAGTGAAAATAATTTAACACTCCACCTGCCTGTTATGGGCACAATAGTCCTATGTAGATTTATCTAACATTAAAAATACTATTTAAGGCTAAAGTACTCCTAACACTTGTTAACATGCTGTGATTTCTGACCGCCTCGATGGTGGTCATAAATTATTAAATTCATAAATAGATTTCAAAAGATAACTGAATAAATGCGTAATTTTTTTCCACTGGTAATTTCGATTGTTTATGAAGTAGGGAATGTAAAAGTCAGGAGTAAACTTTTTTTGTATGTGTGCTTCAAGTCAGTATTTTTATCAAATATCAGACCAAGATACTTGATTTGTGCAGAGACCGAGGTACAGATCTGTCGTTGATATTAGTTAAATAAAGCGAAAACAACCTTCTTTTTTGAAATACATAGACCTACCTGATGAAAATTTGTTAATATTTTTTATTCGTGTTATAACAGTGAACAATCATTGTTAAAATTTAGGGCAGATACACATATCCTTTTTTCTATACGTTAATGTATGATAAAGGGCCTGATTTTTTATTTGGTTTGTCTATTTTTTTTATTCCGCTAAGTAATTACCTTGGTATTTTTTTAGCTTTGTTTTCCTTATTTAATTCTGCTTCCACCACTTACCAGTTAATAATAATGCTATAAGCTATTTAGTTATTAGTTCCATAAAAAAATGAATATTCTAGTTTGTGTAATGTATGATAAAAGGATAATGAACTCTTTCGTAAGCTCAGTTTTATTTCACTTTCCTAATAAAAAAGAAAATGAAATTCTTTCTGAGTCTTAAGTGTATAATATAAAATATTTCTAAGCCTTTTTTTTAAATAATTCATTTTTTAAACTGAAAAACTTGGTTTTGTGCTGTGCTCACTTTCGGTAAATAAATATCAAAAACCTTAAATGAATTTATAAATTAATTATAATATTTATTTGTTTTATTTTTCTATTCAACCAGTTTTAATAACTCATTATTGTAAACATTTTAAAACCAATTGAACGTGCAGAAATTAATAACTGACGATTCCAAATTATGAAAAGAAACAATCTTGATTAAAATTAAAAGAAGTCATTATTTTGAGTGGTTCAATTAAACGTCTAATTTCTACAGCTATTTAATGTAAAATAAAAAAAAATCCAATATATCTGTGATTTAATTTGAGCTAGACATCTGAAACAAAATATATCGATTAAAACAACATACTCGTATATTTTTGAATCTGCCCTATCAACAAAATTAATTTATACATCTAGGCAGGTATATTGTGGTCAGGATTTTGATTCGGTGGACGCTGAATCTGGAGATTTTTTCGTAGAGGGGAAGGGGCTCAGTCGGGAGAATCGAACCTGAGATCCGCGGAATATTAGTTTAGTATGAAATTGTAATTTTCCGCAACGTGGGGGGGGCTGAAGCCCCTAAGCCTCCTGGCTGCGTGTCTGATGCCATCTTAAGATTCAAGCAGAAAATTAAAAGTATAAAAATTACAGCGTCAAAAAGTGGCCCCGAGGAAGTGCTGATTCATTTCTAAATAGTTATTGTAAGATCAATATTAATAGTTTTTTGTTGTTCTAATACTTTATATTATTCTTTTTAATATTACTGAAGTATTTAATTATTTATTTTTTTATATTGATATCGTATATAGCCTAGTTGTTTTTTTTATGTAAGAGGATAAAGTTATTGTATTTTATACTCAAAAAATTCTCGTAACTTTTCTTAAGTTGGCTGGTAGTTGATTTCATTGAACTGATTTCAAACAAACTTGGTTGCTTAATAAAATATCATGAGGGTTCCACATAGATCTTTACTGATCAACCCAAGATAAATTTTCGATTTTATAAAAATTATAGACGTTTTGTTTCTACAATAATTCGTTTTCCTAGATATGTTTACTGATGATGTAATAGAGTTGATATTATTAGTGCATATATTTTACTATTTTTAATTTCTAACCCTTGCTGTGAATCGGACCCGGGACCTTCAGCTCAGCAGTCGAGGACACTTCTGACCACAGATGACTGTTCATCTACGACTGAACCGATCTATTTTCCTTGTGGTTGTCTGCTAACACAATTGAATGAAGAAGTAAAGTATTCTACTGAATACAAAAATAAGTTCCTGCATGCACATTAAAATAAATAAATATTTGTCAGATACTGTTATGTAATTGTTTTTTACTTATTTCTGCGGTTTATTTATTTACTTGTTTATTGCGTTTACTATTTATTTATTGTTTTATTATTAATCGTTCGTAATTCGGCCTTCAGTTGATTAATAAAATGTATAAAAATTCCATTACGCCTCTCTTCTTATATCAAATATTACTTATCCAAAGAATCTCAAAATTTTATTAAGAAATCACTTTAAAATATTTTAACTGCCGTAGCCAACTGTAAAAACGATATTATAAGATTTTATGACAATGAACACACGTTTCTTTTGCGGTTCGTCGTTTTTAGATTATTGTTTATTATACTTTTTCCGTCGTTTACAACTCTACCTTCTGACGTTTACGTTTAAAAATACTACGCTTCAGATTAAAAAGTAGCTATTTTAAATACTCAAGTATTATTTCGGTATTATGTCTTTGACTTAATATCAAATACATGAGAAAACATGCTCAATGTTAAGATCGATGTAGCTGAGAATTGAACGCAGGATGCATGACATTATAGACTGTAGCAATACGAACAGTATCACCTGTAATGGCTAGCGAAATTTGAATTTAATATAAAAGAAACGAAAGCTAATCTATGACTACGTACTATTTATAACTGAATCAGTAAATTCAGAAATTTGAAGTTACAGGGCTATAAAAAATAAGTCTATTTCTTTACATGATCAGCCAATTATATGACTGAAGCATTTAAGAACAGAAGAAGTAGAGGTGTAAAAGACACGTGTCAGAGTTATCTTCTCTGAGAGTAATGAATCTCATTATACAGCCAGACTTTGTGGTGAATGATGTGAAGGTGTCCATTGCAGGGTAGAAAGTAGATTCTTTTCGGAGGACCTGGTATGCTGATAAGTATAGGCTATATCCACTCACTGAGGAAGGCAATTGTATACCACTAAACTCCTTGTTTTACTTGGTAAAGCTATAGGTTCAAACCAGCCGATAGGTTTCAGCTGATGACCTAAACTGCAACAAATTCAGGAACATCCTTTGATTTTCTACTTTCTCATTTCTTTGCCTTTTTTTTATTAAGCTCCTTGAAAAAGTTACTAATTACATTTAGAAACATATATTTAATGTAATTTAGACACACTTTAAGACATTTAGACATTTAGAGGCCATACATTCGTAAAGTAAATCTTGGAATTTGTTAAAACTTCACACTCTTTCAGGTTGTCTTATTTCCGAAAGTTTCGGAAGGTTTCTTTCCTTTTTTATGTTAATAAATTTGGTAAACTTTGCAAATTGATATCACAGCTAGCTTTAATATCAGAGGAGATTTTGCTTCAATAAAAATGAAAATTATTTTGTGCTTAAAAAGTTGCTGAAAAGTCAAAAAATCTACGAATGTCGTTTTCATCGAATGTAGGCCTATTTTTGAAATTATGTATTTTTAAAAAAATCTTATTCACATTTATGACTTAAATAGTAAGTTTATTATCATAGAATAATTGTAATTATTAACTCATCGAACATGGGAACCCGTGGTTGAGCAGGTTAGTAATTTTCCCACTATGAAATTAATGTAAATAAATTATAATTTTAAAATTGTAATAAAGGTTAGTAACTTTGTATTTTGATTATTTTTGTAAAGTAGTCTAATGAGAAAATAAATAAAATTGATTCCCGCTTTTACTGATTTTTTTAAACTCTATACTATAAGTCTATCGTTCCGCAAAATCAGAAAAATGTTCTACGTCTTTTTAAAATACATTTACTTTTAGAAAATTTTTTTCACGCGTTTGTATATAAAAATATTAATAATAATTATTATAATTTATAAATATAAACTTATTTGCATTCCTGTTTTACGGAATGTATTTTAGAAACTACGTATATCGTTCTGCAAAAGCCTTTTGAGAACCAAAAGGTCTTAGTGTAATTTCACTTACTGGTGTTGTAAGGTAAACATTTGTAATTAAATAAATTGCTGAACGTCATTTAGCTTACACATCGTTTGTAATTTAATTAACATTTTGCTTCTAAATTAATGAGCTATCTGTCCATGTAGATTATTATTGTAAATATCTTTTAAATTTCAGTGACATTCAATTAAGTTGTTAAATACAACAATTATCTTGTCTGCCAGATGGTATATACGTATTTAATTAACAGGTTAAAATGTTTATACAAAAATTGTATTGACAACTTCTCGGAAGAATTATTTATGTGGATTTGAACAGAAATTAACAAGTTAAATTATTTTCCAAGGACATTTTTCTGTGATTATGTAACACTTATAAAATGGTTTATTAAAATTCTGCTCATAGCGTAAATGCGTTAACCTTATTTATTTATAAAGAGAAATAAATTATTACTGTATAAATTTTATATCCGATTGGTTTTGGATTGGATTAGTTAATTTATTCTTGTAACAGACAAGTTCACTGCTGACGTCAGAATGATTTACCTACTAACTAAATTGAGAACAACCAACAGTTCTCTTCTACTTAAGAAGTATAGCGAACTATTTTAAGATAATGAATCTATTGAGAGATGTTGTCGTTTTAACATTAATTTAGTTTGTTCGCTACTTTATGCAAATTATATGAAACTGTTATTTTGGAAAAGTTTAGACACTTCAAAATTAACTTGCTGAATTTTTACGTCACTCGTTTTTAACTATCACCCTTCGTCTTCTTGCCAGAATTTTCACAACAGTCTGACGTAAAATCAAAACTATTTTTTTTAATATCTAATGTGTGTCATTGAAATCTATTCAACTAAAGAACAATAACTAACCCCATGACCCAAAGAAATGAGGATGATATATATGACGGGTGGTCTTGGACAGACTCAGGCCAACCATTCCTGAGAAAGCGTAGTTAATTGAATCCCAACCACCAAGGTACACCGGGAACCTCAGTCCACTTTTTAAATCCGTATAAAAGTAACTACCTTTACTAAGATTTGAACCACGGAACCTTTGTCTCCGAAAATCAGCTGTTTAACAGCTGACATGTAACGACGATTTTACCACTGCACCAACCCAATAGGTACAAAACTAAATGTAAAAAAATGTTCAGTTAACGGGAAAAACATTAGTTTTGAAATATCTCATAACTTAATGATTTATGGTTATTTCCAGATCAGTTCCTTGCGGTTAACGAAACCGGGGGTTAGTTCTGCAGATTTATACCCTGTCTAAGGGTCAAGAATAAGATTTCTCAAGATAATAGTACATAATATATGCTTTTGTTGGAAATCTTTTCCTTATAATCTTCAAATAGTCTCAGGCCTAGAGTACTAAAATAGGTCTAATTAATTTCTACAATTCTCTCTGATTGGGTTAATAGTTTCTGTTTATTATCAACGTAACAATTGTGGCTGATTAGCTTATCTTGCGGAAATTCATGATGCAATTAAAACATTTTAGTTATTTTATAACTTTTTATTGATTATTTAGAATCTGTTAATATATTCTTCTGTAAGATATGTTTGTTAAGACATGTCCTGCTATGCAGTGTGGAAATATGAACTTTGTACATGCGTCCAAGCATCGTTTAGAAGCTTTTGAAATGTACGTGTTAAGAAGAATGCTCCAGATTTCATGGAATGGTCATGTTACGAGCTTCCCAGTGCACTAATGGGTGTGGATCTTGAGTTGATGGGCAAAATCAAAAGAAGAAAGACTGCATTGGTCATTTATAATGGGGTGATAAGTATGAATTACTCAGACCGATTATCGAGGGTAAAGTTAAGGACAAGTGCAGGCTTGGGCGAAGGAAATGCTCATGGTTGAAGAACATTAGAAACTGGACAAACTTGTTTACGTGCACTCTTTTGAGGGTGGCTCATGACAGAGCGATTTGAGTATGTTGTTACCAACCTTCAGTAATATCACTGTAAGAAGAATAGTCATATACTTTTGTTGTTGTTGTTTAGGTCATCAGCCGAAAGAATAGTTTGAACCTCTAGAGGTTTTACTAAGTAAAACGAGGAGTGAGGTGGTTTACTTGCCTTCCTCACTGAGTGAAAAAATTACGCTTATCAGCATGCCGGGCCCTCTGAAAAGTACATATTTTCCACTCTGCAAATGAAACCTTCACTTCATTCACCACAGGGTCTGGCTGTATAATGAAATTCATTACTTTCAGAGGAGACAACTCTGATTAGCGTCTTTTGCACCTCTACCTCTTCTGTGCTTAAATGATTCACTCATTTGGTCAATTGGCTGACCATGTGATAAGAAACAGAACTATTTATTTTAGTCTTGCAACGAACAGATTAAGTGTAAATAAATTAACACTCTACCTGTCTGTTATGGGCATAATATATTTTTAACAATTGCTAAATTTGTGTCATATTCTCTAAACTTGAACTACTTGTTGAAGCTAGCAGTTGTCATTGCAGCCCTGTAACTGACTCTCTCAAAGATCACTTGGCCTGAGGCGTTCTAAAAGTTTCAACTAAGTACTCGGTATAGCCCTAGTGTACAAGTTTGTGACGTGAAAGGGCCATTGGCTCTATCATACTTAAAATTTTATTTTTTATAGTTAGTATGCGTTTCGTGTGAGTGTTTTAAGTTATTAAAACTTTGATATGAAAGAAAGACAATAAAAATGGAATTATAAGAATTAACTTTTTTTTGCATCGTTTATTTCGGCCGGGGTGTTGATATTAATCTTTTTTTAAAATATAAAAAATATATATTGTAATAATTATCTCTGAGGTCAGTTTTGGGATGGGATCTGTATCTCCTCGAAAATTCTCAAACACACCCTCCCTTTAGATGTTACAATACAATATACTCGTATATTAGAATAAGAATACGAAAATTTATTTCACATGTAGTAGGCAGATAAATTAACACGTAAAAATATAACCTAAGTATAAAAATAATAAAAGATATTCTAACAGTAAACAATAAAATAATCATACTAAATTCTAAATTAAAAATTAAAAAACGACTACAAACTAGTTCCACAACAAGGAAAAATAGGCCCTCCAAGGCAATGCCTGTTTGCAGGTTCCGTCAGTAATATTATTAGCCTGCGGCTGACAAATAAAAAAATATATAAAAAAATACGAATAATACAAGAAAATATATATAAAAAATACAAATAATACTATAAAAATATATAAAAAAATAAAAATCATACAAAAACATATATATAAATACAAGTAATACAAAATAAAATATAAATAAAAAAATAAATATTAATAAGCAAAAATATCAAATAAATAAATGTAGTGCTAATCTTACATCAGTGAAATTTGTAACTATCCAGTTTGAATCGAAAAAATCAAATATTTATCATTGGCTCTAGAGTATTCATGGTAAATTTATGGTACATGTAAGGTATTGTATGAATATATTGCTTACCTTAAAAACCTTAATTTAAGGATAATACGAGTAATACATATTTAAACTAATTATGAAATAATTCTTTCATTTCATAAAATAATCAGTTTCTAATGTTTTGGTTGCTATTACAGTAATTATGTACATGTTAGTCATTGGGGCTATCTTTTAACAAACTCCTTTTTCTTGTTCCATTTAGGCTTAATACTTAAACTATTTTTTACTGATATAACATTAGGAATCGTTAAAATAAAACAAACAGTTAATTTTAAACAGGATGCCGAACTTAACGATTATTTATACCTAATATTTACTTTTTTGACAAAATTTAGAACAATATTTAAAAAGAAACGAAACTACCATATCTAAGTAATAGGCCTACCTATAAATACAAAAGCCCTCATTAACTGACTCACTTTTACTAATTCACTGATTTCCCGATTACCTAGAAAAGAAATTCACAAAAGATTTTCCCCTAGGTGTCGAATATAAAAGCATTGACATTCCGACCACTTGCGCCAATGAAACTGACAACTCTAAAACAATCTATATTATTCATGTAACTTTCTTAAAGAGCTACAATTTTAAAAATAGGCTTTCTTACGCTTACGATGTTCAAGGAAAAAGAAGCATTTGAATTACGAACACTTGCGCCTAAGAAATAAAACGCTGATAATTACATACAAAGTAAATATTATTTTTACACTAACGCACCGGATTTTTCTAGTGTTAAAGAAGTCACCGCAAATTAGCTGTTTAGCAGCTGAGTTTTGGAGACAATAGTCCCTGGTTCAAATCGGTGTACTTTGTTGGTTGGGGTTCAATTAACATACTGAGAATGGTCGGCCTGAGTCTGTACAAGACTTCACCTCATTTGGACATCATTCTCATTTCATTAAGTCATTAAGTTGCCTTTTGTTCATAAATTGAACTGATTGCAACGTACACCCATTAGGGACTAAAAAATTATATACCGTCTAAAAAAGATTCAGTTCTAAATCTCTTTAAGTATGTACTTCTTCTCAAAATACCCAACTCCATCATTGATGATCGGTTACAACTTTGGTAAATCACTAGTCTATCTATTGTGAACCCCACCCTCAAAAGAATGTGCGTACTCATGTTTGACCAATCTTTATAATTTTTCAACCATGAGCAGTTCCTTCGTCCAGGTTTCAACTATGCTCTCGAGAATAAGTTTGAGAAACTCATACTTATCACCGCTCTATAAATCCCCAATGTAGAGAGTCTTTCCTTTTGATTATGATCATTAATTCACGGTCCACGACCGTAATTGTCAGCACATCAACGTTGGTAACACGGACGGTCTAAAAACTTCTGAGGATTCTCTTGAATACCCACGTCTCAAAAGCTTCTAAACGATTCTTGTACTACATACTCAAAGTTCATGTTTCCATGCGGTACAGTAGGATAAAATCAATAAATGTATTGGTATCTCACAGGAAGTGAAATTGCATTATTAATGGATAGATGCTTCATGTTAATAAATATAAGTCTAGCTATTTTAATATCTTTCTTATATCCACTGCTTGCTTCAGATCTGTTGTAAGACAACTTCTTAAGTATTTAAATGTCTGAACCTGCTGAATAGGTTCTTCTTCTTCAGGTGCCTTCTCCATTACAAAGGTTGGCTATCATCATGGTCGTCGCACCTTGTCCACTGCTGCTCTGAAAAGGTCATGCGACGAGCAGTTAAACGCTTCTCTCAGGTTTCTTAACCAGAATATTCGTCTGCGTCCCACCGAGCGTTTACCAACGAGTTTCCCTTGAATTATGAGATGCAGAATCTCGTATTTAGGCCCCCTCATGACGTGTCCAAGGTATGTCAGTTTTCCTATCTTTACGCTCTGCAGGATTTCCAGCTCTTTCCCCATTCTTCTGAGGACCTCCATATTTGTGACCCTGTCTGTCCACGGTATTCGAAGCATCCTCCGGTAGGTCCACATTTCAAACGCTTGTAGACGGGTCTCACATTCTTTGGTGAGTGTCCTCGCCTCTACTCCATACAAGAGGATGGGAAAGACGTAGCACTTCAAGAGGCGGGTCCTGGTTTCGAGGCTCAGGTCGCGGGCCGATAGAAGAGGTCTCATTTTTAGGAATGCTGCCCTGGCCTTTTTAATTCTGATCTTTATTTCTGGCAGGTGGTATAAAATAGGTTGATCTTCAATAAATAAGTCGAATGGTTTGTGAGGAACCTTATCGACCATTATCACCTTAGTGATGTTTAGTGATGTTTTCAGTGGGCTTATTTTCAGAACAAGAGCCTCTTCTTCAGTAAATATTCTGTCCATCAAGTTTCTGAAGTTTCTCTTCTGAATCTCTAAAAATGACTGAATCGTCAATAGTAATTCTAATATTCAGTTTTAATACTAACAATAATTTTTATTCCTCTAGTGATGTTCGCAAACCCAATTTTAACGCAACCTTCTGAGCTTAGCAGTGAACTTGCACGCCGTATGGGCCCAATTTTTTATTTATATTTATAATAGCTATGTTTTTAATTATAAATACATATATGGAAATACAGAAATCCAAAGAACGCAGTTAAAATAACTCGATTACTGAAAGAAAAAAAATGAATTTGAATGCTTGCCAAAAATAAAATAGTTACAAATATCTACGTATGCAACGTACTCTTACACCAGTGCAAACCTGAAAGAACTAACTAAAACACTTAGACGGAAATAACTTTGGAAACGATTCATAAGATAAAATTATTTTCTTTTTCTTCTCAAAAAAATTTTACGCATCTAAAAGGCCAAGTTGTCATGATAATATGTAGACTTTATTCAGGAAACAACGTGGGATGTATTTTTATTCTAAGTAAGGTGTAATTCCTTGCCAATTTAACCAACGTAATCTGGTAAAGTTTCATTTTTCCAATTAGATTGACGTCTAATAGTATCAATATCCCGAAAAATAGAAAAATAACGGATAAATTGGTCTTAAATATTTGGTTTTGTAAGTTGATATTTTGTCGTAGTGTTAATATTTAAGACTTAATAATTTTAAACATCAAATTTGTACTCACAGTTTAAAATTGTGTTTACTGTAGAAAAAATTAAACATAGAACAGTATTTTTAGTACCTAATCATTCTTTTCACGTGAAATTTCTATGCTAGTTTTTAATATGGATTTGAATAATAGACAGTGGTTACCGGTGTACTTTGATGGTTGGGGTTCAATTAACCATACTCTTTCAGGAATAGTCGGCCTGGGTCTGTACTAGACTTCACCTCATTTACACGTCATACACATCATCTTCATCTCATTGGGTCATGGGGTTGCTTATTGTTCTGAATTGAACAGATTGCAACGTACACACATTAGGAATAAAAAAAAAGTTTTTAATAATCCTTCTAATATATTTTTGCAATAAGTATGTTTATAAATGAGGAGCTTAAAGGATGTAGGTACATGTAGCAAAAATATAGCTTTAAGAAAATTCGGTCAAGGTTCTAGTGCTTTTTTTGAGAAGGTTCTGATTTCTATTTACCTACACATTACCGTATGTCACAAATATTTAGCCTATATTATGCAATTAAAAGTTTTCCAAACTTTACTAATCAATAATCTTATTATCTCATAATTATTTCGTTCGTTATAATTATCTTATAGCTTTATCCACTAAAAATCAGCGTTTTACATGGTATCCTTTAAAAATGTATGAATGGCTTTGTAATAATACAAGAAAACTTTTAAGAATAAAAAATAAGAATTTTTTTAAAGAGAACGAAGTTGGTGCATGTTTTGAATGAATTATATAAGAAATATAATTCAAAAGTTTCCGTAAAAAAGTCGAAGATAATAGCATACAACTGATAAATATCACACCAGGTCTAAAAATGTGGGTTGATGATTAGTACGGGAGCAAGTATTATAGTTCAATTATTTAGGTTGCGCCATCGGATTTGATTCAGATTTGGATACAGATAAAAAGTTAGCTAATTCCAAGCAGTGTGCGGAAGTATTAGCAGAACTCTAGGGAGGAAAACAAGGAAAGAAACTAAGATAAAATTTTATAAGGTGATTGTTAGGGATTTTAAACCTTACAAATAACAGAAGTAAATATTTCGTGTGACAATATTGAAATCGTGGGGGTCCAATGTACATATGGACAGGGGCCTGTACATAAACTTTTTTTTATTCTAGGCGGCGGAAAAAACTCATGTTCACTCCCTCACGATGGGGAAGTAGTGTTGGACTCAATTGAGGCGTCCTCGTCCAGCCCCAAGGAGGCCGCAACCGCCTTACCAACCAAAAATCCGCCGCCTGGCCACTTGATCCGACATCAGAAAACAACCCTCCACCTCCCTCGGAACTGTTTATATAAAACTACAAGGAAAATGTCGGGTTAAAAAATTTACATACTGTCACATACATATGGGGCGTGGAAGGGAACCGTAGACTAATTCCCCTCTCGCTGTCACATGAACCTGTAAACTTTATAGGTGAACGTTCGGGTAAAAGGAGAAACAGCAATACAGAAATAATGTAAACGTAAATGATGTACATTTTTCTAACTTTTGTCATTTCTTATGAAATTCCTTTAAAAACGTAGTTACTTTATTCAGAATACTACAAATAATTGGTTACTAAAATATGAAGGATGAAGTTTTTTGAAATAATATAACTTCCATATTAACTCAATTGATGATTGAACTTTTGTTGAAAGATATATTTTACTATTTTAATTTTAAGGGTTTCATGTGATTCGAATCAATGGTTTTTAAACTAATATTTTAAAAATAGCTGAATTTATCCGTTTGTAATTAAGTAGTCTACATGAATGGAAGATAATTAATTTATGATGTTTTATTGTAATTCTAAAGACTTCAATTTGTTGTTAAGGTCAACAGCCGAAAGGATGGTTCGAACCTCTAGAGGTTTTACTAAGTAAAAATAAGGAGTGAAGTGGTTTACTTTGCCTTCCTCACTGAGTTGAAAGAGTATGCTTATCAGCATGCTAGGCCCTCCGAGAAGCACCGACTTTCCGCCCTGCGAATGACACCTTCACTTCATTCACCATTGAATCTGGCTGTATAGTAAAATTCATTACTCTTAGAGGAGATAACTCTGACAAGTGTATTTTATACCTATACCTCTTCTGTTCTTAAATAGTTAAGTCATGTAATTGGCTATGTTATAAAGAACAGAACTATTTTTGTAGCCCTGGAACCAACAGATCGAGTGCAATTTATTTAACACTCCACCTGCTCGCTATGGGCAAACTTCAATTTGGTGAAAATCATGAAAAGCCTAAAAATTTTAGAACAAGAAAAGAAATTGAATTATAATTAAATTGAGAGTGAACCCAACTAATTTTATAAAATAAAATTAATGCATTCTTGATCGTCGTAATTCAAAGCTACAATTCATCGTCTATGAACAAAAGATTGAAGTTTGAACTCGTAGTCGCGTGCTGTTTTATCATTTGTTATACATTATTCTCATGGTGTGATAATTTCATTTACCAAAGAAACAAATCAGAAGCAACGCCCTTTTCAAAAGAAAAATACTGTTTTTTTTTGTAAATGGGAAAATAAATGACAAAATGTTATAGCTGTAACACACTAATATAACGTAAAGTTAAAAACTTGAAATGAAAAATTATTCATAACCGGTTTCTAATTAAATCATACACTATTTTTTACTTTCTCTTGCCCTATATAAATATAGAGGGAAGGAAGGTACCTATTGTTTTTATGTTTTCGAAATCGAGTTTTCACCAGAAATACACGTTTTCAGGCCCTCAGAACCAAAAAACCATGTTTTAAACGATTGGTGTGTGTGTGTGTGTGTGTCTGCGCGCGCGCGCGTAAACGTGTGTGTGTGTGGGAGAGAGAGAGAGAGAGAGAGAGAGTGTGTGAACAAAATATCTCAAGAACAGGATAATTGTACGAATTTGAACTAGAAACATAATTTAGATATGACTATGGGTCTCGACTCTAACGTTTTCATCGAATTCGGTAGTATACCGGAAGTAGTAGTTTATTCGTGATTTTTCACTTTTTGCAATTGCCTCAAGAACGGCTCCTACGCCTAATTTCGCCTCATTTACCAAATTTTTGTGCTCTACGTATAGAAAATTAAAAACTATAATTTTTATTTCAAGCACTTTTTCTACGGAGCCTAGTTTAGCGTCAATTAGTGATTTTCCGAATTTTTAAGTTCTACAGAGGTTGATTTTCATTTTGCGTCATTCATTCATGATTAAATACGGTAGGTTTCTCATTTTACATTGTGTACTAATGATTAAACATAGGTTATATTTCTCATTATTTACACTGGCAAGGGAAAATCGTATGATTGTTTTTCATCAGATTTTTTACTTAACAAAACTGCCATATTAAAATTTATTAATTAGAATATTAGAACAACACGTGGTTATAGGGACTCACATTGAGTTCGACTGAATCTGATTTTACAGATAAAAATTACAGATATATAATATAGTAGGATTTTTAATTTTGAAAAATATGGATTTTAAATTCAAATTTAAAAGTAAAGCAAAAAAGTAAAAAGAATCTGAGTGGTAAATCATTAGCAACGCCCCAATTAAGGCGGTTATTTATTTAGTGAGGCGTAACGCCCCAATTATCACCTCAATTTGTTAAGGCGTTTAAGTCTTTAAACATTGAAATTTTCATTATGGCAGATAATATTTCATTATGCCAGATAATATTAACATTAAAATGGCGGTGTTTCTGTTGATAAAGTTCACTGAAATATACACTACTATTAAAAATATTAATTCTAACTATTGGAAAAATAAATTTTTTTAAAAATAAATTTTGATTCCATTTTTGATCCACTCTACAAAAAATGTAGAACGGGTTTTCTACTTTAGTCACGTAAATTAACAAAAATTCATTATAATATAGCAATGAAACTTACGATTTTTAACCCAACATGAGAATTAGGACTCCTACATTAATCTAGGATTAATGTAGGATTCTTTCTAACCACATGAGAGTTAAAATATCTAAAGGATATTTAATATTTGGGCATGTTGATGTAAACTTCCATTTTAATTGATAGGTTTCTAACTATAAAAATTTACCATCAATTTAGTAGTTTAGCATAAATAAGCTGTAATATTTAATTTAATTATAATTATCAGCTTTTCGAAAAAAATTTCTTTAAAGATTTTTAACCGATTTTCAAAATAGTCACGTATTATTATTATAAAAGAAAAAACAAACAAGAAGCAGTCTGTGGTAAAATAAAAATGAGTATACTGTAGTCTAAATTTAAAAAGGCCGAACACATCGTAAAGGAGTCATAAAACAATGTTTACAGTTTAGAATCTCTGTATAGAAATCTGATGGAAAAATCCACATAGAGTACAATAAAAAATAAAAAAGCGGTTTAAACTAATTATTAAACAGCACGTAGACGATATCATTATTTAATTATCGGCCTTGACATGTATAGGTTAATGTTGCTTATTAGATACTCGTATAAAATGTATATTATTCGTGAAAACTAAATAAATTAAATCGTCATATTATTGTTGTAATTATGTTATAGAATGCATACAATTTTTACTATCTGTGTGTAAGTACGTATTTAGTAGGCAGATACATCCGACATACTGTATCTGTAAAACCTTATAGAATATTTTGTTATAAACATTTCCTATGTCTTTCAATTAATAAATTAATCAATAGAAATATTGTTCCGATATTTTTACTCTCAAACATGAAACAAAAAATTAATTTTTAGTAAAAATAAGATTACTTTTAAGTAGGCCTAATGGATTATTTAAGTATAAAAACGTCATTTTATTTAATGGTGGTCTTATCTAAATCAGTGTTGCAATTTCACATTAAATATATACGTAATAACTTTTTGATGCAATACGTAATTTCGAGTGGTTTTAAGAAAAATTTTCGATTATAATCCCTTGCTTATCAAAGTCTAGAATGCGCAGATATTAGAACGTAAATACGTTTTATTTATATTTCTGGCAAGAGATTTGACACTGAAAGCAGTGAAGATCAAAACAAAAGAATATCTATAAACAATGGTCTGTTATCTATTTAAATAAATTTGAAAGTTTTCACTACCTGACAAACACTTCGTTAATTTTCAAATTTCCCGATCACCTAGAGAGATGGAAGTAAATACATTTGGTATTTAGGGGTTGAACAGAAAAATTAAAGCATCTGTCTTTCGACAGTAATCTGTTTCCACCTAAGGGGTTAAAAGGGGGTGATTACCGTAAAGCAATGCGTAATTATTTTTATATTTTCCCGAAGAGGAGCTGCAGTTCTAAAACTGCGCATGATTATTGTGTAAAAGGGATACCTAGGAAAAGTAAATATTAAAATTTCGACTAGTTGTTTGTAAGAGGTAAGTAGGCCTACCTTAAAGCAATAATATTGTTTCTGTATCTCCCCAAGGATCTATGATTATGAAAATCGACATTATTTATCTGAAAATGATACCTATAAAAGTAAAGTGTAGATGGAACCGGTATAAATCAGTAAACAAATTTAGTTAAACCACCTCTCTAAATACGCCCGCGTGCAGGCAATCTTTCATGTTAGGTATATTTTTACTTTTTCTTACTTTATATGAAATATAGGGAAAGAAAGTATTCAATCAACTTTCGATGTCGAAATTTATTTTTCACCGGAAATACACGTTTTCAGGCCCCATGAACCCGATAAACATGTTTTTAAACACCGGAAGTTGTAGTTCATTATGCAATTTTTTTCATTTTTGCGATTTTCTCTAAAATGGTTTTTACGATGTTGTTTAAACTTACCTCATTTACTAATTTTTTCGTGCTCTACAAGATCTCGGTAAGCGACATGTCTGTTGAAATTCGTGGGTGCCGTGCTCTCGTAGTAAAAACTTTTTTTTTTAAGATTGTGGCCTTAATATGTATTTCAGGGCAAAATAGTATAAAACTAAGAGTAGAATATTAATATTACAACCTACAACTTTTATTTTAAGCATTTTTTTCAGCAGAGATTACATCATGATTAAAATTAGGTCAAGTTTTTAATTTTACATGTTTACTCATGATTAAACATAGGTTATAATTTTCATTATTTACACTGGTAAGATAAAGCCACGTGATTGTTTCACCCAGATTTTTTAGTTATACATTGTTTGCCGTTTTTGCCAAGAATGTTTCTTGCTCCCTCCTGCTGTAATGCAGAAATAGTTCCTTTTGGTTACCATGGAGTGCCATACTGGCATACCTGAACCTAAATTTGTTAGGTAAAAAGCTTTAGGAAATTTGTTCATTATTTACACTGACAAGAGAAAGGCATGTGAGTGTTTCGCAAAAAATTGTTTAGAGTTGTATTGTTTGCTTTTTTTGCCAAGAATTTTCCTTGGTCTTTCCTGTTGTAATGCAGGAATAGTTCCTTTTGATTACCATGGAGTGGCATAGTGTCATACCTCCAAAATTTGTTAGTTGTAAAGACCTCTCATTAGAAAATTGTTCTGGCACTATCTCTTGAGAATTCTATTAGTAAAATTTTTATAATCTTCTCAATAATGTGATAAAGGTAAATTTAAATACCTAGTTAAGTTTATATCTTTACAAACCACCGGGTTGGTGTAGTGGTACAGTTGTCTCCTTAAGTAACTAATTTTATGGATGATGGACTTAATCACTCTTCTACATCATGATAGAAAATTAACAATATGTATTAGAAATGGAATACTGTATCCAAACAGGGATACTACACTATTGAAAGAGCAATAAACATAAGATTATTGTCTGAAAAGAGAACAGACGCAAGGAGACAGATCAAAAAAGTAGTCAACCTTGAAACAAATAATATATAATATATAACCAAAACTATAGATCTGCAGGCATGGAATATTGTACTTGTTATCGTTGATTAAACCTGTAACTAAAAGTAATAGTATTTAACCTTAAGAAAGGAAGTTTATAGATAACAAAATAATAATACATAACCTAATAATTTTATATTGAATTTAGATATACTAAGATATAATCAAGATATTACATTTATCTTGAACATTTGTGTCTTCTTTAAATTGTCTGTTAGAAAAACTTTTTAAGAGACCACCTGTTGGTGTAATAACGAAAGTACAAGTAATCCCTCGGTAAAGAATATATTATTTCTAATTTTATTCTTATATATACATAACAAAATATACTAGAAAAATTTTGTTTTCTGTAGATTTTACTTATAATAACATTGACATTTTCTTCGATCCTCATAATTCGTAAACTTCATAATTTTATTACGATGAGATATTACTGAAATGTTTTATGGAAATTGTTCTTCTAGAATATTCTGTACATGATAGTAAATGTATATAATTTAGATGGCCGGGGTTAGACAATATCATTATTTGTTTTCATTTGAATGACTGTTGTGGCCGCCTCCGTAGCGTAGTGGTAGCGTGCTAGCCTACAAAGCGGAGGTCCCAGGTTCAATTCCCGGTTAGGGTCTGAAAATTTTCACGAGTTAAAATCAGTATTAATATTGTTGAAGCGATGCCAAGGAAATGTAGAGTATGAATTTAAATCAGGAAAGGCTACAGTATATACCAGTTTAATATACCAGTTAATAATAATAATAATAATAATAATAATAATAATAATAATATACCAGTTTATTTAGAAAACCCCTCTGGGGCTAGCACATTCACCCAAGTACGGGTGAATATGCTGGTTTTCAATATTGGAAAAGATGTTTAAATTGATATACAATTATCATGCCTTGGTCTATAGTCTGGTGAAAAAATTCGCTACTTTGTAATGATAAAATAAATTTTCTACTGACGTTCAACAAATAGTAATTGTAATAAATTTAAGCCCTGTTAACGTAAGGATAATAAAATACAAACAACTGACAGAGATGACAATTTTATCAGTAAAAAACTAGGTTAGCAAATAAAAAATTATTTAAAAATAATTAACAAAAATTTAACAGCTTTTAGTAATCAAGTAGAGTTTATTGTTCAAATATCAGAATGGAAAATCACTCCCTTGTTTACGTCATGAATGATCGTGTAGCATAATATATTAAACTGAAATAGTTCTGTTGGGCAGTTATGAGATTCATTAGTAATTCGGCATTAGAAGATTGTCTATCCCAGTCAAGATTTACACGAGTATTTTGGGTTGGATTATCTCTAAGGATCTTTTCAATCAGTGTTTACAACCATTTTGATACGTTGAGAGAGAAGTCATGGCCGTAATTTTGGTATTCTATACTAAATACACAGATGGTTTAGTAATGTAACTTTTGGCTCATTTTCTTGGCTTCAGGTCAAAAACATTTAAGACTCTGTTATTTAGTGAGGGTTACGGTTCAAAAACACAACACAGATATTTTAACGAACCAAAAAAATTAGGCTTATAATAAAATTAACAAAATGATATTAAAATTTAGCGCGTTCAACTAGTGAAATTATAACAGAATTTTAGTACTTATTTAATTTCAGAGAGTTTACTGTTGCACTTTTGGGGTTTTGACAATTTACAAGTAATAATTACTTTCTAGATATGTTTCATTTTATGCAATAAGTAATGTTTTGGAATGCCTAAACCTAAGTTCGTTCGGAATCTGGGTATAATTAATAATAAACAAACTTCCTTAAAATTATAACAATTATGTATTGACACAATTAATAATATTAAAATTAATTATGAAACTTAAACTACTAATAAATACAATTACTTCAATTAAATTAATTACAAAACTTAAGCTTAATGGTAATGGTAATGGTTTGCTGGCATTTCTACCGCCACCGCCCCTCAGTTTGGTCGTCAGGAGACTTAGACCAGGAGGCCGTTCATAGGAACTCTTAATTTGTTCATAATATGACGGTGACGGTTACCTTGTATTACTAAATAATCTAAAATATTAATGTTGTTTAGGTCATCATACGAAGGCTTGGTTTGAACCTGTAGAGATTTTACTAAGCTAAAACGAGGAGTGAGGTGTTTACCATTGCCTTCCTCACTGAGTGGAAAAGTACGCTTATCAGCATGCCGGGCTTGCTGAAAAGCACATATTTTCCACTCTGCAAATGATACCTTCACTTCATTCACCACAGCGTCTGGCTGTAAAATGAAATTCAATACTTTCAGAGGAGATACCTCTGATTAGTGTCTTTTACAACTCTATCTCTTCTGTTCTTAAATGATTCAGTCATTTAATTTGCTGACCATATGATAAGAAACAGAACTATTTATTTTAGCCCTGCAACAATAAAATTGAGTGTAAATAATTTGACACTCCACCTGTCTGTTATGGGCAGAAAATATTAATATAAAATATGTCCGAGGGCGAGTTGGATCTGTGAAGTGTACGTTCCTCGCACACTAATAAGCTTAAACTAAACTTGACTATAATTGAGTCAAATAACAATCAAAAAAATGGTTTACCTGTCCACGACTACTTGCTACCATCCATACTCAACAAATTATTAATGTAATTCAGTACCATACCGTAACACTACTATTTTGAACGTCCCGACAACACTTTATATTCACAATTCATTTACTGACTAACTTACTACAAAGACGCTAACTGTTTTTATACCTGCGGTTTTATGGTTTCCCAAACAATTGAGATTATCCTAACAATTTCTCCGCTATACTGGAACATAGTAGAAGTAATCAAAATAAAAGCAAACGTTGCAACTAGTTTCCATTTCCGAGAACTATTCCAAACATTCCATTCCTCGCAATCCATAACCTTTGTTCTATACACAACACTTCATAGAGTACGCAATTTCTTACAACGAATAATTAATTCCGTTAGTTATTTCTGGAATATCACTGTATAATGTTACAGAATTAAAAATTTTGCTCACCATTAGAAACTGATGATCCACACAAATGTTTCTACAACACACAAATTCCACACACAGACATATAGCTAAATAAATATCTTGGATGACATGCAGATGGACATCTGTATTAGCGGATGCTTAAATTCAACAGCAACGAAAACACCTAGACTTAAAATTTAAACAATTCTTTTAGCTACTCGTACCGATATCAAAATTATCACTTCAAAACAAATTTTTTTGTATACAAAACTGTTCTCAAATCAGTTTGGATTTATGGTATTAAGTTATGGGGTGTATTCTGTAACGAAAATATCTAAATTATTCAATGGTTTCAGTCAAAAAACTCTGACAGATGCGACCTGGTACATGATAAACAACTGCATTCAAAACGGTCTTAATTCAACATTTAAAGAAGAAATTAAAAATATTATAATCTAGTTACGAAAAAATAAGAAAAAAGAAACGGCTTGAATCCCGTTGTTGTTTCGGTCATCAGCCGAAAGGCTGGTTAGAACCTCTAAAAGTTTTACTAAGTAAAACGAGAAATTACATGATTTACCATGCCGTACTCACTGAGTGAAAAAGCATGCTTATTAGCATGCCAGGGACTCTGAAAAGTATTAACTTTCCACTCTGTAAATGACACCTTCACTTCATTCACCACAGGGTCTAGCTGTGTAACGAAATTTATAACTCTCAGAGGAGATAACTGTGACTAGTGTCTTTTACACCTCTACCTTTTCTGTTCGTAAATGCTTAAGTCATAAATAAATGGCTCAGCATGTGAAAAAACCGAACTAATTTTTTTAGCCCTGGAACTAGCAGATCAAGTAAAAATAATTTAACACTCCACCTGCCTGTTATGGGCAACTTGGATCCCATGAAAACTATTTGACAATAATTTTATTGTATAAAAATGGTAGGCCTACATTAAGGCTAAACTGGAGACACTTGACGACATATTTATTTAGTTACTTATAATTCCCAAAATCTGGCTTTATTGTATTATTGTAAAAAATGTCGAACGTAGTAGTATTTATAAATATACTTAAAGGTATCTCCACTGACAGCCCTATTTCATGATACATTTTATATAAAATATTTTTCGGTAAGAACAAATTTTTCATATCCGTTAATAAAAAATAAAAAAATACATGAAACCAAATAAAGTTAAGCTACAATACCTTACACTCGTAACTGAATGTTACTGAACTGGGAACAAAGTATTGTTTTGTATACAATAATACAGATGAAACGGTTGTCAAATATTTATTCAAATCTCGTTTATCTATTTATTAAAACAAGATATTTCAATGTATTGTATGATAAATTATAATTAAAGTCGCTAATTTGTCTATGTTATCAGTAGAAAATATTCGTTAGTATTTTTAATACGAAATTCTACCAAGATTTTATTGTGTCGAACTTAAGCTAAATAGAATGAGTTTTAAATATTTAAAACCAAACAGATGTTCACCTCTTGAATAAATTAATTCCAGAAACCGGTTCCATAAATTCGCTGATACGGCCAACAAAAAACAACTTAGAGTAATTCCGAGCGAAAATTTATGATTAAAGTCACGCGTTTTTAAAATACATCTTTTACAACATGCGCGTTCGAAAAGCAAATTTAGTGTTCAATGTAAAAATAATACTGTAATCTTCAACTTATAATAATTGTATTCGAACAGTTCGTAATTTGAAATTGCAAAATTAAGGGGTTTATAAAATTAAAACCAGTTTTAAAATACTTAGAAGTGAGTTAATCCAGTTCCTTATTAAACGAGTTAAGTAATATTTGGAGGAAAGTTTTATTTAAATAACAGTCACTTATGATTAAAAAGAGAATATATTTTATTGTATTTAGTACTTCGAAAAATAATTCTCAGAAATGGGATAAATCTGTTTGTGTTAGTGCAAAAATCCTTATTGACTGACTGATCTATTCTCTCACTCACTCATCACTTTTCTTCTTCTTCTTCTTCTTCCAACCTAGGATTAGGAGCAGTCTGTTCCAAACTCACGAACTACATCATTCATCTCCATCTTCACCTAGGTCTTACGACATCCCTTTTACCTTCTGGAGCATACCAGTGTGCCTGCTTAGATATCCTGTGATCTGGTATCCTTACCATGTACTGTCTCCAACTTTGGCGATAATCCTTTATGTTCCGTTTAAGTTGTAAGTACCCAATTCTGACCTGATTTCCTCATTCCTTATTCTGTCCAAGCGTGTACACCCCTTAGTCATGTGCAGAAATCTCATCTCTGCCGTCTGGATTCTCCGCTCTTGGGTTTTCGTAGTAGTCCACGCCTCACTTCCTTACAGAATAACAGCTGGAGCTGCCATAACTTTGTAGAACTTAAGTTTTGTGACCTTTCTCGCTCTATCACCCAAAGTTCTCGCAAAGAACCCAAAGTATGATTATAGTCTCGCATATCCTCTGGAATTGGCTCAATTTCTGCTCTGTCTCCAAATCAGAATCGAACCCCACATTACACCCTAAATAACGAAAGTGAGATACTCTCTCCATACCGGTCATACTCGTCACTAATTCTCTATTTTCTTGATCACGTAGAGAGCTGAAACTCGATAAATGTAATCCTAAGGAATGAGCAGAAAAACTGCAAAAATTAAATTTTAACTATTTACTTCTCAGAGTTCTTAGAGGGGTGTCAACTCTAAAGCAGTAAATATTATTTTTATATACTTTTCCGAATAGCTACTGTTCTGAAAATTGTCATGCGTATTCTCTAATTGATACCTAGAAAAAAACACTCAAATTACGACCGCTTGTGGCTAAGAGATAAAACGGGAGTAATCATCCTACAAAGAAAATATTAATTCTATACTTTTCTAAATAGAAAAAATTTCTAAAACTTAGTGTTTTGTTTTTTAATACCTACTAATAGTAATTTTTATTGAATTAGTGAATTTTTCAAAACCAGTTTTAACGCAATCCCTCCCAAGTGGTTAGGAAAAATAACTCTGCTTTCAAAGTGGGTGAAATTGCTGTCAAGTTTGTAAAATACCAGAGTAGGCTAAGTTAAAAATTTAGGCTATGGGGTGGAAAAATTCATAATAATTGATCTGAACTGTCAGGTTAGTAATCTACAACATTACCAACAGTCTACTAACATTACCAATGCGGTGATCAAAATTTGTTCTGCTAAAGTAAATCTGCAGTTTGGATTTTGATTAAATATTATTTAATAGTTTTGATAGATCGAAAACAGTTTAGATAAAGCTATGAAATTTTCATGTAATCTAAAATGATTGTTCCTTCCAATGTAAAATATTATATACTTTATTTTTTATTACTTAAAAAAAATTCTTTGTTGGTTTTTCTGACAATCTAAAATATTATTATTGACAGTAATCCATATTATTATCCAACTGAACGATTGAGTCTCTAATTGGCAGAACAGATGCCTGAAAAATTTCCTAACCGAAATCATATAATTTTATTTTTACATTCATGTATTTATACATTCATATATTCTAAAATTATTATTGTTAATAAAATGTATTATTCTTCCAAACTAAAATGTTTATATTGCTTTTAAGTTATCAGTCCAACTGAACGATTCAGTCCCTAATTGATACAACAGATGACAAACTATTTGCTTACATGTTTATTTTTTGTTGTAAAACAATAATTATAAAGTATAAATTAGATAATTTTAAAAATGCTCAATTAAAAATTACATTATGAAATGCGAAATTCTAGTTTTTTGATAAGTAGACTAAAATTTACAGGAACATTTCATTTACCTACTTCTTGTTATAACTAGCGACACATTACAAGGCCATATTTTACAGAAGTGGAATTTATATTAAAAGAAACACGTGTTTATCTTAAATGAATTATGTAAAAATACGCATTAACAAAAGATAAATGCATTGTCACATAATACCAAAAAAGAAAAAAAAAGAAAAAGAATGTAATTTATATATGGAACAAAATTTTCATGATGTTACAGTATTTTTATCATGTAACTTAGATAGTAGGCCTATTATGAAAATTATCTTTTGTGCAGCCTTGAGTTACTGCGTGCTTAATAATAAAAAGAGATATCTTGGAAGTAAAAAAGATGTAGGTAAACTAACTAGTTTAATATCTCTTTAATTTATTATAAACGCTCAACAAAGTTTAAAAAAACATAGTTTTAAGTATTTTTTGTGTATTGTAGGCAATTCAATGGTAATGAATTTCTTGTAAAATTAAATAGTAAATCTAAAAAAGTATTTCTGTATAGTTGAAAAGTGTCCTTTTAGAAAAGAAAGTGTATACTTTAAAAAATTTTCCGTTCAGGCGAGCCCTGTCAGTAAGCTGGTAAAAAATTGTTTTAAATTGCTGAACAGTGTTTGAATGATGATGCTTCGTGGTGAACAGCTGAAAGTCAACCATGAAAAAATCACTCAGCTGAAAAAACCACTGGAAGTTACTGTTCAATTATACGCACTAAACCTAGCTTAAAATATTAAGCTATTTTTTACACAAAAACTAGAGAAGTTGCTTTTAAAATTTTGATTTTAAGTATTTCAGTTTAAAAATGGAGTTCAACGTTAAGAATCTGCAAAATTTTCACACTCGAAATGTATAACAAGCGATGTAAAAAAAGATATTACGTGCGGTAGCTCAATATTCCTTTTATGTCACCAACCTAATGCTACACAAGAACCATACCTAAACCATTAAAGAACTCGATGCACAACTTGAATTACATCTAAACCCTTTCGTAAAAAACATATACAGTGGAGCGATACCTTGTACTCAGAATAGATGCTTATAAGGGATCATATCGGGGAGGGCCATTATATAAGAATTTCGTAATGACTGGATGCTTCAACAAGTAAATTTCGGTCTGGAACTTATTTAGCATTAAAACAATAATTGTCAAAATATTTTATATTAAAAAATTCTAAATGTTTAATAAAAATTTTAGAAATTAAAAAAAAACAATTTGTAAGACTAGAAGCAGTCTCATGTAGGATAAACAAACAAAATAAGTTAATTACTTTTAAATCTTTGTTTTGTTTTATATCCGATTATTATGCAAATTAAGGTAAATCCAGGTCTGCAATTAAACACCCGGTGAAGGGTGATAGATAAAATTGAGCTTACCGGAAATCGAACCAGGACTCCTGGTATTACTTTTAATCGTTGAAACGATAGCTTATATATGGTAAAGTACAAACTACAAAATTCAGAACAGTGATATTTTTATACCTCCAGATTTGTTCTTATTATCACTCAATTAAATAGTTAGTATCGCTATTGTAATTAATTGGTTACAATATAATCTAAACTCTAATCAGAAATATAGATCTAAGTCAAACAGAACTAGACTTACAATATACACTTCTTTTCAGTACATAAAATATTTATATTGAGTTCTTTAAAAATAAAACAATCAGTTTATGATTAATTCCCATAATTTTTTAATATAGTGTACCGCTATCAATTTTTTTTAACAATTTAATATTTACTCATTACTAAAAGTAGGAAATTAATCTGGGTCAAGATAACTCAGTTGGCAAACAGCTCAACTGTACTGAAAATATCTGTAACTGATGCTAAATTTAACTTGCGTTTCCAGCAGCAAATAGTCTTACCAAGATGAAATTGAACACTACTTTCCGTATTATAAAACTGTAGCTACTAAACGAAAAATCCAATTGGAAACTTATTTAAATTAAATGATACGATTTCATTGCATGTTGTTCCAGTAAAATATTTATGCTAGAGAAATGATATTTTTAACAAAAGAATATCGATTTTTTTAACCTAGATTTAGTTTGCCATTAAGGTAATATTTATATTTGTGTGGGAGTATTAATGTGGTATTACTCTCCGAAAATAAATACTGTAAAAAATTCTTTGTATTCATTTTATATAAACCGCAAATCTACAGACAATAAATCTGTATCATTCTATTTTAGAATAGAAATGTCTGGATCTGGTGGCGTAAACTGAAGGAGGCCAGGACTCGCACTGAGTTGTAGCGCTAGTAAAGAAGATGAAGAAATTGAATCGCGTTTGATAGCGTATTTTATCAATTATCTCTTTTCGCTGTTAATTATTTGTTGTCCTATAAATAAATCTCAACACCAATTTAATTTACTGGTTTTTGATGCGGGAGCTTGAAACCGGGTTATAGTATACCACTCATATTTTTACCTCTGTGGGGTGAAACTAAGAGACGAGTCATTCGCACGCTGCCTTTATAGTACGTTAGGTTGCATTAGTTAGTTAGTTGCATTATCTACTTAAATATGAAAATATTGTTTACTCTGCCGCTCTGCCAATGCATTAATGTGATCTGTTCGACCAGCACGTGTCTTGACAAAACAATATCTTTGTTATTAGCAGTATAACAGGTACAATATCCTCAGTTGTCCTATGCACACTACATGTGCGCATTCCTTACATTCTTCACTGAGGTAAAATAACCAGCGAGAGATTTTGGATAAATTTAGTAGTCGTCTGATTTTTTTCTCAGTAAACACAATCTGGACATACGGAGTTCAACTTTGGGGATCTGCTAAACCTTCACACACGAAACGTATACAAGCGATTCAGAACAAGATTCTACGAACGATAACGCAATGCCCCTTTTACATCACAAAATCAATGTTGCACAAAGACTTACAAATTCCATACGTGATTGATGTCGCGAAACAACTATACAAGACGATGCATGACAAATTTGAACAACATAACAACCCTCTCATACAAAACATGTACACTAGGGCGATACCGGGTACTGAGCGCAGACGTTTGAAGCGCCTCTGGCCAAGAGATATTCTTGGCCAACTGTAGGACTGTGGTGATGACTGCACGCTCCTTCAAGTGAATCAAGTTTTGGAACATTAGCTTCACATTTGGAAATTGTTATATTAATTTAATAACAGATACTAAATTTCAATTAAAATTGTCAAAAAAAAGTAAACACGAATTGCTGAAATATTGTTTTAATCTTGTAACATTTAAACATTGTAATTACGGTATAATTCATTTAACATCCAATCTCATAAAATTTAAGTCAGACATGACACTCATTTTTAACATTTAAACGCGGTGGTTTTGCTGATAACTGGTGTTTTTCAAATTATTAAATTAGTATAAAATAAGCTGAAAAAATTAAATAATAATAGTGGCAGTGGCGAGCTGCACAGATGTAAGTTTAAAAATAATTAAATAATAAATATAATTCTGGAAATTAGTGCTGCAGGTCTAGACAAAACAATTAACTTAT
This sequence comes from Catonia carolina, assembly GCA_035578175.1. Taxonomy (NCBI): domain Eukaryota; kingdom Metazoa; phylum Arthropoda; class Insecta; order Hemiptera; family Achilidae; genus Catonia; species Catonia carolina. Next base: position 22,676,690 of record JAQMRL010000002.1, on the reverse strand, counting down.
AAACAGCTAAATTTCACATTGTAACAATAAGTGTCAGGATAAAATATTCATTGAAACGAAAAACAATAATACAATTTCCATCTCTATAAAGATTATATATTATTTCTTTACGTTTCAATATTTGGAGGTAAAAGTAAGCTTGTATAAACATTCGTATTTTAAAAATTTTTAAATACATCGATCGATATTGCCTACGTAAGTAAATGTGTATCAAAATGGGCAGTATATGAAATACATTAAGATGTAATACTTAAGTTGTGAAGTATTTCGTTACTAAGAGCTTTCTTTTGTAAATACATTAAGGAGCACAGTTCATTGACATCTAACACATGTCAACTGAATCGTTACACCGTACGGCATATATAATGGGATGTAATATTATCGTTGAAATTTATTAATATTTTTTTGTATAAAATTTTTAAATCGTCTTACTAAATTATTACTGATTTGGTTTTGTGTTATTACGTTGTTATATAGTAAAATATCCACTTATTTTACATTCTATGGCGTTGAACAATAACAAAAGTTGATAATATTTTTATAGTACGAGAATATAGAATTTTTTATGAAAATATTTCCATATAAAATTATTGCTTATTTTGTATTATGTGAAAACAAAGAAATGTTTTGTAGAAAATTTTCTACTGGCACTTTGATCTATACTCCTTAATCTGACGTTTGATAAATATGAACACTTAAATTCTGTATAACTTATTCCACCTCAGTACAATGTCGTATAATCATAGCACTTGCTATTTCCGTTTTGTATAAATACATTAACTTTTTTTTTCTTAGATTGGTGACTCCATCTTTGGTAAATTGCTCTCTTTCGTGAACCACGAACATTTTCATCAGTATCAGTCCACCGGATTGCTCGTGCGATTTTTCGCTTTTTTGCGATTATTTCAAAAACACCTCCTATACTTCTTTTAAAAATGGCCTCTTTTACCATATTTTTGGTGCTCTATAAGTTAGGGTAAACGCATTGATTGCTGAAATTCCTGGGTCTGTGTTCTTGTAAAACAGAGGGTTTTAAGATTGCTACCTTAATATGCATTCTGGGGCAAAAGTGTAGGCTATATTATCAAAGTCGTAGAACATTTAAAAACCTACAACTTTTATTTAAAACATTTGTATGTACAAGGCGTAGTTTAGCGTCGATTAGTGATTTTCTGTATTTTTTTCATCAAAATCGGTAAGACATGGGATTTTTTAATATTACGGTATTAGTATAGCCTTTACGACAAATGTGCATTATTAACGTTGTAGGATAAATAAAAAAATCTACAACTTTAATTCAAGCATTTACTTCTACAGAGCATATTTCAGGGTCAATTAATGATTTCCCGTATTTACAGAATTTCACTTTCATTTTGCGTCATTCACGTATGATTAAAATTAGGTTTCTTTCATTTTACATTGTTTACTAATGATTCAACATAGGTTATAGGTGTTTTACATTGGCAAAAGTAAGTCGTGTGCGCGTTTGACTCCACAATTTTTATAATATTTTGAGCTATAAATGTTGAAATTAAATCCACTAAAATTATGTTGTGTTAAAGTTTTCAAGTTTAATATAATTTATTGAAAAAAATAATCGTGCTGATAAGATTGTACTACGTGTAGCAATAAAGATGTCACATGGTAAATGTGTACTGTGTTTGTATTTATATTTATTACTATATTATTTGGTTTACATTATATTGCGACAAGTTTCTACTACTGTAATTTAAATTATTTTTTTGTTTCATAGTTATTATTAACGTTATGGGAAATTTTATTGCATTTTAATTAAACATTTCATAGGCCTAATAAATTATGTCAGTGTTATTTAGGATTTATTATTAGGCTTCAGATTTTTACTGTTGAACTTTATGTTTGGTTCAAAGTTACATTAACAAATTACGTATGTTATTAATTTTAATCCTAGGCCTATAGTCAAACGTATTATTTTTTTAACCGATAAGAAAGGTGAGATAATTATTAAGAAGGTCGAAATGTAATGGTACTATGCTGCAAAGTGTAGATTGTCAAGATTTTACATTGCATAACTAAAAATTTATTACTCTAGCCTAATTGTGTTAATAACAGCGATTGAAATATATGAATAATTTTCCATAAAAAATAGTTAATTTTGTACATTGTGTGGTAATTGGCGTCGTAACTTAAAGTAAAGATAACAAAAAAATATTTCTAAATTTCATTAACATTAGGCAATAAAAACATAATAAGTTATATTATGTTTTTATTGCGTTGGGAGTAATTATTGTTGTTGCGTATTATGGAATGCGTATTATGGTTGTATTATGGTTGTTGCGTATTATGGTGTAAAAGTTGTTTGAGCTTAAATTCGTATAATACGATAAGAAAACGTAATTGAGCATTTGTGGAGTCCTAGTGGATCGGCAAAGACCCCCGTTGGCCGAATTTCTCCACGAGCTCTTGATTTTAATTTTGCCATGAACCAAAGGACCAAAGAAAGAACCAAAGGGCAAAGAACCAAAGGGTTGATACGACAAACGGGAATACGACGTTTTGATTAGTGTCGTCTTCAAGTTAGCCTTCAAGAACAAGGTAACATTGTATATACTGTATTGTTAAAGACATGGTATTATATACAAATATAAAATAATATAATATATTATATATTATATAAATATATAATATACGTACAACATAATATACAATAAAATTAAAACTAATATATTTAAGGAAAATATTTCATATAATTCAAACGGCGTTAATACAATTACACAATAATTAAAGTAATAAATTTTTAGTTGTGCAATTTACTCGTAAAATATGAATAATTTACACTTTGCAGCACAATACCACTGTTATCATATCGGGCCGAGATATACTGTGTCCGATGTTTTCTAGTGACGAAAAGGGTTAAAATGATTTTAATATCTATCATAGGTAAAATTTTTATTTTAGTATTTCAACTTCATATACATTACAAGCGACAATTACATCTGTCATTTGACAGATTGAAAAAGTTATGGATTTTTGCCACTCGATTAAAATACTCATATTTTAAAACTCTTTATGTTCAAGGCAATGCTCCAACCGATCTGCAAATCCAAAGTCAAAACCGATCTGAATGGTAGATTAATATTTAAGAAATAAATTTCTTCTCTTCACTACCATAAAAAAATAGCAACCTTAGCTTAATTAACTCCAATTTTTATTACCTATATTTCTTATATTGAAAATTACGTTTAGTAGTTGTAGCTCCTAAACGGTTGGGTTTAGAGGAAATTACAACCTGAATAAAAAATCCTTAAAATTATATTTTCTAATAAATTCCGACCCACCGGGTTGGTCTAACTGGTAGTCAGCTGTTTAACGCTGATTTTCGGAGACGAAGGTTCCTGGTGCAAATTCTAGTAAAGGTAGTTACTTTTACACGGATTCGAATATTAGACAGTGGTTACCGGTGTACTTTGATGGTTGGGGTTCAATTAACCATATCTCTCAGGAATGGTCGGTCTGGGTCTGTACAAGACTACACCTCATTTACGCGTCATCCTCATCTTATTGGGTCACTGGGTTGCTTATTTCTAAATTGAACAGATTGCAACGTACACACATTAGGGATAAACAAAAATTAAATCTATCATAAAAAATTAGAGGTTACTACTGAAAATATGAATTTATCCACCATACCTAAAAAATTGCTGAAATTTTAAAAAAGCTAAAATATTTTTAACGTAGAGTAACTTGTCTAGTTTTAGAGATCCCAATAATGCCTACTTTAAAAAAAAACACTGTACCCTACACAATATTGTGAGTTTCTTTAAAAAGAAAAAATCTGAAATCAAATCAAATATTAACTTAAATAAACATTTTCATCTTTAAGAACGCGATAAAAAATACAATTTTTTACGTAAATATTTGAAATCTGTTTGATAAATTAATGGTAAAGATGTCGTTTAAAGTGTTACGCGTTAAGACCATTGATCACGTTAATCCAAACGTTCTCTTAATTAAATTAATTCCCTGTTAATGGACGTTCTAAAAGAAAGTGTATCTCCGTCTATAATAAGAGTGTAAAACTACTTGTATATGCCATCACCTAAATTAAATTTTACTAAATTTTTCGCGCGTAAACTTAATTCTTTCAAGTAAAATTAATCGGTCGTGTCATTACTTAGCCCGTACCTCAAAACTACATAATTTTCATTAATTTCAAGTCGCTTCAGTCACTATTCTGATTCATTTTCAAATTATACTCATAATATTAATTTGTTATTAATTTTCTTCTATAATTCCATAAAATAGCATCGGTGAATTAATATAAAGTTAAAAAGAATCGATAAAATCATAGATAAGTAAACAAATCTGTAGCGTAGTGGTAACGCGTTTGCCTACTACGCGGAGGTCCCGGGTAAGATTCCCGGCTAGGGTATGAACGTTTTCCAAGGTAAACCCACTCTTTCATAACCCACCTTAGTCGATAATAATCGAGCTGTTGATGTGACTTTAAAGAAACTAAAAAAATAATGGTAACTTAAAAAAAAGTTATTTTCATGAGACGACGCAACTCATGGCTGGTGGCAATTTTTAAAAAGACTTACCTTTGACTTACGGCAAAACCATTTGTGATTTCTGTGTCTACTCTAAAAGAGGAATCGAATGGCACTATTTTTGTTTCCAAATTCCGACTTTAATTTCTTGAGTTCCGGTTTTGGCCACTTCCGGTCGAAACCAGATTTTCAAACCCAATCCAACTTTTTGTGTAGATTACGAATCCAAAAACGGTTTGTTGCTATCTCTTGTAGTTTCTGACATTTGGGTGTGATGGACGGACGGACAAAGAAAAATAACAGATGGCAATTTTAAAAATGCCATTAACAAAAGAAAATATTATGATCAGTAACATTTACTTCTGAAGAATTTTTAATCAAGTCTAATAGATTAAACCTTAAAATGAAATTGTTAAATTAAAGATTCTGTTGGATGACCAAAGTGAATCATTGATAAAAAGCTTTCCTTCGTTTTCATTAACGGTACATAATTACGACCTTAAGACTAACACTTAGTAACTATATCTAGCGCATTGTTTGGTAAGTTATTTAAATACTGTGAGTAAAATCATAAAATAAACGTGGTAACTTTTAGTGAAATATTTTAACTAAACCTGAATGACTGAAAACCGTTTCTTAGAAATTACTTTACTTAGATTTTTCTCGATTTGTTGTTTTTATCAGCGGGGTTAAAGTAAAACCTGATAAATATTGTGTAGTAATTATGCAACAGTAATGATAATATATATTTTTGTTTCAATATTAAGCAAATTCAATTTTAATTTTGTTTAATAAAATTTAAAATACTAACTTACTTAAATTGTTAGGGGTTAGATGTTTATAGAAATAATTTTAAGTTATTACTTAGACGGAATGGAATGAAAAATATACAGTATTATTTTGTTGTAATTAATGACTGTGTAGCGGAAAACAATTTACAAATATTTGTTACAATTTCCGTAGTTTTATGTCGCCATTTATATTTAATATATTTTTAAATTTAATAGTTACTAACAATATAGATAATTATTGTATACAATTGTTATACAAGAAAATGATGTATTTATATGGTTGGTTAAGTGTATGTATTTACAAACTATGTATCAAAAATACATATTTTATTTATTTAAAATATTACTCTGTTTCTTAAAAAATGTAGAAATAGTCGTTTCTTAGTATTACTTAAAGTCACATCAACAATATTTTACCATTAGCTACTACTATGGGTTATGGAACGTTAGGGTTTGACTTAAAATTATTTCTAGACCCTAGCTGGGAAACTTCCAAATTATAGGCTAGCGCACTAACCACTACGTCACGAGGAGGCTATCAGCAATTAGTTTATTTTAAAATTTTTTAAAAAGAAAATGAATTAGGGCCTATATGTTGTTAACATAACATAAAATATGAAACTCATGCTAACGGACATCAAGAGTATACATAACGTGTTTTTGTACCTCAGAGAATAAGCTATACAAGAAATTTTAATTAAAATTCTATAATTGTTACGTAATTGTGGTCTCTAATGACTTTATTGTTGGTACAACCTTAAATAAATAAACATAAAAATCTAATAATGATTAAAGAAACATTAATATTATTTAAATATTTAAAAGAGTGCACCGGTCAGGTGGAATGCGGACCATTAGTGTTCTAAATCGACCCGACCACCGTAGGGTTAATAAAAACAATTTGTTTTAAGTGTATGTTTCCTACTTTTAGACTACTAAGGACTAGTAAACTTTTAAAATGTTGCTGAAGAATATCTGGGGATAGGCCTACCCTGTGCTATGGTTCAACAGATTAATGTGTATAGTTTAATATCCAACACGACTGGATTCAACGCCATCTGATTTCAGACACTTCATATAGGAAGTTAATGTAAAAAAATCTCTTTCATGAGAAGACGCGTCTCTTGGCTGGTAGCAAATTTTTCTAAAGAAAAGGAGTCGGTCCAAGAAGTCACATTCCGTGTTCACTTAACTGTAAGTTATCCTTCCACGTAATGGGATCAAGCACACTTAGCTTTCGTAAAAAGCTAAGAAAAAAGCTAAGCAAGAAAGCTACTCTATAAGAGAAATCGACACTATTTTTGTTTCCAAATTCCTACTTTGATGTCTTGATTTCCGGTTTTGGGCCACTTCCAGTTGAAACCAGAACTTCAAACCCAATCCAGGCGCATTAATTACTTTCTTTTGCCTAAATGAATATATAGGAAGGAAAGTATTGTTTTCATGTCGATTTTTTGAAATCAAGTTTTCACCGGATCTAAACGTTTTCAGACCCACTGAACCCAAAAAACATGTTTTTAGCGATTGGCCTGTGTGTGTGTGCGCGCGCGCGCGCGCGTGTGTGTGTGAACAGAATATCTCAAGAACGGAACATCGTACGAACTTGAAACTTGAAAATTAAGTTAGATACCACTAGAGGACCAGACATGAACATTTTCATCAAAATCGGTCAACCGAAAGTAGTAGTTTATTCGGGCCATTTTTCACTTTTTTGCGATTTTCCCAAAAACGGCTTCTACGATTTTTTTAAAAATCGTCTTATTTATTACATTTTTTATGCTCTAAAAAATAGGGTAGGCGCCATATCTGCTGAAATTCTAGGAAAGGCTGTTTTCACGAAGAAAAATTGTTTTTTCAGATTGCGACTTTAATATGCACTTTAGCGCAAAAATGTATATAACAAAAAATGTAGAGAATTTAAAATCCCATGATTTTTATTTAAAACTTTTTTGTATAACGCTTAGTTTATCGGTAAATTAGAAATTTTCTGTTTTTTCTCACGAAATCGTGTAAAAAATCGGTTTTTTAAAGATTTCAGCCTTATTATGCTTTTTACGACAAAAAAGTATAATCAATTTTATAGGAAATTAAAAGATCTACAACTTTTATTTAGAGTATTTTTCTCTACAGAGCCTAATTTAGCGTGAAAGAGTGATTTTCCGCATTTTTAAGCTAAACTGCGGTGATTTTCATTTTGCGTCTTTAATACATGAAAATAAGGTTATGTTTTTGAGGTATCTCTTGTAGTTTCCGACAACTGGATGTGACGGACGGATATAGGAAAATTATGTATGACAATTTTTAAAGTTGCCTCCAATATTAAGGAGTAAGTAAATTAAAACAGTTGTCGAAACTTCTCCTTATAAAATATATTACGAGTATTATACGGGTCGATGTGTAAATTGCATAGCTTTCATAGCCTAAGAAAAGAAACGTTAAGCTAAATACAAATTAGTGAAGTAGTGAGAGAATAAATTGCCAGTACTTTAAAATTGTTACATAATTATTTTTAAACGTTCTAAGAATTTGATAGAGTTACATTTATTGCTTTATTGGATTTATTATTATTAATAAAGCATTTAGTAGAATTTAGAGATAGATTCAATAAAACTATACATCGTTGAATACCATTTTAGAGAATTTGAGATTCTCATCTCTAAAAGTCCAGTATTTGTTATTTTTTAAGCAGTGGAGGGAGTTCATCTCTTCCCACTGTGTGGTTTTCAGGCTAAATTTATGACCGTTTCTGACTTTCGTTCAGCTAAATTTATGATCTCAATCAATGATTAATAAAAGCTAAGTTACTACAAGTACTTATAGTTTACAACTATAAATAGTTTACATGAAAGATAAAAGATTTTGTATTTTATATCAAAAGTTTTCGTATAAGAAAATAGAATGTTTACAACCAACAACTAAAGTCCTAGGCCTACTTCTTTGCTGTGAAAAAATATAAAATGAAAATGCATTTTCAAGTTATAAAAATTTATTTACATGAAAAGAATCAGTCCTCTTTAATATTGTATTTTCTATTTTTAATCAACATTTTTTTTCAACTTATGATCATGACGCGTCTCATGGCTTCCAGTCGTTCTTGTCAGTCATTAAATTGAATGAATTTACCAAGATTCTATTAAATATTTTGTACCAAAAAAAATTACATTTTTTAACTACTCCTTATTTGAAGGCTGTAAAAAATTGAAAGAAGAAGCTTGCAAAAAATTTCAGAGATGCTAGTGTAATTTTTCTACACTTTAAAAATTTTAATTGAAAAATGTAAATATTCTTTTGACTTAAAACATCTTAAGGATCTTTGATTCTCTTTGACAGTATAACTTGAAGATGCCAACTGAAAAGTCAATGGTTCTTTAAGATTGAATTTATAATCTTTCAGTCTCTTTTATTTGTATTATTTAGTTCATGAACGGATCATTATTACCTACAATTTTCTACTAATTAGTCGATTTGGAGTTGAGTTGAAAGATTACTTTAAGGTCTTTAAGGTCTGCTTCCTCCAGCTCTATAGCCCGATGTGAGCCTTGGCTCCCAGCACCAATGTATGCACGTCTTCTATCTCACGCCATCACTAGTTTGTATCCTCTCACCCCACACGTTTTTAAGGTCCTCAGTCATGAAACTATCAAACTCAGATAACCAAACATGTTTGGTACAATAAATCTGAGCCTTCAGTATCCTCTTTCCCATACGCTGTTCGTCCATTCGCTCCAAGTAACCTAGTTATCGTATTCGCTGAGAATTGATGAATTTTACAACATCCTTCTGTTTTAATATCTCGGTCATATATGATTCGCCTGTATCATACAAAATAATACAATGTTTGTCCATAGACACGCCGTACGATATTATTCTTTTAAAATTTCCCTGTGTTTCTTGTTTCCTTTTGTACACGTATCCAAGTTTCACCACCATAAGTGTCAACCTGCCTGACAAATATTTTCGTTTAAGTAATTAATTATCTATCTAAAATTAGGTAACTTTTAAAGAATTTAAATTTTTTAAGCTTTGTTTTTGGTTACTTCAAGGAATATATGAATACAATACTTTATTAAAAAAATATGTATATTACACACACTTACATGCCTAAAGATGTTAACGGTGGGACAAAATTTCATAAATGTTAGAATAATGAAACAAATACACAAAATCAAACTTCAGAATCCTAATAAAACAGATGAAGTAACATTATAAAAGCAAATGCACATGAAAACGCAGCACGTAAATCTTATTCAAGGTTTTTGAAGTGTACGTATTATTAATTTCAAACCGTACTACACGTAGGTCATTAATTATAAAGACAAATAATGGTTAATAATAATAATAATAATAAAAAATGAGATGAATTCTATTACTCTGAAAGTAAAATTTTTCTGCAATATTTTAGTGTATTTTACATTAACGATACATTTATCAAAACTTTATGATACGTATACTTTTTAAATTTATTGGAAACCACTGAATGAGATGCCACACCCTTTACTATTCTGTTGTTTTTATTTTTACGATACTTCTATTGTTCCATTAACCTAATTAACTTACTGGATCATACAATTTGAATTTTTAAAGAATTCTCTTTCATTTAAATAAATAAAGCTTTTATAATTTTATTTACCGTCAGTACGTGAACTAAATTTAAAATATTTTTTAGTTTTTAAAATAAAAAGAAATTTTAGGGTCCTACACTAGTTCGTTTGTTGACTAATATTTAACTAATTCTAACAGTATTCTTCATAGATTTCAGTTTTAAACTGTAGGTTAAACAAATTGAGGAATTGTGTAATTAAGAAATAGGCTACCTCTTGTTTTTACTCAATAGAAAGAATAACCGATGGTACTTACAACTTATTTTCTTACGGTTACTAATTATATCTCTCATATTTTGTTATCAAATTAAATTAAAAGTCAACAATTATTTAAGACAAATTAAAAAAACTTTTTAGTAAAAATATGTCAATAGTTTCTAATTTGCCCATAACGGGCAGGTAAAGTGTATATATGACTGAAGCATTTAAAAACTGAAGAGGTAGAGTTGTAAAATACACTAGTCAGATGTATCTCCTCTGAAAGTAATAAATTTCATTATACACCCAGACCCTATGGTGAATGAAGAGAAGGTGTCATTTGCAGGGTGGAAAGTAGATGGTTTTCAGAAGGCCTGGCATGCTGATAAGCAAACTTTTCCATTCAGTGAGGAAGGCATGGTAAGCCACCTCACTCTTCGTTTACTTAGTAAAGCCTCTAGTGGTGCAAACCAGTCTTTCGGCTGATGAC